>OY978526.1:35794500-36412439 GCA_963854835.1 Megamerina dolium
GCAGTTAGGTTAGGTTATGTGGCTGCCCTCTCTCTCTGAGAGAACACACTTAGGCCAGAAAGGCCCATTGTGATACCACTGAGCTTCTCTTCCAATGCTGTTGTGCGTGTTAAATTTGGACAGCATTAGAAGGGACCTACTTATATTAGCCGGTTCCGAACGGCAGAACTCTTGTGACATCACTTTAACTTAGTTTTTGTCACAGAGCTCTTTTTAAGAAGCATTTTTGGCAAATTGTTACTGCCGGAAAAATTGCCAATTCTTGCCTGCAGGTGGGTACCGTTCGAAAGAAAAATCTTTTCGATATTAAATTTTGTTATGCTTCAGCCGGGGATTGAACCCACGACCTACAGATCAGAAGGCCAACGCACTAACCACTGAGCTACGGCATCCACTAAATTGAAGTTAACTAAAATAAAAATAGTTTACATGAAATAAATACTCGATATGGAAATTACGAGACAGAGAAAAAGAATAAAGAAAATTTAGAAAACAGCATAAATTCGTAAGTATTAATCTCTAATATACATATGTATGTGTAATACGTGATGAGATTTGGTTACGTCATAAATTGAGATGACGAAAATTATGTAGATTTGGGTACGGTAACCTAGTAGCAACTATTGTTAATTAAATAAAAGAAACAAAAAAATTGCTCAATTATGAATTTGAATAATGAGTAAAAAATAAATAAAAGTATATGAACATAATATTAATACAACTTTTTGAGAAAGAAATTTGTATATGAGTAATGCAAAAACGATAACCTTATTGAAATCGATAATTGAAATCAATCAAATATAACCAGACAGAATTTGAGAATAATAGTTTAATACTTCTGAGGAGCGTTTTGAGTATAATCTTCCATTCCGGCATATATGTATATATTGGAATTTTGCTGCTATCGATCTTATTTAGTTACATGTTTTAAGTTAATTTCGATATTACGTGATGTTTCATATGTTTGCGTTGTTGTATGTAACGAGTATCGATGGTTGGTTACTCATCACTCTTGTGAGTGACACGAATATTGGCAGCATCGAAACGAACGTCAACAAAAAAGAAATAGGCGATAACCAGAACAAGCCAACGAGAAACAAAAGAGAAGAATCTCGATAAAGGGAGATTCTGGAGTGTTGCCATAGAGTACAAATAGTGCCAGTTGTTGACAAATGAAATCAATCAAATCCCGAACGTGATTACGCAAAAATTGATACAGTATCAGAGTCAAAAGTTGCAAGTACATTAAATTGTTATTGTTCAGGTTATATGCTACATGTACACACTAAGAAAACCGTATTTTTTAAATTTTGTGCTGGAAGTATACCTTACATATGTATATATTTTACCCTTTTCGCAAAACAGTCTGCTTGCGATCCTTCATATGAATAATAACAGAAGCTATTACCGTTAGCTCTATAAATGCATTCGATTAATTATATAAAACTCTAAACACAAAATATTCGACATATTAATTGATATCTGATATAAAAAAAAAAAATAAAAATAAATATGTGGCACTTAAAGCCCCAAAGGGCTCATTATCCGAGCTTCTCTTCCATTACTGTTGTGCGTAGTATTAGAATGGACCTACTTATTTTAGCCGGTTCCGAACGGCAGAACACTTGTGACATCACTTTTTCTGAGCTTACTCTGTTACTGTCGGAAGAATTGCCAATTGCTTGCCGACAGGTGGGTACCGTTCGAAAGAAAAATCTTTTCGATATTAAATTTGTTATGCATCAGCCGGGTATTGAACCACGACCTACAGATCAGAAGGCTAACACACTAACCACTGAGCTACGGCACCCATCATATCTGATATATTGAACATTATTCTGTAATGAGTTAAACTCGCAATAATGCTGATTGTGTGTGTTTCATCGATTTGTAGTCAAATCGTAACGGAATTATTGCAAACAAAAATTTTTCCTTTCAAGGATTACTCTATTAAATCTATAATTTGGTATATTTTTTCAAAATTTTTGAACAACGCATTCACCTCGAAAATTCAAGTGAAAGAAAGTTGCTTTTGGCAACACTGCGTACGTAGAGTTTCCACTAGGAATATGCTTTTTCGTCCACACGATTCCCTGTACTTTTCCAACATTTTGGCATAACAGTATTTATATTTCTCCTCCTCCTAGCTCTTCATGGTATATATGAAAGTATGAAAAATAAAAAATTAGCAATATTTTCTTGTCAAAATGCAAAAGGACATTGGCTTCTTGCTTCTTGCTTAGAATTTGCTTAGAATTATCCGTAAATTGCCTTTTTGCTATACGATTAGGGGGCATAAGATCTGACCCGCTCTAATGTATAGAGATATCAACTAGAAACCCTGTAGGACCAGCACACTTTTAGACTGATATTGAAACTGAAACTAACTCTAACTGAATCTATCGGAGCATAATTTCCACACACTTTGTTCGATTTACTTGCAATTTTGCTTACAGCTTAAGAATTTGATGACAGGTCTTTCTTGAGAAATCTTCACGAATGTGATCCTTTAAAATGCTCCTAAGTGGAATTTTTTAACGCTTACAATTAAAGAAATTTGTTTTTGTGTTTTTTTGTAGAAATAGTGCCAAATTTTGTAACATATCTAACTGAATTCACTGTAGAACATGAATACAACCACTTTATCTTTTTTGCTGAAATTGCATTATATATTTTATAGTGTGCGTGAAATTTATATATTACTATGTAAACATCTGATCTACTTACCTACTGCGTACTTGTGTATATTCGAAGAAAAAGACAACAAAGATACGAACTACATAGTTAGTTCATCTATTAATACACTACCTACTAACAAATATTCCGACTAAAATGCGAAAATATATTGTAGCAGTTGGTGGACTAAAAACAATTTTTTTTATTTATGATAACACAATGCACATAAAGAAATCGACAATTCAGAAAGATATATTCCTCTCCTCAACCTTTGTTAATTTTTGTCTTTTTTTTTAATACGCTACCTTTGAATTTGTTTGTATGTCTAGACTTTCTATGTATGCATGTATGTACATATGTACATCTGTACAGTACATTTTTCATAACTCATAATTTTTGAATAAAAAAAAACAACAATTTCCATAAGTTTGATTTCAATGATACCAAATCATACTAATTTTTTGTTTTTGATAAATTCCATGTGAAACGGCCCAACACAGAAACAAAAAAAATTAATTATTTATTTTTAATTAAATTGCGGTCAATTGATATCTACAAGATAATGGCAATTATGGAAAAATTATGGATGAATAATAATAAATTTGCAAACACTTGAAATTTACCATATACTGAACACTCAGTAGTCCTTTTTTGTACATATGTTTGATCCTTATTATACTCCTCATCATTAATAAAAATCATTTTCTCTGAAATGACAATACTCTTGATTGCTTTTTGTTGATTTTTCGACATTGTATGTTTTATATTAAGAGCTTTGTGGATTACATTGGTATACACACTTGATTCTTTCCAACAATAACAATGTAAGCGAAATTAATAATATAATGAACATTTATTAATCTCTATTTTAATATTTGAGAATTTAGTTAAAGAAAATATTTTTTTACACCCTTCACAGCAATGTTAAAGTGCCTTTATGGAAGGAACTTGAAGAAAGTAAAGAAAAATATAATTGCATTTAGCTGCATTGCCTTTATTGTGTGCTAATATTGTTTTCGAAAAAGTTCGGTATCAAATTGTCGGTAGATGGCTCTAAAATTTAACATCTCTCGTAATGTTAACTGCTGTGCAATAGCTTGTTTGAAAGGTGACATTACATGCTTCATTTTGTTATAATATATTACGAGAACTACCCGAAAAGAAAACACAACAAATTTGGGGCATTTTTTCTTTATTTCTCAACATAATCTCCTTTTAGCTTTATACACTTTTTCCAGCGATATCCTGTAGCTTCGATACCCTGTTTATAGTATGAACAGTCTAGCTCATTAAAATAGCCATCTACCGCAGACACAACCTCTTCATTGTTTGCAAATCTTTTACCACCAAGCAATTTTTTCGAATTTGGAAATAGAAAATAATCCGAAGGAGCTAAATCTGGCGAATAAGGTGCATGCTGAAGGAATTCGAGCTTTAATTCATTGCAAACATTTTATTTTTTTTGTAACGTGGTTATCTTTTTTTATATTTGAGTTTTCATACTAGGTCACAGCCGTTATATTTTCTAAAAACTTTTTTTTTAAGAAACACTTGTTTTTTCTATACAGTAAGTATTTAATACCTTTAGAAGGACTTGAAATAATCTACAACTCTAAAATTATTGAGTGAGTTCTACTGAAAATTTTACAAAATATATCCTGAAAGTTATAATTTTTTAAAATCTCATATTTGTAAGCTAAGGTGGCGGGTTCACTATCTACTGATAGTCATTCTGAGCAGAAATCGTGTTCTTTTAATTTCTACATGTTATACAACGTTTCTAAGCTTTACAACCTTGGAAATCGTAGCCTTTGTTTTTTTTAATTATTATTTTTGAATTATAACCAAACATGTGATTATCGTGGTCACACTCGTCACAATGGAATTACCCCTTTATTTCTTAAAACTATTCATCGAAATTGAAATTCGTTTAGTTTACGACAAGAGAAAAATGAGATATTAGCCGATTACATGGATACAAAAGTTAACTGATTGGTTGCATATGAAAATCAATTACAGTTTTTTTATACCCTTGTAATATGCAAGGTATATTCATTTCGGTCAGATGTTTGTAACCACTTGAAGGAATCTCCGGAGATATAGAAAAGTATATATATTCGTGATCAGCGTCACTTAAATTTTCGATTTAACGATGTCCGTCCGTCCGGCTGTCCGCCACCTGGCTGGTTCGCACGATAACATGAGCAAATATTGAGCTATTTTGACGAAATTTGGCATAAGTAACCTATGATCCAAGAGTACGGAGGGGATTGATATTGGGCATGATCGGTCAATAGCCACGCCCACACCAAGCATTCAAAGCGACTAACCTCGGAATTTTCAAAATTTTTAACTTCCTATAACTCACTTAATATACCATTTGAGACAACAATATTTAGCACGTTACATTATACTACTACATAACCTTGCCAGAAATGGGCGAGCCACTCCTACTTTTTATAGTAGCTCCTATACAAAGTGTCTGTACTTCTTTTAAATTGAAACAGCTGTAACTTCTACAATCTTCTGTCTAGAATAACCATAATTGACACTTAGATTAACACATGGCAGTCGAAAATAATATGGCAAAAAATCAGCGTGCCACGCCCACTTCTTATTGGGGCTCCCATACAAAGTCGAGGGAGTTAAACAAAATTTTTAAGCGCTATAACCTACGAACTATTCAACGTAGGACTACCAAATTTAAGATGTGGATTAATATTGAAAAATGAATTGGATTTATATGAAAGAGGTAAGCCACGCCTACTTTTTATATAGCTCACATACTAAGCCCCGGAATTATCTTAAATCCTCCTTTAAATTATCCCTTTTAGAACTCTCATAATATACAATGTACTTCGTCAAAGTCAACCATATTTTGGGTGTAAATTAGTAGTATATGCAAAAATTGTTTCTCAAAAAGTGGAAATAAAAGAAAAAGATGGATATTCGAGTAAACTTTTTATATATATATATCTGCATATGCAAGGTATAATTTGGTCGGCCATGGCCGACGGTAAAGTGATTTTTATACCCTGCATAATGCAATATGCATGGTATATTCATTTCGGTCAGATGTTTGTGTCCACTTGAAGGAATCTCCGGAGATATAAACATGGATATATATTCGTGATCAGCGTCGATTAAATTTTCGATTTAACGATGTCCGTCCGTCCGTCCGTCCGTCTGTCTGTCACCTGGCTGGTTCGCACGATAACTTGAGTAAATATTGAGCTATTTCGATGAAATTTGGCATAAGTAATCTATGATCCAAGGGTACGGTGGGGATTGATATTGGGCATGATCGGTCAATAACCACGCCCACACCAAGCATTCAAAGCGACTAACCTCGAAATTTTCAAAATCTTTAACTTGCTATAACTCACATAATATACGACTTGGGACAACAATATTTGGCACATAGACTTATATTATACTACTATATAACCTGGCCAAAAATGGTTGAGCCACGCCTACTTTTTATCGTAGCTCTCATACAAAGTGTCTGTACTTCTTTTAAATTGAAACAGCTGTAACTTCTACAATCTTCTGTCCAGAATAACCATAATTGACACTTAGATTAACATAGCAGTAGGAAATAATATGACACAAAATCAGTGTGCCACGCCCACTCCTCTTTGGGTCTACCATACAAAGTTGCGAAAATTAAAAAAAAAAATGTTACCGGTTATAACTTGCAAACTATTCAGCGTAGAATAACGAGATTTAAGGTGTGGATTAGTATTGTACGAGCAACTAGGCTCACAGAAAATGGGCGCACCACGCCCACTGTTTATCTAGCCCCCATACAAATTTTAAATTGAAGCAGCTGTAACTTCGGCAATCTTCTGTCTCGAATAACCATAATTGACACTTAAATTAATATCGTAGTCGGCAAAAATCTGGCAGAAAATCAGTGTGCCACGCCCACTCCTTCATGAGTCTCCCATACAAAGTCAAGGGAATTAAACTAAAACTTTTAAGCTCCATAACTTACAAACCATTTAGCATAGGACAACGAGATTTAAGGTATGGAATAGTATTGTACGAGCAACTAGACTCACTTGAAATGGGTTCACCACGCCCATTGTTTATTGTAGACCCGATACAAATTTTAAATTGAAACAGCTGTAACTTCTGCAATCTTCTGTCTAGAATAACAATAATTGACACATGAATTAATATCGTAGTCGGAAATAAGTTGGCAGAAAATCAGTGTGCCACGCCCACTCATTCATGAGTCTCCCATACAAAGTCAAGGGAATTAAACTAAAACTTTTAAGCTCCATAACTTACAAACCATTTAGCGTAGGATAACGAGATTTAAGGTATGGATAAGCATTGTACGAGCAACTAGGGTCATAGGAAATGGGCGCGCCATGCCCACTGTTTATTGCAGCCCCCATACAAAATGACTGCAATTCTTTTAAATTTAAACAGCTGTAACTTCGGCAATCTCCTGCCTAAAATAACCATAATTGACCCTTAGATTAATATCGTAGTCAGGAATAATCTGTCGGAAAATCAGTGTGCCACGCCCATTCCTTCATAGGTCTCCCATACAAAATCGAGGGAATTAAACTAAAACTCTTAAGCTCCATAACTTACAAACCATTTAGCGTAGGACAACCAAATTTAAGGTGTGGATTGATATTGAAAAATTAATTAGATATACCAGAAAGAGATACGTCACGCCCACTTTTTATATATCTTCCGTATAAAGTCTCGGATTTATCTTAAACATTAAAACACCCATAACTTACTAATTAATACGCCTAGGTCGACCCATTGCAACCTATGTAGTTTAGTATTATAGGCAGAAATTGATCCTCCAAAATTGGTGAGGTACGCCTGCTTCTTAATGTAGGTCCTATACAAAGTAGTGGAAGAAAAGGATGGATATACGAGCAAACTTTTTATATATATCTCAACAATTGCAGGGTATAATTTGGTCGGCCCCAGCCGACTGTAAGGAGATTTTTTTTTATTGATTTCTATCTTCAATTTAACGAAGACACAATTTGAACTTGTCATCGGCAGCCCATAACTGAAGAACATCTCTTAACGCAAAGTCCGAACAGTTCAACATTCACTGTATATGGGTGCCAGGGCACTGGGACATATCACAGGACGAGGTCGCGGAAGAGCTAGCAAGGAAAGGTATAACGTTGCAAATCCTTTCTGATAAGGAGAGTATTGGCATTCCAATGGCGACGTTTAAGCTTTTCTTCTCCGCGGACGCATTACAGAAAACGAATTACAGATGGGAGTTGGAACACTCATCTGCAACTAACCGATCAAAATGGTCAGTATTGCATATAAAACGAGCAGAAGAGCTTCTAGCACTTAACAGACAAGCGCTTAGTATGCTTGTGGGAATTATTACGGGGCATTGCCTGATAGGTCGGCATGCAAATAGGCTAGGCATTGCTATAGACTACCGCCGGACTACTGTCGGAGCTATTGCGACGAGAAAGAACTAAAGTCCATTACTCACCTCACTAACCCCATAATGATTTATTTGGGCAGTCATTTTATTCATAATCTCGCTGAACTGTCTCACTGTCAGCTGGAGAACACCGGATTGGTTCCTAAGGGAAATGCAATCGCTCACTTGCGGCATCGTTTTTGGCCTCATTTGACCTAAGTAGGCGATACGTTTTACGTTTTTTATTTTTAGTCCAGCAAAGTACAGTGTTTGGTCCTGTTTTATACGTCTGATACAAAGTGGTATCTATGAAGCATCAATAAAACTCATTTGTACTTATGTTCACCTGCAAAATTAGGAAACCATCGAAATCCTCTTGCAAGAGAATTGTTTGCAAAAATTTCGCAATAGCGGTTGCTACTTTTATTTTCTTTGCCTTCTATTATTGTTATCTTAATGCTCTATTATTTGACTTGTTCTTGTGAATTGAAATAGTTATTTAATAAGGTTGTGATTTATTAGGAGTAGGGTCTAAGGGTTGGAATAAATTCCCTCCTATGTAGCGACCCCTAGTTTATGTAGTCTGGTATAATAAATGCATTATAAATAATGCTTATAAACTATGTTGAGTTGAGTTCAGTTGTCCTGGGTAATTTCCTTTCTCCAATGCACATTTGGCAAATACATGTTCTTCTCTCAGAAAACCTGCGGATATTTGGCAGGTATATGCTCCATTATTTCATCTCCCTCTAGACAAGTGCGCCTGTCAATGCCTCATATAGTCGTTTAACATTTTGTCAGTTTAAGATTAGGGCCTTGCTCCTTTTGATATCATACAACAGAACCTTTTTTGAACGTTCTATGTTCTCTCTGGAAATTCTCTTCCATCTGATGGCACAGTAATTTTTCAATGTTGCCATATTCTTTTCCAGGATTTTTGAAATGGCTTAATTAATCGTTTGTAATTCCGCTGAGAAGATAATGGCCTCCTTATCCATAATAATCTATAATTTGCCCACCTTTTGACATTCTTGCATCATCAGTATATCACATTTTGCAACAGTTTTAAGCCAATCTCGAGTTGATACCCAATTCATACGAGTCGGAATTATCACCGTCTATTTGATCACTAACTTGGACCATACCATGTCAATGTTCTCTTTGTGATCTCCTTCCTTCAATTTGTTTATTTTTTGGAGATTTAAAGCCTCTTTTGCCACCTTGCTGATAGAAACGGCCACTGGTCCGCCACTTTGGCAGGTGTCATTTTGTACATCTGCGAATTTTTAGTAAAAATTATTAAATATTCAAATTTAGCATAACCGCCACGTGCTAATATAAATTTAAGCGGACAATATACCATTCGTTATTGAAAAATGACTACAGAAATTAAGTCCGAGCCAGCAAATATACTAGTTTTGATTATAACCTCGTAATTATGTAATTTAATTTAAATTCACTGCTAAATATTATTGCATCAAATATTTGAAGTGATGCTCTACGATATTACTTACATCTTCGATTGTTAAACAAGGTGCGATTGACACTATTTATTTACGCACTAATATAAATACACATTCAGACATATGTACTATACATATGTATGTACTTTGGCCGAATTTGACAATGACGGATCTTTTCTCATAGATTTTGACCGGAAAGCGACGAATTTCACGTGTTTTATTAGTGTATCATTGTAGTTGAATAAGTCGTCACAGCGTAAAAAGACACGCTTTTCAAAGTGCATACATATGTAGGTACATATTAGCAGACCATGTACATAGACAGGGTATTTTTCATTGGAATTTCTATCTTCATAAATTACAAAATTGTCTATACGAGTGAGAGTACGAATTCAGTGATACCATAGAATAGGAGGCTTTGTTTACGTGATCGTCACTTAGACCTTTCTATCGAACAACAACGACAACAACTACTACTACTACAGCAGCAGAAAAAATAAGGTACAATGATAATACATCGTCGCGTGTGTCACATTCTCTTCAGATAATACTAGTATGAGCATTCACTTCAAGGCCAAGATTCGCGCGACTTGACTCATTATTGAAATTTCTAAATGTACCATGTCATACATCCTTATTCATCTTAATTGCTCGCGTATTTTTGTTTTTCATTTCCTAAGGAGAAAAATTCATGTTCGCATCATAACAACATAAAATTGTCAGCATGCAGTACAACGAGGCTAAAAAGTAAAGTCCATCCAAATGAGGCAGACT
This sequence comes from Megamerina dolium, assembly GCA_963854835.1. Taxonomy (NCBI): domain Eukaryota; kingdom Metazoa; phylum Arthropoda; class Insecta; order Diptera; family Megamerinidae; genus Megamerina; species Megamerina dolium. The sequence goes on from OY978526.1 coordinate 35,804,842, forward strand.
TCTTAGTGCATCTAGTTGCATTATATGTATACATACTCGTATACTGTATATAAGATTTGTAGGTATATAATATACGTACGTATAGGTACGCGCGACTTCAAAGTATAAACGTACGAATGCTTACGAACCGAAGTAGTCAATAATTGAACAATTACGATGAATTTCCAGGTGTCCTATCGTTTTGGGCTGTGTTGATGGAAATTGTAATTATTATTAGTTGCCATACAAATCCTATCTACTAGGGGTGGACTCTATTTAGGTTATAAGTAGTATTTAATGGTGAGATGTTCGCAAATGAGGTACTGAAGAAACTGAGCACCTCTATCAATGATAATGTACTCGTAGTATTGGAGATTCAAATTAATCGACGAGAGAATTTGTATTAAATTTTTATAGATATACTAGATCATAATATTGCGATTTGAAAATTGAACTATATGAAAAAAAAATTACTTCATATTTTGTTGGAAATAACAGTATTATTAGTACTATATAACAAATGATCACCTTAAAATGACTTTGGTGGTAGAATTATTCTTTCTTAGAATACTTTTTGTTTATCCAGAAACCTCAAAATTGGTGTTAGTTGGTGCAGTACTGGATTCAGCAGACTTTATATGTAGATCGTAATAGATTTTATGGAAAAGCCTTAAAACACTGGCTGCACAAACATTTCAAACGCAGACCAAACACATTTCAGCAGAACTTTACGCAATCGAATGAATTCGCATGGCTTCATTTTGACATCACGATAGCCTATTATCTATATTAGGTGCCAACCTCTTTAATTTCGTATAATCCACTTCTTGTTTCAGCGCAAAAAAACTAAAATGATACAAAATGATAACTACTACGGTGATAATCCATTGAGAAACAAATTATAAAACTCTGCAATCGCTTTAATATTGTTCACTGTCAATTTGCCAATATTATGAGGTGAATACGAGTATGTTAACCAAACGACTTCCCAAGTGGAATGATAGAAATTCGACTATATGAATTGTATTTATATTGATCTGGTTGCTGTCGCACACTCGCGACATTGACGCGGTTCTCACAAGCTGAACAAATTACAAATCACGTGATAATTGTCAAGAAGCTAAAATTTTAAATGCACTATATACTATACTTATGTATTGGAAGACAACTAAATGGAAGCCATACCGAGGTCATCATGAATAAAGAAACAATTATAATAAGTGTGACAGAAGTAATCAAAAAAGTCTTAACCTACTGCCGGCACACGTAATGATCATGTTGTGCCATGTTGGTATTGTAAAACAACAACAGCAGCAGCAGCAATGGTAATAGAATAACGAAAGTAGCGTGATGTTTTGTAATGTTTACACACACTGAGACCCATTAAATTAAATAAGATGTAGCTGTGCAAAGACGATTCTCCTTCGTACGAGCATATTAATGGATGTCGGGCTATGATAATTTGGAAGAGTTGTCAAATGTCCTTGATACTATATCGGCTAAACTAATTTTTGAAGGTCAAAGGAGCAAATTACTATACATACTACTGAATCAGCATGGATGGTCATAACTGAAGGTGATGAAGGATGACACAATTCACAAAATTAACTGAATTTTAAACGTGCAAGCTAAATAATTCAATTATACAAACATAAATAGCCAAAAAATTGGCCTAGGCAGTAGGCAACATCAATAGATCGGAAAATAATCACATTATTAGCTTCAACATGATGCTACACTGAATATTTACTTTCTCTTCTTCTTTTTATTCTACTTTATTCAAGATTGTTTTGTTTTTTTAACAACGAATATTTAAGTGGCTAAGTGATCAAGTTCATTCCTTCTGCAAGTCATTCTGCGACTCTGATGTCCAAAATTCGTGCCATAGTTTAGGAGGTCGTCCAGGTGGTCTGCTTGCTTGTATCTTGTATCCATCCATCGCAAATTTCTCGAATAAAGAAATCATAGTGCTCATTCCTTTCTTACATGTCTTTTATGGAGTAACTTTTTTCTTCACATCCCTACCAACGACTACTTACATATATGGAGAATTTCTCTTACTTGTTGTTATAAGTATATGTGTACATATACATCAAATTTATTCTATTGTTAAGCCATATTGGCTGCAATACGAATCATGGAAAAAAATAAATTTTTATTGTTTATTGAATGCTTTCGATGCACATTTTCATGTTCTACTCTATACCACCCCTCAGTATACACACAGCTCAATAAAATGCCATAAATTTTCCAAAGACAGCACGTAAATCTGACAAAAATATATATGCACCAACAGACACATATGCTAGTATGGATGTTTATATTATTAATTAATTTCTTATTTTTTTTAGTGCTAGCGTCGCTAGTTGCTAATCTCGAATTATCCTCAATTATTGATTAAATGTGAACATATTGGTTAGTTTAAACCGATTATCAACACTTCAATTTAAATTCTATTGGATTATCATTGTCTTTACATAGATTATATTGGTAGGTAGGTGTAATATGGTCAACCAGAAATTGATATGCAAATATTCATAGGTATACCTGCTATGTAAGCTAGGTACTCAAAATACAAAAGCAAATACGTGGAACGAACAGTAGCTGTACATATTTGGATAGCTCACGTGTCACTTTCTTATGTAGGTAAAATTTAGCGGCTTAGCAAAAGGAATTATGCCGTTATGTACATTTCGTTCGCGGGTCTCTATTGTCTTTCATTCGTTCGACCGATCGTGTGTACCATGTCCATCTTTTACGGAGTAAACAAATATTCACGAATTATTTTAAATATTTAGATTCACCTAATTTATTTTGAGGGTATGCAAAGTAATAGGCGTTTTTTAGAAATATAAAACCACACTAAATACTGAAAACACGGACATCATTAAATCGCTTATTTAAGAGACGCTGACCGAAATGAATACAACATGTGCTCATGCAATACATACAAAAAAATGAGTAATATGTATTTACATTGTATTATCTTGCCTACCTGAATCTGTAATAACAATACCTAAGGGTAGCTATGTACTCTCGCAAAAAGGACAAATGCACTCACACACACACGCACACACAGGAATAGGTTTTGGTATAGCACATTTATTAAGATAAGCAGGATAAGCAGCATATTGAGTACGATGTACAAGTATAAAATCAGGCCAGAAGTAAGAGCTAGTTTCAAATGTAATTCGACTGCCGCCGCGATCACATCGAAAAAAAAACAAAAAATAGTGAAATAGTGTGAACAGTGGAATATAACAGCAGCAGCAGTAACAACAACGACAATGGAAACTAAGCGATCACAATCGACGAGCAATTACAACATGGGAATAAATTACATGACCAACGAAACGAGTAGCAAATTACGCGTATTGTTGTCACATAAAACTCTAAAATATAACCCGCATTGTGGCTCAGTTATTGAGCCAAATAATATGTACCCATATACGCCATCTACCAACGATTCGGATGGTTTGCATATTCTTTCAGATTCAATTTGTGGAGGCTACAAGTCAGGCATGGTGGATATAGCATGCTGGGAACCCACAATCACAGAGCCATTCAGTGATGTCGAATATTTCCCACCAACGGCTTCCGAAATGAATGAAAATGTATTTCACACGCCACCTATATCACCAAATGAAATAGTTGCCAAACAGCAACAGCAGCTGCCACAACACCAAAAACATACGCAACATCATCAACAACAACAAAAACAATGGCAACATCAGCAGCCGCAACAACAAAAACTATGGCAACATCAGCAGCCGCAACAACAACAACAACAACAACAACAACAACAACAACAACAGCAGCAGCAACAACAACAACAACAACAACAAAAGCAACTGCTACTCCTACAACAACAACAGCAGCAGCACTACCACCACCAACAACAACAACAGCAGCAGCAGCAGCAGCATCAACAACCACAACCACAGCAGCAGCACTACAACCAACAGCAGCAGCAGCACCACCACCAACACAAACAACAGCAGCTGCCCCAACAACAGCAGCTGCCCCAACAACAGCAACAACATCATCATCATCATCATCGCCCTCAACAACAACAACAGCATCAACAACAACAACAACAAAAGCAACTGCTACTACTACAACAACCACAGCAGCAGCATCACCACCACCAACAACAGCAGCAGCAGTACTACCACCTACAACAACAACAACAACAGCAGCAGCAGCAACAACTGCACCTACAACAACAGGTACTACATCAACAACAACCACAACCACAGCAGCATCCATCTTTAATTAAGAATGCACAAAAACGGACGCGGCAGACTTATTCACGGCAACAAACATTGGCATTGGAAAAGGAGTTTAAAAAAGATAAATTTATTGGTCGTCAACGACGCGCAGAAATGGCAGCTGCGTTAAAATTGTCTGAACGCCAAATCAAGATATGGTTTCAAAATCGTCGGATGAAGAGCAAAAGCACTTCGTCGAAAGCTTCCGGACAAGCAACCGTGGAAGCGTTATCCAGCTTGTTTGATAATACCACAACCAACGCCAACTCTACTGTACTGTATCCTGCCCATGGATGCAGTACAAGTTACTACCAGCAGCCGTATCAGCCTCAATCACAAACTCATTATGAGTTATACCACCCAATGCAACAGCAGCAGTATCAACAACAATGCGAGTATTTCGTTTAGCCGAATATTTTCCATAATATTCGAGACATATGTATATGCTTAGAGAAGTTTCACTTTGTAAAAACATAACATTATAACATAACACAATTTGTTGCATATTTATTTCTTTAATATTTACATATTTATTATTTATTCATTAAGTAACATTTATTATTTAGACATAATTTATTTATTTCATATATTTTTTTTTATATACCACTGATGTCTACATATATGGATATAACCACAATTACTAAACACAGACACAGCTGAGTCACCATCAGTGGTACCTCAACCAAAAACACATCATGAGTAAGGATTAGTGTCATCCACAACACATCTACCAACATCTACAAATAACAGCAGGACTATATCAGAAACCCCATGACTTATCAATGTGAAACAAACAGCAAGCAAATGGGAAACCAATTTCATTTTCTAAAAACTAAACTAATGTGTAAATAGTGTAGATATGTGTAGCAATGATTATAGTGAAATAATATCAGGTGAAATATGGTGAAATTGTATAGTTTTAAATTAATAGTAAACTTTGTTCAGTGCCCCTTTTTTGTGTACACAATTCCCCATCTAACCTTAGTTCACCGTGTATATTAATACACCGAGATTTATCTGTAATACAAGTAAGTAAAAATTAAGAGAAATTAATTGTGATCATTGATGGTTTTCATCTTTCGTTAATTGTAAATTCGCAAATATTTGTATTAAAAAAATGTACCTATGAATAAAATTCGGAATGCTCCAATCAAATAAATATCGCATTTATATATATCATACCATATTATACATGTTACAATCCAAAAAATAGGTCAAGTCCAGTTAGAGTTATTGCGTTATTAGCATCGTATTTGGTATCAAATATCCATACAAATTAATTAATTATTACAATACAAATGATATTATATATCAATTAATTATTATAAATTAATAATGGCAATTTCTTTCTCAGAATTCTCGTATAAGATTTTTTCATCTGTGCATAAGGAGCGAGCTAAATTTGTGGCTGCTAAGAAAAAATTTATTTTACTATTAAATTGGTGTAAAATAGATATGGTCTTGGAATCAGTGTCCACCTGCCGACCACGATAAAGCTCCATATTGATACTACTTTCATATGAAATTAAAGCTATCCGCTTTATTTTACATATATAGAAATATTTTTATTTACAATACAAAAAAAAAAAGATTATGTTCGAGGATCATTTATACAATTCTTACTATGAAATCAATAATAGTAATGTTTAGACTAGTTGAATTTCGATTATATTTAACCATTAACACAAGTACAAAGTAAATATAATAAACTACAACAGTTTACAATTTTCCCATGGACTTTAACCTTCTAAACACGAAAAACATACTTAAACAATATTATATGGAAGCTTGTCGAGATGAAATTTTTGAAATTATTATATTTTAATTGCAGGGGGCAGAACGGACCACGGATCGTTCGATTTGAACAAGTGATCACTCAAATGTAATACAATTAATTCCTGTAAGGAATTTCAAAAATTTAAATGCTATCAACCATAAAATCTTTAAAAAACAACTGAATTTTTCTAGAGAAAATGATTTTGTTATTTACCGGCATAGAAATCTTCGACTCCAAACATAACATAAAAACCATTGGTTTTGCAAATCGATGAATAAATCGCGTAGTGGGGGAGTCAAAAATAGTCAAGCGGACTTATAGTGTTGGCAACTAAGTAAGTACCGATTTCACACATGATGTTTCTGACTATAGACATATTTCTGACACCTTTCGATGGTGGCGAGTATCGAATAAGGTACAACCATGAGCTCTATGAGCTGTATGCCGACACCGACATAGTAGAGCGAGCGAATGTGTTATATTCGGATCCCGCTGGTGGACGACGCAGAAGTCTGGAGAGCCTGTCAGAGTTAGAACCCTCTAACTGGCGCCAGCTAGCGAAGGAAAGGGTTGATTGGAAAAGCATGCTAGTTTCGGCTGTAATCGATTTTCGGCTGTTGTCTCTTACATTTGCTCAATTTATGGTGCGAACCAGACATGTGGCGGACAGCCGGACGGGCGGACATCGTTAAATCGAAAATTTAAGTGACACTGATCACGAATATATATACTTTTGTATATCTCCGCAGATTCCTTCAAGTGGCTACAAACATCTGACCGAAATGAATATACCTTGCATATTACATTATGCAGGGTATAAAAATGGTTTTCACTTTACCCTATCAGTTCTTGTTTCGTAGTTATTGCAAAAAAAGAACAATTTGTTTAAATGCAAAATAATTAAAAACAAGTTTTCTTATCGAATATTTTTTTTGTGTCATGGATCCCAAAGTAACTAAAAAACTTCAAATCATATACAGTAGAAAATGTATTCTCTTTGAAAATCATTTTTAGCCAAAATTTGAACATTTTCAAAATTCAAAGCCCTGTTACGCATAAACTTTATTTATCTTCTTTATTGCGCTTTATTTGAATCATTGTTTTTGGCAAACGAATGACTCGCTAAAGGAATTCTGTACACAGAACAATGGATCAGAATATGTATTTAACACAGTTAAAAATGTGTGCATTACATAATAGTAACAAATATCCATCCCTATTTTCCGGGACATTCTACTATAAACACCAGGAGCCCGATCTATTATTAAGCTTCAACATTAATCAGCTATAATATACCATCTACCCTAGTAACGGTGTCCCATTATTTTTGTATCCATTATTTGGTAGCCTAGTGCCACGTAAATCCTCTTAAATGTGAGCTAAATGACTGTGTACTTATTTACTTGGTCAAAACAAATTTTCCAATTGAATTTTTTATATATTGTATTATTTGAATTTTGTGGCCATGGAGATGACAGCATCGGTATTGGGAATAATGGCTTCTCATTTTTGTTGTGCAGCATAAGGCTTTCAAATTATGCCAGTTTTCGTCAAAAACTTTGCATAATACCTTTAGCCAAAAAGCGTAATTATGATTTTTATTCGTAATATCAAAATCACACAATTTATTAAGGCAGATCTAGCAATTTTTGGCAATGCACAGAGGCTTCGTGCGTTCGAATATTGTTACGCGCAAACAGCAAAACCTGTGATATGTCGCAAAAAAAAAAAAAAAACATTTGCCAACCATCAAATATTTGGACCATAGTGTAACTGCAATTAAGCAAATTAAGAATTTCTTGCGCAAATATTTATCTGATCTTACAAAAGTGCTTGCAGGAGCAAATATGTATATCGGGCTATATCCTCTCAAATAAAATATAAATCTTAAAATTTTATTTTAAAAGTGTTCCCTGCTTTAGATGTGCATTTTGATCTTTTTTTAATGGCAACTAGAACAATAAGCACATAAATATTTTTATGGTAAATGTGGATTAATATTGAAAAATCGAATATAAAATATATTTGAAATAAGCATTGATTTTCACACTTTTTGATTTGAGAAGTGCATTTTAAGAACTTATGAATTATTTGGAAAATGTAAAAATTATTTTGATTTTCCTTATAATAGCAATTTTAACAAGTTACTATAAATTAGCTGTACGGGATTATTTTTATATCCTTTGAATTTAAATGTCTAATGTTGAATATTTGTAATTTGAACTAAATGTGTTATAAATATGTATGTGTTGGGATACCCAAAGATCACAACAGTATGCGTTTGATAAAATAATTTTGAAATGTTGTAGGCTATAGTTGATTGTGGTCCACAATCTGAGTGTGTAATTTTTTCCTACGACGCTATCGATGGTGGTTGCTCGGATCGCATTGTTGTTGTTGTTGTTGTTGCTGCTGGTGTTATATTCAATTGTTCGTTGTTGGTGTCTTGGTGGAATTATTAAAAATTCCGAAAGTTCACAAAATTGTGCTGTTCACTATTTGTGCTGTTGTTGATTGTTGCTGGTTTGAAATATCTCTTAACTGTCTCCTTTCATACTTACACATACCCGGCAAAAAATATGATTACCATAGTAATTAATATGGAATGAAAGTAGACGATGGGAATCGAAATGGCAATGAATTGTCGTAAAATGTCGTACAAACAGGTTTCTAAAATCATTGCGAAACTATTTTTCTATTTACTGCATTGCAAAACTATTTTTAAATATATAGAAAGTTGATAAATATCCTCACGACTTATCATGACTTTTCGTGTGATATGGTTGCTTCCAACAAAACGTTTTCCACATTTACTGCAGTAGCAGACCCGCTTCTCGGGTTTATAGCTGTGATCGCCTATGAAATTTAAATACTTTGCTCGACGGTATATCTAATCAATATCCAATATATCATCTACTTACTTAACCATTATACAAAATTTCGAATTATATACTTCACTTTATAATAATTTAAATATATGTATATATCATAATTTGTGGAAGCGCCAAAGGCCTGTGATTTGGGGTATTTAGATTCCTGCGTTATTTTCCCGGTGTGTGATTGCTATTGAGCTACTAAAAAATAGCACTATTGTGCTAATATAATCCATTTATAGATAACACTATTATGCTAGTATAATTCGTTAATACGTAGCACTATTGTGCAGCAAATTTTTCATTATCACTTCCACCATATGTTCTTGCATCATTCTTCTTCTTAGTTTCTCTTTTTTGGTTGACGATCACATTGCAACAAACCGCGCTGAAATTTACCTATTCTTCGCTTTGCATCGAAGTAGGTTCAGGTGAATGCTCGAGGAGGTTTCTCCTTTTGCACAAATTATATGGCGCGCCTGGAAAAAAATAGAATTTAGTTTTAAATGTATAGTATGCCGATATAAATTTGTATTCTTCATAACTTTCAACGTTGACTTTCTGATCTGTAGGTCGTGGGTTCAATCGCCGGCTGAAGCATAAATTTAATATAGAAGATTTTCTTTCGAACGGTAACCACCTGTCGGAAAGCAATTGGCACTTCTTCCGGCAGTAACAATTTGCTATGGAAAAGCTACTAAACGAACTCTTGTGACAAAGCTGAGAAAAAGTGATGTGACAAGGATTCTGCCGTTCGAAACCGGCTTAAATAAGTAGATCTCTCCTAATACACGCACAACAGTACTTCTAAAGCCATGAGAATTTGCGAAGTGTTTGTACTTCTTTGAAGAATTCTGGAGAAGTATGTAGAGGATATCTTTTTCGGCTCAATGGGCATTTGAGATTCGTGACACTCACATGATATCTGTGAATCTTTGAGGATCGAATATACCATGTTCTCGATTCCGTGGCTTGCTGGGTTGCCAAGAACCACTACGAATATCTAATACTGATATCAGTGTTGAAACTGTTCGGTAAAAAGTTCATTAAACGCATTCCACGTCGGAATTTGCTGTTTATTTTTAATGGACTGCTCCCACAGATACAGGGTTGTGGAGTACAAGTACACGAAAAACGCGTCTCATTGAGTTGTGTCGATATTTAATAACTGCAAGTTTGTTATGCAGTCATTTATGGTATCCTTTAAGCAATTGATAATTGCGCGCTTTCTTAAATGACCGGAAAGAAGCTTCATGTTTACGGTGTCTTTTGTAAACGTGATTTTGGTACAGTGATCGCATTCACAAGAGTACTGACTGCCGAACGTATGTGCCATTTGTATCAACGTACACAATTAAGCACCGCGAGTGAGTTTTGCGGCTCTGGCAACTGCGATTGGCTTCTGTTACAAGCCAATGGTCTAAAATACAAATTCGTTTCTGCACCGATTTGGCCGCCGCAATCCAATTGAGTATGTTTGAGCCACGCTATAGGGAAAATAATTCAAAAATTGATTATATTCCTTGTATAATCACAAAATTAGATAAACTGCTTTGATATATGAGAGATCTAAAAAAGTATTATAAATATTTTGCTTACTATTTTACCTTTCCAGACCTTGTGATGCTGTTGATTAAATTCAGCCATTTGGACTAAATTTAAATTACATTTCCAAACAAATTTCAAATAAATGTCAACAAATCAACACATCTGAGTAACAAAATCTTAAATTTGAAAGTGATTTTAATGGTAGAATAAGTCTAAAGTATTTTACTAATAATACAAGTAGGGGAGGTCCTCTAACAATAGTACACTAGCAACTTCATATTGTGTGAAAGAAAAATAAATAAATTTCTTAATCTGCATTTTCTTTAGATTAGTTCTCTGATCAATGGTGTATCTACTCCTCGGATCCATATGACTACACCACTGCTCATTAATAAGAAAATTCCTAAAATTAAATTTTTTTTTATATTAACTTTTTATATTGTATATACGTTTACTACAAGGAAATATTTTAGAGCAATGCTGGCCACACGAATACTAAAACATTTGGATATGCGTGTGTTTCAAATGGAGTATGTGCTTCTACAATGGCTTTAAAAAAACTGTGCACTGTGAAATGGTGAGAAAACTTTACAACATATTGACGCTTACCTTTGTGCTCACTGTTTATCTTCAAACATGTGCAACAGCTTCGTCTAAAATTAAACACCAACTGAGTGAGGAGCGAAAGCAGAACATCGTGCTAACACATCGTTATCGTTGGCGTGAAAACACGAAGACAAACTGCACATTGTGCAACTCTTGGCCGGCTAGGTTTTAGAGCATAACATATTGAACACCCCATCAATTCTTTTCGATAGTGCGAATAAATAAGTTTGCTTTATTTTAAGTCTATTCTTTTGGCTGAGGGTATAGCCTCTAAAGCCATTTGATCCGTAATTACTACAGAGCTGCGACTAATTAGGATATTAAATTACTCAACCGAGCACACCAACGCTAGGGCTTCTTTCTCAGTTTGGCAGCACCTCTTGTGATAATCAAATTCCAAATTGTTTGCCAAACTTTCCTTCACTTTTCCAAATGCTGGCTTTTGCTTCCAAACAAATTTGACATCTATCTTCATCTGACAATCACAATGCCTCAGTAGTTGTCGCCAACTCGCGAATAAGTTTACCTACATAGTTCATCAGTCCAAAATTGAGGATAGCTACGAATTACGAGTCAATGTTGGCGTTACCCCTTTCTCAAAAATTTCAACTCATGATACTTACAACTTATGATACATTCAAAACACCGAATCCAAGCGTTTAGAGTTAACTATCCAGGCTTTTAATAAAATTTATTTTGTTCATTTGTTTGGGTGATGCTTTACAAATTCCGCACGTTTGTGATGATATTGCTGCAATAACGCTAATAAAGATGTTGCCATCGATCATTCTCTTTTGTAAATGATGCTAAACTCGAAAAGAACCCAGTTTTGTTGGTGTGATTTTAAAAATTTGCTTCTTAATAATTTACATCTTGGCACGAACCAAAGCTGCGGTCTCTCTTTCGAAAAGTATTTTGATTGGAGTCGAAGCAGTTCGCTCATTTTCCAAAGAATTGAAGACTCTAGTTGTAATTGTAGAGATGCAATGCAGTTTGCAAACATGTGATCATCGGTCACGTAATTCGCGGGATTGGAGTAATTTTGCCGATATGTTGAATGACCACTACCGTAATCACATCGCCATTTACATTCAGTCGTAAATGTTTCATATTTTTGATCATCAACAATGTGACTACTAAAGGCATTCTTACTATCTTCGACAATCGTTAAAATTGTGTGACCAAGTAATAGTTGCAATTGCACCTCAGCAGCAGATTCAGTTACTCTTACCATATCAGATCGCAAAACGTCGTAGGTTGGATCAATATTAGCTTTTCGCATTTTCGCGCCTGCTTGCTTAAGTTTGTAGAGCTAAAGCTTCTATATAGAAAATACGAATTAGAATGAATAAAACAGAAATAGAATGGAATTGAGTGTATGTTTCGTTTTCATAGAATGAGTAGAATCTCAGCATTTGCAAAGAGACGTAAAGCATTTGAGAGTACTCTAATCGTTCGTTTTGCTTTTATATGTTACATTACAATACATATAAGCAAAAAAATACAGTAGATAAGAGAACATGATGCGGTAAGACGCAGTAATAAAAATCAAATCATGAAAAGCAATAACAATTATAACGTACAACACACTCGTAGTACTCTCAAACATTCGTTTATTTGAAGAGAAAAAACGAATGTATGGAATATTTCTTGTACAAGAAATTAGTGAAGTGTTCGATTATATATATATATGTGAATATATATATATATATGTGAATATATATATATATATATATATATATATATATATATATATATATGTATATAAATATATATATATATATATATATATATATATATATATGTATATATATATATATATGTATATATATATGTATATATGTACATATAAATATGTATATATATGTACATATATATATATATATACATATAAATATGTATATATATGTACATATATATATATATATGTACATATATATATACATATATATACATATATATACATATATATACATATATATATATATATATATATATATATGTATATGTATGTATATACATATATATATATATATATATATATATATGTATATATATATATATATATATATATATATATATATGTATATATATATATATGTATATATATATATGCTTACGGTTATGCTTATGCGGTGCTTACGAAGAAAGACGTCCGAAAGACAGACGCGTAATCACTGTTCACGTGTCTGTTACTACTTATGAGTGTACATGTATGTACATAAGTATGGAAGGAGGACTATCAATGAATGAGACAATAGAGACTCGGGACGAAATATATGTACATAACGACATATTCCATACTTATGTATATACATGTATGTACATAAGTATGGAAGAAGGACGATCAATGAATGAAAGACAATAGAGACTCAGGACGAAATATATGTACATAACGAGATATTTCTTTTCCTACGCCACTAATTTTTATTTACATAAGAAAGTGACAATTGAGCTAAACAAATATGTGCAGCTACTGTTCGTTCCGCGTGTTTGCTTATGTATTTTGAGTAGCTAGCGTACATGGCAGGCGAATATTGCGAATTTTTGGTTGTCCGTATTATACCTTATTACCTATATAATCTATGTAAAGTTAATGATAATCCGGTGGAATATAAAGTGTTGTGAGGAGGATTAATTTTAACAGACGTCATCATATCTCATCACACAAAAAACAATTTTTTTTCATAATATGAACATACTTACTACCGTGGGTGCCGTAGCCGTAGTGGTTAGTGTGTTCGCCTTCTGATCTGTTGGTCGTGGTTCAATCCCCGTCTGATGCATAACAAATTTAATGTCGATAAGATTTTTCTTTCGAATGGTACCCACCTGTCGGCAATCAATTGGCAATTCTTCCGACAGTAACAACTTGCCATGAAAAAGCTTCTTAAGAGAACTCTGACAAAGCGCAGAAAAAGTGATGTCACAAGTGTTCTGCCGTTCGGAACCGGCGAAAATAAGTAGGTCCCTTCTAATACTGTCCAAATTTAAGACGCACAACAGTATTGGAAGAGAAGCTTGGCCAATGAGCCCTTTGGGGCTTTAAGTGCCACATATTTATTTTTTTTTTTACTACCGTGTGTTTCGGGGCATATATACGTGTGTGTTGCACATATTGTCTTTGGAAAATTTATGGCTTTTTTGCTATGTCGTCTAGTGACATTTCACTTAGTTGTGGACATACTGTGTGTGGGGTGGAATAGAGTAGAATATGAAAATGCACACCAAATGAACAAACGATTTGGCCTTTTGGAATTTCTATATAATTGCTAAAAACATTCACAAAATTATTCGTATTTTTGAAATAATAATTTGGAATTATACTTTGGTTTTGGATCTAATTAGAAAGTTTTATGGCATATTGAACGTAGCACAACTTCATATTTATGTAAATCAAACTTACCTATGTGAAAAAAAAGTAGTCTATCAAATCGCCGGTTGTGTACGTATATTTGTAATGGAAAAGTCAAGGAAGAGTGTAACATACGAAAGCAAATATACTTTTGCCCTAACATGTATGCTAGTTTAAGTTGAATTTCGCACCCCAACCCAATCTGTTCTATTTATGGGACTGCCACACATTCATATATATAGCAATTTACAGTGATAAGTGACAATGTTCAGGATAGAAATTCTTTCAATTTACTTTTTAAAATATCCGCTACTATTGATTACATGCATTTGCAACAAAAAGTCACATAAACAAACCTACATACATATGCACGTTCATACACTGATCAATGAAACGCATTATACAATTGAGATATCACTTATACACAATAAGGAATTTGCTCTACATACTCACATATGTACGCATGTATGTAGTGGCGGGTATTAATAAATTATGTTGACAATGCATTTTGGGATCAACCCATCATTAAGTTGTACCATCACTGTGGTTGCTACTTGCCGGGGTATAGGGCATGCATACGCACACGTGTACTCATTATCTCTGATACGGGTTATGGAAACAACATGCGCCAAAAGTAGGCGAATGTGCTAATTCGAAATAATAAACTGGCAAACTGACTCTTGGTGGCATACATATATATCACACATATCATATACAATACATATATATGCTCTATGGAGTTGGGTAGAAATATTGCATACAGATTGATGAACTATGTATGTATGTACGACTATTGTTTTGATTGACTTTGATCATTAATGAATCTGTAACATATTTATTAAAGATTTGCTTTCGCAAATATCGCTCATTTTTTCGCTTAATTGGTATGTCAATAGGCAAAATTGTCGGAGGAAATTGTGTAGTTTGGTTCTTACTTCTTTGAAATGAGAATGGCGAGAACATTACCACCAACGAAAACTTTGGACACGACCGACGACGAAATTGGACCTGCAGAGTACGCTCTATGTATGCGTACTAATTGCATATAATTACATATTTTTCATTTTGAAATTATGTAATCTCATTATTAAATCTTAAACTATGCTGCACGACATTTCGTTTTTTGATAAGAGGAAACAATTATAATAGCTGTGTTTTATTCACCAACTCGCTATCGTCGTGCCAATGATGCCATGGTTATACTACCATTAAATTGAATGTCAATAAAAAAATGGTGGTGGTTTCAATACAAAATGAAAATTGAACTCCAAAAATGAACATTTGCATGCCACTCAGTTCTGATTGCTGTCCTCAACGCCAATCAGACCAATTTCACGATCTTTCCAAAACGAATTGGAAAGAGCTTGATAATTCTAACTTCTAATAAATTACTTATGTCATCATGTTGTAATTTGTTCGTTAGGCATACATAGAGCCATTTCTAATTAATTTTTTTAGCCATTTCGTTGATTTGTCGACGCAACTTTTGCCATTAAACAAATATATTATTCCAACATATCGTGTAAATATCGTTCCAAGAACGCACATTTTTTGGGATACATAGTTGATATTTTTAACAAATCGTTGAGTGATCCATTATAAAATCAACTAAAATTGGATGCATCACAATTACGGAATCGGATGCAACACAATATTACGTAGTCTATGTACTTGATCAGTTAATATGCTTTTCCACGCGCAATCTTCTATTTCCGTTTGTAGAAACAGAATTGCATCATATCGTAATAAGAAGTTTTGCACTTCTTGAACACCAATCACTTGTAACCATCCAACAATCTAAATTTCGTGAAACTGGATGACATTCAATTGAATGGTAGTACAATCACGGCATTAGCTGCTTAGTATGCTAAGATGTTTAGCGTCGATAGCGTCTGTACTCCTTAAACTAAGCCCTTTCGCATTTTAATCTATATCAGGTATGTTTAGGCTTGTAAATTCTAACTCTAAATTATGCTCAATCAGCAAGAGCCCATTGATAATTTGGTGAGTTTTTAAAATGTCTGTATGTAGTAATAGCGCGATTCATGCAATCCTATAACCATATAATTTTATATGGTTGACGTGACATGATATGTTTTGTATCGTGATCTCGAAAAGTAGTAAGTCTGGGGTAGCAATCCTTGGTCCAGGCCTCGGAAGTGATCCAAGAGTCCGGAGTCTGTTCCGGGGCGGACATCCGATTGCAGTGAGACCAGTAGACCATTTTATATGGTCTACACGCATTGTTGTAAGAACGCACCAAACAAGTTATCGTGCAAAGGCCGTAAAAAAATCAGTATATTACTGTTAACAACAAGAAAATAAAAATGCCAAAAATTAGCAGGAATAGAAAAAATACAATATTTTCTCTAAAAATCTCTAAAATCTTTTCTATGACAGCTGGTTTACGATTGTATATTCTATAAGGTTTAAGCGGTTTACGCGGCTTTTATATTTTAAATGGGGAAAAAAACTTACTAGAGCAAAATCATGCCTCTCCACATTGATCCTATGATTTGTCCATGACATTAAACTTTGCTAAAAAAGAAGTTTTAATTTTTCCTAAAAAATTAAATTCGTTGTGTTCTTCAAATGGACTACTTCTCGGATAATGTCGTTTAGTTGTATATTCACCAAATTATTTCGATTAAATAAAACTTTTAACAGTTTCCAAATTCATTCCCAAATAATCATATTTCTCATTTTCAATTTCCACATTCTCTATTGTTCATGGGCACATGTCTAGTGTAACCAGCTCATGCGCTGTACAGATATTCATTTATTATACCTACACTATGTGTACATATATGATTTGATGCTAGCAAATCCTAACCATACGCAACTCGCGTGCATAAGCATTAGAGGAGAAAATGTCATTGTGCAAAATGAAAAATGACCAATCAATTTTACAAACAAGAACAACAACAATACTAACAAGTTCAAATGCATCGATGAAACGGTGGTAGTATACTTATGTATAAATTGTTAAACGTTTCACTTGGGGTTCGCAAAAATGTGACAGTTTTTGTAGCAAAACTATTGAATTTATTCGTGAAAAAAATTTCACGTATCAGCGGTGGTCGATGCTGATGGTGGTGGCGGTGGTGGTGGCTGTGGTACTGTTGGTGCCGCTGATGGTCATGGTCGTGTTGATGCTAGTGCTAACTGTAAAAATGCAGCTGCATCTGTTTGGATTTTATTTAATCAATGGAATGGATGAAATTAGAAGAATTCGTATTGTTTGGGGTTTTTTTTTTACGAATTTGATAAGAAGGTTAATTTTGCCATCATTAGATAGCATAGTATTTATACATCTCTGATTTGATCTAACCACAAGAATTCATTAGCTAATAATGCATGGATTGATTTACAATTTCACTGTTTTATATACTTTTCAGAAAATTATTTTTCATATGTATAACTTCTGGCGGGTGTCGTAGCTCAGTGATTAGTGTGTTGGCCTTCTGATCTGTAGGTCGTGGGTTCAATCCCTGGCTAAAGCATATAAAAATTGATATGTAAAAGATTTTTGTTTCGAACGGTACCCACCTGTCGTCGAGCAATTGGAAAAACTTCTAAAAGAACTTTATGACAAAGCTCAGAAAAGTGATGTCGCAAGAGTTCTGCCGTTCTGAACCGTCTAAAGTAAGTAGGTCCCTACTAATACTGTCCAAAATTTAACACGCATACCAGTAATGAAAGAGAAGCTCGGACAAAGAGCCCTTCGGTTCTTATAAGTGTCACATATTTATTATTTTAGTTTTTTTTTATAATTTCTTTATATATATTATATTGTATTGGGCACACAAGAAATATCTGAACATTTATTTTGTTTTTGCCCGAAGCTCTGAACTCACTGACAGGCAATAACAACATGAGGCTGCCTTGGTGAACCGAGGATCAACATATACACCATATTCTACCATTGAGAGTCGCAGGCCGACCAAAAGACAAATATGCGATCCTGAAAGATCAAAGAACGGCATACCAGCTTCCTGTTTGATTTATTGAATTGAAGTGTTGTTTCCCAAAATGTTTAAAATTTTGTATACAAATATTATACTAAATTCGACGCTAATAACTCAAAAACTCCAAATTATTTTGACCTACTTCTTATTATTATTCTATGTTATCTACCAACAAAAATAAAAAACTAATTAGGATTTTAGGAATATTCTGTATTTAATTCATATATTTTTCTTAATAGAAATATTTGCGAATTTTCAATTCAAATTATCAATTATCATAACACATTTCTTTTAATTTTTACATATGTACATACAAAAATATGAAAATCCACAATGAGATTTTCCTATAATATAAATAAATAAATAAATAAATAAATAAATAAATAAATAAATAAATAAATAAATAAATATATATATATATATATATATATATATATATATATATATATACATATATATATATATATATATATATATATATATATATATATATATATATATAAATGAATTAAGACTAGATGGGGAATTGTGTAAATATATAAATAATAAATAAATGAATAAAATCTTCTAATAAATTAAAACCATACAATTTCACCATATTTCACCTAAAATTATTTCAACATAATTATTGCTGTAAATATTTACATATATATATTTACACTATTTACACATTAGTAGTTTAGTTTTTGGAAAATGAGATTGTTTCCCATGCGCTTGCTGTTTGTTTCACATTGATAAGTCATGGGGTTTCAGATATCGTCCTGCTGTTATTTGTAGATGCTGGTAGATGTGTTGAGGATGACACTGTAATCCTGACTCATGATGAGTTTTTGGTTGAGATACCACTGATGGTGATTCAGCTGTGTCTGTGTTTAGTAATTGTGGTTATATCCATAATATGTGTGGACACAGCAGAATCATTTAATTAAGTGTAATGATTCTAGATATATTAAAAAAAATTATATGAAATAAATAAATTATGTCTAAATAATAAATGTTAGTTAAATAATAAATATATAAAATTAAAGAAATGAAAAATGAATAAAATAAATAAATGAAATTATGTTATGTTATAATGTTATGCTTTTACAAAGTGGGACTTCTCTAAGCATATACATATGTCTCGGATATTATTGAAAATATTCGGCTAAACGAAATACGCGCACTGCTGTTGATACAGCTGCTGTTGCATTGGGTGGTATAACTCATAATGAGTTTGTGATTGAGGCTGATATGGCTGCTGGTAGTAACTTGTACTGCATCCATGGGCAGGATACAGTACAGTAGAGTTGGCGTTGGTTGTGGTATTATCAAACAAGCTGGATAACGCTTCCACGGTTGCTTGTCCGGAAGCTTTCGACGAAGTGCTTTTGCTCTTCATCCGACGATTTTGAAACCATATCTTGATTTGGCGTTCAGACAATTTTAACGCAGCTGCCATTTCTGCGCGTCGTTGACGACCAATAAATTGATCTTTTCGAAACTCATTTTCCAATGCCAATGTTTGTTGCCGTGAATAAGTCTGCCGCGTCCGTTTTTGTGCATTCTTAATTAAAGATGGATGCTGCTGTGGTTGTGGTTGTTGTAGTAGTAGTTGTTGTTGATGTAGTATCTGTTGTTGTGGATGCAGTTGTTGCTGCTTCTGTTGTTGTTGTTGTTGTTGTTGGTGGTGGTGGTGGTGGTGCTGCTGCTGCTGTGGTTGTGGTTGTAGTAGTAGTAGTTGCTGCTGCTGTTGTTGTTGCTGCTGCTGTTGATGCTGCTGCTGTTGTTCTTGTTGCTGTTGTTGTTGATGCTGCTGTTGTTGTTGTTGTTGCGGCTGCTGATGTTGCCATTGCTTTTGTTGTTGCTGCTGCTGTGGTTGTGGTTGTTGTAGTAGGAGTTGTTGTTTTTGTTGATGATGATGCTGTTGTTGGTATGACTGTTGTTGTTGTATTTGTTGTTGCGGCAGCTGCTGCCGTTGTAGATTGGCAACTATTTCATTTGGTGATATAGGTGGCGTATGAAATACATTTTCAACCGTTTCGGAAACCGTTGGTGTGAAATATTCGCCATGATTGAATGGCTCTGTAATTGTAGGTTCCAAACATGCTATATCCACCATGCCTGACTTGTAGGCTCCACAAATTGATTCTGAAAGAATATGCAAACCATCCGAATCGTTGGTAGGTGGCGTATATGGGTACATATTATTTGGCTCAATAACTGAGCCACAATGCGGGTTATATTTTAGAGTTTTATGTGACAACAATACGCGTAATTTGCTACTCGTTTCGTTGGTCATGTAATTTATTCCCATGTTGTAATTGCTCGTCGATTGTGATCGCTTAGTTTCCATTGTCGTTGTTGTTACTGCTGCTGCTGTTATATTCCACTGTTCACACTATTTCACTATTTTTTGTTTTTTTTTTCGATGTGATCGCGGCGGCAGTCGAATTACATTTGAAACTAGCTCTTACTTCTGGCCTGATTTTATACTTGTACATCGTACTCAATATGCTGCTTATCCTGCTTATCTTAATAAATGTGCTATACCAAAACCTATTCCTGTGTGTGCGTGTGTGTGTGAGTGCATTTGTCCTTTTTGCGAGAGTACATAGCTACCCTTAGGTATTGTTATTACAGATTCAGGTAGGCAAGATAATACAATGTAAATACATATTACTCATTTTTTTGTATGTATTGCATGAGCACATGTTGTATTCATTTCGGTCAGCGTCTCTTAAATAAGCGATTTAATGATGTCCGTGTTTTCAGTATTTAGTGTGGTTTTATATTTCTAAAAAACGCCTATTACTTTGCATACCCTCAAAATAAATTAGGTGAATCTAAATATTTAAAATAATTCGTGAATATTTGTTTTCTCCGTAAAAGATGGACATGGTACACACGATCGGTCGAACGAATGAAAGACAATAGAGACCCGCGAACGAAATGTACATAACGGCATAATTCCTTTTGCTAAGCCGCTAAATTTTACCTACATAAGAAAGTGACACGTGAGCTATCCAAATATGTACAGCTACTGTTCGTTCCACGTATTTGCTTTTGTATTTTAAGTACCTAGCTTACATAGTAGGTATACCTATGAATATTTGCATATCAATTTCTGGTTGACCATATTACACCTACCTACCTATATAATCTATGTAAAGACAATGATAATCCAATAGAATTTAAATTGAAGTGTTGATAATCGGTTTAAACTAACCAATATGTTCACATTTAATCAATAATTGAGGATAATTCGAGATTAGCAACTAGCGACGCTAGCACTAAAAAAAATAAGAAATTAATTAATAATATAAACATCCATACTAGCATATGTGTCTGTTGGTGCATATATATTTTTGTCAGATTTACGTGCTGTCTTTGGAAAATTTATGGCATTTTATTGAGCTGTGTGTATACTGAGGGGTGGTATAGAGTAGAACATGAAAATGTGCATCGAAAGCATTCAATAAACAATAAAAATTTATTTTTTTCCATGATTCGTATTGCAGCCAATATGGCTTAACAATAGAATAAATTTGATGTATATGTACACATATACTTATAACAACAAGTAAGAGAAATTCTCCATATATGTAAGTAGTCGTTGGTAGGGATGTGAAGAAAAAAGTTACTCCATAAAAGACATGTAAGAAAGGAATGAGCACTATGATTTCTTTATTCGAGAAATTTGCGATGGATGGATACAAGATACAAGCAAGCAGACCACCTGGACGACCTCCTAAACTATGGCACGAATTTTGGACATCAGAGTCGCAGAATGACTTGCAGAAGGAATGAACTTGATCACTTAGCCACTTAAATATTCGTTGTTAAAAAAACAAAACAATCTTGAATAAAGTAGAATAAAAAGAAGAAGAGAAAGTAAATATTCAGTGTAGCATCATGTTGAAGCTAATAATGTGATTATTTTCCGATCTATTGATGTTGCCTACTGCCTAGGCCAATTTTTTGGCTATTTATGTTTGTATAATTGAATTATTTAGCTTGCACGTTTAAAATTCAGTTAATTTTGTGAATTGTGTCATCCTTCATCACCTTCAGTTATGACCATCCATGCTGATTCAGTAGTATGTATAGTAATTTGCTCCTTTGACCTTCAAAAATTAGTTTAGCCGATATAGTATCAAGGACATTTGACAACTCTTCCAAATTATCATAGCCCGACATCCATTAATATGCTCGTACGAAGGAGAATCGTCCTTGCACAGCTACATCTTATTTAATTTAATGGGTCTCAGTGTGTGTAAACATTACAAAACATCACGCTACTTTCGTTATTCTATTACCATTGCTGCTGCTGCTGTTGTTGTTTTACAATACCAACATGGCACAACAGTAGGTTAAGACTTTTTTGATTACTTCTGTCACACTTATTATAATTGTTTCTTTATTCATGATGACCTCGGTATGGCTTCCATTTAGTTGTCTTCCAATACATAAGTATAATATATTGCCCATGCTACTTGATCTATGTACTTATTATTCTGCTTCTTGACAATTATCACGTGATTTGTAATTTGTTCAGCATGTGCGATCCGCGTCAATGTCGCGAGTGTGCGACAGCAACCAGATCAATATAAATACAATTCATATAGTCGAATTTCTATCATTCCACTTGGGAAGTCGTTTGGTTAACATACTCGTATTCACCTCATAATATTGGCAAATTGACAGTGAACAATATTAAAGCGATTGCAGAGTTTTATAATTTGTTTCTCAATGGATTATCACCGTAGTAGTTATCATTTTGTATCATTTTAGTTTTTTTGCGCTGAAACAAGAAGTGGATTATACGAAATTAAAGAGGTTGGCACCTAATATAGATAATAGGCTATCGTGATGTCAAAATGAAGCCATGCGAATTCATTCGATTGCGTAAAGTTCTGCTGAAATGTGTTTGGTCTGCGTTTGAAATGTTTGTGCAGCCAGTGTTTTAAGGCTTTTCCATAAAATCTATTACGATCTACATATAAAGTCTGCTGAATCCAGTACTGCACCAACTAACACCAATTTTGAGGTTTCTGGATAAACAAAAAGTCTTCTAAGAAAGAATAATTCTACCACCAAAGTCATTTTAAGGTGATCATTTGTTATATAGTACTAATAATACTGTTATTTCCAACAAAATATGAAGTAATTTTTTTTTCATATAGTTCAATTTTCAAATCGCAATATTATGATCTATATCTATAAAAATTTAATACAAATTCTCTCGTCGATTAATTTGAATCTCCAATACTACGAGTACATTATCATTGATAGAGGTGCTCAGTTTCTTCAGTACCTCATTTGTGAACATCTCACCATTAAATACTACTTATAACCTAAATAGAGTCCACCCCTAGTAAATAGGATTTGTATGGCAACTAATAATAATTACAATTTCCATCAACACAGCCCAAAAACGATAGGACACCTGGAAATTCATCGTAATTGTTCAATTATTGACTATTTCGGTTCGTAAGCATTCGTACTTTTATACTTTGAAGTCGCGCGTACCTATACGTACGTATATTATATACCTACAAATCTTATATTCAGTATACGAGTATGTATACATATAATGCAACTAGATGCACTAAGAAGTCTACCTCATTTGGATGGTCTTTACTTTTTGGCCTCGTTGTACTGCATGCTGACAATTTTATGTTGTTATGATGCGAACATGAATTTTTCTCCTTAGGAAATGAAAAACAAAAAATACGCGAGCAATTAAGATGAATAAGGATGTATGACATGGTACATTTAGAAATTTCAATAATGAGTCAAGTCGCGCGAATCTTGGCCTTGAAGTGAATGCTCATACTAGTATTATCTGAAGAGAATGTGACACACGCGACGATGTATTATCATTGTACCTTATTTTTTCTGCTGCTGTAGTAGTAGTAGTTGTTGTCGTTGTTGTTCGATAGAAAGGTCTAAGTGACGATCACGTAAACAAAGCCTCCTATTCTATGGTATCACTGAATTCGTACTCTCACTCGTATAGACAATTTTGTAATTTATGAAGATAGAAATTCCAATGAAAAATACCCTGTCTATGTACATGGTCTGCTAATATGTACCTACATATGTATGTACTTTGAAAAGCGTGTCTTTTTACGCTGTGACGACTTATTCAACTACAATGATACACTAATAAAACACGTGAAATTCGTCGCTCTCCGGTCAAAATCTATGAGAAAAGATCCGTCATTGTCAAATTCGGCCAAAGTACATACATATGTATAGTACATATGTCTGAATGTGTATTTATATTAGTGCGTAAATAAATAGTGTCAATCGCACCTTGTTTAACAATCGAAGATGTAACTTTGTAATGCTCACATTTAGTAAAGTTAGATACAACTAGTAAGTAATATCGTAGAGCATCATTTCAAAAATTTGATGCAATAATATTTAGCAGTTAGTTTAAATTAAATTATATAATTACGAGCAAATAATCAAAACTAGTATATTTGCTGACTCGGATTTAATTTCTGTAGTCATTTTTCAATAACGAATGGTATATTGTCCGCTTAAATTTATATTAGCACGTGGCGGTTATGCTAAATTTGAATATTTAATAATTTTTACTCAAAATTCGCATAAATTTGGATGGTTTTCTAATTTTGTAGGTGATCATAAGTCCAAATGGATTTTATGATTGCTTCATAGATACCACTTTGCATAGCAAGTATATTTTGAACTATGCATGGATCATACACTGAAGAAAAACAGATTTCGGGCGTGTATCAGATGTATAAAACAGGACCAAACACTGAAATTTGCGGTAGGTAGGTAGGTAGGTAGAATGGCTGCGACCCTGGTCGCTCAAGTAGCAAACAAAATGCCGTTTTGAGCCATAAATCTCGCTATGACCTACTGAGTGTTGAAGGATATGTTACAACCAGCAGGAGTTGTTTATGAACTGAAGGATATGGGAGATCTCTATTTTAGATACCTGTCCTAGGTTATCAAAGAAAGGGCTACCTAAGGATGTTAATCGGTTTCTAGATAAGGCTGGGTATTTGCACAAGAAATGTTCTACCGTCTCCTTAGCGGTTATGTCGTTGCAGCTTCTGCAATGGTCGTTGCGCGGGATACCCATTTTCTCCGCATGTGTGCCAATGGCCTAGTGGCCTGTGCATACTGCTATTAGTTTGTGTGTGACGGCCCTAGATCTTCTCGCTGTAGTCTGGCCAGGTGGCTTTTGAAATTGTGCAGGTCGTGGTGCTAGTCCATTTCCGCTGCGCTTTGTTTAGGTAGTGTTTTTGAATAATCCCCTTGGCTTCAGCTAGGGGAACACCTACATCGGCATTGGGTGATCGTTCATTGTCTGCAGATGAGCCCCTACGAGCTAGCTCCCTTGTGCGATTCCCTTGTGTCCTGGAACCCAGATAACTGATACTTCGTTAGTCAGATATTGCGGTTATTATTTCTTTACACTCTCCGACCAGCTTTGAGCCAACAGTTGGCACGGCTAGCGCCTTTGTAGTAGCCTGGCTATCGGAGAGAATTGTTGCCTTTCCAGTTATGTTCCTTTGTTGGAGAAATTCGCATGCTTGCAGAATTGCGTATACCTCCGCCCAGAACACACTGCAATAAGAAGGGAGTTTTACGGACGTTGATATTTCTAAGGACTCCGAATAGATTCCTGCTCCAACTCCAGAGTCCATTTTGGAACCATCAGTGAAAATGTGTGTATCCCTACCAGTCAGGATTTCACCTTTCTTCCATTCATTTCTACTTGGATATACGGCCTTGATGCCTCTCTCAAAAGCCAGCTTGCGAGGGCAGAAGTCCGTCCTGTTGTCAACTATATCTATAGGTACATTCCTAAGGATGCTACTGTGTCCTTGTTGAGTACACTTCCAACATCCAGATTCCCTGAGTCTGAGTGCCGTTTGCGATGCAGTACATAGTATGTGCAAGTCAATTGGAAGGAGGTTCAAAATAGGATCCAAGGCCGCTGCAGGGCAGGTGCGACAGGCCCCAGTGGCACCAACGCACGCAGTGCGCTGAACTTTCCGTAGTTTATTAGTGTTATAGCTCTTCCGTGCAGCTTCCCACCAAACTACAAAGCTAAAGGTCAACACCGGTCTCACTACCGCTTGGTACATCCGGAGTATCATGTTCGGCCTTAGACCCCACTTCTTACCAAACATCGATTTGCAAGCATAGAAAGCGATGCAGGCCTTCCGTACTCACTCCTCGATGCATGTTTTCCAATTCAGTTTACAGTCTATAGTCAGTCCCAGATACTTGGTACTGTTCGATAGGGTTAATTGCTGTCCATTTAATGTTGGTAGTCTGAAGATAGGTGGTTTGTACTTCCTGGTAAAGAGCAGTAACTCCGTCTTATCGGGATTCAACCTAAGGCCACAATCTTGTGCCCACCTACTTAGTTTTGCTAATGTTCTTTCCATGATTTTACTCATCACGGAAGGGAAGGGACCCGAGACTAGGATCGCCACATCATCAGCTTTATAGTTATGAGCCAGAGCAGGGGGGACAGCACGCCCCCCTGCGGTGTGCCCCTACGTACTTACGTTTCGCACCCCCTAGCTCTGCTGTTATTTCGCGGTTAATAAGTAGGGATGACATCCAATTTCCAATTGGTTCTGCTATTTCTGTCCTGGCAAAAGCGGATCTAATGGAATCTGCCTTGACGTTATTGAACGCTCCCTCTACGTCAACAAACGCCGCCAGAGTGAATTGTTGATAGAATAGGGACCTCTCCACTGAGCGTACCTCCTCATGTAGCGCAGTTTCTGTAGACCTCCCCCTCAAGTATGCATGCTGCACTGAAGAGAGAGATTTCTCATCTAGAAGCTCCCGTATATATAAGTCTAAGATTCTTTGTAGAGTTTTTAATACAAAGGACATAAGACCTCTTCTAGCCGATTTGGGAATGAAAACCACCCTTGTTCTCCTCCATGTTGTCGGGATATGGTTATAGCGAATACAAGCACGGAAGATCTCCTTTAGCTCCTTAACCAAAGATTTCTGAGTTTTCTGCATCATTATAGTGAGAATACCGTCTACCCCCGGAGATTTAAAAGGTGAGAAACTATTAATTGCCCACCCTATTTTCTCCTCAGTCATGATTTTATCCAGCAGCGCCGCCGATACTTCCTGCTGTACCGGTTCGCTTCCTTGCGTTGCCTCATCAGGACTGTCTGGAAAGTGGGTATCTATGAGGATATCTAAAGTTTCGGCCGCCGATTCCGCCCAAGTGCCATCGGCGCGCTTTATAAAGGTTTTATTTGAGTGATGTTTAGCCTGGATTTTACCGAGTTTTGCTGAGCCCTTCGTGGCCTCTATCGACTTGCAATGTTCCCGCCAAGATTTTGCCTTTGCAGTCCGTATAGCTTTTTTATATTCCCTTAGGGAATATCTATACTCATGAAAGTCACCCGTTGCATAGCAATCACTAAAGATTCTTCTGAGTTTGAACCTCAGGTCACTCAGATATCTATCCTACCACGGCGGGAAGATCTTCTTACTCCTCGATATAGGACAGGCAAATTTGTAGGCCACCTGAAAACTTTTTTCTAGAGACTTGACCCGGTCTTCCAGATTATTCCGGGACTCTATGGCTGTTCTATTTCTATGGAGTCTATCGCTACTACCTTGTCAAAAAGATTCCAAGATGTTCGATTGGGGTTTCTATGTGGTTGTCTAATCTCCCTCTCCCAGCCTAGGTCAAAGAGAATCATTCGATGATCCGACAGGGAGATTCGTTTCGAAACTATCCAGTTACGAATTACAAGGTCGGGAGAGTTAGTTCTGAGTGTAATATCAAGGACTTCTTCCCACCCCCTACAGGTTTCCGAACCAGGAAAAGTGAAGGTAGGTGAATCGCCCCTGTTACAAATGTTGAGATCGTAGGATATTATAAAATCAAAGCGACTCACCTCGCTCATTTGTTTCGCTGCTTACCCAAATCGCATGTCAGGCATTGGCGTCGCAGCCCAATAGAGTATCCTCTTTGCTGTTACTGATGTTGCTGATGAGCCTTTGGACCTCCTCGGGAGGGGCTGGATGGTCATGCGACAAGTACGCAGAAGCGATCGTGAGACTACGACCGCTAAATTTGCGGTACTAAAAAGTAAAAACGTAAAACGTTTATTGCTTACATACGATTCTAGCATTTTATACGTGCTGTGCATGCTAGCTTCTAATATGTATAAATAAATAAGTTTTCAATACATTTAGGTTTAATTTAGGTTGATATCGCATACTTAGGCCAAAGGAGGTCGCTAGTGAGCGATTGCATTTCCCTTAGGAACCAACCCGGTGTTCTCCAGCTGATAGTGAGACAATTCAGCGAGATTATGAATAAAGTGACTGCCCAAATGAGTCATTATGAGGCGGGTTAGTGCCGGACACTAACACAGAAGGTGAGTTATGGACTCTGGTTCTTCCTCGTAACAACAGCTCTTAGCAATGCCTAGCCTATTTGCATACCGACCTATCAGGCAATACCCCGTAATAATTCCCACCAGCATGCTAAGCGCTAGAAGGTCTTCTGCTCGTTTTATATGCAATACCGACCAGATTGATCGGTTAGTTACACATGAGTGTTCCAACTCCCATCTGGAATTCGTTTTTTGTAATGCGTCCGCGGAGAGGAAAAGTTGCCAATACTCTCCTTATCAGAAAGAATTTGCAACGTTATACCTTTCCTTGCTAGCTCGTCCGCGACCTCGTCTCCTGATATGTCCGTGTGCTTTGGCACCCATATCTAGTGAATGTTGAACTGTTCGGCGTTAAGAGATGTTCTTTAGTTATGGGCTACCGATGACAAGTTCAAATTGTGTCTTTATTAAATCGAAGACAGAAATCAATAAAAAAAAAACCCGTAATTGATTTTCATATGCAACCAATCAGTAAATTTTTGTATCCATGTAATCGGCTAATATCTCATTTTTCTCTTGTTTAAACTAAACGAATTAAAATTTCGATGAATAGTTTTAAGAAATAAAGAGGTAATTCCATGGGTGACCACGATAATCACGTTTGGTTATAATTCAAAAATAACAAATAAAAAAAAAAACAAAGGCTACATTTCCAAGGTTGTAAAGCTTAGAAACGTTTAATAACATGTAGACATTAAAAGAACACGATTTCTGCTCAGAATGACCATCAGTAGACAGTGAACCCGTCACCTTAGCTTATAAATATGAGATTTAAAAAAATTATAACTTTCAGGATATATTCTGTAAAATTTTCAGTTGAACTCACTCAATAATTTTAGTGTAGTACATTGTTGCAAGTCTTTCTGATGGTATTAAATACTTACTCTATAGAAAAAACAAGTGTGTGTTAAAAAAAGAGTTTTTAAAAATGTAACGGCTGTGACCTAGTATGAAAACTCGAATACTTTGAAGGAATGAAACTTTCTCCATTAAAAAAGATAACCACGTTACAAAAAAATAAAATGTTTTCTTATTCATTATCTGTACTACCATAAACAGCGGAATGCTCCAGGCGAGTGAGTTTTAAGGTAATTTTTTAAATTCAGATTGTGGTATATAACACAACCATACACGGGACTTCATCTAAAGTTAAGCATTTAAAGTTATGCATTTTTTGAATGTTATATTTTGTTTTGACGCCTTTCCATCTTGGTTTAAAAAATAAGTATTACTTCTTCCACTAGATATTTCAATCAGTTCAGCGGTGTTTTCATAATACATTCTCTAACTATAATCGTTGTCTTTGCATTTCGCATTTGAACAAATATTGAAAATTGTTAAGAGAAAACCACTTGCAAAACAGCTTTGTTTTGGTTTTGTATCTTCAAAGACAATGCTCCTCTTCACTTCTGCACTGCTTCCGTGACACGGTCATATTCCTATTATAATGTAGTGGTAAGAGATCTGATATATGGATGTTCGAAAAATTTCGGTTACAAATTTGACCAAGTGCAGCTCATAATAAACAATTCTCTTCCAATCCCACCAGACACACAGCATTACCTTTCCTGATGTCAGTCCTGGCTTTGACACAGTTTGCGAAATTTCACCTCACTTCGTCCATGACTTTTTTCACAATTTATGGTCGTACGTGATCCACTTTTCATCGCCTGTAATCATTCGCTTCAGATTCGTTCGATTTCGATTTCGTTCCATTTTTACAGTGAATCGTAAATGAAAGCAAAGAAAATTTGGTCCATTAAATTTTCACTGTCAATTCATGTGGCACATAACAGCGAGCTTGTTTGTGTATCGAGCTTTCTTCAAATGCCTGATAATTATTTGGTGATGTGAAGGCAGCTTATGTGCCGGTCTTGCTAAATTTTTTCCATGATTTCACTGACTTTTTCAATGATTGATCGACCAGAGCGAGATGCATCCTTAACAGATGCACCTCGCTCAGATCGAAAACGAGCAAACCACTTCGCTGCTGTTTTTCTAGTTACATCATCGTCTCCGTGTACTTCACAAATTTTTTCAGCAGCTTGCTACGCATTCTTACATTTTTTTATAATAGAAATGCAAAATATGACGATAATGTTCCGAATTTTCACAATTTATAAAACTACCCTATTCGTATCCTACGCAAGCAAGAGGGAGACAAGGAGTGGAATGCAGGAGGAAGCAGCGCTCGAGCTGGTTGCTCCTGGATTTGAAGTAGTCAAACTGACTACTTAGGCAGAGCAGAATGCTGTCACTTGACTACCCGAAGCTCCCGTAGCTGGGATCACTTTAGAACAAGAACTCTTATTGTCGCGCACCGTAGATGGATTTCCTTCAATAAAGCACTCGTTGGTATTAATTCACCCAACGGGTCGTTTTTGCAACAGAAGAAAGACGCTTCAATAGTGATCCTAACTGGGCAAGCACATGTAAATATGTCACTTGTCCGATCATGTACGGAAGTCGGTTTACTCGATTCTCGTTGGTTCAGCATGATCTTAGACGCATGCTAAACCAAACGAGAATTCTCATATTTGCTCCATGCGTTTGCCTTTATTTGCCCGTGCCTTTACCTTCATTCAATTAATTTTCATGAATTGAATTAAAGGACAGCACAACCAAATATACAAACTTATTTATCCACCCCAAAGTTCATCCCACCACCCGACCTTGCCTACGTATCCGGGTTCGATCCCGGATCGCGACAAGGATTTTTATTTTCTATTATTTTTATTTATTTATTTTTTTTATTATTTTATTTTATAATTATTTTCATTTTTTTTATATTATGAAATTTTATTATTATAAAATTTGTAACCCGAATATGTGTGTTACATGATTTAAGTTTCAACGCGCCACGTTGTTTTGTATTTTATTTTGGGCCATCGAAAGTTAATGACCTCAGTGAATTTGTAAGCATGGATAAAATTGGACACCGTTATGTAATTCAATACTTTCAACGAATATTAAAGCAGAACTAGATTCTACTCTGAGGGAGTCTCCTCCTTCGTTTACGGCTATAAAATATTGGGTCGTAGAGTTTAAACAAGGTCGTACGAGCTGCCAAGACGAACACCGTAGTGGTCGACCAATTGAGGTGGCCACGCCAGCAACGGTTAAAAAAATCCACAAAATGGTATTGGATGATCGCCGGCTGAAGGTGCGTGAGCTAGGTGAAATTACAGGCATTTCAAACAGTGCTATACATCGTATATTGATCGAAAATTTGGAGACGAAAAAGCTGCGTGCAAGATGGGTGCCGCGTTTGCTGGCAATAGAACAAAAACACCAGTTCACACATCGGCTATTGCGATGGGCAAAATCAATGGGTTAAAGCTCGAATTGTTCCAGCACGCACCTTATTCGCCAGATTTAGCTCCTTGGATTATTTTCTATTTCCAAATTCGAAAAAATGGCTTGGTGGTAGAAGATTTGCAAACAATGAAGAGGTGGAGTCTGCGGTAGATGGTTATTTTAATGAGCTAGACAGTTCATACTATATACAGGGTATCGAAGCTATAGGATAACGCTGGGAAAAGTGTATAGAGCTAAAAGGAGATTAAGTTGAGAAATAATAAAGAAAGAATGTCCCAAATTTGTTGTGTTTTCTTTTCGGGTAGTTCTAGGACCGCACTCGTAATATATTCTAACAAAATGAAGCACGTAATGTCACCTTTCAAACAAGCTATTGCACAGCAGTTAATATTACGAGAGCTGTTACATTTTGGAGCCATCTACCGACAATTTTTTACCGAACTTTTTCGAAAACAATATTAGCACACAATGAAGACAATGCAGTTAAATACATTCATATATTTCTTTACTTTCTTTAAGTTCATTCCTTAATTCACGCTTTTTATTATTCGCATCAATTGAAAAAATCGCACTTTAGCGTTGCTGTGAAGGGTGTAAAAAAATATTTTCTTTAACTAAATTCTCAAATATTAAAATAGAGATTAATAAATGTTCATTATATTATTAATTTCGCTTACATTGTTATTGTTGGAAAGAATCAAGTGTTTATTATACACACTAATACTTTTATTAAACTTTTCCAGTGTATACCAATGTAATCCACAAAACTTTTAATATAAAACATACAATGGCGAAACTTCAATAAAAAGCAATCAAGAGTATTGTCATTTCAGAGAAAATGATTTTTATTAATGATGAGGAGTATAATAAGGATCAAACATAAGTACAAAGAAGGACTACTGAGTGTGCAGTATATGCAAAATTTCAAGTATTTCCAAATTTACTATTATTCATCCATAATTTTCCCGTAATTGCCATTATCTTGTAGTTATCAATTGACGGCAATATAATTAAAAATAAATAAATCAGTTTTTTTGTTTCTGTGTTGGGCCGTTTCACATGGAATTTATCAAAAAGAAAAATTTAATATTATTTCGTATCATTGAAATGAAACTTATGGAAATTGTTGTTTTCTTGATTTTGATTTTATATAAATAAAAATATAAATTCAAAAATTGTGAGATGAAAAATTTACTGTACAGATGTACATACATGCCACATTCAAAGGAAGCAAAAAGTATAGACATAAAACAAACAAATTCAAAGGTAGCGTTTTTAAAAAAATAAGACAAAAATTAACAAAGGTTGAGGAGAGGAATATATCTTTCTGAATTGTCGATTTCTTTATGTTCATCGTGTTATCATAAATAAAAAAAATGTTGTTTAGTCCACCAACTGTTAAAATATATTTTCGCATTTTAGTCAGAATATTTGTTAGTAGGTAGTGTATTGATAGATGAATTAACTCTCTAGTTCGTATCTTTGTTGTCTTTTTCTTCGCATAGAATATACACAAGTACGCAGCAGGTAAATAGATTAGATGTTTACATAGTAATACATAAATTTCACGCACGCTATAAAATATATAATGCAATTTCAGCAAAAATGATAGTAGTAGTGGTTGTATTCATGTTCTACAGTGAATTCACTTAGATGTGTTACAAAATTTGGCACTATTTCTGCAAAAAAAAAAAACACGAAAACATATTTCTTTAGTTGTAAGCGTTAAAAAATTCCACTTAGGAGAATTTAAAAGGAGCCATTTTGATGACCATCAAAATGTCATCAAATTCTTAAGCTGTGAGCAGAATTGCAAGTAAATCGAATCGAAGTGTGTGGAAATTATGCTCCGATAGATTCAGTTAGAGTTAGTTTAACCAACTATTAGTCTAAAAGACTACTAGAAAAAGTAATATTAAGTCAATTTGCTTGTTTTGGTCCTACAGAGTTTCTAGTTGATATCTCTATACATTAGAGCGGGTCAGTTCTTTTGCCTACAAATCATATAGCATAAAGGCAATTTACGGATAATTCTAAGCAAATTCTAAGCAAGAAGCCATATGTTTAAAATTTATTTTGTCCTTTTGCATTTTGACAAGGGAATATTGCTACCCATAAACATTTTTTTATTTTTCATACTTTATACCATGAAGAGCTAAGGGGAGGAGAATTAAAAATCCTGGTATGCCAAAATGATGGAAAAGTATAGAAAATCATATTCCTAGTGGAAACTCTACGTACGTAGTCTTGTCAAACGCATTTTTCTTTCACTTGAATTTTCGGGGTGAATGTGTAGTCCAAAAATCTTGAAAAATATACCAAATTATAAATTTAATATAGTAGTTTTTGAAAGGAAAAATTTTTGTTACCAATAATAATTCCGTTACGATTTAACTACTTTTTGGCGCCCATACAAATTGACCCGACCTAATATATGCACATATTTAGCATATAACATATACCGTATTTATATACAATAGATAATTCTTGCCGCCTGAAACATACACATTTTTACAGTTATGATTTGATACGCTACGTTTTATGACACCTCAAAATCGGAATGCTGAAGATATGTTGTATGTATACAATTTCCTTATTAGTCGCGCGTTCCGTCGATGGCCAGTTGTGCCGTGAAAAAGGCTACTTAGTACGACGAATACTCTTGATTGCTGCGAAAATTATAAGAAATTCTATGATCTTTGTTAGCGAGTGAATGTGAATGCTTGTGACTGTAGCATCAGCTATTCTAATATTCAATTGTTTATGAAATTTGCAATATTGGTCAATATTAGGCCATCGTATTATGCTAGGTTATACAACTTGTTTTTGCGATTCACATAACATACAAATCTATCACTGATTGCGTGCTATTGAGGTTAAAGTGAAGATTGTGTATTATTTAATACATATGAGTATACCTACAATAGGAACGCATACGTTATTCTTCTGCGTGCGACGACATATAGGTAACTCTTACTGTTTATTGCGATCATTCATAGAACAAGCGTTAATCGGCTCGGTGATTGGCAAGCTTGAGATGTTGTGTGAGCTCCGGTAGCAAGAGAGACTCCATTATTTTGGCAACCGGGGAAACAATGAGATGGGACGGTAAGACTTCTCCTGCTCCAGCGGCTTGCCAGGCTTCAAAATTGGCACCACTCGGCCCATCTTCCATATGTTGGGGATATTAAGCGTCGCTATAGAGAGGTTTAGTACCCGAGTAAGGTAAGCCAGCCCAAAAGGCACCAGGTGTTTAAGAGTGATCATAGCAATTCCATCAGGACCAATTGCCTTCGACGATCTGGCCCTATGGATGGCGTCTGCAACCTCGCCGACAGCAAACTCAACGTCCCCGGATTCAGCCACAAGCCCACAGATCTTCCGAAGGGTGGCCCGTATGTTTTTATCATTTGAATGGGGGTGTTCAATGAATTGTCGGCAGAAACCAGCGGCACATTTCCTGACGTCATCCAAAGGGAGACCGTCAAAAGAGATGGCCGTACGTGGCTGTTGCTTCTGCTTATTGGAGAGGTCCTTAATTGTGGTCTACAGCTTTTTGGAATACCTATCGCAGGAGTCCAGGTGATTCAGCCACTTGGCACGGCAGTGCTCATCCACCAGTCGTCTGATTTCAATGTTCAAGTCGGCAATCCTTGGGTCGCCCGGGTTGACAGCTCGGATGTCGTCTCGCTGTTGCGCGAGTTTGGCTGCTTCGCTTGGGATGTTAGGGCGGATCTTAGATATTCTGCCAGCCGGAATGCATTTTGCAGCCACCCTGGTGATAATCTGGCGAAATATGACTTCACCATTACGGGCGCACGACGGTGGGGGCTGCCGCTCGAATAGCTCCTCGGTAAGTTCAGCGAAAAGAGGCCACTTAGCCTTGCCGAAGTTGATGAACGTGGTCTTCTCTGATATTATAAATTTCACGAGTCTGGCTATTTGGATTACAATCGGGATGTGGTCAGAGTTCAGGGCCACATCAGCACTCCATTCTACACTGGAAAGCAGAGATGCACTCACGATGGCAATATCGGGAGAGCTAGCACAAATTGAGCTCACTCTGGTCGGCATGTCCTCGTTTATGGAGTTAAAAGTGGAACCCTCAATCTGATCAGTGATCTGATCAGTGGTGGTCGTTGCCAAGCGAAGAATGCCAGTTGTTATGGTGGGCGTTAAAATCACCCATAATCAGGCGATCACGGCCGTCAAGGATGTGCGCCAAGCAGGGAAGATAGCCCGGATCACAGCTCGGAGGTGGGAGAATGTAGATGTTGAATATTTCAAGGCGGGACTCACCCGTGTTAACCGCCAGACCCTGGGCCTAAATGAAGGGGTCCTGAGCTATTGTGCCAGGCAGTGTGATCACCGTGAACTGTGTACAATGAACGCCAAGCCACCCCCCCTGCCTCTGTCTCGGTCCTTCCTGATGATGTTGAAGCAGGCATGTGCAGAGAGGGAAATATTCGCCGAGAGCTTCGTCTCCTGGATCGCAGCGATGAGGATGTTATGCCGATCCATGTAGTCAGTGATCTCCACTATCTTTGACCGCAGACCGTTGCAATTTAACTGCATGACCTTAAAGGAAGGGTGGAGAGAACCCCGAGTAGATGTTAATGGCGGGGCCGGACAAGAAGTATAGGTTGAGCGGCAGGTGGCAGTTGCTGTGGTGGCTCCGACGCGGTAGACGGGGCATCAACAGAGGTGTGTGATTCATCGTGAGATGGACGAAGTGGTGCAGCAGCCTGCGAGGGCCAGACGAAGGACCGTGTGAAAGGTCGGACGACTGCGAAGGCGAGGGGCAGCACGGGCCTCGGAAGGCAGCGTCCCAGTCACGGTGGCTAATCAGGCCAGATCAGGACCGCAGGTGTATCCAACCGTCGCAACGCACGCCAGGCGATCGTGGAGTGACCGAACGGGACATGTAGACCGGATGTGATTGTTGGAGTGAGGGCTGCAATCTACAGCATTCGGCAACACAATCCGTGTCCCAATCCCTGTGGCTGCGGAGTCCGGAGCAAGGCCTTAGATGACTCACACTACCACAGTTGTTGCACAGCACTGATGTTGAGTTGTGGTGGATGGGCCAATGACGTGTGGTGCACTGACTTGCAACATCAGTCAGGCATTACACCTGACTGATGTTGCGTTGGGATGAATCACCAAGTTGCAGATGGAGCAGAGCCAAGTTGGCCCAGGGTTTCTCTCGACACCAGCACGCAGCAAGAGGATGGCGAGCACACCAGCTGGCAGAGTGTGCTCGCAGAATGAAAAAACAGGAGCATGGTTGACGTGACATGATATGTTTTGTATTGTGATCTCGAAAAGTAGTAAGTCTAGGGTAGCAATCCTTGGTCCAGACCTCGGAAGTGATCCAAGAGTCCGGAGTCTGTTCCGAGGCGGAGACCCGATTGCAGTGAGAATAGGGTCACAACATCTCGGCGATGTGCTGCGAGATCAATGAGTACTTGGTGCACGTTCAACAATTCTTCAACCGCAGGAACCTCATACAGTCGATGGCAGAACTATTCCGACTGTGAATGGGCCCAAAATCCTCGGAGTTGTTTTTGACAGTCTCATGACCTTTGCTGGTCATGTTGATTACACCATCCAAGGGTTACTTACTTACTTACTTATGTGGCCATAACAACCGAATATCGATTTAGGCCGAAAATAACATGCTTCGCCAGCCATCTCTGTTCTTCGCTAGCTGGCGCCAGTTAAATTCCAAGCGCCGTCAGGTTCTCCAGTACTTGGTCTATCCACCGGAGGTTTGGTCTTCCTCTTCTGCGTCGTCCTCCAGCGGGTTCCGAATATAACACCTTCTTAGCTGGAGCGTGTTCTTCCATTCGCTCGACATGACCTAGCCAGCGCAGCCGCTGGATTTTGATGCGCTTTACTATGTCAATATCGGCATACAGCTCGTACAGCTCATGGTTGTACCTTATTCGGTACTCGCCACCAACGCAAATAGGTCCAAAGATCTTGCGTAGGACTTTTCTCTCGAAAACTCCAAGCATTCGCTCATCCGAGGTGGAAATTGTCCAGGCTTCAGCGCCATATGTTAGGACAGGCATGATGAGAGACTTGTAGAGTGTAGTTTTCGTTCTTCGAGAGAGGGCTCGACTTCTCAATTGCTTACTCAGCCCAAAGTAACACCTGTTAGCAAGAGTTATCCTGCGCATGATCTCCAAGCTGACGTCATTACTGCTGTTAATGCTGGTTCCAAGATAGACAAAGTCCCTTACTACTTCAAAAGCGTAGTTGTCAACAGTGACGTGCTGTCCAAGACGCCGGGACTCTTTGTTTGTTGACACTAGATACTGTCTCTGGTGATCGCAGCTTACTGACGTCGAGCTTTCTCTGTGTGGGACTTCTCTTGTTATTTGCGACACATAAGCGTGTGCGCACCTTAGCTGCAACAAGGTAGTGATCCGAGTCGATGTTGGCACCACGGATCGATTTCACGTCCATCACACTGGAAGCATGCCTTCCGTCAATCACCACACGATCAATTTGGTTTCTTGTATGTTGATCTGGAGACAGCCATGTCGCTTTGTGGATGTCGAGATGCTGGAATCTGGTACCACCAATTACCATGTTTCGTGCTGCGGCGAAGTTGATCAGCCACATTCCGTTATCGGAGGTGTTCTGGTGGAGGCTGAATTTTCCGACAGTTGGACCAAAGGTACCTTTCTTGCCCACCCTGGCATTAAAGTCGCCAAGCACGATTTTGATATCGTGGCGGGGGCAGCGGTCATAAGCTTCTTCGAGGCGCTGAAAGAAGCTCTCCTTGGTCACATTGTCCTTCTCATCCGTCGGAGCGTGGGCACATATAAGGCTGATATTGAAGAATTTTGCCTTGATGCGGATTGTGGCCAGCCGTTCGTTCACAGGCGTGAACTGTGAGAGAAGATGTCGTAGTCTCTTGCTGACCAAAAATCCACATCCTAATTCGTGCCTTTCAGCATGGCAACTGTAGTAGATGTCACAGGACGCTCTTTTGGAGCAGCCCTGTCCTGTCCATCGCATTTCCTGGAGAGCGGTGATGTCAGCTCTGTATTTTTGGAGGACATCAACCAGCTGGATAAAGGCACCCTCCCTATAAAGGGACCGGACATTCCAGGTGCATATCCGTAAATCATTGTCCTTTTTTCGTTTGCGGGG
Organism: Megamerina dolium; assembly: GCA_963854835.1. Lineage (NCBI taxonomy): Eukaryota > Metazoa > Arthropoda > Insecta > Diptera > Megamerinidae > Megamerina > Megamerina dolium. The sequence continues at coordinate 35,844,119 of OY978526.1, forward strand.
GTCATCAACAAAAGCGGTAGTCCTTATCCGAGGCATATTTGTTTTTTTTCATTGGGGGGTTTTTTATGTGGCGGGTCCCAAACCCAACGCACAACCTCTAACCGAGGAGATTTTCGCCACTCACTTCAGCCGCCTCCCAGCGGGTGCCAGGAAGACGTTGCCCGGTGGTCGCCACATGGAGGGCCCCTATTAGTAATAATGAAAGCGCCATCACATAGTAAGCAGAGCAAGCTATATGACTACCCCTCATTAACAAATAAAGGTATCATCACATAGTGCTCAGATCAAACTACATGTCAGCCAGTGAGTTGACTTGCGATGAGTTCAACAAGGATTGCGCTAGGGTTACATGCCAGAAATAATGTCCTCAAGGCGCTGGCCGGCACTGGCTGGGGAAAAGACAAGGAGACGCTGCTCATCACCTATAAGGCCATCGGCAGGTCGATCATCGACTATGCGGTCCCAATTTGAACACCACTGATAAGCGACACGCAATGGCGGTTTCTGCAAACCAGACAGAATACTGCCCTGCGCATCATCACGGGCTGTCACAAGATGGCACATGAAGATCACCTACATCAGGAAACGCGAATGCTAAAAGTGCGTGCGTCACACCCCAACAACCGGTTGACGCAGCTTGATCCTCCCCCGCGTGGAATCCGAGGTGGCCTGCGCTCTTTCGATGGGCAGGTGGGTCATCTACTGGATAATTTGAGCTCCGGCACGTACGGAGCGGCACTGAATTCACTGCATCAGCGCGCGGTGGAGGCGGCAATCGAGCGCCATGCTCATAACATCGTGACTGGGGGCCGCCCACCGCCAGTTGCAGACTGTGAACAACGGCTCCCTAGATCCGCTCGCTTCACTTTGGCGCAGCTGAGATTTGGATGGAGTGTCTATCTCAACTGCTATATGCACCGGCTGGCCGATACAATTCCTGATAGATGCCCGCACGACACTCGTCATCTTTTCGCCTGCCCACCAGTCTGACCCCTTCTGCGCTGTGGACGCACCCCCTGGAGGCTGCCATCTTCCTGGAACTGGTGGACGTGAACAACAACACCCTAACAACATAAACCTTCGTGTTTTCGTAATCGTCGTCTGTTTGTTACAACAACAACAACATTACTATAAAATAACCTACATACGAAAATATATAAATAATTAAAGATAAAAACAGAAAAACAATTTTTAATATATACGTATACATATATTATTATATATATTATATATTATACACTATTTATCGAATTTAAGTACATACTAAAATGGCATTAGAAAGAACAAAAAAGGAGATTTGCCTATTAAAAAAATTTATAGCATTACTTTAATAGTGTTTTTTTTAATCACTCGATTATGAGTACATATGAAAGTACCGTAACAAAAACGTAAGATTATATGAAATTGCCCACATATGTATAGCATAATTATTGGAAAACTGGAAGTGCAGAAAGAGTTTAAATTAAACCGCTAAGCAAATATTTTTTTTTGTGCATATTACATACCCATTATATAAATGATAAAAATATAAACGATAAGTAACTGTAATATGGATGGAAATCAAAATACAAGTGGAGTATCACGTAAATCGCAATACTTGAACATATTCTTATATAACATACTCGTATATTCATATACATGTGCGCTCCTTCTTCTCATAATATTTGGAATATTTTTGCTAACCACTTCATTATTTCTTATGATGACTCGGACGACTTATTGTTAACAAACTATAACTATTTATGTAATTTTCCTCTCACTACTTAATTGAAATGATCTCCAAAACTTGTAATTTTCATTCAAATTCTTTAAAAGTATATTGATAAACTCTATGCTGTAATGGGTTAAGTTGGATAATATTCGTCGTGTAAAAATTCACTTTTCACATTTCCCTCACCATTAATTTCGAATAAAATTGTTTTCATGTTCGAAAAAATCTTCCCTCCTTGGCAATTCGAATTGGAAGCAGTTAAAACTTCACGTATTATTTAAACGCGAAATAAAAACAGGAAATGTAAGTTATTAGATTTTGCTCAAGAAAATAGATCATAAAAAAGTAGAGAATAAATGACAGAATTTCGGAAGAAGCATATTAGAAAAACGTATATCACATTCGTAATGAACGCAAACATTAATAATTTTACAGCTTTTAAAGAAAATAAATATGTGGCACTTATGACCCGAAATGCTCTTTGGCCGAGCTTCTATTCTATTACTGTTGTGCGTGTTAAATTTTGGACAACATTAGAAGGGACCTACTTATATTAGCCGGATCCGAACGGCAGAACCCTTGTGACATCACTTTAACTTAGTTTTGCCACAAAGCTCTTTTAAGAAGCGTTTTGGCAAATTTTTACTGGTGGAAAAATTGCCAATTCTTGCCGGCAGGTGGGTACCGTTCGAAAGAAAAATCTTTTCGATATTAATTTTGTTGTTAAATTTGTTAAAATTGTATATAAATAGTTGTTACTTGTGAAGATGCCAGAATTTTCGAAATAAATAGCATTTTAAATTTGCTTGCACAAATATTGAAGCAATTGTATGGAAAATGTATAAAGTCAAGCCGAATTAAAGCTAATAAATATTTGGTACACACAAACATGCAGAGAGCTGACATTAATAATGGAATTATTTCCAAATTAATCCAAGACGGTACACTGTTACACATACATACATAGTTTCCTGTGGTCCGTTTAATTTTAATGGCGCGTTAATTATAAATTTTCGAATTTTTAATCCAACACATACTGGAACAGTGGCAGAGTGACTTATTTATGTATTTTGACTGAGATGAGCGTACGAATGGGGCAAAAAAAAAAAATTATAAATCAAAGAGACACCGAACTGAATTGCCACTAAATACTGGAACATATGGCAAGTTGGCAACGGTTGACAGAGCGTACAATTATTATTTCAAAAACGAGGGGCGTCTGGTAATGGTTCGCTTGGTGAATATTCACTATGCTGAAACAGCATTGCGATGAAATTGTATAAGAATTTGTCCGTTGTGTGCAGATTTCTAATGTGGTACCAGTAGAGACATAAAAAATATCGCATTGGCAGCGTTTTAAAAGCAAATATCAGGAGACAACGGAGAAATTGCAACTTTACAATTATTTGGACTCGTCATTGTCACATATGTACCACCATTAAAGTGGCTCGATTTTGCATGGGGGTAAAAATGTCAACGTAATAAACCGTTGTTTCCTACGATGGTATTTGTAATATCAATAACAATTTTCAATTTTCTAATATAAACGTCTGTGATACGTCTGTGTGCTACTGAATCTTTTTGAAATTGACTAAAATATTGGTGATTTTTTACAAAAAGCTACTGTTGCCATAACAACTGATGTTTGTAATATTTTCCCAACGAATTTAAATTTGAAATGTTCTTAGGTTGCTTAACTAATTGTTTGGTTAACATATGTAGGAAATACTCTTAAAGTAAAATATAAACTTTTCATGAGCATCCTGTAAATTGATATGTACTTAGAAACTTAAAGCACCTCTTTCGGCAAAAGAAAAATTTTTGAAGTTGCCTCGAATCCAATCTCGGAAAATAATTTTTTTTGGCCACCTAATTGTACATTCCTTCGAACTAACGTCTGAATTCAACGAAGAAAATTCAATTAATACTGAAATTATGTGATATGTATATGTGATATTTATAAATAAATTAATAAATAATTATAAATTATATTTATACAAGGATATTAGAAAGTAATTATATGAATTTTTTCTAAAAAATTAATCCAAATTGTATGAAAAATATGCAGATAAACAGAATTCATTATATCATCATGGAAGACAATTTTATACTAAAGCAAGTTTTGTTCATCAAAATATATGTATACTCTTATATTAATATAGTACATGTAAAAACTATATTTTGTAGAATCTCATCAACATCTTTACCTATTAAATTTCAATATTGTACGTAAATTTCAATAAAAGAGTACATCTCATTTATCTATGTCCATCAAGCTCTATATATCTCTTGGTAAGGATCTCAAAAATATTATACAATATTTGTAAATAAATTTTTGTAAATAAATTTAATCATAATACAAAATTATCTTTCACGATAATGTAATGAATTCTGATTACAGCAATTCGGTATATGTAACCATGTTGTCATTTAGTAGTGTTAGTTTTTAATGATAGAGAACTTTTTTGAATAGAAACAATTTAGAATCAATCAACAGTGGAGTTAATCTATTGGGAAGTGAAGCATTCAATTCTGACATATAATTTCAATATAAATTAAATCTTTATCGTCGGATTCAGATATATGTATGTACACACATATGTAAGTGCAAATGAATGGATACAAGAAATTATGATTCCAAATGACTGTATGAAGTTGCAGTTGGTTATCGTAAAAACGATCGATTCAAACTGTTTTCAGTGCATGCAAAACTATTTTTTGCGTTCGAGTGTAACCTCGCCATCGCTTGCTCCTAATACATAACTGCTGTTAAAACACTGCCCATTAACAGTGGGATATATCTATCTTCAAAAGAGGGTAGTATAACAAGAGTAGACGGATAATTGCGCAGCGCCACTTATCTGTAGAAAATATAGTTGCACACTTTATCTATGAGTGACTGAGTTTTCTGTGAGTAGACTCGGCTGCCATCATAGTTGTTCACTCTCTGAATTATCAATGAGACTATAATGACATAAAGAAATTGAGTACAAATTTTCACAGAATATATTTTACATATACGTACATATACTTTTTACATAGGCAAATAGAAAGAAACGAAATTGAGCGAGTTTGCAAACGGTGGTTGACATGCGTGTGAAGTTTTTCTCAATTTGATTGTATATTGCAGATATGTATGTACGTATGTTCATATATGTATATAATGAAAATTCATTGTACATGCGTACTGGATATTGATAACGCATTTTTATTTTTCATATACTGATATTTATTATGATAGATACATTTTTTGTATATAATTTCAATTCTAATTCTTTTTTTTATAAAATAAGATGTTTTTGAAAAAATTAAATGAAATAAATAATTTCGAGTACAAAATTTTTCTCCTGCACATTTTTATGCCATCTAAGGTTATATGTATAGTACAAATAAAGATTGAGCAGACGACAATAGGAAAAAATATTTAAAATTGTTTAGCATTATGGGCTTGATAATTTCCTGTGATCTCTATATAGGAATATAAGTATATGCAAATATCAAATGAATGATTGTCTTTATACTTTTTCTCATATTTAAACATCACCCAGAGTGTTATTACAAAATAGTCAAAGATATACAGAGAGGGAGACAGAAGTGATAGTATCCCAACTTGTGGTTCATATCAAAATTCTCAAAAATTTGCAATTACATTTTACCATATCAATGGCTTCTATTTTATTTCACTAATTAAAAGAATACATTGAGAGAGCAAGTTTATGTGATGGCATTCGATTTACTCGATTATTGCACAATCACTCAAAATGATACCATGCTACTATATTTCCTACAGATGAATTTGCGGCAGAAATTATTATCCGTCTACTCTTGTTATTTTATCCTCTTTGTTGGTTGGGAATTTAGCAATGACAACCACCATTAGAGCGATGTTGCATAGAATAGATAACACAGTTTGATTTGTATACTCATCTGTCGGTAGGGCAGTTAAGAGAAATGAACACTTGGCAGCATGTTAAGAAACACGTGTGAGCAACATTTACGTTGTAAACATGCAGCTGAAAAAAGTTTAAATAACATGTTGTAGAACATATTTTTGTATATATACATTTAAAAGGCTTGCGGACAAAACGTGATAAGCGGCATATTGTACTGAGACGCATTTTAATTTTTGGTTTCAGGACTTATTCATTATTTTTGTAATTTTTAGAAAAATATTTGTCGCAAACACCTCCTCATCACACAAAATTTCAGGTGATCTTAATTGTAAGCGAGTGATCCTTAAAATTGTTGGACTTGATTCCAATATAAAAAGGAGAATTTGTTAAAGTCAGTCAATGAATGCTTCGAAAAAATTAGTTTTGGAATGCAGGAACGAGCGATCCAAACTGTATATAAACAAGCATTACTATCAACAGGATTTACGTTAATGAGAAATTTGAGGACAATTGTATTGAATTTGAATTGAATGTTAAATTTTAATTCTGTTGTCCAAAATTAAGGAAATATGGCAATGCCTATGAGCTGGTAATTACCTTTGGGAACATGCTAAAAAAACTACATATTTAAACGCTTAGGTAGAATACCAATCATTGGTTTTAACAACGTCCTTTCATAACTCCACATGATTGTTATGTGAAGTGCACAGCTTCAGTTGAACGGCAACTTAGTTTTCTAATGTCAGATTGACGCAATAATTGCGTTTATTATTGATGGCCGCTTTGGACACTACCTGCACAATTAACGTGACATTTATATGCAGAAAATATGGAGAATAATTATGAAAAAAAAAGAAAAATAAGACACACACAAATGTTTACTTTGTGTAAAACTATCTTACTAACTATACAAGGCCATACACAGTAATGCATTAGTTTTGAAATTCATTAGTCGTTTCATGAGCATTAAAAGCATTAAAAACACCAACTTGATTACTTCAAAGAAAGCATTAAAACAAGTCAATTTAAGTGAATTCAACGCCTTATTTTAAAGATATTATCTGATTGTAAATAAAATGCCTTTTATACATTTTAGGCAAAACTCAATGGGTTCAGACAGACTGTATTGCCTATTTATTTTCTTTACATTAAGATCTGTCGTTCTTGCTAACACCTATTAGAAGTGTCATCGACGTTAGGTCTGCTTACTTAGCCCAAGGGAGCACCTGTTAGCAAATGCGATCTGAAGTCATTACCGGTGTTAATGCTGATTTTAAGATATACAAAGTCCTTCACTACTTCAGAAACTGTCCAAGATGTCGGAAATCTTTGTTTGTTGACGCTAGGTACTTCGTCTTGACTTCGTTCACCGTAAGATCCATTCGACGTCTCTTTTTACAACTCTGAGAATGCTGTACTGACTGCTCGCGTGTTCATGCCGATTATGTCAATATCATCGGCATACGCCAACAGCATGCCACTTTGTAGAAGATAGTCCCACTAAGTCATAGATCACCTGTTCGTAGTATTTTCTCCAAAATAAGATTGAAGAAGTCGCACGATAATGAATCACCGACAAAAACGAATGTGCTTCGCAGGAATACCGAACTCAGACATTGTTGTATAGGCAATCCCTCGGCTTTATAACCAACGAATAATTGGCGTGTGTCGATCTTTTTTCTTGAGTTTTCTTCAGGATTTTTGCGCAGTGTGAAAATCTAGTCGATGGTAGATTTACCAGGTCTGAAGCCACCCTGATAAGGTCCAATAAAGTTGTTAAGCATAGGCTTTAATCTTGAGAAGCGTTTCCTCCACAAGCCCAGTACACTCTGGACATCTTTAACGAGATTCTAATTTTTGTCACCACAGGAAGAGGGCTCGGGATTTAAACCGTCACTCAGGCACTTGACTTTCTCGAAAATTTTTCGAAACTCATTCCTGCCTCTACACATCTCTATCTCACTACACTCGCGTCTCTCTTGCTCTCTCTGTACAGCTCGTTTACAGATCGCGTAGCACATTTTTTTCTCTACGGTAGCGTTGCGATACTCTTGATCATACGACTTGTTCCTCAGAGGCCAGGTTTTTCGTTCGTTGATTTCGAGACAACCACGTCGCTTAGTTGATATCAAGATGTTGAAATCTGATACTACTATTCACAATGTTTCGTGTTGCGGCGAAGACGATCAGCCTCATTCCGTTATCGGAATTGTTCTGGTGGACGCTAAATTTTTCGACAGTTGGACCAAAAATACCTGCCTTGCCCACCCTAGCATTGAAGTCGCCAAGCACGATTTTAATATCGTGGCGGCGGCAGCTGTCGCAGGCTTCTTCGAGGCGCTGAAAGAAACACTCTTTGGTCACAGCGTCCTTCTCATCCATCGGAGCGTGGGCACATATTAGGCTGATGTTGAAAAATTTTGCCTTTATGCGGATTATTGCCAGTCGTTCGTTCGCAGGTGTTAACTACGAGACGTGATGACGCAGTCTCTTGCTGACAACAAATTCACATCCTAGTTTGTGCCTCTCCCCATGGCAACTGTAGTAGATATCACAGGATCCTTTTTTGGAGCAACCCTGCCCCGTGCTTCGCATTTCCTGAAGTGTTGTGATGTCAACCTTATATTTGTCGAGGATATCAACAAGCTGGATAGAAGCATCTTCCCAATAGACGGACCGGACATTCCATGTAAATAATCGTAAATCGCGGTCCTTATTTCCTTCGCAGGTGTTATCAACAAAAGGGGTAGTCTTAATCCGAGGCTTGTTCAGATATTTCATTGGGAGAGAGTTTTTAAGTGGACCGTCCCTAGCCGAGGAGGTTTCGCCACACACTTCAGTCTCCTGGTTATATTATATTTTTATTTCTCCGATTTAACCGGGATAAAAGTGCTGGAGCTGAAACGAAAGCTTATCTTGGTGTAACATTTATCATCCAATTGGACAACGAGTTCAACTGAACTTAGGGCACTAGGCGCGAACTAAAAATTAAGTGTGGTCCTGGTTCGTGTGCCAGGTCTACCATCAACTTAAAGTCTTAGGGACACGACCTTTTATTAGGTATATTTGGCCATTATTGGGTGTATCTACAACATAATCTTGGTACAAGCACCAGAATATTTTTAGCACTCATACCCTTCGTACAAGCACAATGGTATAATTTCATAAATGAAGCAACAAAAAAGCTGCAGTGAAAAATGGGTTAAATGTTTGGCATACGAAAGTAACCACAATACAGGTAAGAGAGAGATGAGATTTTTCTCTAGAAACATCCCCAGATATTTTAGCACTTCCTGCAATGGAATAATTAATCTATTGTTGGTGTATAGAGGGGTGTATTTTTATTATGGTTCTTTTTTTCTGAAGATATTTTCAATTGCATAATGTACAAATTTAATTTGAAAACGTCTTCAAATGGCTATGAGCCAACAAAGCTAAAAATCACGTTAGTGACAAGGACTTGTTCAAAGTATTTCAAAATATTTCGCTCTTCCAAAAAAATATTTTCATTTGGTGGGTGCTGTAGATTAGTGGTTAGTGAGTTGGCGTTCTGATCCGCAGGTCATAGGTTCAACCATCGAACTGTGCCCACCTTTATTTGTGACAAAACTCGAGTAGGTTCCTTCTATTACTGTCGAAACACGCGCAACAGTACTGGAAAAAAAGCTCGGTGGTATCACAATGGGCCTTACTAGCTTTAATGTATACTCTCAGAGAGAGAGAGTGTAGGCACAATAATCTAACCTAACCTAACTTAACCTAACCTGACTTTTAAGGTTAACGAACAAAGTTTCTTGCAATAATTTCCAAATTTCCTCCTAATGATATTTTTTATAGTAGAAATTAGAACTAAACAAAAATAAAATAAAATTAAACTTAGCCCATTGTGCTGTAATACAATATATGGTATAAGTGTAAACAGGCAGCCGGGCCTATTATATGAGATATTACTGTATGCAATGTGTGCGTCAGAAATGCGTAATTAAACATACTATTTGTATGTACTGAGTATATTCATAATAAGTAAAGATAGAAATATGGAGGAAGCAACAAAAAAAAAAAAAAATTATAGCAAATATATAATAAAACAAGCTAAAAACAAAAATGAAAGAAGTTCAAATAATAACATCAACTTACATATGTGTGTGTGTGTCAGCAATAACAACAAACCAAACAAACACAACAATAATGATAGAATGCATATCAAAATATGGCGCAAGTACAAATAAAACATCTAAGAGATACAATTATACGCACGCAATTCGTCAATCAGAGCGACATTTTCTTCGTTCACGCTCTTGCTCCATTAAAATATGAATTAAAAATGCCGCAAAGCACAGTTTTCATTCAGTTCCATTTTATTTTGTTCTAACGATTTTATTCTTTTTTTTTTTAATTTTTTTAATTTTGTTTGTTCTTAATTGAATGTTAATTTTGAATATTTGTTTGACGATTGCAGTAGAATAGAAAGAAACAAGGTATTTTAGAAATATGTATGTACATAGCATATTCGGCTAAGAGCTATGTGTTATAGTATACTAGTATGTATTTTCATATGATTAATATAATATTTGATTCATTTCTCGCAACTCTCAAAATAGTATATCGTTGAGTTGATAGTCACAGATCGAATACAAATCATAAGATATTATACACTCAACTGTTTTCTTGCAAAATACGGAATTTATGAAGTACAAGGAGATGTACAATGAAATCTTTAACAGTGTTAATACTTGTACTTTACTCTATATATTATGTTATTCAGTCAACACACTATGAACCATTAGCGAAAAATCGGCGCATAATCATGTTTTTTATTGAATCGAAATTGGCACTAATGCTTTAGGTTCTATAAAATGGTAGTTGCCTAGTTGACGATTCAGATGCTTTTAAAGATATCGATAATCGCTAATAATACAGTGCACATTGTTTCTATTTCTTCATTTTTTATTTGTTAATATTTTTGAATTTGCTCCCATAAGAATTTGTATTCAAATGTTCTTATTCTGTTATCACAATGCTAATTCCATTCCTGGTATAAATATTTAAGTAAATATAAAATTTCTTATCGAGATTATTTATAGTTTTCGTATAGTTATTGTCTAATTTGATTATTTCCTTTATTACCATAAATCTCTGTATACTTCAGTGAAGAGTTGAAATTATTGTTTTTTTGGTTTATTATGATTTGGTACTGTTTAAACAACATCGAAACCTTCCAATTGCTTTACAATTGACTTTTAATGTCGAATTTTTTTTATATTTTTTTATATTTTATACTATTTTATATTTATATTGCATAATTTCATCCCAACAAAATTATTCACAATAACGTCGAAATTTGAATTCAATACAAATTTTTGGAAATTCAAAATTTTTCAGGATCTCGAAACAAAGAGTTTTGCATAAATATTTGGGTACGCAAAAGCTAATTTAAATTCGTTTTTGCGCCGTTCTGCTTCATCACGACACACCACAGATCAAGAAACAGACGAGACAGCGGACTTCTCTTGTTGAATCAAAGTTAAAAACACTAAAGTGGGTCTATCAGCTAACAAGGTCATGGCGACAATTTTATGATTTCATTTATGTCGATTATCTCGAAAAGGATAAAACGATCACCAACGCATACTATGAGTTAAAGCAAAAATGACCGCATTTCTATTTATATGTTAATGATTGCTGTTTTTTTTATGTGTGTGTGTTTTTATTTTATCTATTTACACGAAATTACTATTTATGAATAAGAAGTTGGGGTAAACGCAGCGAAACGTCGGGGTAAAATGATCATGTACACATTTTTTTTATTTGCAGTAAAAACAGTAATTGACGATTGCAAAGCAACAAATCGTCCTATTTGATAGTTGTAATAAAATATATATAAAAAAAAAAAAATAAATATGTAGCACTTCGATATTAATCTTTTCGAAATAACTACTGAGCTAAGTAACCCATAATATGGGATAATATTGAAAATATTAATAGGTTATTATGATAATTTAACAAGAAATAGTACTATATATATATATATATATATATATATATATATATATATATATATATATATATATATATATATATATATATATATATATATATATATATATATATATATATATATATATATATATATATATATTAAAACATAATTTCTAATTCTAATAATTCTAAACTAAATAAAATTATCATACTTCCAGCATTTTTTCATTTTTAAGTATCATCTCGGAAAAGGATCCGAATAACATTTTGTTTAATTTTAAAGGAAGAACACTCCAACAGTCCACTGTCGTCACCTTCCATGAACAGCAGGCGACAACTTTAATTTCTTACGCTGAGAGAAAATATTACCGACAGACCACTGTCAGTCTACTAAGAATTGTTGCTGTCCTTATAACGTATTTCGTGTGTGAGTACATTCACGACGGCAGCTATATGATTACATCTGTCAAATTCTAAAAATACACATGCGTACGAGGTGATTATTTTGGCGACGACACAACCACATGATTACCGAACACAACCTTTTCTTTTTATTCTTAGACTAAAACGGCTGTTTTATTGTCTCGAATTTTTCCTTTTGTTGAGTATATTCAATGTGAAATTGTTATTTTGTAAGTATTACAGATTTAAATATATTTTTATTGTATGCGTTGCTGCTGATTTTTGTAATCAAGTAGCTGGCTTCACGGCGATAGTTGAAGCTGACTGCATCGTAAACAGATTTTGTTTCGTATAGGTGGTAGGGTTCGGGATATTAATTCACAAGCATGGTCTTTCGGACCTTGCCCCCTTAGTTTTCCTTAAAACCTCCGACCAGAAGCAGATTGTTAATTGCTGTTGTGTTGTCTTCACTGTGCCTTGGAACGGCTTTGGGCTCCGTTACCGGATTGTGGGTATTCACTTATGCGTTTGTGCGATAAAGTTGTTGATTTCCCTTTTGCTTGTTCCCTTTCACGTTACTTCACTGGCTTGGCCTTACCTAAATTGCAAAATACTTTGTTGCCGAGCTTTTTGGCCATTTTAACGATAAGTAGTCTAGGATGCTCGCTACTCTATCGGATCTGCTTTTTGCAGTAGATCCGGCCACTTGTTGACATGAATGTGCCAAATTCCGTACCTCTAGTAGACCCAAAAATTTGACATTTTTCCAAGATACTGAGCCGGAGAAGTAACCGATAGGGATATTGGCCTATTTCTGTCATACTTACAACCTTTAATTTGAGGCTTTCCCATAACTACAGGGTAGTATCGCCACTTTTAGCATAGCCACAGTTTCATCGTTCAGGATTAAAACAGTAACAATCAAAGTGGGGATTTAAAATGCTACTGCATGCAACGTAGATCTTGTTGAGGTTACACCTCTGTACGCTAGCAATTTTCTCGGTGGATCATTTGTTCTCCGATAAGTTTTTAGAGTAGACGATAGGCATAGGCCAGAGGAGGCTTTGAACAAGGAAACTCTGAAGTGGTGTCTTATATATCCTGTCTTTTAAGGGTCACCTCTATATCTTAAATGGGACCATGTTCCCCACTTCTGTGGTGTCTTCACGACCTTCATCTCCCCGCAAAACAATTAAAAAATGACCCTGAGAGTACTACAAAGGTTTGTTACCCCCATTGCTGACTTCAGAAGCGAACCTCTTTATTGTCTTTTAAGTCAAGATCGATGTAGAGCTATATCGGTAGAGCAGTTGCATTTTTTGGTCAACTGTTCGCCTTCCAGCATTTGGGCAAGCTATTTTCAGCAAAATGTTCTGAACAAATAAGGTCTCTACCACTTGCGCCCATCGCCAGACTGCTTAACCTTTTCGGTAGGATTCCCCGATCTCTTGCTCCGAAGATGTATATATCCTACTCGCCTACTCTTCGTTGAGTGGGATATACATCTCCTCCGGCCTGACGGAGGAAGGAATTGATCCGAATGCTCATCGGTTTTGGGACTGGTTGTGCTCTTATCTAGTAATTGTTTTTAGGCAATCAATTGCAGTAGTTTGCATTTTTAATGGGTTACAGTCCACGTTTTCATTTACTTTCAAACCTTTACTTTTTTTTTAGTAAAAATTTGCAGTTTGGCTCCAATAAAATCGCTATAGGTTTGACTCTAACTCGTTGAGCAAACTCACAAGCATAGTTATTCCGCAAAGTGTTGAAGGGGTTTATTTGGAATTATACTGTTATATATACTGTTCAAGCTCCAGACCATCAGGCTCTACATATTGAGGTGATACAGCGCGGCCAGATTAACCACAGGGGAATTTTCTTCTCCTCGGCCCTACTATCGGCGGTATAAATCTCACGGCACCTCACATTTTCAAGTAATTCTCTAAGTCTCACTATCATTACCTCAGTAGTTTTTTAACAAGTTCGGTATTTTTAAGGGTTTTGAAATGGGGGGATGTTTTCCTGTCAGCAGATATATAGTCTTTAACACGTTTAGAGAAAATCTTGAATTGTCCATTTGTGACATACCATACAATGTAGAGAATATTTAATTTAAGTCAATCTTCAATCCACTGATTGTACGAGTGCAATCACTTTCGACTTCATCTTGTAACAACGACTTTTTCATAATTTCATAATTTGCATAAAACTCTTATTCTCACTCTTCATGGAATGCACCATTGTACGCATGTAGAGTATCAAATAACACACTAACAGGATATAAAATAGTTGTTGTGTTTTGAGATTTTTAGTGTTGATAGAGGTCACATTGAAAACTTAGCAAGAACATTTCAAGGGTTCATATAGTGACTATGTGTATTATTATTTCTTCTTTAGAAATTTGCATTTAATATGAACGTTTAATAAGCGTATAATAATCATACGAACCTCTATTGAATCATTGGATCTTGACTGAAATTAAGTTATGTGTTCATTTCATCGTAATTCATATGCTAAAGAGGTATTTATTAATTACACATGTCGCTTTAGTATTTACCTTTCATTTCTTTACACTTCATATTTAACAGCTCAATTAATTTCAAGTCGCTTTTTATCGCTTTGCATAACACAATCAATCGCGGCTATGCTCGAGGTTCCTTGCGTATTGGCCTTCTTTCAAATCGAACAGATATTTATTCTCTCTCTCTCTCTCTCACTCTCACTCACATTCTCTTTCTCTTCCTCACTCTCTGATCGAACTTTTATTAACTCTTTTTCTCATTGTCGCAATCAATGTACGTATTCCAGTATATGTACGTAAGTATGTACGAGTAGAGCGATAAAGATCTCAAAAGGATCTTGTTGACGGTTTTGTTTTTTTTTTTTTTGGTTTTTTTGTGATTCGGTTTTTGTTATTATTTTATTCTTTGTTTTTTTTCTTTACGGTCATACTTATGTATGTAGTGCTTTGGCATTGTTTTCATATTGTTGTTGGGTGTTTTGTTGAAATAAATGTGACTCATTAGTGTGCGACAACTTTTAGTTCTGGTGAAAATTGTTTTCAGTCAACGTTTAAAATGGGGAAATTATAAATTTACATGATAAAACGATTGATTATACTCATTTATCATATAATTAGTTTGTTATTGGACAACAACGCCGCCGATGACGACTATGTGTGTTTGTGTGTTGTGCACCTTCTCAGTCGGCAACTTACTTAGTTCATTTAACCAGTAAGATTTTAGTTTTGGTTTTTTTTTGTATGATATTAGTGTGTGTGTTTGTGTCGAATTCTTTTAAAACAAGAAGAACTTAATCGAGAAATGTAGATATATTTTTAGAAGCCTTATGATATTGTTTCAATTCGAATTTGTTAATGATCTTTATTGAATTTGTTGAAAAATGTTCTTAAAACAATCATTTATATCTGCGTACTTTATCTTGATATAGATTGATTCATTTTATAGTTAGGCTGAGAGTAATCCAATTTAAATGGAGACGCTTATCAACCGAATACATTCTACCATAATGACTGCTGATGTGCAGTAGCCACGAATCCAAGATTTCAGTATGGTAGTCAACCACTGAACGATCTTGATTACACTGTCAATGGCTGCTTATAGTCATCAAAGTATTCGGATATGCAGAAGAAGGTCGGCATTTTGTTGGAAGAAACCAAAAAAGTTGAAGCAACAACCCGGGAAACGTTATTTCTACGAACAGAGGTGTAGCAGATAATATTCACGAATTCACAGTCGTACATAGAAAATTGCGCACTCAAACATCGTGCATCGATTCTTTTGTGGCATTTCCCTAATGACGGAGTTACCAACTTGCCAGCATTAAAATGCAAGAGAAAATTTTCCTCGAATGGAACCTACTAGTTAATAGAAAGACAGGAGGGAAGAGATAATTTAATCTACCGTGAAATGCTCCAATGAAATCACGTTGGGTGAAGGTTTCTGTCCTACAAAATCATCTTAATATTTTTTTTCTTCACGTATCGCTCCCTTTTCACCATTATCACTGCAATTTTTTCTAATACTTAAACCTCTATTTCGCCTGCCAAAATAAAACATCTTTTAAAGCATTTCACTACTTTAAAAATCCATGTTAATTGTGTTTTCGTGTCTTAAATGTTTTAAAAAAATTTCCGTAAATGGTTGAACATTTCACCCTATTTTGCTCAAACAATATGTAGCCCAAAATAGGGGAAAAAAGTCATTTGAAGATTTCATTGACAACGAAGCGGTCTTTGGTGCACATATATTCATTTTACTTGAATCGCTCGCAAATAAATTTATAAAATTTCCAATTATTTGAGATTGTAAGATTCTGCTATAGTGAGTGCCGTAGCTCAGTGGTTAGTGTGTTGGTTTTTTGATCTGTAGGTTGTGGGTTCAATCCCCGGCTGAAGCATAACAAATTTAATATCAAAAAGTCGGCAAGTAATTGGCAATTTTTCCGACAGTAACGATTTGCCATGGAAAAGCTTCTAAAAGAACTCTGTGACAAAGCTTAGAAGAAGTGATGTCGCAAGACCGTTCGGAACCGGCTAAAATAAGTAGGTCCCTTCTAACACTGTCCAAAATTTAACACGCACAACAGTAATGGAAGAGAAGCTCGGCCAAAGAGCCCTTCGGGGCTTAAAGTGCCACATATTTTTTAAGATTCTGCTCCACGAGAGATATTCAGACGATTTTCTTCTAATATTTTGTATTATCTAAAGAAAGCAATCTAAAGAAATGCTCAATAATTTCCTTAACATGGGAGTGCGTCTTGAAAAATGGGAAACAATTTCACTATATTAATACATTTGAGATTTCATAGCATTAAATCTTCAAAGGGACGTTTTATGTTGACTTGGGCAATACTTCATTGGAAAAAACTATGGGGAAATTGTCAACAGTATCGCAACTTCCTACATGAGAGCTAGAAAAGAGATCACAAAATGTTTCTCAGTGTCTGCATAATTAAAAAAGGGTCTACAAAAATATTGTCTAATATTATTAGATCATACTCCAATACGTTCAAAATATTCCTAAGGTCAAATTAATTTCAAAATGGCATTCAACTCTTGTATATCATTTGTATAGTTTGGGCACACACGCATGCATATGACTTAGGAATACTAATAAGAAATTAGTGTCCATGTCACTTAAAATGATATCTCATTAGAATTGTGAATGCATGCATTTATTTGAACATATTCCTAACACACAAATCTAATTGATTTTAGTCTCTGGTATTATTTAAGTCTAATAACAAAAATGTTTAAATATTTGATAATGTATTAAAAATAAATATTAAGATTTATATATTGGCTTCAAATATACAAGTTAGAGCAACGACCACCTTTAGATAAGCAACACAAGGGAATACACACATACATACATACATACATACATACATACATTCATACATGTGTACAAATCGACAAAAATATAGCGAGGAAGAAACATTTTGACAAATTGCTCTATCGGACATGGTAACATTTTATCTGTACAGCGTTATTGCTGGCGAAGCTCCTTTCTACTATCGCTTCTACATATATTTGGTCATTGTGTGTTTTCCTCCCTTTATTGTTTCATTCGTTACTGGTGGCGGCTTTGGATCCCATCAAACACACAAAATGAAGAGACAAATGTACGCAAATGACAGATAGATTTTGAAAAATCCCTTTACATAGTTGCATAGGCAAAGTGGTTTGTCACCAGAGAATTGACCAGTCCAGTTTGGCTCGGAGAAACAACCTCCTCTATCCAAGATATATGTTTATAACATTATAAACTATCATTCTAAAATGGTTAATGACATTGTCAGATAATTTGAAGAGTACTCGTGTAGTACATATGTTATCATATTGATGGTATGAATGAATGAATTCCATGAATGGAAAAATTAAAATCAAAAATATCTCCCTAAACATGATAAACACGATTGGAATGAATTGCTCTGATTACAGTTTTGGATATTGGGTGTGTGTGTGTGTGTACTTCTGTTTGTGGTTGTAATTATCAGTAGATGTCATTTTACTCCCTGCAGGTGTTTAATTGGACAGTTGATGAGTTTCTAATTCGCATCATCTAACAGCTATGCCAATGCAATTCAAGGTGGATCAACCATCTTCCATCCCCAAAGAAAAACACAGTCAGCATTGTACAGACACAAATAAATGACCACCGTACACTATGGCAATGACGGTGATATGTAAGTAACATCAGGAATACAATGTGTACGAGTATGTGCGTTTCAGCATCGTTGTGCACGAAAACTTCGTACTCTATTGAAAAGTACACTAAAACACCTACAACTTGCGGTACAGTGGTGGCTACATAACCAGTATAGCTTTGTTAAATGTAGTTGTAGTTTTAAGAAAACGCATTTATAGCTACTCTTATCTTATGCCAATAGTAGTAAATATTGTATTCTCAATTATTTAAGGATATATCTAAAAGGTCTGCGAATATTTTGTTTAGTTACAAATATTACTACCTGAACACACAAGGGTTTATTCTAAAAATTTGGTAAATAAATTTGTTACCTTAATTTTGTTACGATGTTGTACTTGATACTTGTAATTGGTATTCTGGTAACTCCGTAACATGGAAAAAAAAATTCCATATACCATACTTCAAGTATCGTAATTAAATAACTTTAGCATTTATTTTGCTTATAAAAGTGAAAGCCTAAAAGTATGCTGCAATTGTAAATTTTAGAAAGGTACAGCTTATTACTTTCTTCTCGGCCGGTAACAATTCAAAATATGCATTTGCTATATGTCTAACGAAAGTTTTCAATAGTAACTATTGTGACTATTATAAACATGCCAGAATAGACTGGATAATGAGAATTTCGTGACAATTTTGGTTATATACTTTATGGCATACTTTTAGAAGTGGAATTAAATAACAATGTCATATACATTTTGCTTATGCTGATATGAAAGTAAGTGCCTAAAAGTATGCTGCAATTTTATATAGACAATTACTTGTAGGTTTTTATGCATGATAAGTAGCTTGTTACCTCCTATTTGAAAGGTAACAATTTTTGTTACGTTAAAGCAATGCAATGCCGTATCTCAGTGGTTAGTGGTTTGGTATTCTGATCTGTAGGTCATGGCTTCAATCCCCTGCTAAAGAATAAATTTAATAACGATAACATTTTTCTTTCGAACAGTAGCCACCTGTCGGCAAGCAATTGGCTATTCTTCCGATAGTAACAATTTGCCAGATGGAAAAGCTACTAAAAGAACTCGGTGGCAAAGCTCAGAAAAAGTGATGTCACAAGGGTTTCGTCGTTCAGAACCGGCTAAAATAAGTAAGTTTCTTCTAATACTGTTCAAAACTTAGCACGCACAAGAGTACTGGACGAGAAGCCAAAATACCGTTTGTAACCAAAGTGACTATTGTAACCATCCCAACAATCGAAATATTTTCAAAATCAATTAACCAGAATGTTTGTTTCACTCAATTGATATAAAAACTCATATTCATAGTTCGTTACTTCAAAAGACAGACCATGTTACCTGTGTCGTGACCCTTTTTTCTAGAGAAATTAAATATACTTTCGTTCAATCAAATCAATAAATCATTCTTCTTAATTAGTAATTAATTTTGATGGTTTTTTGTGAAAAATCTTTGTCGGAAGAAAATGTATTTATTGGCGTACCTAATAGTAATCAGATTCTCAACCGATCAATTTATCAAAAAATCGGTGATTTACTCATTACATTTACTTATCATAAAAATAAGTTTTTAAGTAAAAGTAATCTTAAGTAAAGATAACATTTATCTCATCAATGAGATTACCGAATACTGTTATACTGTTATACTGTATGCCGTTACTAATTTTACGGCCATTACTGTATGTATTAATATTAAGGCGGTTCAACTTTTCAACGATTCTCAATTTTTACGCACTTACAAAATATTTTTTTAAAGATTTCGATTTTTTAATGTAACGTTTTAATGTAGATTTGATTTTAAACGAGTTTTAATTCAGTTATAACTTTTATGAATTTGAGTGTATATATTTTTAATACACCATTATTAATACTATATTTAATATTAGTAAAATAAAATCAAAACTGTACACTAGAGACTACTCAAATCCGTGACGGAGCGTCCGTATTGCTCAGCTTACTTACATTAACC
Source organism: Megamerina dolium (assembly GCA_963854835.1). Classification (NCBI taxonomy): domain Eukaryota; kingdom Metazoa; phylum Arthropoda; class Insecta; order Diptera; family Megamerinidae; genus Megamerina; species Megamerina dolium. The sequence goes on from OY978526.1 coordinate 35,864,260, forward strand.
GATTCTGTCTATCTGCGATATCATTTTTCTTGTGCTTTTTAATTCAGCTCTTGTGGAAATTTGAAATAACACATTTTTGCTATTCTTACAAAAGGGCATTAAGTTGGCCGCAGTTGGTTGCATTACCTATAAATATAAAATGTAGCGTCATCAATTCTTTTCACAAAGAAAATCATGTTGAGTGTAATTTGGAAACTATAATATTATTTTTTTGAGCAACCTTAATATAATTACATAAGTACATACATAGGTGTATGGGCAGTTATACATTCACTTATGTATATACATACATACATACTTGTACATAGTAACTGTTCATGTCAGATACTTGGCAAAGATGCGACATTACACCATCGAACAACAACAAATATGTTCACTAGCAGCAGCAGCAGCAGCAGCAGTAGCAGTAGTATGAACATATTTAACAACACAGCTATAGTCGAATGAAGGATATTAATTGTTCGAACGGCTGCATTAGAAAATATTAACGTGTCTAATGTAACGAACAGGTAAACTATTATTTTGCGCCTACAAAATGCTGAAAAATAGACAATCTAACTGACACACAAACATACGGAGGCATACTAGTCGTCCATACATATGGTTCACATGGATTATACATACTACTGTGTACGAGTATATTCCAGTCGGTATAGGGGTTAATTTCGATTGCTATTCGAACTTGACCATGTGAATCAGGGTGTGTGTGTGTGTTTGTATGTGTGACATGCAGCATGGATAGAAGTACAAATATAAGTACCTACTATGTAGTATTTTGGCATGTGTGTGAGTACATGAGTTAGTGTTTATAATGTGAAAGTAATTTCACTAAATTTCTCTGTTCATGATAATGGCAGGTATGATTTCTCATTTTATTGTTGTTGCTGTTGTTATTGCATTAATGGTTGAAGTGGCCATAATTATTTTGTTGTAATTAGTTTTAATGCACATGATAGAGAAAGAGAGCGAGAGATAGAGAGAGAGAGAGTATGTATATCAGAATGAGATGACACCATATGTGTTTGTGTGTGTGGCAAAAGTAAAATATGGTCTTGTGTTGTTGCCGACATTGTCGATTTTTTATGCATTTTTCTTCTATTGTATGTACATATTTGAAAAAGGGAAAGTGAAAAATTACAAAATATTATTGTATTAGTGATTGTTGTCGAGTTCAATTCCGGAGGAAATTACACATTTATTTGTTAATAATTATTCTACATTTCTGTGTGCAGGTAAGTGTATGGTATCCCAATTGACAAACAATTTGGGATTCAAAGGGCACATTATTATACCTTTTTCGATAGTACTTCAAACAATTCTCAATTGATTTTAGAATATTTTATTAAGAATTTAGAATACTTCAATTTTATTTTTTTTTTCTTATTTTTTCAAAAGTAATATAATTGGATTAAATTTGTATCCAATTGTGCTCAGTAAATAGTATTATTTCCTCAAAAAACTACCACGTAAACGAAAACAGAAGCTTGAAAAATATTGAGGAGGCTTTTCAGAATCGATTGGAACCATCCACAATAGATTTACTGACTTCTCTTCGTGAAATGAAACCAAAGAAAGCCAAGGTAAGTTTGTCAGCCATCAATGTCATGGCGGCAGATTTTTTTTTTGGATTGAGCACTGTGCCATTCACATTAATGGCACAGTGCTCAATGTGTTAGCTTCCATTAAAAAACCTCCTGTGTATAAGTCCGCAGTAGAAATGGTAGAATTCCATGAAGTCGTACGAATAATTCCTTCATCCAGCATATTCTAAAGATTTAGCCTCCTGTGACCATTTTCTGTTTTCAAAGATGAAGAAAAGGCTCGGCGGTAAGAGACTAGGATCGAATGAAAAATTCATCCATAAAGCAAGAGCTTATTTTGATGGCCTCAAGAAAACATTTTATTTGGAGGGTATTCAAAAATTGGAGATACAGTAGCGATCTAAAAAGGACAATATGTTGGAAAACAAAATGTTTTTTTCTTTTTTGACTTATTCACCCCTCTCGTAACACACTAGAAGAGAATTTCTGAATGAATTATTTCCCAAAAGTTTTAGTCCGGTTTTAGTTACTACTTTAATCAGTGTGGATTTAAGTTTTCCTTAAAAAGGGTAGCCCAACCTCGGCACCACATGGTTTAAATGAAAGAATAATTCTTGTAGTTCAGTTAAATTGTCAGAATCACATAATCCTAGTAAATAATTTTCATGCTTGAGCTACAGTCTTCATAATGTAAGCTCAAAAATATCTTGCCTCTCTGAAGTGTCCTTAGCTGGCTTCTTTGTGAACCGGTCCGATTTGGATTAGTACTTCATAGCAATGCAACGATACCATTGCACAAAGAAAGTATTGTACGAGTATATGAAATTAGTGGTTATTTGTGATCGATTGACTTACCTCGTATGGACCACTAAGAATGTCTGATTATAAGAAATATGATGATGATGATGATCATAGCCAATTTCAATTATTAATTTTATTATTTGTACATTTGTGTGCGTGTCTGTGCATGAAAGACTGCAACAGCAATAGCAACAGGTCATAGTCAATCGTTTGCTTTTTTTGTAGTTTTGCTTCATGGCGATGTATAACAGTAGCGAAATCATCAGCAGCCATATTGCAAAATAAACATGAGAGTGTGTAGAGTCGAAAATTATTTGGAATCCATTTCATCATTAGAATGTCAAGAATATGCAAGAGTATGAGCTCAAAGTGAACAAAATGAATAATGAGTTCAAAGCATTTGCTGGCATCATATCACATTTCGTGTACATACCTACATGTGATATTTTCTACGACCGTCCTTCCTTTTCTTTTGTAACGGCGGCAACTGCACGCACGCATGCACGCAAACATTCAAACAAATGTTGTGCATTGCATATTGGGGCGAGGAACACAAGTAAAAAGTATGACAACCAAAAAACACCAACAACAACGAAATGGCTGCAAATTAAATCCCGAGAATATTGAAATGATGACGTTGTGTGTGCACCATACAGCATGCCACATGTTCCCACATGTGTATTAGGGCGGATCAAATTATTTGAGCGTGGAAAAAAAACTTGAATAAACATAAAATAATGAATTTATTAAGAATTAATACGAGTAGATGCGAAATTGATTGCTTGTTCAAATTTACTTTGAATTATCCGTACATAATTTCTCTGCTAGAATGTTTGCACGAAATATTGGCGAGGAGATTATTATTTGTCATTATAATTTGATCCACCCTAATGTACATAAATTTCTATGATATCATGTAAGCACATGTGCTTTGCAGCTCATTTTGCATTCATTTTATTCTCTTCTTACTCCGCCCACAAATGATTCTTCTTCCTGAATGCAGATGTGCTCGATGGAGATCTTGAAACATGTTGAATGCAGTTTATCGTCGCTAATATAATTGATGAAATCAATTCAATTTTCATATCTGTCTCAGATTATATTGATTGTCTTTACATTGTTCCGTAGCTAATATGTATACAGTAAGTAAAGTATGGTTGAAATTATTGTCTCTTGGCGATATATTACTATTACAAGTTCGATGTGATTAATTGTTGGTGTAATTAATCAAAATCAACACATCTCCATGATGTTTGCAAATTATTTGTTACAAATACAATATTATTATCGTCATGCATTCAACTATGCATGAGGACGCATTTTCTCTTAACCATATCCATATTACAATTGAATGGACACATGCGCAGGATCAAGAAACTGGCAATGTGGCTGAAGGCGACATACATATTAGTTGGTCATTATTAAGTGGCATTCTTGAACTAGACACAAACAAGTTAAATTCAATTTAAATCCAAATTTAATCCGTTTTTTATAAACAAAAAAAAAAAACACACTCACTCTCTCACACTCAAATGGCTATGTATAAAATTGTATTGTAAGTAAAAGGAAAATGGCTTATCTTCTTCATGCAGTTCACATTAGTTGATGCTGTCACCGTCGCTATGCTGATTCTGATTCTGATGCTGATGCTCATCGTTTCTGTATTAGAAAGAGTATGTTTTATTTATGCGTGTGTGTGTGTGTGTGTGTGTGTGTTTGTGCATGTCCAGAGCGCAACATTGTTCTACGCAACATTACGCATAGCTGCCGCTGCTGCCACTGCTTTTGCCATTGCTTTTGCCATTGCTTTGTAACAGTCTGATTTTGACATTGACGAATATGTGGCCATTTGTCATTCATGCTCATACCAAAAAAAAAAATAAAAATAAAAAAAAAATAAAAAGAATAAATTGGAAATAAAAGTAAAAAAAAAAATGTGAAAAACAAAAAAGCAACAACAATATCTACGCCTGTTCTTTCCTATCATACCATGCCTGTCATCCTGCAGGCAGCATTCCATCAGCCCTCAATGCCATAACTAAATATATATCCTTTGTACATTGTATTTTGGGCCAACCAAATACAGTCGCAGTCAAATTGTTGTATGTGCATGTGTTGTTATTTTGGTGGATGGTATTTTTGTTGTTGTTGTTGTTATTATATTATTATTATTATTATTAGTATTATTATTATTATTGCTGCTGTTCATCAAATTCGTGCGATTAAAATTTGGGTTCGCCTGGTTACCAATACTCAGTATTTTGATTTCAAATGAAATTTTTTAAGTGCATATATTGAAGAATTCTGAATGAAAAAAATCTGTACCACTTAAATTTACCATTTCATGATGTATGTATGTGGATGAAAAGATTCATATAATTTTCATGGGCAGATGTTCTATGGATTATCATAATTTCGAACACTATTGAGTAGAGAGTGAATCACTAAAAATGTGTTGTTTTTTCCATGAATAAGGGCTTTATGAGGACTTTGACTATTTAGAATCAAGCAACAATAAGAAATGATACCAAGCAAAAGAGAGTTTTTACCAACAGGTGCCACTCTCACTTAATCGGGCAATTAAAAGTTGTTATAAATCCCGTTGCACTATTTCATGTGCAATGTATGTATGAATTCTTCTAAAATATATTCTCAAATTTGCCGAAGAAGACATTGCTGTTGTAACTGCTGAAAGAAAAACAATTGCAGGAGGAACATTCAGTATTTTTAATTTGTACCAGCAAATTAAAGGAATTGGTAATGCCTAAATGGATAAATTAATATAACTACTGTTGGGGCTCATAAAAGTCTGTCCTAATATAAATTATGAGTTGTGTTTTTGTAATTTCCATATTTCAATTGGAAATGCATATATTCATACAGGTTGTATGAGACTTTTGACGATATATACCAGGTGTACAAGCTTAAATCCGCTGTTTTTCACAGAAAGCCAAAAATTAATTTATTTAAAGTATTTGCCCTCACTCGCTATACATTTTTCTGATCTCTCGGGCAATTTGTGTAACCACTCCAAAAGAATTCCTCATTTTTCGAGGCAACCCACTCGTCAAGCCATTTTCCGACGTCTTCATACGAATAGAAGTAATGTTCGGCGAGCGCGTGACCCATCGACGAAAACAGGTGATAGTCAGAAGGGGCCAGGTCTGGTGAATAAGCGGGATGAGGTAGCACCTCCCAATTGAGAGTGTCCAAGTAGTTTTGGACCAGTTTTGACGTGTGCGATGGGGCGTTGTCGTGGAGAAAAATCAGCTTCTCATGTCTTTGTTCATAACCAGGCCTTTTTCACCCAAAGCACGGCGAAAATTCACTAGTTGTTGGTGGTAGCGGTGAGCATTGACAGTTTCACCAGGTTTCAACAGCTAGTAGCAGATGACACTGCTGATTCCACCAAACGCACAGCATCGTCTTCGTTGGTCGGGATCGACCCACGATTTTTTTCGTTTAGGATTCTCAAAGTATATTCACTTTTCATCGCAAGTCACCACGAGATGCAGGAACGACTTTCTTTTTTGTCTAGCAAGCAAGATTTTACATATGTTTTGGCGTCGCTGCATCTGCCTATCGTTCAATTCATGGGGTAAACATTTTCCAAATTTTTGAACCATTTTCAGCAGCAGATATCTTCAAATTGAAGCAAAAAAGTAGAGCTTCCCGTATATGCTCTTTTTCTGGCACGAAGCTAGACATGATTATACAAGGAAAAATGTATGTTGTTGTATGAAATAACTGATGATGTTTACTAATTGAAAGGACAACGATTTACGGATATGCACCTGGAATGTCCGATCCCTTTATAGGGAGGTTGCCTCTATCCAGCTGGTTGATGTCCTCGAAAAATACAGAGCTGACATCACCGCTCTCCAGGAAATGCGATGGACAGGACAGGGCTGCTCCAAAAGAGCGTCCTGTGACATCTACTACAGTTGCCATGCTGAAAGGCACGAATTAGGATGTGGATTTTTGGTCAGCAAGAGACTACGACATCTTGTCTCACAGTTCACGCCTGTGAACGAACGGCTTGCCACAATCCGCATCAAGGCAAAATTTTTCAACATCAGCCTTATATGTGCCCACACTCCGACGGATGAAAAGGACAATGTGACCAAGGAGAGCTTCTTTCAGCGACTCGAAGAAGCTTATGACCGCTGCCCCCGACACGATAGCAAAATCGTGCTTGGCGACTTTAATGCCAGGGTGGGCAAGGAAGGTACCTTTGGTCCAACTGTCGGAAAATTCAGCCTCCACCAGAACACCTCCGATAACGGAATGAGGCTGATCGATTTCGCCGCAGCACGAAACATGGTAATTGGTGGTACCAGATTCCAGCATCTCGACATCCACAAAGCGACATGGCTGTCTCCAGATCAACGTACAAGAAACCAAATTGATCATGTGGTGATTGACAGAAGGCATGCTTCCAGTGTGATGGACGTGAAATCGATCCGTGGTGCCAATATCGACTCGGATCACTACCTTGTTGCAGCTAAGGTGCGCACACGCCTATGTGTCGCAAATAACAAGAGAAGTCCCACACAGAGAAAGCTCGACGTCAGTAAGCTGCGATCACCAGAGACAGCAGATGCATTTTCCACTCGACTATCGGATCTGCTTATGCAGAACACTCCCCCACTTGATGATACATGCGCACGGTGGACACATATATCCCACTCCATGACTACTGCTGCCGAGGAGGTAATCGGTTACTATCGGCCTCTGAGGAATGAGTGGTATGATCAGGAGTTTCGCGACGCTACCGCAGAGAAAGACGCCGCCTACAGAAAAACCCTGCGTGCAGGCGCAACGCGAGCTGTTAAGGAGCGGTATAGAGAGAAAAGGAGTGCAGAGAGACGTCTTTTCAGGCGCAAGAAGAGGGAGTTGGAAAGACGCGAGTGTGAGGAGATAGAGATGTGTACAGACAAGAATGAGACTCGAAAATTCTTTGAAAAGATCAAGCGCCTGAGTGGAGGTTTAAATCCCGGAGCCTCTTCTTGTCGTGATGGAAATGGGAATCTGGTTACGGATGTCCAGAGTGTACTGAGCCTATGGAGGGAACACTTCTCCACGTTACTGAATGGCGATGCTACGAACAATTCCGCCAGTGGAGGAGTTTGCCCGATAACCCCAATTACAGATGATGGTGTTGATATTCCACCACCTGACTATGACGAGGTTGAAACGGTCATTTTAAGGCTGAAGAACAACAAAGCTGCAGGTGCCTGCCTGCCGAGTTGTTTAAGACCGGAGGCGATGAGCTGCTCACCCGCATGCACCAGCTCATAAGCAGAATATGGTCGGATGAAAGCATGCCTGATGATTGGAGGCTCAGTGTTCTCTGTCCTGTACATAAAAAAGGAGACGCCATAATTTGCGCCAACTACCGTGGAATAAGTCTCCTGAGTATCGCATACAAGGTTCTATCGAGCGTACTGTGTGAAAGGTTGAAGCCTATGCTCAGCAACCTGATTGGACCGTATCAGTGTGGCTTCAGACCTGGTAAATCCACCATCGACCAGATTTTCACACTGCGCCAAATTCTGGAGAAGATCCAAGAAAAACAGATCGACACACACCACCTATTTGTTGATTATAAAGCCGCTTTCGACAGTACGGTAAGGGATTACCTCTACGCAACAATGTCTGAGTTCGGTATTCCTGCAAAGCTCATTCGACTTTGTAGAATGACACTGCATAACTCCTGTTGTGCAGTGAAAATTGGGAAGGACCTCTCCGCACCGTTTAATTCCGAACGGGGTTTCAGACAAGGTGATTCTTTATCGTGCGACTTCTTCAATCTTATTATGGAGAAAATAATACGAGCTGCTGATCTACGACATAATGGCACTATCTTCAACAAAAGTGTCATGCTGTTAGCGTATGCCGACGATACTGACATAATCGGCATGAGCACGCGAGCAATCAGCGCAGCATTATCAGAGTTGGAAAGAGAGTCGCGTCGGATGGGTCTCACGGTGAACGAGGGCAAGACGAAGTATCTAGTCTCAACAAACAAAGAGTCCCGGCGTCTTGGACAGCACGTCACTGTTGACAACTACGCTTTTGAAGTAGTAAGGGACTTTGTCTATCTTGGAACCAGCATTAACAGCAGTAATGACGTCAGCCTGGAGATATTACGAAGGATCACTCTTGCAAACAGGTGCTACTTTGGGCTAAGTAAGCAATTGAGAAGTCGAGCCCTCTCTCGAAGAACGAAAACTACACTCTACAAGTCTCTCATCATGCCTGTCCTAACATATGGCGCTGAAGCCTGGACAATTTCCACCTTCGATGAGCGAATGCTTGGAGTTTTCGAGAGAAAAGTCCTACGCAGGATTTTTGGACCTATTTGCGTTGGTGGCGAGTACCGAATAAGGTACAACCATGAGCTGTACGAGCTGTATGCCGATATTGACATAGTAAAGCGCATCAAAATCCAGCGGCTGCGCTGGCTAGGTCATGTCGAGCGAATGGAAGAACACGCTCCAGCTAAGAAGGTGGTATATTCGGAACCCGCTGGAGGACGGCGCAGAAGAGGAAGACCAAACCTCCGGTGGAAAGACCAAGTACTGGAGAACCTGACAGCGCTTGGAATTTCTAACTGGCGCCAGCTAGCGAAGATCAGAGATGGCTGGCGAAGCATGTTATTTTCGGCCTAAATTGATATTCGGTTGTTATGGCCACATAAGAAGAAGAAGAAGTTTACTAATTGATGTAAACAGATGTCGAACTGATAAAAAAAAGGATGCATAATCGATAATAGCTCAATATGCTCACTAACGCCATCTACGAGCAAACAGCGTACAGCAAAAGCTTGTACACCTGGTAGACTACTATATTGTATTTTTAATAAGAATATCTTGATTTCCCTAGAGGATTTTTCGTAAATGATGTTTTTTTATAATTATTTTATTAATTTGATAATTTCAAGTCACCTTAGGCTACACTGCCGAATCAAAAGATGAGATTGAGCATGAACGTTCATGGGCACGCAGTGATATCTCTATGATTAGACTTTAGGTACGAGTCGTTAAAATCTTTTAAAATTTCGACAGCGGAAACAGAAAGGAATATATTATTAACGTTCCTTGCGTCTTCTGCATCCATCGCCGCTGATAGCACCGATTATGCCCCCACCATTGACCTTCATTCTATTCCATTAAAAAAATCAATCTGAAATTGGAGTTATGTAACTCAAACTGGATCTACGTGGTTCTACAAGTGTTTCTAAATCCCACCTCTCTGCTTCAAATTTTATATCTCACGCACAATGACATTAGTATATAGCGCATTTGGGTATCAGGCAGAAGGACACATTTTTTTGAGGTACTATCGGTAATTTCCTTAGATCTTTGCTTTCGAATAGGTGTTTCGTTATTTTCTAATGCAGTTTTCAATGTTTACAACGTCAATCTAACAATATTTTTACGGTTTTGGTTCTTCGAGATTCTTTTGTAACATTGTGATATTTTGCACACTGATCATTGGGTACACAACTTCCAGGAAAATGTATAAATTGTTGAAAATATTCAGTGCTTTTTGTGCGCGAAACATTACTGTCTTGCTTCTTGCTCGCATATGAGCAATTTTCGAAAATAACCTTCGTTCGAACTTCTTTTATACCATAAATTCTAAGTGAACCATACATGAACATGTTTCCAAAGTCCAAGAGCAATGTATATGGATTTACAAAGAGTTTATACTCAGGTGGGGCGAATATAGTCAGAAGAGCTCGTTGTCATAGAAAAAGGTTTTTAGAGGCACTGTTTATGCATAATAGACTTAAGAAAAATATATGTTATAGTGTTAGAGTGTTTATTTTTATTGTAGTTCAGAAAATTATCTGTGTTAGAAGTTTGTTGAAATATATTTATTTAATTTATTTATTCCAAAAATCATATAAAATTAATATAAACTAAAATCATATTGCGACATATAATATAGTTGAAAGAAACAGAAGAGGAAGAAGAAGACACTACAAAAAAAGTGAGCTTGTGAGTGAACACATTTATTATCTTCATGGAAAATACATACATATATATATACATTTGAATGTACATATTACTGCTGAGACGAGAGTATACAAGATTGCCTCTGGGCCGCCAAGTGCAACTGCAACTGCACAGCAAAATATCAAAATTGTGAGCGACTAAGGCAGCAGCATAATGTTGTTACACTATCCCATCGTGGATACATCATTTGGCGCTGATTAATCGATTGTCGCGCTGCATGTGTCGCTGTATTTCCTTCCCTCATTATATCATGTTCAAGTAGCAGACGGTGCATGCTGGATATGTACATATTTATATAAACTAAGAAGCACGCCGCTATACAGCTGAGCATATATATCTGAAAATTATGTACTACACATGCATATGTATATGTATTGATAAATACATATATATCTACAAACGTAGTTAGCTATTTAGAGAAAAAATAAATATAAATTCATATTGTCTATAAAAAATGATGGGAATCGAAACAAAAACTTCAACTTCAAGGCAAATACCCATATGTATAGACAGACATTCATGCTTTGAATGCATTTATTTACATTTATATATTATACTACGTATAAAGTACATATGTATATATAAAGAGCAACATATATAGTTGCTACATATATATATATATATATAGCACAATGCCTAGTGGAGTATGAATATATGATCAGTTTCTGTTGCTGTTCAAAATAAATATTGTATGTAATTTGTAAATTCAGAGAGTTATTAATTGCAAAATTTTAGAAAATGCACATATCGTATTAGGATGATTGAAACATATTATTTATTTTATTTTACATACTCGTATATATTTATGTCTTTGATACTCCGTAGACATATTACTTGTAATACAAAAGGTAAAGAGGTAATAATAAAATCATAGCACTTTTTTCTTCAAACAAAATGCCTGTTTTTCACTGTGACAAATATAAAAATACAATTTATTAATATCTATTATTAACCTTGCAGTCATACATATATATAAAGCTAAGAGAAGCCTTAGCCGATTTATCGACTTTGTATTTACATATATGTTCATTAAAATTGATAAAACGAATTCTGCCCTTTGCAGCTCATTTCTGTTTTTCTTCCACTGGCTCCACTTGGTCCTTTCGTAGACGGTTGGGTTTTTATCTTCGAACATTTTCGTGTACTCTCTCGGAAGATTAGAAAATCAGTAATTGATTCCAAAACTCTGCTCGAGAAATAAATTAAAATTATGCATGTTATTTCTTCTTTAATGATCATCCAGATTATGTAATACTATTCGTTTAACAAAAATTAATTTCGACCAGCATGACAGCCGGGCATAAATTTAATACAACTGCAAAGGAAAAAGAAAACTACTCATCCCATGCACACGTCAATGTATAAATATTAGACTCATCCTATTTGTTAGAATATCAAAAAAATCAAAATTAATTAACCTACTTAGTACATGAGAGTAAAAAATATATTTTTTTCAATATTTATTTGGCGCTTAGAATACCAAATTTCATAATTTTATGTTATAGCGAATACCGTATAGGTTATGAGAAACTTTCGGAAGAACTTTCTCTGTGGAAATATATGCGATCTATAATTCATTCAATTTAGTTTGTGCGCAAGAGCAACTTTCTGCTGGAAAATGATTTTGTTATGATGCAACCCAGGTTTATCCTATCAAATTAGCTCATCCAATTGGTGGAAAAAGCTTGAATAATAATCTGAATTGATTGTTTTAACATTTCTCAAGATAAGTTAATCAGCAGCGTACTTTTGTTATTCAAAAAAACGGTTGACATATCATTGTTTCTTGATTCTTGGATGTCTTGGGTGCTTAGTGGTCGAGCCAAGTTTCATCAAGAAATTGTTCACATTCTTTTCCAAACTTGCACATCCTATGGCATTTCATTCAGCTCACCGAAATGCACCACATTTCATAAAAAGAAAAATGGTAAATATTACTTTATGGAATGAGAACATAAAAATCACAATAATTCTGTTTTTATACCCTGCATAATGCAATATGCAAGGTATATTCATTTCGGTCAGATGTTTGTGTCCACTTGAAGGAATCTTCTGAGATATAGAAAAGTATATATATTCGTGATCAACGTCGCTTAAATTTTCGATTTAAAGATGTCCGTCCGCCCGTCCGTCCGTCCGTCAGTCCGTCCGTCTGTCTGTCACCTGGCTGGTTCGCACTATAACTTGAGTAAATATTGAGGTATTTCGACGAAATTTGGCACAAGTAATTTATGATCCAAGGGTACGGAGGGGATTGATATTGGGCATGATCGGTCAATAGCCACGCCCACACCAAGCATTCAAAGCGACTAACCTCGGAATTTTCAAAATCTTTAACTTGCTATAACTCACATAATATACCACTTGGGACAACAATATTTGGCACATAGAGTTATATTATACTACTATATAACCTCGCCAAAAGTGGGTGAGCCACGCCTACTTTTTAGCGTAGCTCTCTTACAAACTGTCTGTACTTCTTTTAAATTGAAACAGCTGTAACTTTTACAATCTTCTGTCCAGAATAAACAGAATTGACACTTAGACTAATATGGTAGTCGGAAATAATATGGCAGAAAATCAGTGTGCCACGCCCACTACTTTTTGGGTCTCCCATACAAAGTTGCGGAAATAAAAAAAAAATGTTACCGGTTATAACTTGCAAACTATTCAGTGTAGAATAACGAGATTTAAGGTTTGGATTAGTATTGTACGAGCCACTAGGCTTACAGGAAATGGGCGCGCCATGCCCACTGTTTATTGTAGCCCCCATACAAAATGACTGAAATTCTTTTAAATTGAAGCAGCCGTAACTTCGTCAATCTTCTTTCTAGAATAACCATAATTAATACTTAGGTTAATATGGTAGTCGGAAATAATCTGGAAAAATTCCAAGATGCCACGCCCACTTCTTAATGGGGCTACCATACAAAGTTGCGAAAATTAAAAAAAAATTAAACCGCTATGACTTACGAACTATTCAACGTAGAACAAACAAATTTAAGGTGTGGATTAATATTGAAAAATTAATTGGATTTACAAGAAAGAGGTAAGCCACGCCAACTTTTTATATAGCTCCCATACTAAGTCTCGGAATTATCTTAAAAACCCTCCTTTAAATTATCCCTTTTAGAACTCTCATAACATACAAAGTACTTCGTCAAAGTCAACCATATTTCGGGTGTAAATTAGTAGTATATGCAAAAATTGTTTTTCAAAAAGTGGAAATAAAAGAAAAAGATGGATATTCGAGTAAACTTTTTATATATATATATCTACATATGCAGGGTAAAATTTGTTCGGCCCCAGCCGACTGTAAGGAGATTTTTAAATATACCTACTTGCTGTTTGCTGTTATTGAACATAAAAATATCAGATAATTATTTGAGTCCATAGTGTTCATCACAGTAATTGCAATTTCTACTTAAAAAATTAGCACTTGAAATTATGAAAAAAAACTAAAATGCTACACTTAAGCCGAGTTCCTATTGAATTTCCTTTGTATGCTAAATAATAGACCTAGTCTTCCAATACATTAAAAATTTTGATCTTTTCGATAATTCCTGTAAAAAAATTGGACCAACAACTTTCTTTTCGCTAAAAAATTTGCCAACTCTGAGTAAAAAATGAAGACATACTTTTACGGTCGTAATTAAATAACAATGCCATATAACTTTTGGTCATGCTGAGGTATTAAATCTAGAGTCTAGAAGTACGCAGCAATTTTATATGACTTTTAATGACCTTTAGAATTTTTTGTTTTGTGTTTTTATAATTCCAATTTTCGTAATGAACTACAAATCCCATAAAATAAAGTTGTTCGAGCACAAGATATCATCCACTTTTGGCTTCCACGACATATAAAAAAAAAACCGACTACAATTTTGAGAAATTTAAAAAAACAAAAAAAAAAATATTTTAGGAAAACCTTCAGCACAAATAAACTCATAGTTTAAAACAACAATTCCATACACTTTTTGAACAAATCTAATTTATATATTTCATTGTACGAAATATGCTCATGAAATTGTGTTGAAACATGTGTCGTTGGAATCACAAAGCATAACAATTGGTATGTATATAATAACATCTTAGACAACGTACAATAAAATGGAAAAAATGGCTGAGTGCAGTGTGCCAATAAAATTGCAGAAACACTTGTACGGACGGACATTAGCATATTTACGCATTACATGTATGATAGTGGATAACGATGTATGATGATTTTAATATTAATAAAAATACGGAAGAATATCAAAAATTACATTACCCATTCCATATCCCATACCCCACTCTCATCCCAGCATTCTTCATATGAAGGTGTCGAATATGCTACACGAGTACTAGTTGCCTATATACTCGTGAGTTGCAACATTAAATGATTTTGATTTTGGCTCGTCACATAAATACGTAAATAATATCTCATAAATGTGATTATCTTCGGTGTGCTTGGTGTGACTTTATGTCTAATTATGTAGCAATGATAGTCACCGTGTAATATTCATACGTACGAGATATGTATACATAAATATGTATGTATGTATGTACATTGTATGTATAATCTTGTACGTACACGCATGTAAACAACAAAAGAAGGGAAAGATAACAACAACAAAAAGAGAAAAAAAAAAACAAAATTGAAAAACAAAACAAACAAATATCTACAAATGGAATATTATTAATGGCTCTGTCTCGGGAATTTTGTGTTTGAAATTAAAAATTCGTGTTGTTTTTCGAATCATTCCTATAGTGTTCACACACACACACACACACACACACACACACACACACACACACACACATATATATATATACGCACATATAATCCATAAGAAATTCAACACTTCTCCAGTTCAGAAATAATTTTTTGGAAATATTTCTGTTGCATGGATTTGCATTCGCTTATGCGCATATGTGTGTGTGTGTACGTGCGTGTATATGTATGAATGTTTTGTGGAATATTGAAATCTTGACTGCTTGCTTCACTGACAACGGTTATTAATCAGTTGTCGATAGTGCAGCAAGAAGATTGCGAGAACTTAGTACCTACTTGCGTATGAATGCTGGCAGCATTTGATCCCCCTCACCCCCTCGAAGTGATGTCTCAGCATTTGTTGTTAATTAAACGCAGACAGTTTTACAATATAATGCATTTGTAGGTGCTTGTTACATACGTACGTTTGTGTTATGCCATTTGATTATCAAAAAATTACTTCTCATTCGGCACTTGCATTTCCATCTGAAGGATGCTGGCGATTAAGATGACTTTTCATCTGTTTGTACTACTAGTAGTGGTTGTTGTTGTTTCTTTTAGGAAATGTCGCGTGCGTTATGAACATGAATAAGTGCTTAAATGACTGACTGACTGACTGACTGTCTGTCTCGCTGATTGTTACAAGGGAGTGACAATAATAATGATGGCGAAGAGTTTCATCGATGCATTGGTTCAGTGCACTTTGCCATCTTTATTTGAGTTCATCACAATGCATTTACTAGTATGTAAATAGTATCAGCTGTGTAGGTATGTGACAGACTCTTCCGGTCTTTGTAGATAAATTGTTACAGCTGATGTGTGAGTAAGTACTTGTGTGAGTATGAGAAATTTTCAATTTTCATTCATAGATATTTGGATGAAAATGAAATTGAAATGAATTAAATATATGAATTAAATAACTTAAAACAGCCATTACTGCACTGCCATTATTGACACTCCAGAAGAAAATATGGTGTGTAATTCATTTTGAATTTATTCTCATTCCATTGATTAATTCCCTGTTGAGAGTTGAAGCAAGGATTCTTAGTTGCGAAAAAGCTTCAGCAATACCAAAAACAGTACGTTGCAACTACCCTTGTATGCTCACGTTCAGTTAATGTGAAATCGACACCGAAATCACCGTTCGGTTTGTTACAGATACTCTCTTTTTGCCAGCAATGACTGGCTGACTGACTGACTGACTGACTGGCTGACTGGCTGACTGGCTGACTGGCTGATCGACTGTAGAAGCATTTGTTTCACAGAAGAAAAGAAGACAAAACGAAAATAAAAATGGAATAGAACAGAATTTTGTAAGCATTCGTTGCTTCTGCTTCTTCTTGTTCTTGTGAATTTTTCGTTTGTTTGTTGGTTCGTCATGTCCATCGAGTGATTTTGATGAATTGCTGTCATTAATCTATGACGCACGCAACTACCCAAAGGAAATGCCATCATCAGCAACAGCAGCAGCAGCACAGGCACAGGCACAGGCACAGGAAGGCCAATGAGGCACGGCAACCAACGTAGCGCACAGATGCACACGTTCGTTATTGTATTAGTTAGTATTTACTTACAAAAGCAACAACAGCAGCAGCAGCAGCAGCAAAACAATGCGGGAACAAAGCAATATTGACAGCGGGGCGACGAAGTGGGGCAGTAAACGATGCCTGCCAGCACATTTTGGGAATAATAAGGATTTTCATTTTCATCATTTTATTGATGTTGTTGTAGTTTATATGTATGTATATATACTTTTTTTTTGCTTTTGTTTTTGATTTCTTCTTCTACTCGTTCCTGATTTGGCTTTAATAAATTCTATCATTTCTTATTTATGTAGATATATACACTACTACTATGTATGTATAGTATGTGAGCACATGAGGTTGAAATTTCAATTTCAAAAACATTTCAAAAGCTAATACGATTTGAGTATACTCATTAACATTTTTAAGAGATATCGAAGAAGGTAGAGAGTGAGAGAGAGATTATTAGATTATTCGCTTCAATGATTCAAAATTTGCACCTGCAGTTATAGATATTGAATTCATTCAATCTTTATATGCAAATATGGAACGTTGGTTTAGTAAAGTGTTTGATTCTGAGTATTCTTACTCGAGAATGAGCTGAAAGGAAATATATATTTTTCACAATATTGTCCAATTTATTGCCTATATATAGTACTCGTACCTACCTCGCAGTGCAATTGGCATAGAGGCTTGGTGAAAATATTGCTGAATACGGGTGAATTTTGTGTGTGGACGTAACGGGTGATTTTTAATAGGTAAATGATTTTAGATAGATATGAATCTCAAATAAGAGAACAACGTTTCCAAATCATTGAAATATATTTTCAAAATTCAGGTTCTGTGTGCCAAACTTACAGATCACACCTCCCACATTATGATGTATATAATCGTCCTTCTGGGTAGCTTTTTCGTAATCTCGTAATATTGAGCCAATACAAGCTCAGACTATGGGTACTGGAAAAACCATCGTCGCTGTAGAAGTGAGTGCAGTTGTGGATCCAAAATTTGTCGATTTAACGCCATTCTCACAAACTCAGCCTATATCCGTCCACTACATGGAAACTTTTGCGGATATATCTTCGCCTACACCCATATAAGATCTAACTGATACACGAATTGAAGCCATTAGATCATCGGTGAATTTACTTTAGAGTTGCTTTTTGTGAATGGGCTGAATGAACTGGAAATTAAGTGTAGCTTCATCGGTATGAGTTTAACTGCAAAAACTAAATAATTGAAGCGAGGCGCCGCAATATAACTAGCTATATGAAAATCAACACTTTATTGGGAAGAACTATTGGTGACCGTGACGACCCAACAAATGACTTCTTTGGACGATAGGCACATCAATGGTCAGACAATAAAAAAACATGAAACACGTAGTTTTTTAGTCATTTTCGAATGTTTTTTGGGAATGTTTGAGTGAAAACCAGATCATGGATGCAGATTCAATGATCTAGAATCTATAGAATGAAACTACACTGGTCCGAGTGACATCATACTTTTATTATAGTCTTCAGAGAACGCAGTAGAATTACTCATATGTTCGAAATGAACATATGAGTAACCTATGAAGACAAAACATTAGTCACTTTGATTTTTGTTTTTTGTTTTACTTAAAAATAAATTATATACCACTGACAAAACTATCCGATGCAATTAATGCGTTCCTAATTAAACCGGACTTTTTAAAAATAGTTACTTCTGATAAGGCCTTCCATATATTGACAGTTACAAGCCCCTGAAATGTGGATGCTTCAATAATGAACTGTTAAAATTGCATGAAATTTAGATAAAAAAGGCCGGAGTTATTGCGTTTAAAGTGACAGTATGTTTCTGTCGTTGGTACAAAAATGACTGAAAATTGTTCAGGATTCAAAATTTGAAACAACTTTCTTTACAATATTGCAACTGGAAGTGAAACCTTGTTTTTTCAATATGATCTAGAAATCAAGTGCTAAAATTTCATATAGATAGCTTCGGAGAAGCGCTAAAACTCAGAAAATCTAATGTGGAGAAGTCAAAAAAGAAGGCAAGGGCATTGAACACAAATAATAATTCATTCCACCGATTCAAATTATTGTTGCATAATTCTGTCTGGCCGTGTTGAAACGTTTCGGCCTAGAAGCCATTCAAAAGGAATTCACCGACATCCTGAATTACATTACGGTCGACAATCTAAAACACTACTTCGACGTACTTGTAGACCATTTTCTGTTATTGTGAACTAACGCTGGGAAGTGTCAAAGAATATGCTGAGATATTATGTCGTCTTCCTAGCAAGGACTACGTATTGTTTCTTCAGATGGAAAACCCTGGAATTTCAAAGCATGGCTCGGACCTAAGTAGTAAAATTCAAGGTCCAATCTGGCAAATTCATCTGTCATTTATGTATCGGCTGCATCATTTAAGATCATTTAGAACCATTATATTAAATGGTAAAGTTATTTTTATTTCTGTTTTATGGAATGTAAGACCTTCTTGAGAACTTTCGATATTTTTTCAATGTCTATATGGAGCATGAATATCTTCGGTCTTCTCTTTTCACAACTCTGGTAAATTCTAACCGGTATCACGTGAAAAATTATATGGATATAGGTGAGAGCCTATCTGGTGGTCATTATATAATTATTATCAGACTCCTAACTAATTTTGAAGGTCTTGCGAAGATTGCGAATTTTTAAAGGACATAACTGAATTCACAAATCGTGATAAATTAGCATTGACTTCTAACGATTAAAATATTTTCTAAGGAATTTTCCCTTGTGAAGCCAGATAAAATTTAAAATTCAAATTGTTTAACTTCAATTTCTTTTTCGGAAGTAGAACTTTAACAGAGATCAACTGCCATCATGGCTATTTATGTTTATACCTAACCAAACACCTATTTCATAACCTATAATGTTCGAATACAATCCATAGAAATGAATAACTTGTGCATCATCATTATACGTGTATGATGATTATTATTGGTCTCCACTTCTTCTCCAGCATCTTTTTCGTCGTTTTGGTCTTTGTCCTCTTGTTCACTGCTTACTATTTTTTGGGTTGATTAATGTTTTTATCACCGCATCGAGTTCATTCCTTCGTTCATTGCCAGAAGCTTAATCTGAATTGCCATCGTCAACTGATGGCATCGCATTAGTTCAACGTCGCTGTAGTACTGGAATATGACGATTAAACGATGTCGATGATGGTGACGGTGACGGTGAAGATGGCAGCAGTGTCAGCAATAGTGGCGCTTGCCAAATGCCAGCCGGAAGTTTCATTACCAAAGTGTAGAAGGAAATGAAAACAGTTTGTGCTTTATGCATAGTTGTACTAGTATATGTATGTGTGTGCGTGGGTATGTGTATGCATGTGTTTGACTGAATAGAATGTGGTGAAATCGATGGATATCTTGAATGATGATTTGCGGTATGACAAAAAGTGCGTATGAGAGAGAACGGGTAAGTGGGAGAGCGAGAAATATAGGAAAGTTTAACTTTTGAAAACCATAAAATAATTAACACTTGATTATTATTCAGGGAGTATGTATGTACAAATGTAGTAGTGTAAATGAGAGTTGTTGTTGCTCTTGATTTTGATTGTATGATTTCCAACGACTTGAAAATTTTCATGTACATAAGTACTAATTATTTTAGAAAGCACTAGGGACTTATCAATTTAATTATGAAATGCTTAGTGTTCGTAGCTCAGGCAATTTATGATTTCAAATATTGTTTTATTTTTTTGGGGATGGAGCAGAAGGGAATTGAAATGTAGAAGGTAGATAATTTGAAAACTTTACAACTTCTTTTGTTGTAGCTGCTGTGTCATCAATATCACCATCTTGCTATTGAACATCCTGAAAATCGTTCATGTAAATTTATTTCATTTACATTTTTCACACAACAGAGCAGATAAGCGACATTGCAATTGGTCTAACGCCGAAGCATTTCAATTGTATTTCAATATTTTATTTGAACCTTGCCATTATGTGCATAATACAATATTATTCAAATACCCTTCACGGAACTTCAAGCAAGTCTCGATCCTGATGAGGTAATTTTCAATAATTTCTTGATATGTGTCAGGCAATAAATTGGCCATAATTTGACGAATATTGGTTTTCAAATCGTCAATAGTCTCGCACAAAGGCATAAAAAAATCCATAAAATACAGCAACAAATCACATGATGTTGATGTCGAGTTCACATGAGCAAAATGTGAAATTACATGTTCTGGACATTTTTCGGGCGATAAAGTCAAAACGGGTCACGGACCCACATGCCGTACACATCTATATCTTCTATTTAAAACAAGCATAAAATCGGTAATCATTCGGCTATAGCAATAGCAATTTACGGCGACAGTTGCACTTTCCAGGTGCCAATGTTACCTCCAGATCAAGTTGTACACCATACGGGCTCCGACTATGTCTAGGTTTGTGCCTACAAAACTCCATATGGCGAAAGGTTTGCTTTTGTTGTTTTCATCTGTAGAAAAGTGCCGCGAAAATCATCGCATGTTTGGTGAGGCTTATGGAGAACATGATCCATCACTTTCAACTTATGAATTTTGATTTAAACGGTTCAAAAATTTGTTATTTTGATATAAGCAATAACGAGATTGAGGGAAGGCCAGCAATCTCTTTATTGGACGACGATCCATTTCAAACTTGAAAGAAGCTTGCTGTATCTTTGGGAGTGGCTCGACAAGTCATTTCATTGCGTCTAAAGAAAATGGGTGTGATCCAGAAAATGGAGAATTGAGATACATATGAACTGATACCAAAATACATCGAAAAGCGATTTTGTATGTGTTCAACGGTACCAAGAATAGCCTGTTTTGCAATATGAAAAATGGATCTATTACGACATGGCCAACCAGCCAAATCCACTCCAATGCTGAATATCCATAGTTCGAAGGTGAAGCCGTGTAATTGGTGGGATCCGAACGGGATTGTGTATTATGATCTACTAAAACTGGATGAAAATATTTGTCGGGAACGCTAAAGGCAACAATTAATCAAACTGAAGCGAGCATTCAACCAAAAACGGCCGTAATGGGCTACCGAACATGAGTCATTGACTTTCCATCATGACAATTCTCGGCCAGATGTTGTGAAAGCCGTTAAAACCTACTCGGAAAATAGTGAACGGGAAGTTTTACTCCATCCACCTTATAGCACAGACGTTACCCCTTCTGACTATCATTTGTTTCGATTAGTATTCTCTTGGGTTGGAAATCATGCGCTCTCTCAGAGATGGGATAAAGTTGTAACTTCCAAAGGAAGGTACTTTGAACAAAATAAATTGTACTAATTTTTTTAAATAAATCCTCTAAATCAGAAAAAAATCTCTAAAACATACTTGAGCACCCAATAGTTCGATTACGGCTTGAATAAAATGAAATGAACTTCTGTCTGTGATTCCAGCGTTTTTTAATTATGCTTAATAGAGGTGTAATGAAAGAAGCTGACCTTTAACTCGATAATCGAAGGTAATTTTATTAAACACAGGCGGTTTTTGTGTGTACAAAAAATTTCGAAACATCATTCATGTGACATAGTTTAAATTAATCATTCCATTCCATCATTCTTCTCAAATTCAGTGGAGTATGTTTTCTTTTTGTTGCAGCTGACGAACGAAAGATTCGTCTTCCTATTCCAGACTATATTGCAAGGCGAAAATTTTATAAAGAAAGGAGTTGAATGGATCTCATACTGGAATCTCAAAATAAGAATATAAACTTGCTTTGCTTGATTTTCGTAATAGCCTTAAGTGGAATTTGACAGAGAGTATTTGAGAAAAAAGATTAAAAAACGTAGCAGAATGATGGAAAAAGTAAAGAAACAACTAAAGGAGAAACGTTGCCGCTATACTGTTGCTGTTGCTCAAAGAAAAAGACGAATAAAAAATTAATGTCAAACAAAAAGCAAATCCACCATTATTATGTGCCACAACTACATACTCATATATTCCCTATGTATGCATACGTTCTAAGCTATTGAAAAGGGCGAAGATGAAGAAGACGTTGTATGAGAAGAATAAAAATTTAGTTTTTTTTTTTTTTCAACCCCTCTCCATCATTAGAAATTCAAGTAAAAAGTGGTATTTTTTTCGAAGGATTTTTTATTCAGCTTTTTTTTTTTTTCTTTTCTCCAGAAGGTAATCATAATGCTATGTGCTATTGTGTATAAATGACGAAATAGGGGTGACATAAGACGGACAGACGTCAACAACGCTCATCATGTTGTATCTTCCTCGTCATTATCGTCATCGTGATCGTCATCCACTCAACATACGCACCCATTGTATATATGCGTATCCTATAGCATTTCTATGCATTTCCATGTTGTTGTTGTTGCTGTTATTCTAATGGTGATGGTGATGGTGATGGTAGTTGTAATAACCATACATATTCGTATACTATATATTGTATATGCATGAGTATGGGGATGGTGATGGCTGTTGCTGCTATGTAGTAGTGTGTGTGTGTGTGTGTGTATATTTGTCGAGCGTGTATTTTTGTGTCACATTCCAATCTATATCAATCTTATGTTCGCAATGACGGATGACATTTGTCAATGTCAGACATTTTTGTTTTCCATTTCAGCAGCAGCAGCAGCAGCAGCAAGAGCAGCATTATACTCTGTGATACTCTGAAAGGAGAGAATTGGAGGGCGAGTAGTGAAACAGGGAGTTGAACCATTTTTTGGGGGTGAATTGCGTAGTAATGCGTATATTTGTATATTTGAGCGTACAACATCAAGGGAATTCAACAAAGGAAATCCAAGAATGTAGGTACAATACAATTGATATTCCTAAAATATTTGTATTAGCTTGAAGAAAAACCAAAAGAATCAATAGCAGCAGCAGCAACACACAAAGTAACCAAGTTTAAAAGTCATTTATGAAATATTCATTTTCATTGTCACCATCAACGTCAGCGTCACTATATCGTTGCATGCAACGAATATGTCATTTTTCGTCGTCGTCGTCTTTGTTGTCGTCATTATCGCGCTGTTGTCTAGAGCACAACAACCCTCACTATACACATAATTTGATGGATTTCATGTCAAATATTCTATCTCCCCACTCTTCTTTTCTCGTTCACTCATCAATATGATGACGATTTTTTTTTGGGAGCACAACTCATACCACTTACTTAGTACAATCAAATCGCAGAGAGTGTTTGTTTTAAGTGTTTTTGTTTGCCTTCACAAATATTTGCATTCTCTATGGGGGCACATGCACGAATAGGCTCATACTCATTCATTACTTCATACAATACTACTTATGTGTGCATGTGTGCGGCATTAGTCGTATTTGTTGATCTTATACGTAGCGTAGTTGCACCCACTCCATAATTATCGTTCGCCATCCAAATAAGGGTTGGAGCAATCAACTTATTGTGCGTGCTTCCATTCGATATCGGTGCATTTTCAATAAGCCACTTATGTATTTACATACCTACTATGCACATACTAAGTTCATACATGAATAGTCTATTCCAAATGAAAAATTTGATTTTTTTTACCATTGATAGCTGAAAGGAAAGGGTAACGAAAGTTTGATGAATGCAAATGACATATAACTGAATTGAATAACAATGGGAAAATAGAAATTCCATTATCTTCATGACAATGGATGAATCTGATTGGATATCTTACATGCATACATAAAGCATATCCATTGTATAAAATTAGGGCTGCCACAAGGTTAGAAATGTAGAGAAAATTATTTGGAAAACAATGGTTAAATTAATCAAGAAATCGATTACACTGAAATGTTTTGTGTTGGGTTGTTTTAAGCGGCCATACGGTAAAAACTATTATTGTCTGCATCAGTTGCCTAAAAGTTACTCAAAAGAGATATTATTATTATTATACAGGCTATTATGCACTGCTACCTAACATATTTTTTGTGCGCCTATTACTCAAATAAAACAATTCTGGACTATTTATAAATCTTATAATTGCTGTGGGCTTGATTTTACCTATGTGGTTTGGAGTCAAGATTCCGTTACCTAGGTAACCAAGTCTACGTCTTGCCACCGCTGGGCAATTGCATAGAATATATTCCGATGTCTCCTGCTCCGCATGACAGAGTCGACAGGCATCGTTTTCTACTACACCTATTTTTTCATATGGTAGTTAGGTCCATAGTGCCCAGTGAGCAACTCTGTGAAGAGTTTAATGTCATTTCTGCTGAGGTTAAGAACTGCACCCACCTTAACATGTGTGGGATCAATAAGTCCCCTCGACTGCCGTATGCCTGTTTGGGCTGTCCAGTAGTCGAATAGATCTCGTTTCTCCCTCTCACATATCAAGTTGTTTATGAAACTGTTTGTAACCCCGCAGAAAGGAGTGCTTGCGCCTTCCTTTGTAAGGGAGTTGGCCATTTCGTTTCTCTCGTGTCCCTCATGTCCTGGCATCCACATTAGGGTGACAGGATTGTTTGATGCCAGTGCATTGAGAAGTTTAAAACATTCCCAGAGTAGCCTTGATTGAAACGAGAATTTTGCCAGGGACCTTAGGGCCACATGGCTGTGCGACAGGATTCATATTTTGGTACCACGCGTGCCCCTACATATGCATTCTCTCGCACATACCTCTAAGTTATGAACCTCCGCCTGAAAGATGGAAGATGTTTTCCCATTGCGATTGCCTTCTGAAATCTTAGCCCAACAATTTCAGCCCCCGCACAGCCATATTCCATCTTAGAACCATCAGTGTACCACAACTGTGAGTACCCTTTTGGGATCATATCGTTACTCCTCCAAGCCGGACAGTCGTTGATGACCACTGCAAAATGTTTTTTGAAAAGACTAGCTTTCTATACATCTTGTCGAAGACCACAAGACATAGAGAGCCCCAAACGGTGTTCAGGATCTTTGTGTGCCCTGTGATATTATCTCCTTTAAGGTTGGATAGATTAGGCAGCCTTAGTGCCCTACTGGTTGCTGTCCTTTTGACCATGAGGTGTGGAAGGGTGAGTCCAGTCAGAATTCCTAAGGCTGCGGTGGGGCACGTGCGCATTGCTCCCGTGACACCCAAACCTCCTATTCGATGAACCTTACTAAGGACCAGTTTAGTCTTTGTTTGATTTACCTTCGGCCACCACTCCAGGGAGGCATACATGATCATTGGCACTCTTACGGACCATGCCATTTTTGGTCGCAGAGCCCATTTTTTACCGTGTAATCTCTGGCGCACATAGCTTGCTCTTAGGGATTTGCCAGTCATATACGATAAATGGTTATTCTAAGTCAGGGTTTTATCTAGGATTACTCCTAGATATTTCATTTCCTCGGAAAGAATTAGGTCTGTGTCCTGTTGTGTTAGGGTTCGACAGCTATTTACATCAATTAGTAAACATCATCAGTTATTTCATACAACAACACACATTTTTCCTTGTATAATCATGCTCTACTTTTCTGCTTCAATTTGAAGATATCTGCTGCTGAGTCGCATCGAATGCTTGTGGAGGCCTATGGTGACAGTGCGCTATCGAAAACCACTTGCAGAGACTGGTTTCGTTGGTTCAAAGAAGGCCATTTTGACTTTAGTGACAAGAAGCGTGAAAACAGACCCAGAAAAGTTGAGGACCATGATTTGCAGGCTCTTTTGGATTAGGACGACACCCAATCGCAAAAAATGCTTGCCAAACAGTTAGGTGTTACTCAACAAACTATTTTAATACGTTTACGAGCCATGGGGAAGGTTCAAAAATTTGTAGAATGGGTACCCCATAAATTGAACGATAGGCAGATGGAGCGACGCCAAAACACATGTGAAATCTTGCTTGCTAGACAAAAAAGAAAGTCGTTCCTGCATCTTGTGGTGACTTGCGATTTGAGAATCCTAAACCAAAAAAATCGTGTGTCGATTCTTCTCCAAGACCAAATCGCTTTGGACGCAAGACGATGCTGTGCGTTTGGTGGGATCAGCAGGGTGTCATCTACTACGAGCTGTTGAGGCCTGGTTAAACTGTCATTGCTCACCGCTTCCACCAACAACTAGTGAAATTGCGCCGTGCTTTGGGTGAAAAAAGGCCTGGTTATGAACAAAGACATGAGAAGCTGATTTTTCTCCACGACAACGCCCCATCGCACACGTCAAAACTGGTCCAAAACTACTTGGACACTCTCAATTGGGAGGTGCTACCTCATCCCGTTTATTCACCAGACCTGGCCTCTTCTGACTATCACCTGTTTTCATCGATGAATCACGCGCTCGTCGAACAGCACTTCGATTCGTATGAAGACGTCGGAAAATGGCTTGACGAGTGGTTTGCCTCGAAAAATGAGGAATTATTTTGGCATGGTATACACAAATTACCCGAGTGATGGGAAAAATGTATAGCTAGTGAGGGCACATACTTTGAATAAATTAATTTTTGGCTTTCTATGAAAAAAAAATGTCTTTAGCGGATTTAAGCTTGTACACCTGGTACTCAATTTCCTTCTTTTGGTGAAGGGTACCACATATGTTTTCTTCGGATTAATTGCGAGTCATTTCTCTTGACACCAGTCATGATTGATGTCAAGAGCTAGTTGCATTCGATCGGTTAATGTAGAGTCAAATAACGTTTATTGTTTGAGGAATTTGCGGTTAGCTTAACTCTAACTTCTGACTCCAGGAGCTGTTTGATTTACAATTAATACTCAAAAGAGATAGTAATGCAACTGGAAACCTATGATATAATCTCTAAGAATAAATTAATATATCCACCATACTGTATAAAGTACTGAAAAATTATCAGAGCTGGGATAGAGTTTACTGCTTTAAGCTACAAAAAATCTCCTTACAGTCGGCTGGGGCCGACCAAATTATACCCTGCATATGTAGAGGTATATATAAAAAGTTTGCTCGTATATCCATCCTTTTATTCCACTACTTTGTATAGTACCTACATTAAGAAGCAGGAGTACCTCACCAATTTTGGAGGATCAATTTCTGCCTATAATAATAAACTACATAGGTTGCAATGGGTTGATCTAGGCGTATTATTTAGTAAGTTATGGGTGTTTTACTGTTTAAGATAAATCCGACACTTTGTACTATATAAAAAGTGGGCGTGACTTATCTCTTTCTTGTATATCTAATTAATTTTTTAATATCAATCCACACCTTAAATCTCGTTGTCCTACGCTAAATGGTTTGTAAGTTATGGAGCTTAAAAGTTTTAGTTTAATTCCCTCGACTTTGTATAAGAGACCTATGAAGGAGTGGGCGTGGCACACTGATTTTCTGCCAGATTATTTCCGACTACGATATTAATTTAAGCGTCAATTATGGTTATTCTAGACAGAAGATTGCCGAAGTTACAGCTGTTTCAATTTAAAATTTGTATGGGGGCTACAATAAACAGTGGGCGTAGTGCGCCCATTTCCTGTAAGCCCACTTGCTCGTAAAATACTAATCCACACCTTAAATCTCGTTATTCTACGCTGAATAGTTTGCAAGTTATAACCGGTAACATTTTTTTTAATTTCCGCAACTTTGTATGGGAGACCCAAAAAGAGTGGGCGTGGCACACTGATTTTCTGCCATATTATTTCCGACTACCATGTTAATCTAAGTGTCAATTATGGTTATTCTAGACAGAAGATGGACGAAGTTACAGCTATTTCAATTTAAAATTTGTATGGGGGCTACGATAAACAGTGGGCGTGGCGGGCCCATTTCAAGTGAGTCTAGTTGCTCGTACAATACTAATCCACACCTTAAATCTCGTTATTCTACGCTGAATAGTTTGCAAGTTATAACCGGTAACATTTTTTTTAATTTTCGCAACTTTGTATGGCAGAACCAAAAAGGAGTGGGCGTGGCAAACTGATTTTCTGCCAAATTATTTCCGACTACCATGTTAATCTAAGTGTCAATTATGGTTATTCTGGACAGAAGATTGTAGAAGTTACAGCTGTTTCAATTTAAAAGAAGTACAGACACTTTGTATGAGAGCTACGCTAAAAAGTAGGCGTGGCTCAACCACTTTTGGCGAGGTTATATAGTAGTATAATATAAGTCTATGTACCAAATATTGTTGTCCCAAATGGTATATTATGTGAGTTATAGCAAGTTAAAAATTTTGAAAATTTCGAGGTTAGTCGCTTTGAATGCTTGGTGTGGGCGTGGTTATTGACCGATCATGCCCAATATCAATCCCCTCCGTACCCTTGAATCATAGATTACTATGCCAAATTTCATCCAAATAGCTTAATATTTACTCAAGTTATCGTGCGAACCAGCCAGGTGACAGACAGACGGACGGACGGACGGACATCGTTAAATCGAAAATTTAATCGACGCTGATCACGAATATATATCCATGTCTATATCTCCGGAGATTCCTTCAAGTGGACACAAACATCTGACCGAAATGAATATACCATGCATATTGCATTATGCAGGGTATAAAAAGGTGCAGTTTTCAATATTAAGTATTTGGTTCATTTTTATACCCTGCATAATGCAATATGCATGGTATATTCATTTCGGTCAGATGTTTGTGTCCACTTGAAGGAATCTCCGGAGATATAGACATAGATATATATTCGTGATCAGCGTCGATTAAATTTTCGATTTAACGATGTCCGTCCGTCCGTCCGTCCGTCTGTCTGTCACCTGGCTGGTTCGCACGATAACTTGAGTAAATATTGCGCTATTTCGATGAAATTTGGCATAAGTAATCTATGATCCAAGAGTACGGAGGGGATTGATATTGGGCATGATCGGTCAATAACCACGCCCACACCAAGCATTCAAAGCGACTAACCTCGTAATTTTCAAAATCTTTAACTTGCTATAACTCACACAATATACCACTTGGGACAACAATATTTGGCACATAGAGTTATATTATACCACTATATAACCTCGCTAAAAGTGGTGGAGCCACGCCTAATTTTTAGCGTAGCTCTCATACAAAGTGTCTGTACTTCTTTTAAATTGAAATAGCTGTAACTTCTACAATCTTCTGTCCAGAATAACCATAATTGACACTTAGATTAACATGGTAGTCGGAAATAATATGGCAGAAAATCAGTGTGCCATGCCTACTCCTTCATGAGTCTCCCATACAAAATCAAGGGAATTAAACTAAAACTTTTAAGCTCCATAACTTACAAACCATTTAGCGTAGGACAACGAGATTTAAGGTATAGATTAGTATTGTACGAGCAACTTGGCTCACAGAAAACGGGCGCACCACGCACACTGTTTATTGTAGCCCCCATACAAATTTTAAATTGAAACAGCTGTAACTTCGGCAATCTTCTATCCAGAATAACCATAATTGACACTTAAATTAATATCATAGTCGAAAAAAATGTGGCAGAAAATCGTGTGCCACGCCCACTCCTTCATGAGTCTCCCATACAAAGTCAAGGGAATTAAACTAAAACTTTTAAGCTCCATAACTTACAAAATATTTAGCGTAGGACAACGAGATTTAAGGTATGGATTAGCATTGTGCGAGCAACTAGGCTCACAGAAAATGGGCGCACCACGACCACTGTTTATTGTAGCCCCCATACAAATTTTAAATTGAAACATCTGTAACTTCGGCAATCTTCTGTCTAGAATAACCATAATTGACACTTAAATTAATATCGTAGTCGGAAATAAGTTGGCAGAAAATCAGTGTGCCATACCCACTCCTTCATGGGTCTCCCATACAAAGTCAAGGGAATTAAACTAAAACTTTTAAGCGCCATAACTTATAAACCATTTAGCGTAAAAGAACGAGATTTTAGGTATGGATTAGTATTGTAGGAGCAACTAGACTCACAGGAAATGGACGCGCCACGCCCACTGTTGATAGTAGCCGCCATATAAAATGACCGAATTTCTTTTAAATTGAAATAGCTGTAACTTCTGTATCCTTCTGTCTAGAACAATCATAATTAACACTTAGGTTAATATGGTAGTCGGAAATAATCTGGCGAAAAATCAGCGTACCACGCCCACTTCTTATTGGGGCTCCCATACAAAGTTGAGGAAATTAAACAAAAATGTTAACCACCATAACTTAGAAACTATTCAACGTAGGACACCAAATTTAAGGTGTGGATTAACGTTGAAAAATTAATTGGATTTACTAGAAAGTGGTAAGCCACCCCCACTTTTATATAGCTCCCATACTATGCCTCGGAATTATCTTAAAATCCTTTTACTTCGTCAAAGTCAACCATATTTCGGGTGTAAATTAGTAGTATATGCAAAAATTGTTTCTCGAAAAGTGGAAATAAAAGAAAAGTTGGATATTCGAGTAAACTTTTTATATATAAATCTACATATGCAGGGTATAGTTTGGTCGGCCCCAGCCGACTGTAAGGAGATTTTTTAGAATTGCTATTGGGTCCGCAAGTATGCTTTAAAGGATGATTTCATGGCCGAGGATTTACTTTTAAAAAATTGATCAAATTTTTTTTTTTCCAAGTATTTTTTTTTTCATCGGAGGCTACAACTTTTTCCCATCTCTGAGAGAGCGCATGAGTTCTGTCCCAATATATAAAACCGCTCAAGATCGTATTTGAGTCAATATTGACTCAATTTTTGAGACCTTCAACTGAAGTGAAGCGTATTCCAGACAAGGCATTTTGTATTGATCGAAACAAATGGTAGCCAGTAGGGGCAATATCTGCATTATACAGCGGGTGGGACATACTCGATCATTACTTTCTGCTATTTTTCAAGGAGCTTTTAACGAGTCGGGCAACATGTGGCGTAGCATTGTTACCATGGAAAACAATGACTTGGGTCTGGTCGCAGATTCCGACAGTTTTTGGTTCAATGTTCGCTTCAATTCCATGCGTTGTTGTCGGTAGCATTCACTATTAATAGTCTCACCTAGTTTTAGTAGCATATAATACACCAAACCTTTTCTGATTCCACCCAATACACAACATCACCTTTAAAGAATGGGTATTCTGCATTTGAGTCGATTTGGCTGGTTTGCCAGGTCTTACATATGACTCTTTGGACTATAGGTTATCGTAATAGATCCATTTTTAATCGCCAGTAACGATACATTGCAAAAAAGGACTTCCCTTTGTATCGCTGAAGCAGCACTTCAGACATGCAAAATTGCCTTTCGATGTCAATTTTTCTTACTTCTTCTATCTATGTTCTTAGCATGATGATAACGCTTCAACATGAAAATGTTTGCCACATAATCTGATGCAATTTAATACTAGTAAGCACCTCTGTTGGAAATCCTTTAAAATATCCTTGAGCACCCAATAGTGTTATAAGCAAGTTTTCCATAAGAACCCTTCTCTTTTCCTTCTTTGCTGCTTTCAGTGCGGAATTTTATGTGTAATAAGTAAGTATTTTATACTTAAAGTGATTGCTTAAGTAAAATATCTTGTAGATTAATTACTGAAACAACGCGTTTCAATTTCTAATAATAGCTTCGTGTACTCCCGTAACCTTAAGTGTAATTTGTAGTTAATTGCTCTATATTTAGATACAAATACATATTACTTCACGATAATAACTTAATCAATAAAAAAAAAACAAACTCACTAATGTAACGAGCAGTTGATGTCTTTAAATGAAGTAAAATGCCAAGCAATGCTCCAACGAAACCACCTAATTTGATCGGTTTTTTGGCAACACCTATTTTGGCACTTTATTGAAAAAACATTAATCATCATCATCAATACATACATATGCGCGCTTGGCACCGCACCACATATAAACGTGTGCCACAATTACATTTCTACAAGTTAACATGAAATGTCAAAACAAAACATCATTAAGATCGTTCAACATATGGCCAGTTATGCGAGTAGTACTCGTACAAGAATAAGAATAATTAATACTGTTGAGTGAATATAATTCCAAAGAAATCATGCTGACACTAAAATAATAACAACAACAACAGCAATCATAACAATTTTGATAACAAATTGAAGGGATATAACAACACTACAACCAATAAACAAACAAATAAATAAATAAACAAACAAACAAGAGACGAGAGCAGACAGACGGACATGTCCGCATCACCCACAAAACAAGCATCACCATCATCATTATCATCATCATTATTGGTGTTTGCATCAAAGACCAGCAAAAAAACAATAAATGGAGAAAAAAAAAACAGTAACACCAAAAATACTTAAATTCATTTTGTTAAACATCATTAATAATGCAAACGCAACAAGAATTTCAAAATTAATGATTATGTATTTTACCTTATTCATTGTTACTGCAGCCACTGACATCAACAATAAAAACAATATTAAATTGGTTAAAATGAAATACAACGAGAGAAAAAACAAAACTCATTCGAATCGTTTATAGAACAAGCTAAATACTTTGTTTTGTATGCTTCGCTATAATTAGGAAGTGTTTTAATCAAAAGGAGCAACTAACAAACATACATGAGCTCTCAAAAGTATGCCTACCAGTGTGGGTAGGTAAATGGGTGAGTGAATGAGTGAGAATAATTAATGAAGTTCTGTTGAAATATCCATTGAAATAAGACAAAATATAATTAAATTTTTCGTTGATAGCAGTGGAAGGAGTGAAACGCTAATATGGGAAGGTCATACAGCGACATTGCTTTGTGCGCTACATCACTATTTGGCACAAGTTCAAAAAGGCTTATGCAAAAATTATCACATTACGTTACTTCATTACACTGCAAACTTATCGTCCGTCTGTCCAGCTAACAACAACATATGACCCAAAACAAACAAACAAAAATGTACTACAAATCGATTATGAATATCGGCAAGTATTATAAACATGCCCCATTAAAAACATTGTTTTGACAAATGACGTGCCAATGAAAATGTTCAAGTGGCAGTGGCAATAATCAATTCTGGCACCAATTGTACAAACTGTAGCACAAAAAATGACAGATCGATTAACTTGACGCTTCAGTTTAAAACGCCTTCTATCGATCTTTCTTCCCCACTCTCTGTGCCTCTGGTTCCCTTTCTGTGCATCAGCGGAAACAAACAATCATTATTTTCAAGCAATTTGCTATAGTCAAGAATGTACGATCAGCACACGTTCTACTCATTCTTCAATTTATTGCAAATACACATATACACATATCTGCATACATATGCGAGTATGACCTGCACAGTGTCACCTTTCCATATTATATGTTGCAAAAAAAAAAGTTTGATGGGACTTCAATGAAATTGAATGATTCTAATAATTATATGATTACAATACGCTAACACCGGAAAAATTATCAAGTTTGGCTCAAAGCTATGCCTACCTTCCATATGAATGATTTTTTCTTTGCATAATAAATATGTTAATAGAAGTAGTGTAGTGGACAAAAGCGTCCTGATTCATAAAAAAACGCCCACCGAAGATTTTTTATAACTCACACACTAGTATGAGTAGGGAAATGAAATTGGGTATACAATTGTAATTGGATGCTCTCGGTCTTCAGGAAAAAATAAATGTTTAGCCACGCCCACTTCCAAAAACATTACTGAAAGTAGTATTTATGCCTTGTCAAATTTAAAGCAAATATTTCTTTTATTAAATTTTCATATAATGTGAAAATCACAGCCACGCCAATCTACCAATCAAATTAATATTTTTTGCTCTAATAAATCAATTAATATAAAAAATTATAATATGAATTCACCAGAAGCCCCATATTTGTTTAAAACTACTACTTTGCCAAGGCGTGGATATTTATTCATAAATTTTCAAAAATAAGGGCTTATATTTCTTGACAAAGAAGCAGCCTTAAAAAATGGTAAAGTGGACTTGTATTTTCGTCTAAGATTTTGGGCAGATATTGAAACTGTGTAAAAACAAGTCTTACACGGGTTAGTTATCTTCCATTTGAGTGGCCAACTGTTCAAATCGGACAATCTGTGGTTGAGTTCTGCTCACAATGGCTACAATACCTCAAAAAAAAGAAAAATTTGAAAATGCATCTCGAAAACGCTTCCATCAAAAAATTTTTAAACATGTTTTTTTTTGTATTTAGAAGGCCAAAGTCCAAAGTGTTGAGGTTCTCAGTTCGCGGCGAGAAATGTGTATATTGCCACATACATTTAAAAAATTCTGATATCTGTATGGTTGAAGATAAAAAGAATATGAATTTTTGGGTACTTGAAGATGAAAAAATTCCCTCACTTTCTTTTGAGAGTTTTTGATGTGAAAACGAAATTCATAATTAATAGAGCTGAAAATCGACTTTTCCAATATAAAAACTATGCTAACTGTATAAACATATCAATTATATTTTAATACTGAATATTCTAAAAATGTTTTACTTTAACCCAATTTTATCACTAGCAGACACTGTCCACCATTGCCGTAGCTGTTGTGGAATTTAACAATCAATCGATCGTGTTTGTTCACTTCGCTGCATCGATAGCGTATCATTATTAATCTCAATGAAGCTCCATTTGTTTAATGATGGTTGTACGAGTATGTACTAAAGCTGATGTTGTTATTGTAACAGGTGTGCATTCACATTCAAAACGTTTAATATTCCTGTACATTGAATATGCGAGTACAAATACATATTTTTTTTTTGTTGATGAATTTTGTACGCTATTTATGATTTTCACCTTTGCTAATCTGCCAATTTACACGATTATTCATGCTCTCTTCACACAAAAATTAAATAAAAAGTCAAGCCAAATGGATCAGAGCTACCATCGTTTGTATTATCTTAATCAGAATGATGAGATCACGAAATGCAACAAATTGAAAGGTAAATTAGGGCTACTTGTGGGAGATCTATTTGGAAAAAGAAGGATTAATAATACATGAAATTAGTAATTAAAATGAAGCAATTTATGACTAACTTTATAGAGATATTTTGTTATAATTGAGTGTTGTATTCAATCAGACTAATAATTCTTTTATTTCTCATTTCTTCAACTCACTGAAGATAACGAGGTTTTCTGTATTGGTTTTTTTAGCAGCAAGATCGAAATAGATCAATATTTCAAAACGTGATTCAATGTTTGCCAGTCATAATTAATGGAAATGACAATGGGATGATAAAGAAATTAGTGAACTACCCTGAAGATCGGATTCCAGATGTATAAAAGTACGTACGTATTATTTATGAGGAGGAGTTAAAACATACTCAAAGCATGAGTAGGTGTAGACTAGCTGTAGAGTTAGTTTGTCTCATGCTTTCCTTAAGATCGGAAAGAAAGATAAAAAAAAAAGTTTTATAAAACTGATATTTGTCATTTTGGAAACATTTAACTGAAAAGCGGTATGACATTGTGCTATATATTGTATAAGTGCTCATATCACTAACCCCACAGCTCCCTAGCTCTACTTGTTATACGTATATCTAAACCATTTCTAGTTATTAATACAGATTTTTAACTAAAAATATTTGGAAAAGTTAATTTCGATTGTCAGTGGTTAGTCGTTAGTTAGTCAGTTAGATCGTGTATTCTTCCCCGACTGTGATAACTTCAATATCGAAAAGATTTTTCTTGCGACCGGTGTCCACCTATCGACAAGCAATTATCAATTCAGTTACAATTTGCCATGAAAATCATATCAAAAGAGCTCTGTGACAAAGCTAAGAAAAAGTTATATCACAATGGTTCTGCCATTCAGAACCGACTAATAAAAGTACAAAATTACTGTAAGGTAAGCTCGATGGTACCACAAAGGGCTCTTCTGCGCTAAGTGTGTCCTTTTCGAAGGCAGCCACAGTAAACTACTGCGAGTATAAATAAGTTCGTGGGGATTTGATAACAGATGTCGCTACTAGTTTATTATTCCATTGTTTCATCTGACAACACCGTCATTTTCAAGAAAGCCTACTGATTTCTTTTTCAGTATCTGTC
The DNA here is from genome assembly GCA_963854835.1 of Megamerina dolium. Taxonomy (NCBI): domain Eukaryota; kingdom Metazoa; phylum Arthropoda; class Insecta; order Diptera; family Megamerinidae; genus Megamerina; species Megamerina dolium. Next base: position 35,900,714 of record OY978526.1, read on the forward strand.
ATTTCGCTAAATTGTAAACAACATTTTTTCTGTGTGGTCAGAAAATGTCAACTTTTGTAACGAATAATGTGTTTTTGCAGAGAGTTTTACCTCATCACTCCAATATGAAGAAAAATGCTGCCAAAAGTCATCGTATTTTAGTGGAAGTTTATGGTGACCATGCTTTAGCTGAACGAAATGGTGTTAGAAGTGGTTTGCCTGATTTAAGGATGACAATTTTGATTTGGAAGAACAACCCGGAGAGCCACCAAAGTTTGAGGATGAAGAATTGGAGGCAAGGCTCGATGAAAATCCATCACAAACGCAAGTTGAACTCGCAAATCATTTGGAGTCACTCAGCCAACTGTTTGCCGTCGTTTAAATGCAATGGGAATGATCTGAAAGTTAGGAAATTTGGTGCCGTTTGAACTGAAGCTAGAAGACGTCGAACGCCGTTTTTTCACGAGCCTACAACTGATCCAACGGCAAAAAAGAAAGGTGTTTTAGCATCGGATTGTGAGTGGCAATGAAAAGTGATTTCATTACGATAATCCAAAACGTTGGGCAACGTATGGTTACCCCGGCCATGCCTCATCATCGACGACCAAGCCGAATATTTATGGCGAGAAGAACATGCTGTGTATTTGGTGGGACCAGCTGGGTGTGGTGTATTATGAGCTGTTGAAATCAGATCAGACGATCACAGGGGATCTGTACCGATGACAATTGATGCGTTTAAGCCGAGCATTACGAGAAAAATGGTCACAATACGCCTATAGACACGACAAAGTTATTTTGCAACATGATAATGCTCTGCCACATGTTGCGGCGCCCTTTATAATGTACTTAGAAACATTCAAATGGATAATCCTATCTCCCCACCGTATGGTCCAGACATTGCTCTTTCCGATTACCACGATTACCGCTGTTCTTTCAGGTCGATAACATACGACCTGAAAGATCAGCGCTTCCATTCTTATGAAGGAGCGAAAAATTGGGTCGATTCATGGATTGCCTTAAAATCTGTTAACTTTTTCCGCCGCGGAATCCATATGTTGCTAGAAAGATGGGAAAAAGTAGTGGCTAGCGACGGACAATACTTTGGACATTGAATGTATAAGCAATTTTTCACAAGAAAATTGCAATTTTCGAAAATAAACCACACGAACTTACTTCTACTCCCAATAACTTAGCCTAATTTCGATAGTACCGAAGATTCGATACTCTGCACAAGAATATAGAAAGACATACCTTCGATAAAAAAATGTATGTTTCGGAGATAGGCGTACTTTTCAGACAATATTGTCCAATGTAATCCTTTCATTGCGTGAAAATACTCTTGGGACTTTGTTCTAATTTTGAACTCGATCTGCTTCCATTTACGGCAGTTATAGTGCGAACAGGCAGACAGACAGATAGACATATATGACTAAATCGACCCAGTCTAATAAATAATTATCTTCCATATTTGTCACATCTCCTTATGGGTATTACAAACAAAATCACAAACTCAATATAGCATGTACCCTTTGAGTGTTGGGTGTAAGTATTTAGACAGAAGATGACCTATTGAATTATCTTCATTCTAATCCATATTATCATAATTACGAGATTCTTGAGACATGAGAGATCCTTTATAACTAGGCCATTATTTGCGGATCAGAATTTTTATGTTTCTGTTAAAATTAAGAACTTGTCTAAATGCAGCCTAATATAGTGCAAAAGAAATTTGCGAAAAACAACAACGACAAAGAAACAACAGTAGTGCGTTGGAAAACAAATGCTTTTGTTTGCTCACTATTCATCAAAGAAATTGAACAAATGTAGGAAAATAAATAAATTTGCGTGACACAAAGGCCTATGTAAATACGCACCCACAAGCGAATCCATGCAATAATAAAATACATGCTTCACACTCACACATGAAAACATACAGATATGCAGACAATTTATGACATTGAAAAGTGTAATTTAAATACGAATAATAGAGCAGTGGCTATGTTTCTTTCACGATGACCCAGTAGCTGTAACAACAATCGTAGGCCAACGTCATTGTTGGCAGCAGGATACTCAGTCATAAATATTGACTGTGCTGGGTTTACAAAGGATTGCTGTCATTGTTGAGTTCAATTTGCAAATATTTACATTTTCCATTTCAAAATAGTCAAGGCCATCGTATGCGTGTGTGTGTGTGTGCGTTAGTATAAGTATGCGAAAATGCATATGCCAAATTAGACAATGCAAAGTCAATCACTTTTAGACGATTATCCTTCTAAGAAGGTATTCAATATAGTTCCCTACCTACATTTTTATAACTCTAACTCAACTCACTGACTAAATCTTTAAACTGAGTAGATACTCACTCGTACGATAGCAGAAATAAATTGAAATAAGTAAAAACAGTAAGTAAGTGGTAGTCTACGAATATGATCACATTTGCCAAATGTGCTCGTACCAAAGTGATTCATTTGATTATTTATTTTGTAATATTTCAGTTGAGATTTAATTTACGTACTACTTTTGTGTTTATGTGAATATGTTTGGCCAAATAATTGCAAACAACACGCGAATCTCAAATAAGGATTTGATGTGTAATTACCGACATCAAAATAGACGATATGCTCGTACTCTATAAGCACAGAGAAGGCACAATTTTGTGTATGTACGAATATGTATGTATTTGAGCATTTGAAGAAAACACAAATAGATATGGCTTAAATGCTTTTCGGCCATTATGATGGATTTGAAGTATTTTAATGATTGTGAGCTTAACTGCTGGATTAATAACCACCACGACGGCTGATGCTGATGTTGATGCTTTTATATCGAATTGTTTTTTTTTATGTTTTTTTTTCAAGCATCAATTCAAGGCGAATTTTGTTATAAGCAACAAAAACAACCACAACAACAACAACACTCTACCCAAATGGCATTTTAATTTGAATGTACGTTTGATCAATACGACCGACGAATAACCGCAAGTATAAAAAAATATACTCTATATACAAATATTGTATGAAAAGTATCTGCGTTTTTGACCACTAAAGGAGCCAGTCCATTCCATTCCATTAGTGGGAATAGTATTTTCACAAATATTGAATTCGAGCTGAGTTTTGTTGCTGTTCCATCAACTGCAAATGGACTAATGAAGTGAACGATAAAAACTTTTTAAAAACCAAGGAGGTTTGTGTGCTTTGTAGGAGCTAGACTGCCATTCATTCAATACCTCAAGTTTGACTGAGTATATACTGTACATTTGATAAAAATTAATTTAACTTAAAGTGTCCACCCGTGCTTTTAGAGGTCAATCATGTGCAGGTTACATCCTCAAAGAGATACTGATTGGATTCCGTACAGGATTAAACAGAAAAAGGTACGATTTAGGGAAGAACATTATAATCCAAAACATAACAAACCATTGACGTTAATTTTAGTGAGTTGGAATATAGAGGATATAGAGAATAGACACGTAATACCATTGCTATTTTATGCGAAATGCTGAAAGGCTTGACGCCGAGTTCTACCAAGTCAGAAAAACCATACAAACCAAGATGACGATAATAACAATAAATTAAATAAAAATAAAACTTAAGTGCAGTGAAGCAAATTCCATACAAAATCATACATAATACACTGTACGATGACTCGTGGTCCTTCTGGTTTCAACAGTTTCTACAATATAAAATTCTTACTCCTATGAATGTCCGATGAATCAGTTTTCATATGCAAAACTGTGTATCTTAGCCTGATATTGCGTTACATAAGGAAGGCTCTTTTCTATTTCGTAATAATTTCGAGCGACCTATAGACATGAACAACCAATTCAATACAATCACTCGATACTTATCATACTACACACGGAAGCACAAAGTAAATGTGTGCGGCGTATTTTGGCATCATAGCTCAACTAACATCGCCATTATGATATATAAAATATACAATTTTATACTCGTATCAACATAAAAACATCGAACATCTCATCATCGACAAGATCATTCGACTCTTGCAGCTCCACTATAACACACACATAGCAAATACACTTTTAATGACCACCACCGCGCTATTTAGTAGATTAGAACTAAATTAACAAGCATGATGGTGGCCTTTAATTGATCAACTATCCATATATAAATATTAACTGATGAATCTCATTCTCATAGATAATCGCATTGCTCGACACATTACAGATTCCAATGTAGCAAATCTGATAATAACGTTTAACGTCTCCTCTCCGTCGTTGATGTGTTAGAATTAAGTGCTTGTTGCCAAAATAAAATCAGCAGAATCATATAATATTTGATGATGCATTTATAATTATTATTTGCTGTTGATTACATTCAAAAATATGTGAGGAAAAAGAATATTCCTATTACCATATGTGTATGTGATAATCGATCGAGTAGAGTGTAATTACAATTTAGAATTTAACGCTTTAGTTGCCCAAATAGAGATGGTACTGTTAATAGTGATCGTTTGCAGTCATATACAATATAAAAAGATGATTCTAAAAATTATTTTCAATAGACAGGTATGCGGACGGGCCAAATGATAGCCCACATCTTACACATAGAACAATCATCCTTAATTTTTAATGTCATAAGAAACGGAGAAGCAAGCACTAATTTTAGATTTATTTTACTACAATAACAATTTTAGAATATTTCATGCCGTAGGTATATTGTCTTTGGGTCATCGTTAGTCGAATGGCGCAGACAAGTGACTTTAAAGTGACGCCAAAGAAAGTATAATTCAGCGAAAATAAGGTGTGCAGCAAATGTTTTTAGCGAAAGATTGCATAAATTTAATAATGCAATTTAGTAAAGAAGCCTTTGTGATATCTTCTCCTATCATCTTATATTGTAGTTTTGAGAATTTCCATTAAGAGATTTCTTTTAGAATCCACAACAATCTTTAAATACAAACAGCTGCATTTTACCCCCATCTTACAATCAATTAATAAGCATTCAAATGTTGCTTCTTTAGTATTCAACATATGAATGCACAAATATACATATATTAAATTAACAACGAAAAACCAATTAAAACTAAATTTCAAATGTTAATTCCCACCAGATAACCTACTCATGAATATGTAGGTACCTATTGTAGCTACCTGCTGCCAATGTGACTCTTTCTGCTGCTGCTGTTGCTGCTGATGCCCAAAATGAAAGTGCCGAATATCAGTCAGCCATTGACCTTAGTAGTTATGTGTACCTTACTACATATGAATAGTATTTATTTGTTCGTCCTAAACCTGTTTTCTCGTTTAGAATTAACACCACCATTATGGCTGTATACGGCTGGCATCTTTCAAGCGAATAAAAGATAAACAATTTTCTACCTGTTTATAGTGATACTACATACATATGTATGTATGTACTTACCAAACTAATGAAGGCCGAGAGATAAGCAGCCTATGTATAGAGTCTTTACTGATGGTGAATAGGGCGTGGAGGGTATTTTTATGGTGCAGTTGCATATAAAATGGAAACTAGATACTCATATAATGTTATATTTTTAGTATTATTGCAAAAGATTCTGTTGCACTTACGTAATTGCGTAATTTGAGACAAACTACTTATTAATGATTAATGGGAAATTTATGTATATTAAAATATGCATATACCGGTGTAGAAATATGAAATTATCGGTAACACAGATTTGGTTCTACAGTGTTAAAGATTATTATGAATGGGCCCTATTTTTTTTGTTGTAACATTGTGCAAACAACACTGTATTTTTTTTTTAAAGTTAAAAATGGAAAATTGTTACAGAATATCATCATTTGCGGGAATTTGTATTGCATTATTTTTTTTTTAAGGAAAATGCAGCTGAAGCACATCGAGTGCTTATCGAAACTTATGGTGGTCATGCTCTTTCAGAAGCAACATGCAGAAATTGATTTCAACGATTCAAAAGTAATGACTATGATTTGAGAAATGAAGAACGTGGAAGACCACTGAAAAAATTTGAAGACACCGAATTGCAATCATTGTTGGACGAAGATGACATTTGCAGTCAATGACAAGTGGTAGAAATGTTAAATGTTACACAAAAAAAAAATCAATTTCCAATCGTTTAAAAGTTATGGGAAAGATCCAGAAGAGTGGAAAATGGGTGCCACATGAATTGACACAGCGACAGATGGAGAACCGAAAAAACACTTGTGAAATTTTGCTTCAAAGACAAGAAAGAAAGAGTTTTTTGCATCGACTGGTGATGAAAAGTGGATTTATTTTGAGAATCCTAAACGCAAAAAGTAATGCGTTACACCAGGCCAACCATCAACATTGGCCGCAAGACCGGATCGCTTTGGAAATAGGAGGATGCTGTATGATTGGTGGAATGAGAAAGGTGTTGTGTACCATGAACTTCTGAAACCTGGTTAAACTGACAACAAATGATCAATTTAAACCATGCATTGATAAAAAAAAACGACCAGAATGTGTCAGGTGACACGGTAAGGTAATTTTGCTTCACGACAACGCTCCGGCACATAAAGCAAAACTGATTCAGGATACGATAAAACCGCTTGGCTGCGATTTGATACTACACCCGCCGTATTCACCAGGCTTGGCTCCTTGCGATAACCACTTATTTTCTTCGATGGATCACGCACTTAAGGAATAGGAAAAGAACTGGAAAATTGGGTCTCTGAATGGTTTTCATCAAAAGACGATCAATTTTTTTTGGCATGTAAATATGAGTGTGTATATGTGTAAAAAGTGATGGCCAATTCTTTGAATAAAATATTTATATCTTTTCACTTTAAAATAAGCGTTTTATTTTCTTTCAAATTTCATATTCATATTTCTACGCCGGTATATAGAATGCAGTTCGTTAACTTGCCTTGCATCTAAAAATCAAGTTTTCTATTAAAAAACTCAGATTTCAAAATGTTGTTCAAGTTTTTACAAAATCTGCCGACAGACACAGAATAATGAGACTTTCAGAATTTTATCTCATGAATGGCTTTCAATAGAGCTGAAATATAATATTTTGATGATCATTATATTGTAAAATATACCAAACTTTATATTTTCTTAGTGAAAGAGCACATTGTTTCAGTGAAGCATCTTGCGTTTTTATTTGAATATTGGCTCTAAAGTATAGTATGTCAAGAAGGAAGGAGGAAGTTATTACTTTGTTGATGAACGGCGAACGTCGGAAGCATATGTTAGTCAGGATAACTGGCTTCGAAGTTGCCGAATACATCGACTATATATTCCGTATCTTTTAATTCGAAATATTACGTTTTAGTAAAAAAAAAAACAAATATGAGTATGAGCTACTATAAAATTAAACAGTGAATACCAATATATTTCAAGTGCGACCATCATCGCACATCATTCAATAGAAAACACCAGAAATAAGCTCCCATGACTTGCAGATACCTTCATCTGAAAAATATCTCATAAGCGTTCGCGACGAAATACCTAATATTCGACTTGTACAGTATCATATTGAATGACGAAGGACTTTTGCTCTGGTAAGAATTTAAAAAACCAAGATTAGGCATCAAAGTGAAAATATATTTCCACCCATAAATGCTCGCAGTCTGTATTGATAAACTAATTGGTCAAATATTGATGACGGCGTTGATGTGGGTGTATTTGATCTAAACAACTCGTCGTCCTGATCGAGAGTCTCAAAAAATTGAGATTCTGATAATTGCTATATGTGAAAGAATAATTCTTACAAAAGGTCTAAAGTAGGCAGCGATCACTATCTTCTCGCATAGTCAAAATGCCATTAATGTGCTTTGGCTTTTGAAGCATTTCCTTTTAGCTTGTAGCAGAGTGCTTTGATGCTGTATAGAGTCTGTCAATTTTAAACAAAGGAACATTAAGTTGGGCTTTGAATCATAACGGAATTTTTGTATATCAGGTTGCAAGCGAACTAGCCACAACAGTCCTTGTACTTGATTATTGTATATAAGTCCAGAATTATGCATTGGGATACCATGATCTACCACTCATTCACTCATTGAGAAATGGAAAAATAGAACAACACCACTGGTATCAAACGAGCCAAAGGACTGACTAGACCAAACATAGATTCCGGTCCTACAGTTTATAAAGAAGAGGGTTTAATGGTACCTTCTTAAGAAGAAAAAGGATCTAAATTGTCACCTTTGCCTCTACGAAACATCTCCACTTATTCCTGGGACACTATGGGTTGAAACAAATTTTGTGAAGGAGCCCTTCTAATGAATGGTGTTAGATAGTAAAATATTCCATACAAATATTGCAGCGAAGAATTCAATAGAGGTTAGTCATTACGGTTATCCTTCTAGAAAGCTATGGGGTTATTGATCGATTTTGCTGCCATTTTTTGAACTTTAATCTGGAAAATGTGTATTTTTTACGAAACCTCAGAACTCTTCTCAGGTATCGACTCGGTTGAAGATAGAGAAACATTTAATTTTCTTGGGTACTTAGTCACATATTTTCTTAAGCGATATCTTGTTTTCTTTACAACCAAACGAGCTCCACACAAAGTGGTTATATTGTCATCGGAATTACCATTTTCCATGATGGCTGCAAATAATGATGAAATGATCACAGTACTACATAGCGACACCAAACGATGCGGATGGCTCACGCGCCTGCGTCTAAATTAAGACATTAAAGTGATGTACCTTATTATGATATTTAAGATGATTGCCATGTGTCGCTGCGTTAAGTATATTAAATATCGAAAAACGTGGTTTATGCATATGGGCTTGCATTATTATTATTATTAATAAATAATTGTTCAACTATGTTTGCAGGGAAGAAGCAATTTTCAATAATTGCTAGCAACATTCTTTTTAATCGCAATCGATTGCATTGTATCGAACAACAATTAGGTTGACTACATCTATAGCAACGATCTGCAGAAACAAAATTAACTGTAGCTCATAACTAATAGTTATAATCATGCATAAAACGGTGTTGAAGTATTCAGCAGCATCGGTCCGTCTGTATCAAGTAATTGCTGCAATGGAAATTATTATTCCCTTTTTTTTTTTTTTTTGGTTAATAACTGATCTACCAGGATATGAAATTTTTGTGAAATTAGATGATGATGATGATGATGACGATAATATAATTACAAGTGCAAGTTCATTATGTACTCATGCAAATTGCATATATATATTTAAGGTATGGACTGTGTCAAAGTAAGCATCCTGTAAGGAAACCAGTTCTTGTTCAAAGTGTTGCAATTCTCAATAGTTATTTTGAAGAGCATCATATTTTGTATGTGTATAAACACACACGCACACACACAAATACAATTATATTTAATTGAGCACAAAATGTACTCGAACTAATTGTGGTGGTGGCGAATAAACAATTATGAGTTCAATTAAATTCACCAGTCAAAACATTGTTTTTAAGCAAGAAATGCTCGCGTTTATGAATATTTTAAAATATAATTACTGTGATTGTTGGGGAAATTTAGAGTATAATTTTCACGCATCGCCAGTTCAGTAAGCGACTCCAACTAATAACTTTGTTGCATATAGCCAATGCGCTGTAAAATATTTTTCCAGCCATTTTTATTTTACATATATACATATTTACATATATAATATATGTAAATAGGTATACGTTTGTATGTAGGAGTAACCAGTTGCTAATGGACTTGTAATTAATATGCGTATTGTGGTGAAATGGTCCAATTAAGCCATTATTACTTACGTACATACACTCTTTAATAACTTCTGCTTGTTCTTCATCTTCATAACTTAATAAAGCGTTCATTTTATTATTGCAATAATTTGCATTGGCACCTATATACAATACATAAACATTTATGTATGCATAAACTGTTCCCATTGAGTATTATAATATGAAAATATTAACATCCATCCAATTTATAAGCTTCTATCGTATATGCTTGAGTTATGACAATTATAAAATTTAATTGTAGCTATAAATTTGTGTGTGTGTGTGCGTACATGAAGTTCTAGCTGGAAGCCGATTTGATTTAAATAACTGCAACTACAAAGAAATCATATATGCTAATATCGTAGATATTTACGTTCAAGCTAATTGCTCTTGAGTGTAGATATAATGTCTACTGATGTAAAACCATCCATCTGTAAAACAATTTCCAAGCAGGTTGGCTGATAACATCAGATGAAACTGCAGCGGTCATCTGCACTTCACGCAAGATACTGAAATGCAAGGAAAAAGTATCCCTATTAAGGCAAACGAGTGTATGTTATCCTAATGTAAGCTAATTTGAGGCGGACAAAGAAAAACCTTGCTGGATTTTTCCTTCTCTTGCGAACTAACATTGGGGATTAGTAAAGAATATGCAGAGACGTTACGTCGTCTTTCAACCAAATATGGCAAGGAGGCACATTTAATAAAGGCGATGGCTGAGGGTGTGCTGATCTGTCAAGTCTGTCCAACTGACATACTTATGTGGCCATCATAACCGGTATTGGCCGAATGTGCAATATAATTCTTCTTCAGTTGTATGTGTTCTATCCTCGCTGGCTTCACTTAGAAATTCCAGCCACTGATAGTTTCTTCAGTATTTGTTCACTCCTCTTCGTTGAAACATGCAAACGGTTCCGAATATTACACCTTCTTGGGCAGAGCAATTGTAACTAATTCGGTACTCACCATCAACGTTAATATGTCCAAATATTTTAGCAACCTCTCATCCAAAATGGAAAATGTCTAGGCGTTAGCGCCATATTTAAAGACAGGCAGGTTCATAGGCTTGTGGAGTGTGGTTTTTCGTTCTTCGCTAGAGAGCACGATTTCTTAATTACTTACAGGTCCAGTCAGCAATCTTCCGTTAGAATTCTTAAAAATTACGCGACTGAAGGTGCATTTGATGTGAAGAGCTCTTTGGTTGGCCTGAGACCCGAGAACTTTGAATGAAGTTCAAAGCTTGACTTTGTTAAAATCTTGAAGAGCAAATGCCAAGCACAGAGAAAATCCGAGAAAAAAATTATTTATGCACCATTTAGATCTTTGTCCAGGATTATTTTTGAACCAGTTGCAATTGCAAGATGCTTAGCTCGGAAGATAATCGGAGCAAATACACCATCACCCACCAGTAGAGACTGTCGGGTTTTATGGGAAAGCAAGAATTCATGAAAAAATGATTGGGAAGTGTCAGCCAAAGCGAAGATTCCCAGTCATTATCTCTGACACTCTCCACGCCAAGATGTCAGGTAACCCATTGAGGAAGTTTGTGCGATCTTCTTCGGGTGAGGAATCTGTAAGCACCGGACACCAATTATTCCGAGCGTTTTAATGAAATGCACACTAGAAGAAGGTCCAGTTCACACCGAGATTGAGTTAGAAATACAGTCGAGTTGTCGAAATTTGCACCCATTTATCAATCTTCGATTAAGGTCCAAAGTTCTTCCAAAGAATTTTTTTAAATTCATTTATTTATTGCAATCTGTTTAGTGACAATCAACATAATTCAAATCATATTTATGTTATTTATAATACAATTTAATAATATTAATATTTTCTACGGAGAGCACCCAGTGGTACAACTGTATAAACAGCTAATTAGCTCAATCCCGTGGAATTTTAATTTTAAGTCTAGTTAAACTATATCTCGCAGACATCAGCTCTGCGTTTCTGGAATATGTGGAATTTCCAAGTTAGCTTCGAATCGAGGTGTAGTCCTAAATATTTTATCACATTTGACTGCGGTATTTCGATGTATTTCAACTTTACGGGTCTCGTCTAGTTGTGTAGTTTGGACAGACTTGGTTTCATTTGTTTTAATCCGTCAGTTTTTCAGCTGATTTCTTATGTTGCCTAAACATTTCTGGAAATTGAAAGATGCATTTTTGGGTTGGTTTTTTGACTATTAGTACCGCTGTATCATCAGCACGCGTACCAATTACAGCTCCATTTGTAGTAGGTAAGTCATAAGTATACAACAAATACAACAGTGGGCCCTTGATACTACCATGAGGTACGCCTGCGTGCATTTTGTAGATGGGTGTTATTTCACTCCCTTCTCTTACGAAAAATTGTCTATCGTTGAGGTATGAGCTGATGAAGTTGTAATAATTTATTGGAGGAGTCTTTTTTATTTTGAAAAGCAAACCGTCATGCCAAACTCGATCGAAGGCTTGGGATATATCAAGAAATGCTGCAAAGCAGAACTTTTTTTGTTCGAAGGCTAAATTTATTTGCTCTACAAGTAGATGGACTCATTCTATAGTATCATACTATGTTTTTTACCAAAGCCAAACTGATGCGCTAGAAACAAGTGTGTTTCTTCAATAAAAGGCATTAGTCTTTTCAAGAATAATATTTCCATTACTTTTGATGAAATGGGTAGTAGACTTATTGGTCGATATGTTTATGCTTCTTCAGCATTTTTAACCGGCTTCAAAATCATTATGATCTGCCCCACTTTCCACTGTAGTTGGACAACCCTCTTCACTAAAATCGCATTTATTAACTGCGTTAGAAAGATTATGCCTTCTTCAGTTAATTATATTAGTACTTTAGCCTAAATTAAATCCTAACCTGGGGTTTGGTGTGTTTTTAGGTTTTTAATCACTCTCTTTATTTCATTTTTTGAGAATATACATATAGGCAAATCCAACTGATGACTTTGAATAGTGTCAGTACACTAGTGAATAGTGTCGGTAATATTTCGTGGTGCTTCTTCTATGTTTGGTATAAATATACCGCTTAAATATTCACCGAATACTTCAGCCTTTTCGTCCTCACTTTTTGCCCAGCTACTGTCGTGCTTCCGAATTGATGGTTTGTGCAATACGGGCCTTTTTAATCTTCCAGCAGCTTTCCATAAAGAATAGCCAGTTGTTATTGTAGCATCCAGAGTTTTAAAATAATTTTGCAATTTTGTATTTGTAAAAATGTTTAAGAGTTCTTTAGTTTCTTTTGTGATAGCATTAAGTCTTTTTTTGACAGTAGGGCATCGAGTACGTTGCCATCTCTTGCGTGCCTGCCTTTTTTCCCTAATATTTTCAATAATCTCATTTGAATAATATTATCTCTTTGCCTTTTTTGAACTATCAGGTACAGGAGTGGAATTCCAAGCAGAATTTTGGATGAAACTTATAAAATGTTCAATCGTTTCAACTAAATCTTCAGTGCTTTTGAAGGAAAGCTTTGTGTCAAAGGTCTGTTGTACTAGGTAACGAAAGTAATTCCTATTTGTTTGTTGTGTGGAAATTGTGATGACAACGGGTGAATGATCTGATGCAAGATCCAGACTGGAATTACAGGTAATATCTGTTTTGGATATTCCTCTTACAACGTAAAAATCGATGAAATCAGGTACTTTTTTCATATCAGTAGGCCAATATGAAATGAGATTGCAAAGAATTGCAGAATCTAATAATCGTTCTTCTTCGTCGGAATTGCGTTCAATAATTCTTAACAAGTATTGAAGTATTTTACCTAAAACATATATGCAAATAGAAAATATTAAAGTTCATTCATCATGCCATGCACTAGGAGTTGATTCAGCTCTGACTGGATACTCTTCGAAAAGATATCTTGCAGCGAACTTGATCGACAAGAAATGTTTTTCACTCATAGCTATTCAACATTTTCATTTATTCTATTATTTTAATGCATTAAATAAACACTCCAGCACGCAACCATCACTTTAACTAACAAGCAACAGTATTGGCAAATAAATATAATGTATGTGAAAGCGAGTGTTGTTGTTTTTAAAAAGGATACAATCTCATATGCGTCTAAAGGAGAACAAATGATTTATTATTTTTAATTTACCGCACAACCGATGTATGTATGATGGAAAAATAGTAATCGGTAAGTGGGGAGCTCTACTATACTTACCATTATAGTACTAGTACATTATATTTAGTACGCAGCATCTAAATCACATTTTGAGCTCGAGTGAGTTCTCAAGTAAAATAGGTATGTACATGAAGGACTAGCGTAAAATATAAATATGCAACGAACTATGAACACACATGTAACAACAATAAGAACAGCAACACATTAGAAAGGATACAAGCAAAGCAGAATGCATGTTAATCCTAGTATGCAACAATAATGTTGGCGACAACTTTCAACACATGTTGCTTGAATACAGTTAAGTATAAGAGCGAGCACTCCGAAGAGATGCAATTTAGATTTACTTTCTTTCTTTCGTTCTTATTATAATAAAATAATTTGTTTTTTTTTTTGCAAAAAATGTCCTTTCAATATACTCGTGTTCATTGGAATTTGTTTTGTTTTGTTTTGTTTTGTGCATACGAAAGTAAAAGTGACTGGCACACATGGTTAGATAAGAAGCATGTCGAATGTGAAATTTTACGCACCGTTGTGTTGCATAATAAGTTGCATGATGAATATACGAAGTGTGCCACTCACAGGTCCAGCATTGCATGTATTCAAATGAATTCTATTCTCAGCCTAGGATCATATTTTGTGTTGGAAATTCCATTGTTTTCAAATTGCAAAAATGAATTTCTTCACTAAAAATCATTCTAATGTTTAGTGCGCGTTAGTGTGTGTGTGTGTGTGTATGCTTCTTTTGAAAAGTTGAAATATGTCACATCCAATATCACTATCACTCTACGGCACAATTTATCACGATTCCCCATACCAGGATTCCCATGCTTTCAATGCAGAATCCTTTCGCTCCTATTTTGATGTAATTTTTTTATTCTTATTTCTTTATGCATACATATCCTTTCTGCTTTATTCTATAACCGCTTTTCATCAATGTCGCTGATGTCGTTACGCTCAAACATCTTTTGTCCTTTTGCTGTTTGTTGATTGTTTAGAAGTCGTTTCTTTACATTACGATTGTTGTTGTTGTTGTTGTTCATCTTCTTTCTCTTCTTCTTCTTCCTCTTATTTCTTTATACATATATTTTTATTTTTCTTATATAATTTTTTTAGTATTCTATTTTATTTGTATGTATGTGTGTGTGTGTATATATATTGTACTATTTCAGTGTTTCTATGAAAACAAAGATAAATTGGTTAATTTCCTTTGTGCCATTGTTGTGAGTATTATATTAGTGTGTGATGGTGTGTATATGTGTGTGGCTCATCAATCGATGCCTGAACTCCGCTATAATGGACTAAGCTTATTAATATACTTTTCTTATGTTTGCAGATGCGAGGCAGTGGGTGTAACACCAGTAGATGATTGTAATGGAATAAAGCACTTGGTTGGGATTGAATTCATCTAAGTATATTCGTAAAATGCCATCATAGTTAGTTAGTATTTTGCAGATCACTTTTGGCTACTCTTTTATGTATTTGTATGTTTTATATAATATGTGTGTACATATTTAATTATATTAAATTTAATTACTTTATTCATTATTCATATGTAGTTATAGTAGCAAAATCATTCTTCAAATAATTCACATTCTTCAAGAGGTTGTATTAGGTCACTTAACCGTTTTTGCCACTAACGTTCTGAAGGACTAAAGAGAAAGTCTATATAAATTTATATGAATTAATGTAGAAAATTATTTGCAATAATGTCGATTAATTTTATTTGCACTTTATTAAGAGAAAAAAAAATTAAATGAAATTAAAATTTAATTAAAAAGTGATTACAAAATATTTTGAGATAATGTCCAAATTAAATTTTTATTATTTCAATAATTTTTGGAATAATGACCGAACAATTTTTTCAACTAAATCTAATGTAATAAATAAATAAATTCACTTTCAATTCATACTAGGCAATTTGTTAAGCATAAATAAATTGTTATAAATTGCTATATAAAATTTGGTACGTTTCTTTTACTTTGGGATCAACATCAGATGGTGCTTTGTACATTGATTTAGGGATTCGCGTATTTTTATATAAAATATTGCCATTTTAAAGTTTTTGTATCATATAAAATTAATTCGTATACAAAATTGGAGTACATCCACTATTTCATCCTGTTCTGTTGCTCCTCTAAGTGGCTCTATTCATTTCTATTGTACTCTTTGCTTTTTTCGCTGCTGAAAATATGCCACGAAGGCAAAGATCTCACAGAGCTCAACAATGTGTTGTCATATGGAACTTAATATTTCTCTGCTATATACAAAAATGTAATTTCCAAGAGAGTAAGTTCTCCGGCCACTGCTATTGAACATCGTATTGGATACCATTATTAAGGATAATGCCACAAGATCTGAAAGTGGGATTACCTGGGGCCTGCAACTGGTACAAGATGCCAAAATTGTATTTAATTCATCTTCATTTTCTACTTTTATGTAGCCTAATAATTGGGAATGTGGTTCCTTTAAAACAACTAGGTGAGGTTCTTTCACCATCCTTGGATGAAATTTGTTATCGATTTTTTCCATCGTTAAAGAATCATTTTTTCTGCCGTCGAATGAAAATGCAATTAAATTGGAAGCATCATACCGATTATGAAGCACTTTTTGTCTACATTTAACTTTTTCTCTACGAACTTTAGACTTGTCCATAATGACAAGATTGCCATGACCATCTTTGACGCCAATGTCTTCCATAAGAGATGTTGCCAATGCTGATGCTATTCTATCTGACACACCAAATCTGTCACACATCATAGCAAACTTGAAAGCATCGTATCTGGGTGTATATGGTCCTCGTTTCGTTTGAGATGCATTTTGTGCTTCTACTAAATGTGTACTATGCTCATAATCACTTTCCTGGTCTTCTTCTGGCACGTATGTTAGACCCTGGCTCTCTTCAATTGTTTCTATTATTGTAGATGTAGGTGCTTGCTCTTCAATTTCTGTCTGGTATTCCGGTATCGTAGATCTTCTGTCATTATGTTGATCCATCATAAACTCTTTCAACTCTTCTGGAATCATTCCACATGAGCATAGAGCAGCTTTCAAGTCACATTTTCATTTCCCAATGTAAAATAATTCTTTTATGGATCGTAAGAAAGATGTGAGACTGGAGCCTTTTGCTTTGCATTTATCTGCAGTGTAGTATTTGTCAAGCAAGGTATTCAATTTTCTAACAATATTTCGTTTGCATATAATTTCAATATTTAGTTTGCTCCAAATTCCAATCAATTTGTCTGTCACTTGAGGAGTAAATGTTTTATATGAAAACATTTTACTTTGCATTTTAGCACGTTCGGCCAAGAAAAAATAGCATCTTAAAATATCCTGTTTAGTTGGCAGATTCAGACCAGTCAAATCAGAAGACATACCAAAAGCAGGAACATCGAGAGAAGGCATATGTTTCAAACTACTTTCGGTACTTATTGATGTTGGTGCGGCTTGTGATGTTGACGGCAATAGATCCATGTTTAAAATTAAATATTAATTAATTAATTTATAAATATTAAGATTTTCCAGCTAGATTTTGAGGTTTTCTTCCTTCAAAAACTGGTAAAAATGTGATTTAGGTCTTAGCTTGAAATCTATCGATTTTATTTTTAGAAAAGCTGGAAAAAGGAACAAAATGTATGGAATGTGATTTAACAATTTATAATTCGAGTATGTATTTTGAATATATTCAATACAAAGTCAAAAATTCGTCTATTTCCAAAACAGTATCGTATATTTTTCCAAAAAAATGTACGAAAGCGCCCTCTGGCGGCACTCAAAAATAAAAATTAATGTCAAAAATGGATTCCGCGACCCAAAAAACCCCCACATACACATTTGGCTAAAGGAAATAGCATTTTTTTGCCTCTATTCTCGAATATTTCTAGAAAAAATACCTATTTTGAAAAAGCCGGGGGCTCGAAATTCATTTTAGAGCTATGGTTTTTTTGGCAAATTTGCTTAGAATGACCCATAGAATAAGAATCACGATGAGGCTTTGGGTCGAAAAAATTTGACCCACCCTAATATATACATATATATGTATATATGTATATATATATATATATATATATATATATATATATATATACATATATATATATATATATATATATATATACATATATATATATATATATATATATATATATATATATATACATATATATATATATATATATATATATATATATATACATATATATATATATATATATATATATACATATATATATATATATATATATATATATATATATATATGGGCTCATTGGCCGAGCTTCTCTTCCATTGCTGTTGTGCGTGTTAAATTTGTGACATCACTTTTTCTGGGCTTTGTTACAGAGTTCTTTTAGAAGCTTTTTCATGGCAAGTTGTTACTGTCGGAAGAATTGCCAATTGCTTGCCGACAGGTGGGTACCGTTCGAAAGAAAAATCTTTTCGATATTAAATTTGTTATGCATGAGCCGGGGATTGACCATGACCTACAGATCAGAAGGCCAACACACTAACCACTGATCCACGGACCCACTATTGCACTTATGTATTGCATTATATTGTGGCGCACAAGTAAGCAAGTAGTAAGTAGTACATACTGATCAAAGGGATATAGAGAGAAGGGAGAGCGAGAGAGAGATAGAGAAGGAAATATAGAAATATGAGCTATATAAACAGGAATAGATGGATTTCATCTAAAACCATTACCAATGCAAGCTTTTCAATGCGTTTTTTTTTTTCATTTCTTGAATATAGTATCCTCCGAGCTATGTACCAACATAGCATATACATACTTACATACGTGCAGAATAATCTACTCCCACCATCATTCTGAAGTAGCATATGCAGAGGGAAAGTGCAACCGAATGAACGTACGTACTCGTACAAAGAATGAAAACTGAAATACTGTTGTATCATTAAATTTAATATGATACTCATTTAATGAAATTGTTGCCGATTTGTTTCAACAACACAATATCGCACACAAACACACTTACATACTTCTATACACACAGACTCTCCCACATATAATATAGGAGTATATATGTATGTATTAAGAGTATGATATCGCTCAGCGACGTTATGTAATGACTGACATCTGACGACTGACGACTTGAAATGTGTTGGTGTATGTGCATGAGTGTAGGTGCGAATATACATGTGTGTGTCTGTGTGTGTGTGTTAAGATGTTTAACGTTCAGTATTGTTCGTTAGCCGCAGCAACATTGGCAGAACAGTGGCAGTAATTGTAGTGGTCGAAGAAGAATTAACAGCAACAACTACAACAACAACCATAGCGGTAGCAAAAATCATTTTAATGATAGCAAAACATAAAAAATAAAAACATAAAAACAGGAGAACAAGTAAAACAGTAAACAGCCTTCAAAGTGTTAAGTGCTTTCTCATTAAGCTTGATGTACTCCTGGGGTAACACGCTGATTTGGTGGTCGTTGGTCGGTGGTCGGTACTGTTGAGCGATTAAAATTGATCTGATCTGTCTTCCACGTTGTTGCTGATGTTGTATTAGATGCGTTGGTGGGTTGTTTGTTCCTCAAACGCAATTGCAAGAAGAGATTATGAAAAGCTCATAATGTTGAAATCGATAGGACCAAAGATGAAAGCATACATTCGATCATAATGGAAAATGTCGCAAGCAATACTATGGCAACAAAGTAATTTTTATTATTTCAGTACTTGTTGTTGTTGTGATTACATATCACCATTATTGCAAATGACGGGCCATTTCAGTTGAGTTACTTGCTTCGATACACATCTTTGTTGTGATGCATTTGCTGATGATGATGATGACGATAATGATGATGGTAGTGATGTAATGAAGATGATTATGATGATGCTATAAAATTGTATAAGTATGAGTAGGTAAGTATTGCATGTCGGTCTCACCAAAAATAACGCCTTCGAGTGTTAGCGTGGTGTAATGGCCATGAATTGTTTTCGAGACATTACCATTGTTTTTAACTGATTTGTTATTTGTTCTTGTTGTTGTTCACAATGATGATGACGACGATGATGATGATGATGATGATGATTACTATTATTATTGACAGTAATATGTGTTTTTGTACCTATTGTAATATGCCTACATTTACTTGTATGTAGATGCGATGTACTATTGTACTTACTCGCATACTCCTATACATACGTAATCTAATGTGATGTCATTTCTGTTGTCATTTCGTATGAGCAACCATTCATATGAGCGTGAGACACCTTTGGTTGATGGCATTTCTTTGTTGATTCTGGTTTTGTTTTTGCTGAATTTTTTGCTTATTTTTCTGATTTTACTCCATTTATTTTTATAATGTTCATATACCGAATAAGTAAGTAAATGCATACGGACGTACACGTACATAACTCATAATTTTTAATTGAATACAATTTGTCTGATAAAATCGAGTCAATTGTGTCTATATTATGTAGAAAAGTAGGTCACAATTTTATAATGGAACACCATTCAAGGTCACTCATTAGTTGTGGAAGTTTGTCCAAATTATATAGCTAAATAGAAGGTATTTTGTGTGGATTTACATATTTTTCAAAAATCATTAAACGTCAAAAACTCGATAAAATCTGGTAACGCAAATATCATATGGTTTGTCATTGGATAATGGAGTAGTTGCTCTGGCAATATGCGCCATGCTATTTTGAGTCCCAATTCTGGATAATTTCTCTTTATAATAAATGAGTGTAAGCTCCAGAGGATGAGCACATCTTTTTATAGTGCTTTCTTTCCATATATATACAGTAAATATCTGACGTTAACCAGACTTTGTCTCAAATACTTACATTTAGATTTCCCATTGCCGACTTCTTTCATAAAATATTTTATAAGATAAAATCTGTGTTTGATCAAAATTGCACACATATTTGCAATATGTCATACATTTTTTATCCTCCTACCAAAGTCTCGGAAAATTTGATATATACGTATGATTTAATTTAGTCCATTAAAAAGCTTAAACCCACCATCGACCAGATTTAATTTCTCAAAATTTTGGTACAAATCCAATTCAAACAGATCAACACACATCATCTTATATGGTAGTTGATTATAAAGCTGATTTCGACTCTCCCGCGAAGGATTACCTCTGCATACAATGTCTGAGTTCGCTTTTCTTTCAAAATGTATTAGCTTTTACAGGATGGTACTGCGCAACTCCCGTTATGTAGTGAACATTAGGAACAAACTCTAAATTACTTACATAATAATTGCAGTTAGATTGAGAATGAATTTTTAAAAGCGCATAGAAACCTCTTGTTGAGGTACCGAATATTTCTGTCGTAAGTAAAGTATCTTAAGAAGTTGTCATAATACTTTTTTTTGCATTGAGATTCGTCTTTAGGAACCTCAAATTAGCATATAAAAAATATGAAAAATATTACACTCCTCCTTAACAGTAAACAATTTTATCACTGCAGAGTACATTGCGAATTAAGGATAGTAAGAATCCGTAACTAAGTGGGCAACTGACGACATCCAGGTATACTTGCATAATTTAAAAGTGGAAAATGTCTAACTTACTTGGATCACATTCAACTTCTTTTAAAGATTTTCGCGTTAGCTTAAAAGTGTTTCATACCGGCGTTCTGAAGTGATCGACATCAGTCTGTAATTTGTCTTCAATACCTGCTCTTCCTGCGTACTTCCGGAACTTACTTCTTCGTACTTCAAGAAGTTGTTAAAGCAAAATAAAAAAAGAATTATCACTTGCAGACTCCATTTCATAGATTTGAGAACACAATTACAATTTAGTGGCATTTCAACAAAGATGGCCCACGCCATTTCTTTTTAAAATTTGTATCATTTCGTGATAGTAGGGAATTGAGTCTCTTGCTTCGAGCGATATCGGTACTTTTATAAGGTTGGTTTAAAGGTAGTGAGTTAAGTCTTAAGTTAGGATAAGCTGAACGCTTGTGCGACCCCACGAAGTCTACAATAGGCGCATTGTGATACCGTAATTGGCCTCCCTATCACTATCTCAAACTATCTCAAACTATGGGAAAAGCTATACAAATATCCCAGTCGTCATTGAACCAAATCGCATAAGTTGTTCTTTTACTAACTGCCTATATTATCTTCCTATGGCGTGTGAAGGTTGGACACTAACACGAAAGGTGCGCGATGCATTGTAGTTCGTCTTCATCGTACTGTACTGGTTAGGTTAGGTTCTAATATGCCCAATCAAGTGCAAATCCTACCGGTGAGACAATTCTTAATACCAAGATGTCTGTTAAAGTGTTAAAGTTATGCCTTTGTGGATATTAAACTGTTTGGGCGTCTCACTAAGAGAGTTACGGGGTACAGTTGCGTTCAATGAAATTCTTTCCAGCGATTTAATTGCTGTTTGGTCAAGAAATATACCTACGTGTACCAGTGCTATAACATTGTATCGTAGCTATGTAGCTATTTCATGGTTAGCTAGAATATCTGCCTAAAAAACGCTGCAATGGTCTGGTAATCTAAAAGTTATGCACGCCCCAAAAGTATCACATGAGATCCGTCCTCCCATCCGACCCTCTAGCTCTGGTACATCAGTATAATAGAGGATATTGTAGGTATTAAAAAGTTATCAAAGTATAATATTTGGGAATTCTATTTACTAGATTTATTGACGAGCAGAAACAAATTCAAAATTTTCATATTTTGTAGGCTGCGGTTTTATTTCTTTTAGATTCAGTTGTTGATTATCCTTTGGAGAATTATAGCATTAAACGTTGTTTTTTGTCTTTTTTAAATTGATATTCTAATTGTATTTATTTTTGTACAGCCGTTGATAAAGCAAATATGTAGCTGTAATTGTCGGTCGTGAAAGTACCACCCTAACATCGCGTGGTTCAGGACAGATCGGGATGTTACTAATCGATCACCAGTACCGTATGTTATACGGACGTGCCTCTCGGTCGGTTGGGGAGGTAAGTGGTGGTCGAAAAAAAAAAACAAAATTATAATCAAAATGTTACTTAGCAACCGCTGACTCCCAATATAGTGGAGGGTGGTGCCATGCGAACACAATACTTTTAATTCCTTATCGGAGCATTTTCCATCACCACTATACATATATATAGTGTAAAAAAAATCCTCTGTGAAAATTCTGTTGCTAAAAATGATATTGGATGCTTAAAAAGATTGTTAGTATTGAACTTATAACTCGAAATTGATAAATCACAGTAGGGATGAAAAAATTAATGCTAATCAGTGCATTCATTGCATGATTAATGCCTCAACGAACATATTTGTATAAGAAAAAATCTCCTTACAGTCGGCTGGGGCCGACCAAACTATACCCTGCATATGTAGATTTATATATAAAAAGTTTACTCGAATATCCAACTTTTCTTTTATTTCCACTTTTCGAGAAACAATTTTTGCATTACTACTAATTTACACCCGAAATATGGTTAACTTTGACGAAGTAAAAGGATTTTAAGATAATTCCGAGGCTTAGTATGGGAGCTATATAAAAAGTGGGCGTGGCTTACCACTTTCTAGTAAATCCAATTAATTTTTCAATGTTAATCCACACCTTAAATTTGGTGTCCTACGTTGAATAGTTTCTAAGTTATGGTGGTTAACATTTTTGTTTAATTTCCTCAACTTTGTATGGGAGCCCCAATAAGAAGTGGGCGTGGTACGCTGATTTTTCGCCAGATTATTTCCGACTACGATATTAATTTAAGTGTCAATTATGGTTATTGTAGACATAAGATTGCCTAAGTTACAGCTGTTTCAATTTAAAATTTGTATGGGGGCTACGATCAACACTGGGCATGGTTCGCCCATTTTCTGTGAGCCTAGTTGCTCGAACAATACTAATCCATACCCTAAGTCTCGTTGTCCTAGGCTAAATGGTTTGTAAGCTATGGAGCTTAAAATTTTAGTTTAATTCACTCGACTTTGTATGGGAGACTCATGAAGGAGTGGGCGTGGCACACTGATTTTCTGCCAGATTTTTGCCGACTACGATATTAATCTAAGTGTCTATTATGGTTATTCTAGACAGAAGATTGCCGAAGTTACAGCTGTTTCAATTTAAAATTTGTATGGGGGCTACGATAAGCACTGGGCATGGTGCGCCCATTTTCTGTGAGCCTAGTTGCTCGTACAATACTAATCCACACCTTAAATCTCGTTATTCTACGCTGAATAGTTTGCAAGTTATAACCGGTAACATTTTTTTTAATTTCCGCAACTTTGTATAGGAGACCCAAAAAGGAGTGGGCGTGGCACATTAATTTTCTGCCATATTATTTCTGACTGTCGTGTTAATCTAAGTGTCAATTATGGTTATTCTAGACAGAAGATTGTAGAAGTTACAGCAGTTTCAATTTAAAAGAAGTACAGACACTTTGTATGGGAGCTACGCTAGAAAGTAGGCGTGGCTCACCCACTTTTGGCGAGGTTATATAGTAGTATAATATAACTCTATGTGCCAAATATTGTTGTCCCAAGTGGTATATTATGTGAGTTATAGCAAGTTAAAGATTTTGAAAATTTCGAGGTTAGTCGCTTTGAATGCTTGGTGTGGGCGTGGTTATTGACCGATCATGCCCAATATCAATCCCCTCCGTACTCTTGGATCATAGATTACTTATGCCAAATTTCATCGAAATAGCTCAATATTTACTCAAGTTATCGTGCGAACCAGCCAGGTGACAGACAGACGGACGGACGGACGGACGGACGGACGGACGGACGGACGGACATCGTTAAATCGAAAATTTAATCGACGCTGATCACGAATATATATCCATGTCTATATCTCCGGAGATTCCTTCAAGTGGACACAAATATCTGACCGAAATGAATATACCATGCATATTGCATTATGCAGGGTATAAAAATTATGAATTTTATGTGGCTGTATTTTAATTAATGAAGCGAAAGGATAAAACTTTGACATTATTGACGAAGTTTAAGTTTCTGCCGACGAGGCCTCAAGCAATGAAAATCCATTTAGGCCGACTCTAGCATGCTTCACGAGCCAGATTTTTCCTTCGCTAGGAAAGTGGACTATGGGAATCAGCGTAGTGTGAAAATCTGGTAAATGGTTGATTTGCCAGGGGTGAAGCCACATTGTATGCGATGCTTAGAAGACTTGTTAAATGGTAAATGACGTAAATTGTGGAGTCTCCTTTCTTATTTACATTACAGAGAACACTGAGCTTCCAATCATCAATCTCATCCGACCATATGCTGCTTATGAGCTGGTGCATGCTGATGAGCAGCTCATTGCCTCCGGTAGGATATTACTCTTTAGATACGATACCTAATAACACTGAATTTTTTAGGTTTCACAACTATTAACTCTGTTCGACATCCAAGTTTAACCTTAATACTTACAATTTTTGCCGACATGTAAGGAAAAATAACAAAATAGAATGAGTCCTGTTTGGAAATAATACTTTGCATTTCATAAGTAAATAGCAGGTAATTTTCGCATTTATTGTCAATTTTTTTGTTAATTTATTTTTACAAAGTAAACAGATAAATATCGATGCTCAAATATTGAGAACTCATAATTGACAATTTTTTCGAAATTTCGTTACAATATACACATATAAAATTGCAAATTTAATGGCATAGATTGTACTATTTGAAATTATTTTCGGAAATTATTAGTTATGAGTTGTCGATGTCTGACCATCGATTTATAATAAAACAAATTTATTAAAAACTGTGTGTTCAATATAAAATTGAGTGTTCTTGAATGGGCACCGTAGCTCAGTGGTTAGTGTGTTGGCCTTCTGATCTGTAGGTTGTGGGTTTATCCCCGGCTGAAGCATAACAAATTTAATATCGACAAGATTTTTCTTTCGAACGGTACCCATCTGTCGGCAAGCAATTGGCGATTCTTCCGACAGAAACAACTTGCCATGGAAGAGCTTCTGAAAGATTTCTGTTACAAAGCTCAGTAAAAGTGATGTCACAAGGGTTCTGCCGTTCGGAATCGGCTAAAATAAGTAGGTCCCTTCTAATACTGTCCAAAATTTAACACGCACTACAGTATTAAAAGAGAAGCTCGACCAAAGAGCCCTTCGGGGCTTTAAGTACCACATATTTATTTTATTCTTGAAAATGTTAAATTAAAGTTTCCATTTTATATATTTGTAAAGAGTAACTGAGTTTTTCAAAATAGAAAAAGTTGAAATTAAATCTATGAAGAACTTATAAAAAAAGTATTACTAAATTTTTGCTTGGCTTTTTATTGCAATGGGTTATTTGTGTTATATGCTAATTTAAACAAAATGCTACACTTCTACTAGTTTAGTTGTCAGTTTCGTGTGTTTTATATATATGTTTTTAAGAGCCAAAAAAAAAATAAAATAAAATAATAGATAAATGTAGTAACTGATTAGTGCATTGGCTTTTACGTAATTTACATAAAATCCATTATGGAAAAAGCAACTCAGAAAATATTTATAACTCAAGCCCTCTGACGTTCTGAATTGAAAAAAATATGTAAGGTTTTTCTAGAATTGTCCAAATTCAAGAGGCATTAAAAAAAAGTAGAATAAAACAATTGCACCTAAAAAATTGTTTTCGATAGGTCTTCATAAATCAAGTAGAGATTTTTTATAAAAGCCAAGACTTAAATATTAATTACCGTTGATACTATTTTGATTAGAGCTACATAAGAAGTAATCACTTCTTTAAGCCGTTTGCTTAAATTTTTCTATGAAAAGTTTTTCAAATATATTTGTGACAAAAGAAGTTGCGCATTACATACAAATTTTTTTTAGAATTAAATTGATTATTGTCATTTATGAAATAGAGTGTGAAATAAGTGATTAATTGCCTTTTTTAAAGTGTCAAAAAGTCAATAATATTTTTAAAATCGAATTTTGACAATATTTTGAAGTATAAATTATTTCTCCACACAAGTGTTGTTAATTGAAAAAGATTTCTTTTCATCCATCTATTTTAAATGTTCAGCATGGCAACTTATATGCTTTTCAATATGTTTTAAAAATTCAATTGCACATTACTCTGTATCAAGCCTAGAATTTTTTTCTTGATGAATGTGTGAATAAAGTAAGTAATATGACACACAAGTGCTCACATTTTCATTACAATTTTTCTTTTATTAAAAAAAAATCAGCAAGAATGTTGTATTTAATCGACTAAATGCAGCTTTCAGCAAATTTAGTAATACTAAAAATGTAAGTAATCCGGAAACGTATTTGATTTGCTTGAACAAATTTCTCTCAAACATCATTAAAAATAATAAAATTAATAATTTCGGTAGAAAACCAAAGTGTGTCTGCGAATTAATTGAATTAATTCAAACACCATCAAATACCGATGGAGATTCGTTTTGTACTTTCACCAATTACGAATTTCTTCATTTACTTACTGATCTCGCAGTGATTCTTAAATAAAAAAAAACAGTTCAAAACACCAATTAATGTTATTTTTTCCAGCAATTTATTGTTTTATTCGATATTCAATTGATATTATATGAAAGTAGTAAAAATAAATACAAGTTGAGCCAACGGAAATAGAGTAAAATCAAATTCAAACGAAAAACGGCACGCATATCATCGGATGACAGTTTAGAATTTCAAAAAAAAAAAAAAGTAAACCAGACACACACTCGCACTCACACTCGGACGAAGCAACGACAACTTCATTTGATGTAATTCGAACCGGCCACTAAGCGAAATGATGGCGTGCGCATATAGCGCGACGCAGTACAATGCAGCGGCCATATTGAAATCAGTCAAGTATTTCGAAAAACGTAGGCGGAGTTAAAGCAGAACGTACATACAGACGAGCAAAAGAGAAAAACCGATAGTGCGAACAGCAAGTGCCTCATATGCATTATGGCTGTCAGTAGCTGGCAATGATGGCTTGTTGATTTCATTGTGCAATTTGAGCGTGTGTACGTGCAGTGCAGCTATATTGAATTATTTCATAATGTTAAAACGACCCAAGAACATATAGCAATGAGATGGACGCCTGTCAAAATGACATTTTAATGATGACCGACTCTCCCAAAGAAGGAAAGCAAAAACAACAACAACAACAACATGCACAGAGAGCAAACGCGCAGTCTCCGTTATTGTTGTTGGTTCATAAACTACCCATACTACATTTGCATTGTGCGCTTGCGTTATACGTACGCTTATGTGTATAGTTAGGTAACTTCTCCGACTGCCATCGATGATGGACTGCAAGCAAATCAGCCAAATGCAGTACTCAGAGTTGAAAATTTGTTCGAAATTGTTCGAAGAAATTTCGAAAAAAATTTCAAAACCGGTTTTCGAATAAATTTTGTAATTGTAGTGGTATCCGATGCAAGTGTAGTGGTAATGTTCGAATTTCGAACGTTTGATTGTGTTAGTTTCGAAATTTGCCTTTCAAACTGGATTTAGAAAACAGGCAATTCTCTCATTTTGCTTCTTGGAATTTTAGCCACCTCTCTCATTCTTTGCTTTGCCACATTTACTTACCTTTGATATTCTTCTCTCTCATACACTATTTGTATTTTTTTGTTTTGTTGAGTTTTTGTGCTAATATTGTTGTTTCTATTATTGCTATTACTTACCAAAACCAAATGAATGAATAGCGCGCGGTTTGCCCGAATTACGATTTTTTTTTCTTTTGGTTCTTCAAGTTAATATTCTATTAGTGGCTCATTTGTGTGCGTATGTAGGTTCAATTACCATCAAGGATATGTTTTCTGGGCAATAATGTGTCCTCCTAATGTTCTTGGTAATTATGTATGTTAGGTATAATGTGTGTCAAAAAACGGTATATGCCCTTTTGTTGTTGTTGCTTTTAATTTTCTTCTTCTTGTGTTTGAATTTTTTCAATCGTTACAGGTGATATTCTCATTTCTTTGTACGAATTTGGTCATTTGTTTAAATTATTCGTAAATATTTGCATCGGTACAACACCAACAATGAAATCTGAAAACGAACAACTTTATTTTCTGCTTCAACAAATATTATAGGCACCAACTATGCAAACTCTTCTATTGCTTCTTCTTTATCTTCTTCTTCTCGTAATTATCAATTCCACAAATGATTTATGAGTTTTGTTTTCTAGTTTTTTTTTTTTTGCTTTTCTTCCCATTTTTTTTTTGTTTGTTTTTTGATTAGTTAAATATTATTTGTATTTCTGCTTTTTCTTTCCTTCCAATCGATTATTAGTCCAACAGCGCTCAGAACCACCGTCGGCCAATCAGCCAGCAGTCAATCGAATCAATTTGATTGTTTGATGAATTATCTATAGCTGATGGATGAGTCTAAGCGCACTTGCATTTCCAGCAACAAAAACAACAACAACTAGCAGCAATAACAATAACAATAGCATTTCAAGTGGATTGATCTATTCTGACATCTTTCTTATAAGCGTCGTATCTAAAAGTGATAAGTACGGGTATTATGATTATAACTATTGTTGCTGTTACTGTTGCTGTTGTCTGTTTGTTGCCTTATTCATGTAATTAATGATTTATTGTCTTAATTTCTATTCTCATTTTATTAATGAGGTTTTTCATTCGAATCGAGAGAATGGCATGAAAAACAAAAGATACCCAAATTAAGCAATAGAAGATTTGAATTTGAATTTGAATAATTTCAATTTTAAACTCCATTTTATAGGGATTGATAGAATGGTGATGCTGGAAAATAGATAGACATTTTTTTTTAGATCCATATGTATGTATATATTTATGAATATACACTCATGTATGAGTATGTGCCTGCTATAAATGCCGCTAAGATGAACGATCGTGGGAATATTACCTATGTAGCAAAGAAAAATTTAAATATTCTGGCTAGGTTCTGAATTTACAATATCGGCACAAAACTGTCTAATAATTTTTCAAGAGCATTTTATAAAATATTTGAAATAAACTTTGTGAAACAAAATTGGGCAGATCTCTAGGATTCGAATAACCATCCACATAGGCTGAAATAATTATGATTGACAAAAATTTTGCAGAATGTAATGAACTCGTTTCTGAAATATCATTCCCATGAGTTTCAAAGATTTTTTAACAAAATTTTATCATCAAATTATGACCAGTGTTATTACGGAAAATTACTGGAAATTTCTCCGTATTTTCTTTCAATTAAACGTAGCTCAAGTCAATACAAAATGGCCTTGGTTTCTGTTCATCAACCCCGGAAAGACTACAATAGTCCTTTTTACAGAGGGGTTCTTATTGAAAATATCCTCTTTATATATCAACAACCGGTAGTTATAGGAAGAAGTCAAATAATTCCAGATAAATAGCTCACAGGGAGAAGCCAACTTAACTAAAAAAATAAATAAATATGTGGCACTTAAAGCCCCATAGGGCTCATTGGCCGAGCTTCTCTTCCATTACTATTGTGCGTCTTAAATTTGGACAGTATTAGAAGGGACCTACTTATTTTAGCCGGTTCCAAACGGCAGAACAGTTGTGACATCACTTTTTCTGAGCTTTATCACAGAGTTCTTTTAGAAGCTTTTTCATGGCAAGTTCTTACTGTCGGAAGAATTGCCAATTGCTTGCCGACAGGTGGTTACCATTCGAAAGAAAAAATCTTATCGATATTAAATTTGTTATGCATCAGCCAGGGATTGAACCACGACCTACAGATCAGAAGGCGAACACACTAACCGCTGAGCTAAGGCACCCACCCACTTAACTAGATTACAAAAAAAGCAACAAACCCCTTATGGCTATCAACAAAACCATAGAAAGTTGTAGAAAAGAGCACAAAATAAAGTAGCACAATTGTAAAGTTTTCGATGTCTATTTATGCTATGCATGCCATGATATATCAATCTAAATGTTGGGCTTAATAAATAAATAAATAAATAAACATGAAATCCATACAACTCAAAATTTCAAAATCAGGCTAAAAAGCTTGCGCTAATCTTACTTGAACTGGCAATACAAAAATAGCACAAATATAACGATGACTGTCTTTAGTAAAAAAATGAAATATTCGGTAAACATTCCACATATATTACAGTGAGAGCAATAGCTGAGCAAATATGTAAAACTTATGACGTTGCGTCACCAAAGGTCCCAACTGTAAATTACACCTGCCACGCTCTAATCTTCTCAGTAATGGCATTGGTGGATCGTAATACAACTGGAGTAAGAATAAATATTACTTCAGACAACCAAGCAGTCCTAAAAGATCTAACAAACATTTAAAAATTGTTAACCTCAACTAACTGATCGAATTAAAAAGTGTAAATTTAATATGGATACCAGAGGCACATAGGTTACGGCAGCAATAAGTTAACAGATACATATAAAAGTTTCGGAACATAAATTCCTTACATGGCTATGGCTTTAAATGGTAAGACCAAAAATGAAGTTATAAAATTCTACAATAGTTACACTATAAAATCATCACCTACATAGCTGACCATTAAGGATCAAACCATGAAATACAATTTCTTACCTTCAAGGCTAAAAAACGGGTGAAAAAACTAGATCTGAGACCATCAACCATTACTTTTACAACTACCCCTGTACAAAATTCAGGCTCACCACACTCTTATTCATAGAGATTCTGCTGTGATGGGGAGCAGACAGTGGAACATAGCCAGATGCTCATTCCTATCAAGAATGATGATAGCGAAATTTATTACAATAGGATGCACAATAACCAATTCGTGGTCGTAGTACTGGGACGAGCAAGCTCTACTTTTCAATATTACAATACAATATTATCTTATCTTCCTTCAATTTTGTGGAAACCGAATATATATTTATCTTTACTTTTGTTCTTTTACCTAAACTGTCTGTCAACTATCATATTCCCACGATCGTGCACCGAATAATATTTTTCGACGAAAATTAAACGTTGTCATACTCCTTGGCAATATCGTACGATGGTTCTCAATATAAAAAGAAACACAAATGTATCGCTTCTACATCTCCATACCGGAATTCTGTTCTACAACGAGACACAAAGATGCAAAACCAAAAGAAATAATAAAGAATTCCATATTTAAATTACATTTGAACTATTGGAAGTTGAATGCTGAACGAGTTGAGTGAATTGAAATGATTTCGAAATTCAGCCACTTCTACATATTATTTAACTTAAACAAATTAATTTATTAATCAACAATTTTATTAAAAATATAATAAATATGAGATATCAAAAAATTAGTTGTCACACAACCGTAAAATTAAAATTTAAAGAAAAAAAAAATATAGCTAACAGTTAAGAAAATGAATGTATCAGTTTTTTTCCCAATGTTTCAAAATTCACATTTAATGCACTTTTAATTAAATTGCATATATACACACATACACATAATCTCTTATATAAATTCTCACTTACTGGCTGTTGTTGCAATTGCATCACTTGGCTCCAATTGCATGGATTTCATCTAAACAAGAACTTTTAATTAAATTCAACAGACCGAAAATTAAATATTTATTATTTTGTTCGTGTTTTTGTAGTTGTTATTTTGATTTGTTTTTCAATTTTTCTATTTCATTTTCCATTTCAAAGGGAGCACCAATGACAAAGAGGTGGAACTCTCCTCTATTGGCTGCATGACAAGAAATATTTTAATTTAAAATTAAATTAAAAGACAAAATTGCAACTTTGATGTGTGGCAAATGTTGCAATACAACAGCACAGCGTTTGTGTCTGTCGATGTTCATGTGCAAAGGGAAATGTTGACACTTCAAATGAAATACAAAATTCATAAATGTGATAGATTTTGTTGTTGTTGTTGTTTTTCTTTTAAATATTCACATGCATATGATATATTTGAGAAGTCAAAAGTAACATAATATAAAAAATGTGTAAAATCAAAAAAAAAAAAAAAGCAATAATGTTTTTATCTGTTTAACACTGCATAAAAGTGGTAAACTTAATCTTTGAATGCAAGCGTGTACTCGTATATAGTACGAGTATTCGTATATATTCGAGATAACGATATCTCAGTATGAGTTGTCTTGCATCTTTATTAATTGGCCACGATTACAAATTACAATGCAAATATAATGCTCTTGTTGTCATTGTTGGGTAGATGAACATGCAAAATGTTGTTCTATCTCTCGCTCTCGCTCTCTCTCTATCTCTGTTGTTCACTACTGTCTGATTGTATATGAATGTGGGTTGGCATTGCAATGGTGTGGCGCTGTTTATGGTCAGCATGAAACCCACCGTTTGGAGTACATATGTACATAAATGTTTCTACTTTAATGCGAATTGATTAATGGCTTATTATGATGATGTCAGATTAATAAGATCGTTTTTTCTTCTTCTTCTTTTTCTTCTTGTTTCAATGATTCACATCGAATACACACACACACACACACACACGCACATACATTAATACCACGATAGATTCGACAGTTGTAATTAATCAATTAAAAGCAACGCAAATATTATATCGTACATATTTAATTTGCATTCACCTTAAAATAGAATTACATACTCGTTCGTATATGTGCGCATATAATGAAGAATATTTGAAATAATGGTTGAATTTGTTATACATATGTTCGATTTTATGTTTGTATTATATACTTATGTTCTAAAAAATTTGACCAAATCAGAGATTGTGGGAGAGGTAGAGAACGAACGAAACAGAGCATGAGAGCAACATAAATGGCTTCCGCAAGAAAGGAGTTGCCAACTCTGTTAGCGTAGCATTGCATAAATGTGTAATTATTGTATATCGGTGGCGAAAAAAATCGATGCGATGAATTTTATTCAATAAAGTGTTTATTGGTTTTTAGTAAAAATGTAAAATGATTAACAGCAAAACAAAGGCCACCAACAAGTTTGTATTAAATTCAAGAATTAGCTGGTATTAATAACGATCATCTGATTTTTAAACTCTTGCTTCTCTAAAATTTGATATAATCGATTTTTCAATTCGATCCAATCCTATCGTTTTAAAAAATTACTTATAAATCAATTAATGTAAGCGATTACTTAGGTGGCTCAAATAGTGCATATATAAATTCTGTATTTAAGCGTTTCATAATTTAAAAAAATTTCTATATCTGGACAAACAAAAAAAAAATCTAATTGTACTTTTAATTTTCCATATTTTTTGTTATATATACAATATGTAATTTATATATACAATACAGTAATTTGTTATTATGGATTTGACTGATTTGAACCGAAATAATTTTTTTGTTCAATTTTATTATAAAAAACAAGTTATTCAAAATAAATAAAAAAAAAATAAAAAGAAATATATCAAAGTCCAAAGAAAAGGTCTAGAAAAAAAATTTAATATTGTTTTGCCACGTCACTCTTCAGTTGATAGTGAAATCAAATATGTTCTCATATTGTGTTGTGCCATATTATGAGAATCTACTATTTTGTGGCTTATAATAAATAGAAATTAACTTTATTTAAATTAGGAAAATTAGAAATTTTTGAGATGATTAGAAATAGTCAATAGACATGTGAAGATCAATAAAATTCAATTTCATCTCAGGATCCTTAGATGTGTCACTTAATTTTTACCACTTTGATGGATTTTCAATATTAAACCTATATAATAAAATTATTCATTCCTTCTTTATATTTGTATGTAAGTATATTATATAATACTCCCATGTTGAAGTATTAACATAACTTGAGAGGATTTAATAACCAAATTGATTAGAATTATGATTCGAGAGAATGTTGCCGATAAAATGGCCATTTTTATGGAATATACTTCTGTCATCAGAAACATTAGTAATAACATGTTTGTATAGCGTTTATTTTATTTCTGATTTATGATCTATTCACTTTCGTATTGCTTTCTTTTCGCTTGGAATCTTGTTTAAAAAAAATTAGCAATCTTGATTGAAAATATCAGGAGAGTGACTCAAAAATGTTCCCTATTAGTCGCCTCTTACGACAAGCAAGGGATTGCGCTGTGGATGTATTCTAATTCGAGATTCAAACACCGTTTCACAGTGTATATGTTTTTGAGTATGGTGTGCCCCAAGCCACAGGGCGAAAAATATATTCGTTATTTCTTTTCCTTTTAGTACACAACAAATTTATAATATGATAACACTTTTCACTCGTGAAATTGCTATAAAAGACTTCAAGGTTATTATACAATTAAACAACCCATGGGAAAATATTCATTACCGTGAAAGTAAGGCAAGTGTCGTTTACTTATTACTAGGAGCTCATAATAGTATTTATTTCCCATTAATGAACAAATGTTTGCTACATTCTTACAGTAAGGAATATTGCCGAAATCTTTTAAAGCAAATCTACCAGTTTCTCTAAGTCTACGATTTACGCTTGTAAGAGAATTGGGTGTTTTTCACATTTGTGTTTGGTTTCTTACAATTTTTATATGAACGCATAATAATTTTAATTTCCTTCTTTAAAATAAAACATTATTTCGTGATCTTATTCCTTTTTCACGCTTAAAAATTAGTACTAGTACCATTATTTATTGGTTCTCGATGAACTCCAGTGCGCCGAGACACAAGCTTCCGTATGGAAGCTAGAAATATCGAACAAATGCATGAGCAAGAAGCAATAGCAAAACACGAAGTACGAAACATCACTTGTAAAATTATAAAATTTGTAAACATGTTGTAAGTGTGCTTTTCAAAACTCTATGGTGTGTAAGCTTAGTGCAAGCATTATTGCGGTATGCCTACTACTTAATTGTTGATTGGATAAAATCAAAAACAAAATGCATTTTATTTTTATGTATGTATATATTTTTATGTTGTTCTCGTTCTATTTAATAATATTATTAATATTATTATAATTTTTTTAAATTATTTTATTTTGTGTATTTGTTGTTGTTGTTGTTTCTCTTGTTGCTGTTTGTTTTTGTTTTTTTTTCTTTACTCTAAAAAGTACTCTAAAAGTATATTATTATTTACAACAAATCTTTCCATTTCAAAATCTGTTTTGTTTTTATATATATATACTACATATATATACCTTAAATATTTTCTTTTACTTTTTTAAATTTTTTATTTGTTTTTTTTTTTAATAAATAACGTAATATTGTAATGTGTGTGTGTATATATGTATTTTTGTGTGTGTGGCTGTGTACATAAATTATTTATATATAGATTATTTTTTATACATAAGATTTTTATTTATATATATATATATAATGTGTTGTATATAATTATATGTATGTAGTTAATTGTTAATTTAATAGTTTAGTTTGATTCGATTTATTATTTTTTCTTTATTTTTTTTTTTTTTTTTTTCTTACAGAATGACGAGGCCTACAATTACGTATTTGGATTGAATGAATTCATTTGAAATTGTTGCTATTGTTGCAACAAATGTATCAGCAGCAAATATGACTTCATTTTAAGCAACTTTTCTATTATGAGAAATAATTTCGAACATTTTTATCATAAATTATATAGATATATAGTTTTTGAATGAATATTAGAAATTTTTTAGATTTACTTCAAATTAATGCATTATAAATTTTTCAACCATAGATATTCATTTTATATGAAAAATGAAACATAAGTAAGAAATGATCACAATTCTTAAGTATATGTATTTGATTTTTTTTTTCTGCTCTCTTGAATGATAGCAAACATTTAATTTTTTTTTTTGGATTTCCTGAACTTGTTTTACAATGATTACTTCAAAAATATTATTTTTTTTTGTACAGAATAAACATTTTCTACTATGTATTTATGTTGCAGTTAGTCAGAAAATAAAAAACTTTAAGTACACCTTTATATTTAATTTAAAGTTTTTAGAAAATTCAAATTTTGATGGACTCTTTTTATTTTTATTGAAATGTTACTTTCATCTAACATTACATCACAATAAATTACTGTTATTGTATCCATGTCAATTTTATTTTCATTACTTTTCACATCAGAAATGAATTGACACTTCGATACGATTAAAATCCACGTGCTTGCTTTGATGAGATTTCCATAACGCCTCTGCAAGGTAGTTCGAAAGAAGCAGTCAAATATAGCTTCTATATTGTATGTGGCAAATAAAAATCTAGTAGCTTTATAGATATCTGGACGAAATACTTTATTAATACTACTGTAATCTTCTGCTCGGAATTCATTTTATATATTCCATACGTACGAAATGACAGAGCGCCTCAAGTGGCACTGAAAATGGCGAAGCAATGCTAAGAACGTTGCTCAAAGAACTGAGAGTAGATTGGGTACCCGAAACACTTGCCAGAAGAACAGATTATAATTAGAAGCTGTAGAGGCAAAATGGAAGGAAAATCAATCTTGAATCTGATGTGCAGTTGTCCGAACCGAGTAAGGAACATCTGGGTCATTTTAGTTTTGATAGTCTCTCAAGTCTCTCATATTTTATAGTTTGAGCTTCATTTGGTTTGAGTTCAATTGGTGTTGGGCACCGAGTCTTTTTGGTACCTTTAAACTTAAGTTCAGTACCTATACACTGTCTAGACGTTTACACAACATGCAGGATTCATTTGTTTAAGAAAAACGACGAATCAGTATTTGAAATAAAAGCAAGTTGCAATATTTTTCTCAATGAGAATACTAAATTATTGATATTGGACTGATGAGCTCGCAAGATTAGACATTCAGACAAAAGAGATTAAATCATTTTAAACACCAGAGGTTTTGCGCATCGTTAGAGTAATTTATTAGAAGAACGAATATCATTATTCGACTCTTTTGAAAGAGAAGAAAAGTCGTAGGGGTTCACTTTTCGAAATCTAGTCACGACTGGAAACTATTATACTCATAAAGTAATATTAAAAGTTTTAAACACAAATATTATTTAAATATATCTGCTTCCAAAAGTTTTCTTTGGACCTGAAATATAAGTGTATATATATTTTTTGGTGATTACAATAATAGTAATTTATTCATATTCCGCAATGTGATTAGAGTTCAACAACATTTTTGATAATTTCACCATTTTCATGTATTAAATATATAGGTGCACTTGAAGTATTTTGCTTTGACTTGATCTATCTTGTAGAAGGTATATGTACATATACTTAAATATTTATATATTATTGTATAGTATATTTTTTGTAATTTTTTTATTTTTTTTTTTTATTTGGGTTTGAGTTTTTTTAACTATTTCATTTAAGTATGTATGTATTTATAAGAAATAAAAACAAACAAAAAAATAATAAAATCTACAACATACGTACATATTAAACTTTTTCTTATTTATATACATGCTAAAAACAAACACATACATACATGCTTGCATATGCATATATGCATATGTTATACTATGACTTTGGTATTTCTGGTGTGGTGTAGTGTGGTGTGTGATGTGTCTCTGTGTTAATTTAGTACACTATGTAATTTCAAATTAATTTCTTATTAATTTCATGTGTATACAAAATTGAATGCAATGTAATGCAAAATTTCTTTACTCATTATTTTCATCTTTAATGTGTGTGTGTGTGTGTGTCTTTGCCAAATGATGTCAAATAATGATTTTGTATGAAGTTGATCACATATTGTAATATATGCATATGTTATTTATAGTATATGCCGACAAAGTATTGTATGGTAAATAGACATTAAGTTATGTACATATGTAAAAATAACTTCATACAAAACTGAAATGTTGTTTTTTTTTGCAAATTTTTTGTCGGTTTTTCTCTTTCTTTTTTTTTTTTGATTTGTTTTGCTTGATTTCATTTTCAAATACAATATGCCAATAGTAGATAAATTTGTTCCATTATATTTCGGTATACATAATATCCCTTTTGTTTTTTTTTTTTGTCGATAATCTTAAAATATTTTATTTTTAATTGCTGCATACAGAAATATGTATTTTTTTTTAATAAAACAAAAATAATTATACATATATAAAAATTATTAAGAAACAATTGCACCGTCACATAAAAATATGAAATTATCATAATTATTATAATAGTTATAGTTGTGGTTGTTATAATTTAATTATGCACAAAATAATTATCAGAAATTATATATTTAAAAGTAATTTTGTATAAATTCTTTGTTTTCGCTTAATTTCAATTTAAATTGTATTGTAAATATTAGGTTGTCGGAAAAGTTGTGACATATTTTGCAATAGTGCAATTTCTGAACTGCTAGTGATATTGCAATTGGCTCTAGAGGTATAGATTTTGACAGACAATAGTTCAAAGTTAATATAAAAAAAAAACAAAAGTGTATGAGTTTATTGCATCCTTCCGTTATCATATACTGCTTTGTGACCTGTGAAGAATTAAGTAAATTTTATCAGATCATCAGTGCCACTGGTGACTTATAAAATTTTGTGCTGTAGACTTGATCTCAACTATGCTACTTGTCCGAGAAAACAAACTGAGGTTGATGACGACGAAATCCATATGCGAAAATTCGTGACTACTCAAAGACTGTCCACTATAATCTCAGAAAGTTTTGATACATCAGCAATCTTGATATGTCAAGAGCTTAAAGAAGTCCACCTTAAGTCCACAATGTCCAACAAAAACGCTTTCTGTTCAAGGTGATCGGTTCAATCGACATCCAAAGCCGATATGCGACAATTCGTGACCACGCATTAACATTGAATATTCATCATTCGACAGTCCACGATAATCTTAAGACGCTTCGGCGCAATCAGCATCCAAACCAAAATTTTCTCCAAATTAAGGTTATGCTCTCTGTATAACGACACATTCTGGACACGTTTTCTAAGCGCCGATGAAAATGGATTTATTCGAATGTATATTGTCGTTGACTTTCTTACTTGATTGGATGATCATCAATTGCAAGGGCATAGTGTTTCACCACGTGCAATCGTGCAATCCCATACAAATTCGGTGATTTGCCAAAAGTTCCAGTAGCTTGGATGAGTATTTTTGTTTCATCCATCATACTAATGGGACTTTGCTTCATCCGACTACCATTTATTTCGTGTATAGCAAAATTATTTTCCGAATTGATCGCTCAAACAGCATGGCATCCAATTTTTCAATTGAATCGGTTGGTGTTTCCACGAGCTCGGGAAATATGAAATAAGGTCAGACATTAAAATTATTCAAACTGATGAAGCCTATATTAGTTAATGAGCCCTTAAAATGCGTCATGACTTTTCCGACAACCCAATATCTGCTTTTTATTGTGGAAATTTGACAACACTCAAAATAGAAATGCAAAATAAAAATGAAAATTATATACATTATTTTGCTCATTACTATGATTAATTTTTGTTTTTGCTATTTTATTTAAATCGCCCAACATTAAATTGTAAATTGTTTTTCTGATTTCTTCTTCGTTTTTGTTTTTGTATTTTTATTTAATTTTCAATTTCTACAGATTAAATATACTTAGGTGTGTATGTGTGTGTGATTTTTGTTTGTTTGTTGTGTTTTTATATATTTAATTTACGCTTTACATTTACTGAAATAATCGTATTTAGTATTTTTTTATTATTATTAATATTATGATTATTATTCATTTTATTGTATATTATAAGAATATTTATTTATTAAATAACTTATTTAAAGTTGAGGTCACATGAGTTGGTTTTGTTTGAGTTTATTCATTATATTATCGCATATATATAGTATATATATATAGTACATACATATATGAAGTTCTTAATTAAACAATTTCTTTATTTACTTTTTGTTCAAAATATATATATCTTGTGAGTGTGTGAGTGAGTGTACAATTTAACAATTATTATAATTAAACTAAATATAATATAAGTTTACAATAAGATTACTCTTTTGTAAATCGTATTTGGGTATATGTAGGTATATAAGGGAAAGGTGTGTGCATATGTGTATGTTATTGTTTTAATCAACTAAATAGAACCATTAAGCCAAATTTTCTTTTAAACAAATAAACAAAGTGATAGAAAATCATAGAATTAGATGCTTAATTTCAATTTGAATCCATGTACATTGAATAAGTAGGTATTTGAAATTTTGATACATTGGAGAGCGCTGTCAAGCATCGACCACAAGTACTACCACAATAAAAAAAAAGTGCTGCCAATATATGTACATAAGTATTTGTATGTTTTATCCCACAAAAAACAGAAAACCGAAAAAATTATAATAATACAATAATATTTTTCATAAATTTTGGTTTTTTTGTTTCTTATTTTCAATTTGCTCTCGAACTAGCTTTGCATACGCAGTGTAAGTAAGTGACTATGCAGCATAAGACGACTCAATATTTACTATATGATCACCATTGTCTCCTAAGTATGCTATATTTTGCTCTATTTCTGCTTCATTCTGCTCTACATACTCATTGTATCACACATCCATATTCTATGGTGGACTGTTTGGTGGTGTCATCTCATCGCCTTCACCACCCGAACCCGGTTCACCCTTTGTTTTATTCTCTTTTTTCCATTTCATTCGACGATTCTGAAACCAAATTTTTATTTGCCTTTCCGTCAGACAGAGGGCGTGAGCAATTTCGATGCGTCGTCGTCGTGTCAAATAGCGATTGAAATGAAATTCCTTCTCCAGTTCGAGCGTCTGATAGCGTGTATATGTTTGGCGACCACGTTTGCGTTCTGTTTGGTGTGAAAAGAGCAGAAAATTATTTTTTTTTTTTTTAAATTATATACATATTTTTAAATAAAAATAATTATAAGAATTAAAAAAAAAATATGTGTATTTAATGTAACAACGGCAACTACAGCTACAACAACAACAGCTAGAGTTACTAGTATTAATAAGAATTTTATGGGTGAGTGATGAGTTGTGTTTGTTGTATATATAAAGTATACCTCACAGGCATACGATCTGATTACGACCACTGATGCACCGGTTCATGAGGAAATTGTATAATTTTATATTATATTTTCATTAGAAATATGATGACATTGGCTGTTCAATAAGTTTATAGCCTAAGAAGATTGTCCATTTTATATTGATTAAAAACTCTTGACTTTTTTATGTTTGGCAAAATGAAAAACGATTGAAATATTACTTTTGGAAAGTTTGGAACGAATATTATAGCTTATTAGGGCTCCTTACCGTCACTTCCATATATATGTATACAGCTGGATTGCTGAATTTAATCGTAGTTCTTCAAGCCTGGAAGACGAATCACTTGAAATCATAGCAAACATACTGAATATAGCTTTGAAAGTTTGTCGATTGACCGAGAAATCTTTTAGCAAAAGCTCTATGCACCTCATTAGGCACTGTAAGTGATATCTTAGGTGCGGTTTTGGATTTAAATTTTCAATTGACTGAGAGAATTTCATTAGAAACTCCAAGCATCTCATTAAGCACTACGGGCAGTATTTTAAATGATATTTTGGGTTTCAAAAAGTTCTATATACAATGGCGACGAGACATTAAGCTCAAACAAATTATGAAAGTTCATGATGAATTCATAAAAACACCCAGATTCTCCTCTAGTAGTACAATGCATGACCGACCTTCATTCATTTTATCTCCTCAACACTTTTTCTGAACCCTATCTTTCCTCCTTGGAGAGTGTCCCCTAAAAAATGGACAAATTTCGCACCCCGTCGCACCCAGAGAGGAAAATTGTATGACCGACACCGATTTATTTTTACTACTCTACATTTTTTCTGAACATAGTTACTCACTATTATTACTCTTTAGGTAGCCTCCTTAACATAATTGCCCAGCCATCACAATTAGAGCTGTGAAATACAATATATGACAGACTCTCATTTATGTTGCTCCTCTCATATTTCACACTCATCTACCTACCCTCTATATCGATCTCTTAGGGATCCTCCCTACGAAATTGATGTACCTTAAATTTAATAAAACCATCAAAATTGTTTTAATTAGGATTCGAATACAGTGGCATCAGTAGACATATAGAACCGTTTATTGCATGTTTTGGACAGTACCCCTTTCTTCGTATGGATGTGTTATTATTGCAAACTTTTGGATTGTCTCGATGACCTAGTAAACAACCGTCCTGGTTTATAAATTTTTCAACAATTACAATTTTTTCATTATGGCGAAAATCAGTGAATTAAAGAATGAATTCAATAGTCGAATTTTTCCGAATTCACCGACTTCTTAATGCTCCAGCAACTCAATAAATTCCTTCGGGGAAAATAAATTTTATCAAACGAATCGGTGAAAGTTCCCTTAGAGAGTTATTTTGGAGACCTTCCAGAATATCATTGTGGGGAAATAAATGCAAAAATGAAGAATATGGAAAACTGAAGGAAATCAGTATGTTGAGCTTCCGGATATATTGAAACATAAAGACCCCCCCCCCTTTTTATCTCCATTGCAAAAACTTATTGTACATCCTACACTAGATATTGTTGTATTTATTTTCATTTCAAGCATATGTACATATTAAGAAAGCATTATCATAATTAATTGTCTCTTCATAGCATACTTATGGACCAGTCATATTCAGAAGAGAAGAAGATTTGAAGATTTATTTGTTTCTTTCCTTTCTTTTATTTTCTCTTGATTTTTATATAAAAAATGCATTAATTCCACATATACAAGTATGTGTAAAAAGAAAAATAAAATCAAGTCCGAATGAAGACAGCGAAGAATCACCA
Organism: Megamerina dolium; assembly: GCA_963854835.1. Classification (NCBI taxonomy): domain Eukaryota; kingdom Metazoa; phylum Arthropoda; class Insecta; order Diptera; family Megamerinidae; genus Megamerina; species Megamerina dolium. The sequence goes on from OY978526.1 coordinate 35,943,937, forward strand.
ATTGGAAATGGTATGTGAAAAAAAAAAGATCAAACGACGGACAAAACCTTACCGAATCAGAAATAGATTTGTATTTGTCAGTATCACAACATGCTTTGTGATGGTGATGGTGATCAAAATGAAAATCATGATGATGATGAAGGTGGTGGTGGTGGTGGTGGTGTTGAAGGTGATGTTAGTGCCGGCGATGCGTACTCTAATCCGCATATAGAGATTTTATGCCTATTAAATTGCACACATGTATATCTGTGCCACCAAGTATTGCGTTACCTTATACGCGTACATACTCATACATGTGTAAGGTAACTAATTACATGCACCGTTTTTTTTGTTTGTTTGATAGAAACGTAATGGTATAAAGAATCATCCCATGATATTCATTTTGAAATGTATACTCGTACAACAAAAATCTGAAATCAAAGAAATGTACGATATGTTGCTGCGAGCACAGTGCACTGGAACACGGTGCAGAGAAAAATAAAAACAACAACAACGAATGTACTTTGCACAAATGCATCAGACAAAACCACAATCAATCAAGATTGGATGTTATTTGAATTTGTTTTATATTTGTGTATGTGAGTAGAGTCTCACGTGCCCTGTAGTTGTTATTCGATGCTCATTGGTACACAAAAACTTGAGCTTTATTCAAATAAAATAAAAAAAAATATTATATTAATAAAAAAAATGTACGCCCATTGACATCACTCTTTGGTAAACTTTGGTGTGATTTCGGATTGTCATATTTTTATTATGTATTAGCATATTTTATATATTTTTAATAATTTCAATTCATATGATTTCCTTCAAAATATCACTAATTTTATAAAAAATACGAAATTCAGTTTGTTATACATTTTTCATAAATACAATATAATTATATTATTTTCCATCAAACTTTTACAAATCGATGTACTACTGAATTATGTGTATGTAAGCAACACCATCGACCCCCAAAAATTATGTTTTTGATACAAAAAAACAGCTAATGGTAATAATAATTAGCCTAATTACATTGAAGCATGTACGTATATATTTATATAGTAGAAACAAAAAATAGTCATTGTAATTTTGGGTAATGACACTGAATGAAAATTATATGAGTACATTAGATCAGTGCGTACAAAGTGGGTTGGGTGGGGTGTAGAAGAAAACTTACTCTACGAAATATGTATATATAGTATGTCGAACATATCAACTTAATTTTAGTCATCATATTTGTCAATTTGGTATCAAGAAATGTAGACAGTAAAAAATTATAATAATAATGAGTAATGATGATATCAAATATCATTACCATTTGGAAAAACTATTGCTGGTAAATAGTACATACGTACCTACAATTATTAAAGTAAGGTATCTATCTCAAAGTTCAAGTTAATAATCAGTGGGTATGTAGGTAGGTATTCATATCATTTGACTTCCGTCTATAGTAGATATGTATGTCTTTTTCCACATACAAACACACTCATACGCATACTTGTAATATGCCTTATGCGGTGGGCTGTGTAATATAGGGTTCATTTCCGATGTGGCAATCAGTGAGACTATCGTAATGAAAAACCTTTCAAATCAATGCAATTAAATGATAGATTATGCTTCTCAGCTCACGCCAAAAACTAATTAACTGAAAACAAATTTAATGTATATTATTCAATGAAAGTTTAACTAGTATTTAATCAACGAAGAGGAAGGCAGAATGGCTTGTAATCTCCTCTATTTTTCTTTTGGTTTAAATTTTATTCATATTTTTTTAAGCTCCTCTTGTTAAATGCCTACCACACAGTACTTTAGTTGTATAACCGAAGGCATGCATGTTTATCAATCGCTCATCATCATCATCATCATCACCATCAACATTAAAGTTGAATGCTGTGACTGTTGCTACTTAGTCTTCAAGATGCGAATCGAAACCACAACCAATTTTGGTGGTACATGCATTTTAGTGTTGCAGTGTACTCATAAAAAGCTTTCATATGTGAATAGGAGATGCATCGTCAAGATATACGAATGATGCGTAAAATACAGAACATAAACACGCCCATTGCACGTGCTTTGCCATTGCTAACAATAGCTAAGGCGATCGCGGCGCCTAATAGTTGTATTTATATATGATACATTCTCACTTCATACTCATACAGCTGATGAAATTGATGGATTTGATGGAAATTGATCAAAATTTAATATTGTGGTTATATGCTCATAGTTAGACTGCATTTCTAGTAGATATGCGATAAACGATGGTAATGATGCGATACCTTTATCTCGCATATTGCTGTGCACCTAGCTTCTATGCCATCAGTAATAATTCATTGAAAAATTGTTATAAACACCACATTAATGATTGGCTGTTTGATGCACTTCAGTTGTTGTTGTTGTTGTTGTTGTTGTTGTTGCGGTACCTAAATACAATAGTAACAGCGCTTGCTTTTGTCTACGCACAATCAACAAAGAAGCAAACAAAAAAAAATTACATCTAACCCACCCATAAAAGCAAAAAAAAAATAATAATAAAACACAAAACTAAATAAATAAAAATGAAGAAAAGTCTCATGAAAGAGTAGAAAACTACACACGCATACACACAATTACGGGTCATGCATTTATATGAACGCAAGTTCATACAATATAAAAGCGGTGTGGTGTGGTGTAATTAAATTGCGATTAGGCCACCATTTTAATGTTGCTGTACATATGTAGTTATTTTATTTGATTACGCTCTAAACGTGGCAGCGCTTAAAGGAAATCATTAAAATAATTACATTTGATGTATTTTGTATGTACCTACTCATACAAAATATATAAACACAGCTATGTACTTATGTGCATATGAAAATGAAATGGAGCACAAAAAAAAAAAAAGATTCGAATTAAGAAAAAAAAATGGTGAGAGCCCTTTTTCTATAAAATTTAATAACATATTTGTGGGTATGTTTCCAAAATTTCTTATTCAAAATTATATTGAATAGAATTTATGATTCAATAAGTGTCCGCTTCAGGAACCTGAGCTTTTGCAAAGCAATTAAATATAAATAACTCAATGGAAAATTTAGTAAATGGCTCAAAAATCTCACGTTAACTTGAAGTACAAATTTAATTCTACTGTCATTTAAATATGTCTGCGCCCGGTGAGATCTCATGCCTTTGATGATAACACTACTTTACAATTAATTAAAAAAAAAAACTAAGGAATTCAAGTACAGGGGATAGTTAGTATTGACCTCCTGAACTCAAAACATATTTTTGAAATTTTTTGTATGGTCAGCTTTTTATGATAACGGTAATTGTATGTTTTTTTTTTAGAAATCAGTTAATTCAAAACCATTTTTTGCTAAACTATTAAGTGCGATCAACGCAAACAATACTTCGTTCGAAAGACAATTTAAATATGTTTTTAACGACATACATACATACATGATTGAGCTAAAATACGCAGAGTTATGAAATTTTGTAGAATTTTTGAGATTAAATAAAGTTTATTTCGAAAGTAATTGTTTTATAAGAAGTTGTTGATATCAGGAATATTTTTTTTTAACTAGCCTGTTTAACTGTTTGTGGGTGCCGTAGCTCAGTGGTTAGTGTGTTCGCCTTCTGATCTGTAGTTCGTGGTTCAATACCCGGCTTATGCATAACAAATTTAATATCGAAAAGATTTTTCTTTCGAACGGTACCCACCTGTCGGCAAGCAATTGGCAATTCTTCTGACAGTAACAACTTGCTATGAAAAAGCTTCTAAAAAGAACTCTGTGACAAAGCTCAGAAAAAGTGATGTCACAAGTGTTCTGCCATTCGGAACCGGCTAAAATAAGTAGGTCCATTCTAATACTGTCCAAAATTTAAGACGCACAACAGTAATGGAAGAGAAGCTCGGCCAATGAGCCCTTTGGGGCTTTAAGTGCCACATATTTATTTTTTTTATAGCCTGTTTAACTGCAAACACATTAAGCCTAATATTTCCAAGATCGGGTGAAAATTTAATGAATTTTGATGATATTTTTTCTATAATACTCAACATTTTTAGTATACGGAATACATTTCTATGCAAAGATCTTTAGAAAATACGACATAAAATTCCTTAATAGGTTATAAGAAATTATTTCCTAATTCTAATTAGTTAGATGAGTGAAATATGCTCAAAAATCCATTGAATAATAATACAAAAATACAATTTTAAATTTGTATCGAAAAATTCAATATCCTTCTTAAGGAAAGTTCTTGGAAGTTCTTATACACAGTTGTTTTATAGGGAGAATCCTTTTTTAAAAATATTTTTAACCCAATTGGAAAGCACCAGTTTTTTTAATTAAAAAATTAATGTACCTTTTATTGGCATCGATTATATGAAATGTCACAGTGATTATATGTTCCATTTACCAATAGTATTTGCTAAAGATTTTGTTTTCACTTTATGAAGCACAGCAATAGACTCTCCCTATTCCATTATAGGCCTCCCATATATTGTATTTTAGTCCAATTTTTTTTATATTCACTTAAAAGTACTATAGAATTGGAACGAACTCTTCATGTGGCCTAAGACAAAATCATATTTAAAAAGTTTTTAACATCCTTAAATTTTCTATTAAATTCGTAATTTTCGTAATTTAACAATCACTAACTCTGTCAATTTTCAATTGATTCCTGATTAAGATAGTGACATAACTAAGAATATTTGGTTTTGTGCTGTATTCGATCAGAGCTACATTTTCCACAAGGTAATTTCAAAAGTTTATAATGGCTTTTACATCATGTAATTTATTTTAGAACTATATATGGTAAAAATGCATATATTTTCATATCAAATATTTAAAACTAACTATTTATATATAGTATTTAAATATTAAAATTGCTAATTTTTTCCCTTTAAAAATGATTTATTTCATTTTCATCACTCCTATACCTCTACAAATTGTTTTTATATCTTTTCATAGTATTAATATTTAAATGCATACTTGTAAATATATATTTCACTTATATATATATATATATATTTATAATATAGTATATAATTATATACAAAATTAATATAGCGAATTTTTTATTATTAATTACAGTTTGATTCGATTTTAATTACTTACTAGCCGCTATTCGAATGCTTCCCATGTCATTTTGCTATTGTTTCAGTAAAGACAATAATTTAATCATACAAAGTTTTGTAGTGAAATGTATATATTGCATTGTACAACAAAATCTATATATTGCAGCTGCAACGCACAATCACTTGTGATGAGTATTAATTTTGTGACAATTAAATTGCGAAATTATTAAAAACGCATTAAAAACATTTGTATATTTATTTCTAATAATATTGTTGCTTTCATCGTTGTTGCTGTTTCTGTTTTCTTATCGATTTTAATTGCTAATAATTGCATTGGTGGTCCAAATGGCGAATGTTGCAAGTCATTGTTAGCTAATGCAGTGTTGATGCAGTGCGCCGAAGGATGATGATCTCTTGAGTGGAATGTTAGTGTTGTTGTTGGTGTTCTTTGGTGAGAAACGGTTTTTTAATTACGGATATTATCGTTGCATTTGTCCCACTTGTGTATGCTTTAAGTATGCATTTATGTCCACACAGAAATATGAAAAATTATTTATGATTGTAAATTTATTAAATCAGACAAAAATACACTTGCTAAACAAAAACTACAAATCGTGTGTGGCATTTAACTACACACACACACACACACACACACATTTGTTCTTATATACGTGTATGAAGAGGTATTTAATGTCATCAGGTCTTGAAAAGATGTAAACTCATCATCAAATGACGCGATCATTAATTATTTGGCCAGGTCTGCTCACATGCATATGAGCATATTTACATATTGACACACAAACGGACAAACAGAAGACAATTACAAAGCCTAATGAGATTTTTATTAGCATCTGCTGCTATTCGATGTAAATTAAAAGCTCATTTAAGTGATTTTTGCTATGAAATAATACCGAATGAATGTGCAAGAGAGTGAGAGCGATTGGACGGGAACTTAAAATCAGCTAAAATTTTTGTATGTACAATCCTTGAGTCCTTGTCTGAGTATAGTCTTTCTGAAAAGTGTGGCATCTACTTAAGCAATTACCACAAGTGATATTTTATAAAAGAAAAATGCTCAATTGCAACAGAAACTAGCAGCTAAATGAATCCAATGGTGTCCATTGGTCAATGTCAACATTCAATTTCCTTCTTCTTTTGTCCCACCCAGTCTTTGTTTTTATTTCCATCATTTTGCATATATACTTTTGGGTTTACATGCAAACATTTCATATTTTTTGCCCTCCATTTTCATTTTTTAACAATCATTTATCTATCTGTGCGTCCCTTAAAAGATACAACCAACCATATTGCTACATACTTCCTCTTGGGAGCCACTGCTCCATCACATATACACACAGAGAGAATTACTACGTAAGCTATCAACCTAGGCAACTACCATTGCATATTTCTACATGCTCATATTCGTGTTTGTAGTATGTATGTATTTGTTGGTTGAGTCGCCTGTCAGTGTGACCTCTCAAGGGACAAGATGGATATTTTTCTAATATTTTTCATTTTTGCTCGTGTCATATGTATTTTTTGTGAATGTACAATTGTGTACAAATGCATATGTACATATACATATTTGGAACAGCGGTTGTTACATATTCCCAGGATAGCCTGATATGGACGACCAGCAAAATAACCAAATGGAATGAAGAGAACGGCAAGGAGGCAACAGAAAATAGTTCATTTTGAAAACTTTGCATTTCCAATTTTTGTCATTTACATTTGCAATTTTTGACGCATTTCAATTGTTTTTTTTAAGTTATTTTCAATGAGAATTCAGCAATTCAATATAAAAATGAATTTGCTAGTAGTTTTATGATAGATGGTGCAGAGAATATCAATGGATTTTACTATTTTTGACCGCAATGGACGAATAGGGAATTAAATATACCACTTCTACTTCCAAATTCATGAAAAGTCCATCCACAATATGGAACGATGAGAATATGTGAAACGGATTCGACTATTGTGACATCACAAAGCTATTTTCAAGTATAGTCACGGAGCTTTGCTAAGTGCTTTACCCAAAGCTTGCTTGGAACTTATACTTATCTTACGGGGATCGAATCGGGCACTTTTCTCTTATTTGCCTAACCGACTAACCAAGTGGGGTACAACAATATTTTTTCTATTACAAATAAATTTTTATTATTATTTAATTTTATTTTACCTAGTAAGATTTCGCGATATTTTTCTGATTATTAATTATTTCAATTAAAGCAGAAAAACAACACATGAGCAGACAAAAAATGAATAGAATTAAATTATATTACCTTAATGGATGAAAGGCATTTATGGTTGGTAAGACAACATTTTATTAATGAACCAACCCCCATGAATTTCACAACATTTTTTCTTTTTGTACTTTTTTTTCCTCTTTTTACTAATCAAGAAAATCCTGTAAAAATAATATTGTAATTTGATTAAAAAATTGCATTTTTTTCTCTCCTTCTAAATTTTAATTTTATTCATTTCTCGTTTTAACGTATTTTATATTTTTAACAATTAAATTCTTAACCAACAGGTCATTTTTCGTATGTCGAACATATCCTTTAGACGGTAGTAATAACTCCATCTTTTTGTCCCATTTTCCTTTGGCACTCTAATCTCAGGAGATCTTCGCATTTTTCTGTCGTTCTTCATCTCACTCTATAGATTCGGTTGCGTAATTTTTTTTTTCTTTTTAATTTGGGACTTGTTAAGCACTTAAGAGGGTTAAAAATAATAATAGTAAGAAGAAGAAACAAAAAGCATGCAACAATAATAACAAAAAACTAATGCCAAGTGAAACACATGTAGCTAGTGTGGTACATACATTCCCAGTAGGAAAAAGTTATGAACTTATTCACTTTTTGTCAACGGCTCAAAATCAGTTAATATCAGTAGGTCTTATTTTAAATTATTACTAGAATTTATTTTAGTAAGGTGATTATTAATAGTATGTTTCTCTAAAAAATCTGGAAATATTTTAATATCTCTACTTTATTTGCTTGTTTCTCTGCACAATGTTTTTTTGCGAATTTTTCAGAATCAAGAACAATGCTTCGATATTTCGCCTTTGTAATCGAGAAAAAAATATATATTGTTAAATGGGAATACTTTTTAGTTGTTGTTAAAAAATTGCTTTTTTGCCTAAAATTCGCATTTTTATTGATACATTCTATTTCTTGGCTTTTTCATTTTTTCCAAACTTTATATCAAAAATTGTTATTAGATATTTGTATTCTTAAATGGGACATTGCAATTATAAATAGTATCTAAAAATGTAAATATGAAAAAGATGAGTTTCACTTTTTGAATAGATTTACCAATTTTTACTGAACCGCCATTTTAAATAACGCTCAAATTTAGGATATTTTTGTGGATTGTATTACATATCAATAGAAACATGGATGGTAACAAAAATTTAGGATTAAGTTAGCTTTATTATTTTCTTATTTTTGTATTCATTTGTTGTTGTTTCATTTTGTTTTTATCAAGATAATATTTTCGGGTCTACATTAGTCTCTTTTATCAATTTTCATATTGACAGCTCTCATTTCACGATGTGACATAATTGGACTCTTTTTAAGATTTAATGTCATATTTCGGAAATTGTTCAAATTTTCAAATTACTTACTTCACACATAGTGAAGTCTACAATATAAGCAAAAAGTCGTCTGAAGAGTGTGTTGGCAAAAAAACACTTTTTACGGAATGGCTAGCAAATCGGACTATGTAGACTATCGGACTATAATAGATTTTTTTATTGATATTCCTCAAATCTCTGTAGTTCTCCAGTTCTCCAGTCCAGTTCTCTGTCTCTCCAGGTATTGTTAAAATGAATAAGCTCCCTATGCATTACTTCAACACTAGTCGCATAGTAATGTGTATTCAAATGTTGATACAGGCTAATAATGATTTCATATAAACAAATACACATAATATCGCACTGCTTATTGTGGTGCTGGTGCTGTTGCTGCCCACATGTGAAATGGAAATAACAACAACAATAACAATAATATGATATTATTATAACCGAATCAGCTGAATTTATATTATTCAGTTATCAAAATGATACCAAAAAAAAAGAAAACAAAACCAAATTCCAAATAACAAAAACATAGAATCTAAAACTATTTTGTTATTATTGTTGTTCCCTAGCTTGTAGGTTTCATTGTTAGTTAGAGAATTTTCCATTTTGAATAATATTTAGTTGTTGTTGTTGTTTCTCGTGTGTTCGTTTTGCGTTATTTCGTTATTTCAAATTGGGACCCATGTCAAAATATTTGACAGCTGACTAAAACATGCCATGGCGAGCGAGAGTGAGCCTAGCTCACTCTAAGTCTGCTGTCCTAATGTCCCATATCCCGCCGTCATTATATGTACATACATACAAACGTGTGTATATAATCGTATATATGTGTATAGTCAAACAGTTAGCCAGTCAGCGAATGAATTGTCTGTTTCGATATTTATTTTTGTTCTTCTTTTAAGCCAAGAATATCATCATGTCTAACTATTTGTTTGCTCATCTACATATAATATCTGTATATGTACAATGTCCATTTGGGTTCAAATAGATATAAGCATGTGTATGTGCGCTGACGCAGTCTGGCAGCCATTCATAGCAAGTCGATATGGGTACCTAAACTGTATGAAGTGAGCATTTGTTTTTTACCACTTTGAAATATTAAAATGTACAAAAACAAACATAAGCAATATCAACATGGCCGTTACAAGTGACAGTACACTACATAGCAGCATTGCCCATCGACACCACCAACACTACCAACATCATTATCATCATCATCATGTTGACCTAGAGAATTCATCCTTTCACGCCAACATTATAGTTGTGATGAAGTGAAAAACAAAATTTGATCATTTTCTACATAATTTTTTTTCTTTCGTTTTTCAGTGAGTAATTTTTATAATTTTTCAAAACTTCTACATAAAATAACAACGAACGCAAAGGCAGTAGCAGCAGTAACTAAAATAAATATGATTGAGAAATAAATGAACGTACTCGTATGTGTAAAGACAGCAACAGCAGCAGCAGCAGTAGCAGTAGCACCACAGCTCCATAATCCCAAAGGATATTTGTTTCATGGGTGTATGTATAGTGGCGTGTGTCCATGTATTGTATATGGTCTATGTGTGTGTGTGTGTATATATATGAGCTTTATTCATTTTTCTCATATTGAAGTTGAAGAAAAATAACAACGACAACAAAAAATGAAAATAATCATAAAAAACAAGAAAAAGAAAAAAAAAACAAAAAATATTTCTTGTTTCCCTTATTTGGTTGTTATTATTGTTATGCATTTGCACCAAATGAAAATCCCAAAAGTTCCTGCGGCCATTTTTTGTTTCCTATTTCACTTTTATATTTACTGTATTGTTGATGTTGTTGTTATTGTCGCTTTTAGTTTTACGCTCTTGTTGTTGTTGTTATTTTTTCATTTGTTTTTGACAGCCAACATCAGTACGAATGATTTTGACCAAACTCACCCGAAAAGTAGGTGTGAGCATAAATGTGATATTAGTGAAGGGACCTTCAATGCAATCCAATCCTCTTCTTAACACAATATTCATAGGTGAAATATTCGTATTCATTTTCATATATACTCGTAGTCACATACACATATACATACATATATAATATATAAATAAAAGATTGTTGGAATTTATTTTAAAAAAATCTTCACGCATTCACGCAAATTATCTTTTGATCCATCGTATAAATGCACAGCACAAGAGACCCAAATAGAGAGAGGGAATTCTCATATAAATATATACAGACACAAACTCTCAAGTGTTATACCAACAAACCAATAGTGAGGAAATAGTGTAGAAGAAGCTCTCAAAACTTCTCCGAACTTCATGTCTCAATATCACTGAAGCACTGAGGATTACATTACATTACACTACACAAAAAGTTTGAAGGATTTTTCATGCCTCATCATCATATGAAATCCAAATCCAAATCGAGAAGTCGATTGCGAATTGTTTCAAATGTTTTTTCAACGAAACGCTCGTAAGTTATTATATCTGTCTTATATTTTTCACTGACATAAAAATGCCATTTAATTAAATTTTGGGGTTAAATATCTTGTAGGATGGCGTTATTTGTCTGATTTTTCCAGATCTAATTCCATATTTCGAAAATGATTTAAAATTTCACATTGCTTTCTTCAGATAATATGTAGCCCAAAATATTGGAAAAAAAAGTCGCCTGAAAATTGCATCGTCGAAGAACCGCTCCTTCGTACACATATATTAATTTTACTTGAATGTTTTGCAAGAAATTGGAAATTTTTGAGAAATAGTTGAATGAAATTTACAGTTATTGAAATATTCTTCATTTCATTTTAATTATCATTTTCGAGATATTGACCTGCGCATGAAAAAAATTTGAAGAAATTTTAGGATATAATATCACGAAGACGGTTGCATTATGCCATTTGTCAGATTTCTAGGTGCTTCATAATAAATGGTCCTTGAAATGTTGCTTCGCTTTCACTAGAAGTTCATAAAATATCTCCTAAGCTTCTATGGGAATATTCACAGCTACTAGTCAAAGTGGGAGACTGATAGATGGACATAGTGACCACATTGAATATGAAATAGCAAATGCCGTCGAAAGAAAATGATTGTATAGTCCAATGAATTTACTGGATCTGGACTACTCTTTACTTTCCTATGAAGCTGTTATGATTAATTATGACTAAAAGGAATTTTCTTAGACTAATGGTTTTTCCTAAATAACTAGCAATTATCGAAGATGGTATTTCAAAAAGGAAAACGTGAAAAATATATTAAAAATTGTTAAAGAAATTAAGAATGAAATTCAAAATTATATAATGTGTCTTCAAAAGAAAAAAAAAAATAATAAAATAAATTAATAATAAACAAATCTACCTTAATTTTTAGCCTAGTATTTCTAAGCAGTGTTGGAACTTTGATATATGGAAATGAAATCACAAAATTTCTAATGGAATTTTTGTATATTTAAAGGTATTTTCAAAGTAATTACATTTAATGCCACCCTTCCACCTTCATCATATATTTTATTGATTTCTTTCTCTGAGCAATCCTATTCAACACATAATTCGGAATATTTTAGGATACACAATTTCAAGTGACCTCCCAATGGTTAACTGGGATATAAGCAATGACAATGTAAAATGTTAAACTTTCTCTAGATTTTCTTCAATGCAACAAAAAACATTTAGTGCTCAGTTCGAACCTGTCATCTATGGCTCCCACTCTTCGAAAAGAATCATTTTATTTATATATTTTTTTTTCCAACAGCTGTCGCTAGTTGATGTTGTTGTTGTTATTGTTACTATTATTGTATGTATCGTTGCTATGGTGATTAATGTAGCTTTACGTTGCTTTGACAGTATTTTGTGCTATCCCCACCCCCCTCCCCCCCTCTCCGTCTTTCTCTTATCTATGGTCATTGTTGTTGTTGTTGTTATTTTGTTTGTTAATATTCTAAGAAGATATTTATTGACATCCAGAAGAGGCAATGATTGGATTTTGGCATCAATATAACTTCAAACAACAACAACAATATTGGAAAAGGACGAAAATGAAGAAAATATAGAATCAACTCAATATCGAAAAATAAAGATGAGAATGATGATGAGAATGAAGATTAAGTATATTGTGCTTTCTATTTTTAACAACAATTTCTTCAGCACGCACACTTTACTACTATCACTGTTGAATGCACATTAATGTTGCACCAACAACAACAACATGAACATATCGTCCACAATATTTTGAGTGGCGCATTTCATTTCATTTTAAGAATCTCACTTAGACAGACTTGAACATTTATAAGCTTTGCGAATCGCCTTTTTAAGTAGTTGTTGCCTTAAAGTGTCGTCGTCATCCGTCTAGGTACTACGTATGCTGTGTGCTACTTCATCCTCCGGCGCAGTACAATAGTTTGGGGTGAAAATCCTCAAGTTAACGAAACTCTTGAGCAAGTCGCAGAGAGTGAAGAAGCAAAAAATGAAGAAATTCTAGAAAAGTTGAAAGAAGGTTGATGTCAAGGTGGAGTGTGTATGTAGTGCAAATGCCAATGGGAGTTATAGTCGTCTATTTGTGTATATACGAGTACATATGTATATGTGCAGACTGTAGCTGTAAGCAAAGAGCAGCACTTAATGCACGTGCAAGCTTCTTTGGCAAGCTTGATGTTGTTGATGTGCAAAACTTTTACTTCAAAAGGACGATGGAAACATCGAAGAAAGTTGAACTATAATGTGTTTTTTTTTCGCTTCATCTTCTTTTTATTATGCTCTTTCTCATTCTCTTTCACTAATTTTTTTTTTTCTTTAATTTTGGTTCGAATATAATGTGCCACAATGAAGTGTAGTTTTTATCCTTTGAATTGAAAAGTTGTTGCATGTTGCATACACGTATCTCAGTGTGCATGTGTATATGTGAATAACATAAAACTAAAGATATTGGCTTATGTTTTGTTCTTCAAAAACTATTTTGCTTTTTTTTTTTGTTTATAAGTTTATTCTTTTTTGGATAGCTAAAGCATTAAAAGCCGTGGTGCCGTAGCTCAGTGGATAGTGTGTTCGCCTTCTGATCTGTAGGTCGTGGGTTCAATCCCCGGCTGATGCATAACAAATTTAATATCGAAAAGATTTTTCTTTCGAATGGTACCCACCTGTCGGCAAGCAATTGGCAATTCTTCCGACAGTAACAACTTGCCATGAAAAAGCTTCTTAAAGAACTCTGTGACAAAGCTCAGAAAAAGTGATGTCACAAGTGTTCTGCCGTTCGGAACCGGCTAAAATAAGTAGGTCCCTTCTAATACTGTCCAAATTTAAGACGCACAACAGTAATGGAAGAGAAGCTCGGCCAATGAGTCCTTTGGGGCTTTAAGTGCCCAATATTTATTTTTTTATTTTTAAAGCATTAAAAGAACATGGTTTGAGACAGTGTAACATCAAGTACATAAACGATTTTACTATAATATTTCAACATTTGTGAGTGGATATAATTTCAATCCGTATCGATTATTCAGATATGTTTTGTATTTCACTTTCTATTGCAAATTTTAATTACATTCGATTACGTTGTTCACTTTTCAATTGACTTTGTAGTATATTTGTAGTGATGACTTGCTATGGCATTATATATTACATTCTTTCACAAAAACATTTCAAAAGCTTAACTTCGGCTATACCGATGCTTAAATATCCTTCAACATGACAGAAAAACAGACATACAATCGAGAAATATGTACTCTTGTACTAAAACATAATATGGAAAAGAAATTTTGAATGAGAGGTGGTCGTGAATTTCATTCGATTCCGCCGAATTACAGAACTGTGCATTTATTGGTCAATAGGATAGTAAGTTCCAAGCTTCAGCATGATAGCTTTATATTTCGATGCTAAAAGTGTGAAAACACGCTTAGTAGAACATACTTTTATATGGGAGTTAGTCGTCGTTTTCATCTGATTTCATACATTTTTAAACTGGTACATGTATTCGTATATAGAGTTGTATATATTAATTTTTAGCTCGTTTGCTTTATAATAACGGCAGTAATCGTGCGAAACATAGTCACGCATGACTAATTCGACAAAAGATCCTGATTATGATGTGAAGTTTCCCATATCTGGCTATACTGACACGGTAATTCTAAGCAAATGGAGGCACGTGATTCAGGCAAATAAAACACTAAATAGATTAAAGATGTAAAACTAGCGTATTGCCTAAATATTCTTACCCTCTGCCTTTACACCTATACGTGATGGGGACTTGGCTACAAAACTGGTATTTTTATCAAATTGACTCTCACCGTCCATAGGCTCGGGTGTAGAGAGTAAGTATGTTCGAGCGAAACCTTGAGAAACTGAAATTATTGGCGTTCGTTTACAAATTCGAAACCCCTGTGTGCACCCTGGGAGCGCTGAGAGCCAATATTTTAATAATATAAATTTTTTACGGAAGCCACCCTTATTGGTAGAAATAAGGAGTCAGTTTATTTGGAGAAAATATTGAAGCAGAAGAATTAATGGGGATCGGTCATACATTTCACTGCTCTAGCTGCTGTTCGTGGGAAAAATATTGGGTAGCAAAAAATGAGTGGAGGTGGACTACAAATTCATCCGCTCTGATATTCTGAGAGCTAATTCTAAAAAACATAATTTTTATAATTTAGCTCCCATAAAGGGTGAGTATGGGGGTAACAATGTATGTTACCCAAAAATGTCGAGAATCGGTATATCAATCTCTAGAGGCTATTTTCGAAATTTAAGTGAATTTTTCAATATTCATAGTTTTTTCATTGAGGTTAGATACAAAATGTTATCTGACCGAGTTAAACCAAGTCCGGATACGAGTTCAGCGACCTCGACTGGCGGGCAAAGCCTATTCTTTGTGCGCCAGTGTTATCAATACTTTCCTGACAATTTAAAGTAATGAAATTTTTCTTATATTAAGCTATGTATACCTATGGTATAGTCTATGTACATTTTGTATGTAACTCTGCCATGACAAATAATATGAATTGAAGCAGGAATGAAAATTTGAATATTTGCGGTCGTGCACTTGTATTGGTTGAACAGATTTTAAAATATGTATTCTTCAGTACACATATACTATAACATCACCAACTGGCTTCCCCATTTTCCCTCATTTATCTCCTCTACCATTGCATTGGAATGTATCAGAACATAGAGTTGCCGTAAAATGTTGCAGCAATAAAATCAAGAAGCAAAACAACCCACTTGTTGCGAAAATTTGTTGAATGTCGCTAAAATTTATGACCTCCAACAGCACCGGCAATAGTATTAGGTATTTATACACATATATAAACACACACACGTACACATCTATTCACACAACAAAGGATATGTATAAGCATTGTCGCAGTAGCAGCGGCAGCCAAACGAAAGGATAACGAGTAAAATTAGATTGCTATTATTGTTGTTGATGGTAAAATGTTTTCAATTTCCTTTTTTTTTTTGGTTCTTTTCTATTTATATATTTATACACAGTCAAATTATCAAAATGATCAACTTATACAAGGTGTATGGGTGTGTGAGAAGAATGCTGATATTAACAATATTTCACTTCAACACCATACAGCAGCAACAACCACCATATTCATAAGGATGTAATACTATTGTATATAGACTTATGTATTTTCCGAAAATGTTGAGATGCTCATAAAAGAGAAACTTTTTCAAAATTTTAAAACAATTTTCCAGAAGTTTAACAGTTTACCAATGATGTCTGTTTGTTGGTTGTTTTCTTGTGGACACCGTAATTGTATTTGTTGAATTTCGTAAGACCAGCACTATTTGCTGGTTAATGTATTTTTGAGTAGATCACATTTGCATACATACGTAAATAAGGATTTTGTTTACAAAAGCATTGCAAAACAACATCATTTGCAAAACAAACAAAAAAAAAACACAAAAGCGTATACAGACAGTCTCGCCTTCTGCTATGAGTTGTCAGAAGGTCTTCTTAACCCTTTCTCCTTTCTATAACATTACTGAAATGGATGCTTTGTCATTTGTTTATTGCAACCGCCTGTTTTGGTTTATGTTTATCTTGTCTACTTATTGATGTTGCCAGAGTGTCGTGTATTACAATCACGAGAATTACAATACATAAGTACAACTTAATTGAAACTCTTTGCTGCGTATATATCGTACCCCTTCACTGGTTACTTTCAATTCAATATTTGAATGAAAATGCATGCCATGGAGCATTGTAATCACGTTGAAAAAAAGAAAGAAGAAAGAAAATAAAAATACACAAACAAATGAAAAATACACAAACGCATTCATTGTCGTGCTGTTACACGTCTTTCCTATGCAAAGGAAGTCACGAAAATACACTTTAAGCAATTGTGACATATCATCTAGCAAATGCTTGAAAAAAGAAACCCTTTGAAAGAGTCAAAACGGCAATGACATAAACAACTTCAATTTATTTTTGTTATTGCAGTTATAGGTGAGCTAAGTTTGTTAAGTTCAGGCAGCTATGAGAATATCATTGAGAGACTGTGTAAGCTGCAATTAAAGCCAATTCAATTTATAGACTTTTTCAAGGATAATATGAATTTGCCAGAATCAAGTCTAATCTTGAACTTGAACTTGAACGGTGCAGAACTATACCTAACCTAACCATAGAGGACTGGGCAAAAAATAATTTTCCGCTGGAACAATATCCCTCATCTTATGCAAACCAACGGCTAACGAGGCCTAACCTCACTTAACATTGTTCCGTAACTCAGTAGTGCCTAGTGCTGTAGGTCGTGGGTCGATCCACGGCTGAAGGACAACTTCGATATCGAGATAGTTTTCTTTCACCTGTCGGTTACTCTTCCGACAGTAATAATTTGCGAATTTTTGCACAATTTCTCTGTGACAATTCTTTGAAAAGTGATGCCACAAATATTGTACTGTTACAACAGTGTTGAAAGAGACGCTCAGCCAAAGGGCATTTCGGGGCCTATAAGTGCCACATACTAATTTTCGCCATAGTCACTTGCATCCGCAGGTTCTCCTTTATCCAATGAAGTAGAAATTTTAGTGCCTCTCTCTTTGGATTCTTCTTAAATCATTTTAGCTTTGAAGAGGAACACATTTGCAACCATTAGATCACAGTCTTACAGTTTATTATTACGTAACTTCTTTGTTAATGATCAACGTTGATACTGATTGGATTAGGAACCGAACTTCGTTTGGTCAGCTCAGATCAATTTGTTGTTGTTTTTGATCTGCTTATAGCGTGAACGTTTCAAAAGGTAAGATATGCCAAATGGCCATGTGTCGTGGCATATACACTTATTTACTTCTTCTGGGTCACTTTAAGATTAAACAGCGCTTATTATTCTTACTATTGTTGTTATTGTTGCTACCATTAAAGCTATACATGTCACCTCTGTGTGAATTTTTATATGAAAATATTTTTTTTCTTTTCTTGTAGGCTGTCTTACACTATTCTCCATTGTTTTTTTTTTTTCTTATTTTGCATTCTTTTTTTTTTTAGGCGCGTGCGATGCGGCATGTGGCGCGGTGGATACATCGTATAAAATATAAAGTTGCTTGCAACACAACGAACAAAATCAAAAAAATCAAAAAAACTACAACAAAAAATTGTACAATGCAAACACGAAAAAAAGAGCAGCAATAACAAAAACGAGTGTCATGAATGAATGAATGACGCAAAAAAGACTACAACAACAACAACAGTAAAATACGAAATGCGCGAACCGAGCCGTGTTCCAGAGATTAATAAATTGATGGCATCCATTGCACATAACGTGTAACTAATGTTGGTCATCAATTTTGCTTTACATCTCAATCTGGCTTTTAGAAAAAAAAAATACAAATGTACAGACACACATACACACACATACACACGAATACCGGAACATATACTCAAACGCGCGCGAAGAGCCAGCAACGAGGAAAGGTAAAGGAGCCTTACGTTTGGCCTCCACCATGGTAAGCGTCCGAAACCTTCTGATAAAGTTGCTCAGCATAACCGGGGGACCAGCAGTGGATTGAGTGGATAAATATGGTACGTTGCGAAATAATGACGATGTCGGTGATGGTGTTTGTGGTATGTTCTCCTTGTATATACAAATACAAAATCAAGAAGAAGAAGAAGCAAATGAGTATGACCATAGATAACTTTAAATAAATTTTGAGTATTTCATCGTATTTTTATGAATTTAACTAATTTTCTTCTTCACCGTCATCATCGAAAAAAAAAAGAAAATAGAAAATGAAACATGAGAATCCTCCAGAAATTCGATCTACTTTCACTTTTATGTTGATCGAAATGCGTGCTCTTCCCTAGAATGCAGCAAAGCAAGTGCATATGCAAGCATAGAGAGTCCTGCTACATTCACATGTGCCTTTGAATTGTCTTCCATAGAAATTTGTGTCATCCCTTCTCTTTTCTTATGCAATTAACTCAGTTGTTCCGTCAAAACAGGGGGTGGTCGTTTCGTGGTTATTTTAGGATGCAAAGAATGAAACTGAATTCGCATCGCAGTCAACAAAATTAGATATGCTCTCATTTTTTTCCTTAAGATACCAAAATTCAATCAACAGGATATCATCGGCTAGCTATTTTCATGTTGCAGTTCTTTTGTGATATCATCGTATCCGTCCAATACATGTAGTCTTCTTAAACTCTACATTTCTATTATAGTTGAAATCCTTTAAATGTTCTGTATAATTGTTTTCACTTTTTTCATCTGCTTTTAGTTAATTTGCCTACATTTTGCAGGTAAGTGAGGTTAGTGCCATTTATGGCACTATACTTCAAGGTCTTTAAGGTATATATTGCACATAAAGGATTCGTTGTATGGATTTCGACTTGATTTGATCTCTCTTGCTATTTATGCAGATGCAGTGTAAGCCAATATTGACAATTTCTTGGGAATGCGAATAATCTGACCAGGTGATGGAGAGTGTGAAACCCAACACATCCCAACATTTCTATGTGAATTAAATTTTCATGCTAATAATAGAATATTGACAAATTGGACAAATACGTAAATATTACTATTTTTAGCATTCTGACTACAAAACACAAAATATGTAAATATTTCTAAATAGTTAGATCATATTATTCTCTAGAGCCTTTAAATCTAGCATTTCAGAGAGCGCTCATAGTGTGGAAATAATGTACTATACAAATTGCTTAGCTCATACACAAACCATTTTTATTAGTATACATTCAAATCATATAACGTTACCAGATCATTTTGGACTGAGAAAAACCGGAAAAATAAATAGCGGAGCTTCGGTGGAAATCGTTGTTAAAATATATTGAGATATTTATGAATCAAATTTTAAGCAAAAAAAAAAAAAAATTCGTTCTATGAATAAAAGGGAAAATCAACAACTAGGTTATTAATATATTATTGTAAATTATTAATTCTTTCCAGTTGTAATTAATAAAAAATTTAGATACACTGGCAGGAAAATCTACTCCTATGCTTCACGCTTAAGTTGTGTCTTTAATTTTAAGAGAGATGGGATTGAAAACACTTATGGAAATACAGTATTTCAATCTCAACTACCATTTTTTATTTTTATTATTGTTTTTAAAGTTTCACATTGATCAAATTATATGCAAATTTACAGCCTAAACCTTCCCTATTTCAGAAATAAATCAAATATAATTTCCTAAGTGACACTTATGGTTAGTCCTCAAAAGTCAGTTGCCGTCAGGCTACTTCACGTTCAAGACGCTGACTCTGGCCCGATTTAGCATGTTCGAAGTGAATATACTTCGCACTTAAAGCTTTGAAGGACAAATATTTTTTATTCAGTTTAGTTCTATTCTAGTTAATTGAAAAACAATAATTCTAATATATAGCCATTTGTAAAATTTATGAAGATTTCACGACTAAAATTGATTGTGGTAAATGAATAAAAACATTGGTATTAGCTAAATATTTAGTTGTTGGTTGTTGCTCGTTTCACATATAACGAAAAGTTTAATTATCTTTAATAAACCATAGACAAAATAACAAGTTCAGAAATGGCAAAAAACAATAAAATTACAAAAATTAAAGATTATAGTAGCATTTACTTTATGTAATCGGTTTTTAATACTGAGAAAATTATAAGACCTAAATTAAGATAACAATTGAAGTGCAGGAATGGAAAAATGCGATAGATAACTTGAAATCTCAGAAAACATCGGAAAAGTGCAGGATTAATTACAATTTCAATTATATTGCACAAACTTCAATTGGCGAAAACTAGTTTTGCATATTTTAAGTGTTATTCGAAAGTATTGTAACATCAAACTAAGTGGAAACTATAAGCAAGGAATAAAATCTTATTACGAGCAGCTTTAATAATGGAAAATACTAATTAAAAGCAAGACTTGCTATGAACATTTGAATTTGTAAATATACGATTTATCCGATAGCCCTTCTTAAATCGATCTTGCTAGATGTTGAAAGAATTATTTTTGAAAAATGCATTTTCTAACTCCACTCTATTCAATTTACCTAAAATTAATAATGGGAAAGAGGGCCAATTGCTGTTGATATTTAATTAGTTTCGAAAAATAGGTTAACTTACTAATCTTCATATATTGACCAAGCCGGTATATATAAAATGCCATATTTAATAATGAGTTGGTTGCTTAAATAGCTTCAAGCCGCTTTCCGTGTCAAAATTTGATTTGAATTACAAAAAATTCAAAGCATTTGATATTCAAGAATTAAACACAGCATACAGCTTTGTATCAAAAGAAACATCTGGCAACTCTGTATAGTTGCTACAGTCAGGCGTTTGCCGCAAACGCAGCATTTATATTGATGGATTTTCCGTATCTATATACGTATCAATAAATAGTGACCTCGTTACTCGTAATTTACTAATTGAATTAAGAATTCATGTAGCTTATAATAGTATTAAAGTAACCAGTAACCAGTAATTCTTCAATACCAAATATACATACAATCCAACTACAAAATGCTACAAACACCAACTACCACTACAACTACATACAATCATACTTGTACTTAACAGTAATAAGATGAAAAAGAATTCCACTTAATACGTTTCGTGGAATTTTCGGGTCACTTTCCTTGACACTTACCAAATTGACTTCGCATCCAGGGATACAATGGTGATGGCATCCCTGAGGACTGCGAATTTGGATTTTGTAATGGTGGCGTATGCTGGCCCGGATGTCCCTGGTGCATTTGTGGAGGCGGTCCCTGTCCCTGATGCATCATAGCTTGCGGTGGCGCACCGACAGGTGGTACGCCGGTCTGTTGTTGGCCATACATGCCCATATTATGATGATTTTGGTGAACCTAAGAGTATGGAAAATATATCAAATTGGAATTAATAAGAAAAATTGGCTTGTTAAAACCGAATAATAAATTGAACAAATGGAAAAATAGTCACTTCAAAAAAAAAAAAAAAAATGAAATATGAACAGAAAAACACTACAAAATGGAAATATATGGCATCACCTCAAAAGAATACAAAAATAATGTACGAGACAGGTAAACACTCTTACGAAACCGAAAACAAAATCATACGCACAGACACAGACAAACTGACAGCTCAAGTGTCTTACCTCTGTAACATCGGGTACACCAACATCATTGTAACCCAACTGGAATATATTAAGAGAGAATATGGAAGAAATGAAATAATGGAATCGACACGTGGAAATACTACATTTGATTGCTTGTCAATGACTATCTACAAATACTAGTCTCTATGACGGTATCATCCGCCCTGAACACACCACACACCCTCAGGGGCTCTCAATAATTCGCAAAAAATTAATCGACGACTACTACTCACCTGTGCTTGCGGATGTCCCATATGATGTGGTATCGTCATTTGGGCATTCATATGATGACCACCGCCAACCATTTGATCTACCAACGGCGGTGAACCATCCTCAGGCACCATTCCGCCCAAACCGCCAACGGCTGCTTGCAACTTACAACTCGCATAGACGACAGGCTGTTGTTGTTGCTGATGTGTCACCTGTTGCGTTACTTGCGGATGTTGCTGGTGTTGTTGCGGGTTGTTCTGTGGTTGTTGCTGTTGGGCCTGTTGCTGCTGGGCGAGTAGCTGGCCACCATTCGCCTGTGGTGGCATTACACCGCCACCACCGCCACCGACACCCACCTGACTCGATGGACTGTCGGGGCGAGAGTAGACCTGATGCTGATCCATTTGACTTTGGCCATTGTAGTAGGGCATGCGATCGTAAGGCGGGAAACGCGGGTAGGGCATATTGCCCTGATGATTCTGAGGGTTTTGACTGTAGTGATGCATTTGCTGAGCATCGAGATCGGTGACGCCATTGCCGTGCGAATAGTGAGCATGGTGCATGTCGGCGCCCATGTAGGAGTTAGTAAAGTATGACGTCATACTTTCGCAATTATTTGTACTCATCGTCATTTTGAAGGTCTGCTGTGATTAACCGTTAGTTATATACTTAATTCCTAGTGACTTTCTCCTTCTGTCGCTGCGCTCGCTCGCTCTCTCTCTCTCTGCGACTATCTCTCTAGTTGATTGGTTGCAAATGACTTGTGTCGCCGTGAGTATTTTGCTTGAAGCTAATTCCGACTTTCTTTTGCTGCTTTGATTTCTTCTCTATATAATTTACAATTAACACAATGTGCGTAAACAAAATTAGTTTCCGAATGTTGTAGTTGTTATTGTAGAAATTTCAATTTAAATCTGGAAAAAAGCGGAATTTAAATCTTCATTAATGCAGAGACTGAGAACGGAAGACTTATTCAATCAAGACTTACTTATTAATGAACACTTAAGTACGATTTGCTTAGCGTAATTGTAGTTATATGATTAAAATTTTTTTATTATTATTATAATTATTATTATAATTATTATTATTGCTGAGGTATAAAAGAACACGACGACGACTTGCAACAAAAGGTCTCGTTGCTTCCTTTGAAAATATTGTAGGTCTATGCCAAAAATAATTGCTATGTATGTATGTGTAGTTGTTGGAGTATTTATCCTTCACTTGGTCGCTGATTGGTTGTGTTGTCACTTAAATCGTAATCTTATTGCCTATATTGTGGTTATGAGATGATTTGATTGAAACTCTGCAAAAATAAAGAAAACAAATTTAAATTAGAACTTCTGTTGTGAACTTATCTTCGTGAAGAAATTCATATGACTAGTTTTGATTATTCATAAAAGATCATCTTCAGCTGATTGAGATTAAAGACGGAGTGAAATAGCAGCTTTTCTGATGACGTAAAGTTTCTTAAACAACATGTGGCACATGTGAATACTATGTATATGTGGCTGCGAAGGCGAACGGGTCATGCTTCAAATATTTTGATAAATTTGAAAGGGAACTAACAGATCAAATCGCTAATCAAATATGATTTGCGGAGGGGAAAAAATCATTGCGTTTCTTATGAATATATTTCAATCATATTTGTTGTCGCGCATATTAAATATTTTAATTTTGAAAACAAATGAAATAGAGTAGAGTAAATAAAATTAAATGATTAGTGCATGTTAAAATTTCACTAATACGAGTATTTAAAACAACAAAAAATAATTAAAGTATTAATCGTTTAATCAAACAATCTAATTAATCAAAATTCTAATTAATGCATTATACACGTAATTAAAATTTTGATTAATCAAAATATATGTTTTTTAGTATAAAGCCATCGTTTATATTCGTAACTTAGACAAGTTACCTGTTGTCTTTGTAAATAATATTATAAAAAACATTATAAATATTTTAAATATTTTTTTTAAAGTAATTATATTCTAATTAATCAAAATTTTGATTAAATGAAGAATTTCAAATTTGATTAATTGAAATCATGATTATTCAAATAATTTTGATATTTGATTAATTCAAATCTCAAATCTCTCGACTAATCAATTGTTAAATCATTCATAAATATTTGTATTTTTAAAAATGTAAGAGCCGACTTTATTTTGAATAAAAATTATCGTTCTTTAGGATAAAATGTTTAATTTCATTTAAGGAATATTCATCTAACTATACTTTCACCAGTAATTGCCAAAGTAATTCGCCGAATATTTAATTTGACGTTTCGGACCGGCGAATTGGTCGTCGAACATGGATAAAACGACTACGATTGAGAAGTTGGAAGTTATACCACTCCAAATGCTCGAAAGAATACTAGAAAATTAGTACCTCAGTGAAATAATCATTAAAAAATAATTTTTTTCCCATTTTTAAAAATTTTGAAGAAGTACTTCTAAATGAATCACCCATCATGTTGAATAACTATGGTATGATAACATATGGAGATCATTAATGATGGGATTTTGATATGCAGCAGCCCCTATAAAAAAAAAATTTGCGATCCAAAAAATTATGAGAATAAATAACATCCCATCGAGGATAAAGTTAAAAAAGATAGGAAATATAACCTCTAGAGAGTTTAAATGTATGCTTAACCCAAATTAATATCTTGTACCTAATATTTTCCCGAAAGATTTATTCGCTATCTCTATAACTTAAGGAGGGCTCTCCTACAAAATTAATGCTTTTAAAATAAAAAATTTGTTCCTTGCCTACCGTTCTTTTTGTCCTTCAAATATTTCTACAGAATATACATATCCCCTATCTCCATTCTTTAGGGGTTATCCCATACAAAATTGACATTTTAATCAAATTCAATCCCACCGCTCGCAGAATGCTCCTAGAAGGTTAGAATGTATCACAAATTTTTTACCCCAACTTTTTCTCTGAACGTACTATTACTCTATCCCCACTGCTTAAAATTGGCTTAAAAATACGTAAATTCAACAAATAACTAGATAGCTCTCCCAATAATCGTCTCTAGTGCAGTGAGATATATGACTGCTCCCCGTTACTTAGTCCTCCCAAACATTTTGTCGAAATTTAATTATCCCCTAGATCCATCTTTTGAGGGGGTCATACAAAATGAACGCTAAAACAAATAAGAATTAACTAATAATAGCTAATAATAATAGACCCTCTTTAGCTTACCTTCCCTACATTTTTTAAAAACATATTTACCTACTACCACCATCTCTTAAGGAGGTTAACATACAAAATGAACGAAAAAAATTGACAAATAATCACATAGCCGCAGAGGACTCGAACTAAGAGAAATCAAATGTGAGACCGGTAAGTTTTACTCCATAAACTCGAGTTTTTGGAACTATTCTCTTTGATATGTGTTTACCAAAAGCATGTTAACAGCTACAATGTTAACATCAACTGGTTTGCTTGACACGAATGGTGAAAAATAAAAAATTCGTCAATTCGATTTTTGAAAGAGTGGGGAAGATTGGATCTGGAATGTATACAAAATTAATATGGCGAATCATTGCCATTAAATGTACGAGCAATGCATAACTTCTAAGACCAATTCACATCAAATTTGTAATGTTATAAACCACATTCTCATCATATTTCCTTTTCATTTGCGTTTAAACGTTACCAACAGTCATCATCGTGTAAGCAATTTTGTAGTGTTGATCGCATATACATAAACACATTCACATATGGGTAATATTGTTTTTGTATGTATCAATGTATGTGTGTGTGTATGGGTATATGTATATGTATAGTAGATAAGTTTTGCAGAAATTTTGAAATGAAATTCCAAAGTCGATTGAATTTTTGCCCATTCAAGCGAGCTTTCATCGAAATTTCTTAATTATATCAACAACAATGGCAATCACAACAATAACAAAAACAACAATAACAGCAACCATGGCAATAAGATATATTGGTTATAGGAAAAGCAAGCAGGTAAAACAATTTTTGGTATTTTTCATTGTAAATTTAAATTTTCATTGTAATTTTTCAGAGGACTTTCTCTATGGTGCATCTATGCCTCTTCTACTTACACAACATTTGTTGAATATTTTGGCAAATGTTTTGACAATAAAAAAAAAAAAATGCCAACAAGACGAGAAAGAGTTAAAACTCAGCTAGCTGTCTCAAAATGAAAAACGAGAAAGTATTAATTAGACATTTTCCTGCAGAGTCAGTACACAAGATTGACACAAGAATAAGTGAGTATTTTAAAGTGGTTGGCAAACGAAGTGAAGACTATCTGACAGATTACAAATTAATTCATCTAAATGACAAAACTATCTGTGAATGCTCTATTGCATTTATATTTTAAGTTATGCACATATGCAGAATACAATATATTTACTCGTCTTTTCTCATTTAAATGAAAGTGATAATACTTTTGACCTGTCATGCATCCGGCCAAATTGATTTAATTTCCTTTCTCATTATCACAGATCCTGTGAAACTCATAAATTTCATTAAAACAATGCATTTATGTACATTTCACATAAATATGCCATGTGAATGGGCCAAGTGGCCGGGTGGCCACTAAAATGCAGTAGGAGAACAATTATATAAGTGCTTATGAGAAAAGCAACAAAAAATCAAAATAAATATCTCTTCCGATTCGTTTTTGATATAAGAACACACACACACACACACACACACACACATGTGTAGATATGTATGTATGTGTGTGTACGATGTGCATTTGTTGAAATTCTTTGGTCTCCTGTATTTTGCACTTTTGTTAACAAAATAATTCCATGTCCGTTGTTTGTCACTTTTTCTTTTGTCTCTATCTTCATTCTCTTCTTTTGTGTCGTGGCTGACGCGCCTATTGCGATAACAAAAGTGCTGCTCTACGCTCATACACCCACATACTTCGACCACCCGCCATTTACCAAACATGCAAGCATCCGTTTCAATTCAATTCATTTCAATTCACAAATAGTCTGACAGAAGAAGACGATGCAGAAGAGGATAACGGCAATAGCGACCGGAAACAAAATATGCAAGACTCTGCTATGAACAGACAAAATAGTGAAAGACATACCAACAAGGACCAAATATGCAAGCAAAAAGGGAATGTGAGACTACATAAACATTACAGAAGGATGGGTACATATGTATGCATATAGTAGACTCTGATTCACAAAAGATTGTCTATATACGAATGGACCGACCCCCCCTCTATATATGTAACTTGGTACATGTGATGGCATTGTGAGGAAACTCAGTCAAGCACAAGCGAGATGATAATAATGTCTGATGTGTCTGGGACAGAGAACTCATACTTGCTAGTTTTATGCACATATGTACGTGCGACGGACGTTGTATTGTTTTGTGTTGAAGTGTATATGTGGGTGTGTGTATGCTCCGCTTGCTGGTATGTTTGTGCATTTATCGCCTTCTATTGTTGTTGTTGCATTTGTATGATTTATGTGAAAGACACGGAACGATTGTCATTTATTCATTGAGGCATATATAAGTGATTATGAATACATACGCACATATTATCAATTGAAAGGGCATCAAAACACAATATACTCTTTACATTATATCAATTATGATTGTTTCAGAATAAACTAAATGTAATTCAATTATCATATCAAAATCCCACACCAAATGACTGTGTAAATATCGCCAGGCATACTTTTCACTGATTGGTTGTCACTGCAATGCCGCTGCTGCTTATTCAAATATATTTATAGAGAAATAATACAAAAAATGTGGCATACTTTTAGGGTTGCGTTGAAATGCATAACATTTGATTTACATTATTACTTTGGTTGTTGGCTGTGCTAATTACAATTGAACTTGCGCTCTCTGGTGACAGATGTCACTGTCAACAGTTAGGAGTATTGATTGACATGCACCCCGTATGGTGTTGCCACATATTCGTTATTATTATAATTTTTAATAAAATTATAATAACTCGAAAAATAGGTGTGTCTTGTTTGAGATAGAGAAATATATGTATTATAAAGGCAATTAGATGTAGAGAAGCTAACCTTAATGAAATTTAATGTAATTGTAACAACAGGTCATACTATTAAACTCAATGCATAATGATTTATCAATTACTTGCGTAAAAAATCTCTTTATAACAAATAATTACGTAATCTGTGATTTTGAACAAAAAATTATAAATATTAAATTGTTTCTTGCAACTATGTCTTGCTTCACCCTACTCTACCTCTTCTGTTAGTCCTTTCAAGAGTGCAATCGAATCTGTGGTGACACATGACAAACGCAAAAAAATGATGACAGTGGAAAAATTTATTAAATTGCCTAGAATCCCTTCTAGACCAACCTGGACAACCTTTTGAATATATGAGTCAGAATATTGACACCTGCTTTTGGCCCGTAAAGTTTTAACCTATGTACAAATATGAATATGATTAATTTCTGGTATTGCTTTCGACAACATAGAAAGAATTTTTAAAAAAACTATTTATCACAAAACAATCATGTGAAAAAAATATTTATTTAATGTGACGTCTGGTGCTGCAAAGATTTTGATTTCCATATGTCATTTGATCTGTGTGGTGGTTAAACGCAAGCTGTTTTCCAAATGCGTATTGATTACTTTGGTTCTGTACTTCGATTTCAAATATTTGATCTCGGAGAACATCTGTTCACATCGATATGTTAAAACAAATAAAGAATAAATATACTTTGCATTATCAACTAAATTTGGAAATTTTTCAGCACACAGATTTTTATAAAAGTCTTGGACAAGTGAATAATTTGTTGTAAGATCTCGCAGGCCGAATAGAAACTTTAAGCAGGCAGCAGCTGGCCCGCGAGGAGGGGATTGCCCACCGTTGTTCTAGACGATAAAAAAGTTAATTTTTTCACTGCAAACATAATTCCCGAACATAGGGAAAGTTTTACTTCCTTAAAGGGGCTTTGATGATGCTGGAGGTGGGCTACCCCATTTTGCTTAGAAATCAATGCGAGTTTCGGGTAAAGCGTAAGATGTTTCCCAGGTGACAGTGAGCCAGCTCGGTGAAGTTATGAATAAAGTGGCTGTCCAAATGAGTCATTCTGCAGCGAGCTAGCGCAGGACCGAATTTTAGGTGTTTTAAGTACATTATGTAGGCAAATGGTAAAAGGAGAAGGAAAATGTTGGTTAACCTATATAGACACAAAAAGAATTTTAGGAAACATTAATTTTATAGGGGAGCACCCAATGAGTAATTATTTTTGGGGCAATTTTCGAGGGTGGGCGGTTTTAGTTGTTGGAAAGAAAAAATGAAACTTTTACCGGCTATATTCCTCTCTGGGTATTTTAATGAAAGTTTAAACTTTCATAATTATTTCTATTAGAAACGAAATGCGATCTGGCCGTGTAAATCAACTCCAGATTTTAACTCAGCAATGCCAAATACGCAAAAATGTTTATCTCGTCTGGTGGACAAAATATTTTTTTCGTATGCTGTAATATGTATTCAACTAGTGAGAGCTCATGTAGTTATTGCAACGACTAAGTTGGAACATTAAGGGGGTCCACCTGTGTGAGCGCGGTATTTCGAACGCTTTTTCGGGAGTTTTCGTTAGGAGAACTAATTCGAAAATAAGAATAAGTTTTACGTTATTTTGAAGGTTTGTGCTTACATATATGTATTTCAATAATAAATTTTTCCAATAGTGTAATCCGAAGGCTTGTACTCATTAAGGGCGTTCAAAGTGACCCCTTCAAAATGAAATACCGAAATTGTGGGCAAGATTCCGCTCGAACCAGTTATATAAAACGCAAAAAGTAAAAAAAAGTCTTATTTCTGTTTATATCGTTGAGGTACTGATGTAGGATTTTGACGAAATTTTAAAAATTGAAGAAATGGCAGTTGTTTTTATAAAAATTATTCGTTTTCATGCTTTTTTTCGATATAAAAACTGCTGTAAAATTGAAAAAAAAAAATTCGAAAAACCGCTACGTGAGTACCTTCAGTTATCTGTATTAATGAGTCTGTCAAAATTTCAAGTCAATCGGTTAAGTAGATTTTTTTTAATCCTGCCAACAAAATTCAAAAATATGGTTTCGAGAAAAACGCTTTCAAAGTTTGGAAACACAACAAAACTTTGTATTATAGACTCACATTTAATCTGCAATACCAGGACCATAAACTTCCCCTTCCTCATCCTGTAGAAGCACTCGTTAAAGATGCGAAAAATGTAAAAAAAAAATCGATTTTTCGAAAATTTTACACAGGTGGACCCCCTTAAAGCCATTATGTGCTAGAGCGATCCTCTAACCAGAGCTAGTTTAGCACACTTTAAAAGTTATTAGTTAGAATTAGAAGATATTACAAACAAAAAATAGCAATATTTGTAATTACAATTATTAAAATAGACAGAAATCAAGTCACAATGGATACAATATGGACGCGCGTAGGAGGCTGGATCTCAAATTTTTACAATTTATCTATCCAATTCCACTGAAAAGATTTATGGTAAACAACAATTTTCTTCTCAATAATTTCATTCAATTTATTGTAAAAAAAAATAAATAAAAAATTGTGGCACTTATAAGCCCCAAAGGGCTCTTTGGCGGAGCTTCCATTACTTTTGTGCGTAATAAATTTAGGACGGTCTTAGAAGCGACCTACTTATTTTAGGTGGCTTTCTGAGCTTTGTCACAGAGTTACTTTAGAAGCTTTTCCATGGCAAATTGTTACTGCCGGAAGAATGACAAATTGCTTGCCGACAGGTGGGTAGCGTTCGTAAGAAAAATTTTTTCTATATTAAATTTTGTATGCTTCAACCGGGTATTGAACCCACGACCTACAGATCAGAAGGCCAACACTCTAACCACTGAGCTACGGCACCCACAACGCAACAGTTATTAAATTGGATCCATAATTACAATAGCAAGAAGCAATAAACCAACAAATATTTTGAAGTCTTAGGTTAAATACTGTTATTCATTCATTCATAAGAAGCTGCTCTGTGCGGTACTGTAAAAGAAATCATGTGATTTCTTATTTAACTAACATTAAAATCACGCCCATTCCAACAAAGATCATATACTTTAACAAATATTCCTACATATCGCCCGCAATGCAAAATGTTCACAATGACGGCGTGTTGGCTTTTCATAGAAAAAATAATAATAATAATAATGGAAGTCCGAATAAAAAAAACAAACTAAATCCAAAGAAACCCCAAAAATAACACTGACGACATCAAACAATTGTTATAGTCAGCAGTCGTACTAGCAATAGAGCAGGAATGGAAGAGGGTTAGAAATGGTAAACGGGAAAAATCCAAACGAACAATTTCCGCAAAATCCACTGATTGTGTGCGGCCAAGTGTGTAGTTTTTGTTATTTTCGTTATATATTTTATTATTTTTTGTTTGTTTCTTCTTGAAGGCATTCTTCACACACAAGAGCAGAGCAACAGCGACAGTGACAGCAACAACAATAACAAGAATAATAACAACGGAAAAGGGACGCATTAATGCAAAAGAAGCAAACTATTGATGTCAGAGTCAGCAAAGAGGGGGGAACGTCAAGATTCACCGTTGATCGCTTTTCGTATCTAAGTACGTAACATATGAGTGAGCATGAGCGGGTGTGATGTTTGACGAAGTCCGTTAAAATCAAGCAGGCATGAGAACAATGTTATGAATAGCAACAACAACAGCACTGACAAACAATAAAAATTACAAACAATCACTAAAACAACAACAACAACAACAACACACGTGTGCCATAGTTATGTGAATATGTGCATGTTTGTATGTCAGTACGTATAATATCAAAACGCATCGCAACGCATCACCGCAATGCTGCTAACGAAAGCATTAAAGTCGTAAATCAAAATGGCTGATAGCTGATGGCGGTAGAAAAAGAGAGACAGACAGAAATTGTTCATTCCACTTCAATCAACATCAACATAGCGACGTGTGTTTGTTCGTCTCTTTGTTGGTTTGTTTGAATTCATCACTATGGCTGAGCCTAATGTGACCAGAGTTAATCGTTTAATTAGACTAACACATCATATACAAAGATGAATATTCATGAATTATATACGATTTTTTAATTGATACCGACTTGGACCAGAGTCTGTGTGTGAAGTAGTTAGTAGTCATCAGTGGTTAGGTGAATATTCGAGTTGCATCAATTATTAGCGAAATATATGCTACTTCGTTTATATGACATTTCATATCAGTAGATTGATATCAGCTAATTTTGAAGGAATGATATGAACACAATTTTAATCGTAGAAGCGTATCACATTTTTCAAGCATTGCGAAAAATAACTAATTAGTTAGAAATGCCATATTAGATAGTGTGCCTCGCCCATTACATTTTTCTAAATATATATTTAATAATCTATCAGGGATTAAAAAAGTATTTGTAAAGGTTAATAAAATATTTATCAAAGTTCATGTATAAATACTCAAAATGTAAGCCTTATGGTTACTTTATAAGAAGAAGCAAAGTATTCAGAAGAGGACACATGCAATCTTCACCTATCTTGAACAATTATATTTCAATGGTTTGTCAGTTATTCTTCTGAGCCTTATGCCGTGGATTCAATTCACGACTAAGACATCAACTTTAATCTCGACAAAAATTCTTTTTCGAACAGTACCCACCTGTCGGAAAGCAAATGTCAATTTGCCATGAAAAGGTTTCTAAAAGAACTCTGTAATAAAGCTCCATAAACAAGGGTTCTGTCGTTCGGAACCAGGTAATATAAGTAGATCTTTTCTAATACTGCACAAAATTTAACACACCCAACAACATTGGAAGAGAAGCTCGGCCAAAGGGCTCTTCTGAGTGTCCCACACACACACTTAATCCCGATTTTATTTCAAAAGTATGAATCGAGCATCGTTATGTATTCCGTCTCATCTAATGCTATGTTCATGCTTAGCCGCATTTATGTGAATGCGACATCATGAACATTCTTCAAGAAATGGAATTTCGTAAATGTTAAATGTGCATTTACAATTGATCATGAATATAGCATACTTGTAATATTAATAAAATTATTATTCTGGCCACATTAGCAAATGTTGAATGTAATGCAAATAGAGTTGCCACATCCACCAATTTCAGAACGAAGCAAAAATTGTAATTCCTCAATATTTGATCACATTCTAAATAGATCCTACAAAAGAATTATAGTGGTTAGTTTAAAATCTACTTATACTCGTACTAGTTACTAGTTATTTGTTGTCAAATTTATACACTTTAAATCCAGTACAAATCTCCCAATTGACTTCAACTTGCGCTGGTAGGTTAGTAGAACATATGGAAGGGTTAGAAAAATTAATGCGAGTTAAACAATAAAAAGCTGTTGCTGTTGTTTTTATAGATAACTTCCAACGTGTGCACAGTAACAAAGCTGTATATTTTTAAATATTTTCACTCCGAAAAAAGAATAGAACTAAGAAATGAATTCAACCTTGAGCCAGAAAATAAAACTCAAAAATTAATATTTATTCTTGAAGCAAAACATAAAAATAGTAAATAATTAATCTCTCGGCAGAGTAAAAATTTCCAAATTAAATAGTTTTATATAATATCGTGAAAAAATAATAATTACTATTATGAACTTTAAAGTATTATATTTTAAAATATGATATTTCTATTTCAAAATATATAATTTCTTTCTTTAAATTTCACTACAAAAATGAGAATTCACTAAAACATTCGAACAATCGATTCATATTTAGTTGTTGGATGGTTGGTTGGTTGAAGTGGTGGCTCTTGGCGTGAACAAAAATAGAGCTCAAGCGCCAATACATTTTCGAAATGAATTATATAAATTTCGTTTGTTTTAAGTAGATAGCAGGTCATTTCAATTTGTTTTGGGTAGCTCTTCGAGGTGGTCGTAGATGGATTTATCGTTTCCTGTTCCTTCGTCTGTTTGTAACTTTGGTAGTAGATGTTGTGTGAGCTGCCAATACTGGCTGCATGCTCTGCAATAAGCCAGTTGTAATAGCTTAATGGCTATGTCCGTGGCGCAAAAACAGTGTCAAATTAAAAGTTTGAATATGTAGGAGACCTCTTAATTAGAAATGTTTGGCAACCCTTGAGTTGTAGCAAACTCACTGGGAATTCTGTTTGCCTGCTCACTCGTTCATCACATACACTCGTTCGCACAGTATTGTTTTAGCAATGCTCTATTGCTTCTGTTCAGCTTTATGTGGGTGCGTCTCCGCTCACTTCCTGCCAACTAGTTCTATTCTCATCATCACTATCAGCCACACTATTCACAAAGCATGATGTGATGAAGTGTGTGTAAGCAGGCGCACGATTGCTATTCGTCTATACCGTTGGATTGTTCGTTTTTACACGTTTTGACAGCTTTTTACTGGTTTGTCTAGTTGTTGTTGTTGGTAGTATGATTATTGTGTATTGCACTGAACTTTAGAGTTTCTATCAGCTTTTCTTTCGATTATTCCGTGACGAAATTTAATCCGTTGAACTAAGCTAAGCTAAGTTTGACGTTATCCGCCTTCTACAGGCTGCCGCCTTAAAAACTTAGACTATTGCTAGTGTACATGTGAGTGCATTACTCATGTCAATGCGATAAGAAGAGCTAAATGAAAAGCAACCGGCGAATCGAATATTTTTGCGTTGTTTATATGTATATATGTATGTATGTAGTATGTACAAGTACGTATATAGATGCAAGTGGGTTGGATTTCAACGAATAGGTTCTTGTCTTGGCTTAGTTCAATTTGATTAAGAACAATATTTTCATAAATTTCATTTCATTGTTTCTTTAAATCAAAAACAGAAATGAATTTCTTTACGACGAGGTCACAATTATTTAGAATATAATTCGTTTATGTTTATAAAATCGATGTCATTCGAGAATATTTTATACATACGTACAGGGTGCCAAAAAAACTGTGTACAATAAAAAGCAAAACGTTTCTCCATGAAAATGAAACACACTTTGGAAAGTAGTTCACATAGCACTTGTTGCAATTTTCGGTTTTGGCTATACAGCAATTTCAAAAGAGACTTCAAGATTTGTTGGAGTTTAAAATTGGCCCCCATCTTTCAAATGGACCACGCGCATAGTCTATAATATTCCTGAGATGTAATGAAACGAAATAAGCTGCGAACTGTAGCCGATACTTTTTGGAACCCCCATTTTGATTATCAAGATGCTGCGGTTTCCAAAATTCATTTCCTTGTAGAAATTTTATGGTTTTATTTCACCAAATGAATACAAATTTACTGTAATGATTGTACAAGAGCCTTTGTCGATCCGTTTACGTCGCTTTGATAACATTACTTGATAAAAATAGTTTTTTAATTACCATTGATGCGACAATTAAAAAAACAAATATTTTGGTGAGTTTTTAGGACTAATTATGGGCTAATTATTGTACATTCCCAAAAAATATAAATATTTTGGGGGAAAATTAATGGGAATCGGTTATATATTACACACCTCTGCAGGTGATTGATGGGTTGAGAACATTACAGTACTTTCACACAATTGCTCAAAACTTGGATATTTATCTATAAATTTTCTAAGTCGATACTTTATTTCATTTGTAAGATAACGAGCTCTGTGTAAAAAACACGATTAAATTTTCATTTTGAAGATTTATATTTTTTCCGAATTTCTTAGTACATTTTCAATGAACATTGATTGAAAATAATGTAGTTTTACGCTCAAAATATGATTTGGATAGAAAAATTATGTTCGAAAAAAGAAAGACAAAAAAAAATTTTTATGTCGAAAACCAGACAACAAATTTCGAATTTAGAAGGCCCAAGTACAATTAAAAAAATTGGACTCTTCAATCGATATTATACGGGCAACGACTAGAAAAATAGTATACTTGTTCAACGTTATATATCTTCCCATCGAACTTTCATTAAAAGAATTTTTTTTTTTTATTTTCATTGGAAAATAAATTTTAAAGATCACCCTGTATATATCAATTGAGCTTATCAATGCTCTATAAATATGCCTTAGCTAAATGGGTCACACTGATGGCTAACAAATATGTATGTATGAATATAGTGGGGAATAAAAATAAAAATAAAAATAAAAAAATGTGTAGAAAGAGTACTAAAAAGAAACCGACAAAAACAATGGCAACCAACAATCAAGAAAAACATCCTGCATGCAGTAACAGCTGTTAACGTTTTGTGGCATTTACCCTGTCTTTCGGTGTGTTGCAGACTGAGGGTGTCTGTGTTTTTGTGTCCATCGGTTTTTGATAATAAAAACGTTCTCTTACTTAAATGTTGACGGCATTCAGTTCATAAATAACCGTTTTATTTCTTGCTTTTTCCTCTTTCCATCTTTTGCTTCTATACATATCATTTCTGCTTCTCTTCTTACAGCTAGAATATAATTGAATTTGTGTAGTGTGTGTGTGTGTGTGTGTGTATCGGTGTGAGTAAACACATTTTATGGCAACAATAAAATAGACAATTCTCACAACTATTTTCGTACATAAAATAGATACCAACATAATAAACATTGCGCTGTTGTGTTGCACGTATGAATTGTTGCACATTTAATTGGTTGATTAGCATTTACTATTGGATATGGCAACTTTTTTCAAAAGGCATCTTATCGTCGTCCTAAAAGGATAATTTCATTGCAAAATAAAATTCAGACAAGAACTGTACGTTGCGTTCACCTGCTAAGGAGGATCTGTACACTCGCCACACTCGCCACAATCAGTGTGCACTGTCAATATTTGACAGTTAATACATATTTAAGCCTTACTTAATGCATGCGAGCATAGAGTCAGACGTTGTAAACGATGTTGCATATGTAAGAGTATGTCCGTATGTATGTGTGCAGGTTGCGCCATGGGACATGCAGTTTTTGCTGTTGTTGTTAGTAAAAATATATTCCTCTGAACTTGCAACATTGCAACAGGTTGTTGTTAGCTTTACAACGGGGAATACACGCATATCACTGACTCGATGCATTTTGTCGACATCGACCACAACAATAACAACGCTTTGTAACGCAATGAGCATACGTACGTAGAATGATGCTTTTACATACACTCGTATGTTGCATGCACTTGATGCACACACACACACTTGACAAGTAATCAATTTAAATGGCGATCAACTCTGATAATAAATCTAATTGACACATTTGCGCGCGTATCGCGCACTGGTCCAGCGAGGGTTACTAGTTACATACAAGTGTGTTAATGTGTTCATGAACTAAACGACTCTTTAGTTAGAACTTGTCCTTGCAGTTGTTACAAGCAATGTCTTCAAATGATCAATACTGAAGAATTATGCCGTGACTATAAAGGAAAAGAAGAACTAAAAATGCATGCACGCACAAAAACCATCATCACTGCCTGCAATTACCACTATTGACTGTTGATGAAGTCGATCGATGAAGATGAAGAAGATCATTTGATCGATCGATGCAATTGATGAGATAGATGGATTCGATCTGTGTTTCAATTAATGATGTGTTTGTTTGTTTGCTGTCCGATATTGTCCACACTTGCTTGCGAATTGAATGCTTGCCACCGAGTCACTCCCCCAACCTTACATAGTCTGTAGCGCTTATAATACATTAAGTCGTAAATGTACTCGTACCAGAGTGTAGTCAGTTCATTTGGGCAAATCTGATTGGCAGTTGCATTGCAATGTCCATATTTACTACAACCACAACAAGAACAACAAGAGTCTCAGAATAAGAATCAACAGAAATGTAATATGATGAGTGCTGCGATCAGTTAAGATGTGCTGTTCTTGTCGATTTCCTTTTTTTGCTTTACTATTGAGAATTGCACGCAATGTGTTCGTTTTGCGAAATGCCCATCGATGATCGTGCAAGTGCATACATACATATGTGCTACATGTTGCAATGATAACAAACAATATAAATCAAGGCATGCTCTTGGTCATGTCGCAATTGGTGTTATTGGTGATAGAAGAGTATATATTCGATACAAACACTGAAACGTTCAGAAGGTCATGTAAGAAATGCTCGCAACGCATTTAGCATAAGTAAAAACGCAACATTCGTTGCATATTTCTTCTATGCAGATGATGTGAATAATATAATATTTGCTACTATACATTTACCAATTCTGTACTTGAATGTTGAATTTGGATATTCTAAATACGAAACAGACCTAGAATGAGTCGATACTATAAATATTTATAAATGCACACTAGCATCTGTCGTTAACTCTGCGGGCTAAACCACTGGCTATTTGATAGCAATGAGGTAAAAACATGCATTAAACCATTTGAGATATAAATATTTATAACAAATTAATGAGCTATTTTGAGCAAAAATTTTGGTAATTAAAAGGCTATTTCATTTATTAGTTATTAATTTTTTAATTAATACACGTATTATTTAAGATTTTGTATCTTGAAATGTTCTTTAATATGAAAAATACAGTTTTTCAAAGACTTACAAAAACCATTTTAAGTGATTATTTTTTGAAAAAAAAAACATCTTCGTATTATTGATAACATTTCAAGTTCAAAATTAGACTTTAGATTAATAAGTTGCACCTTTTGCCTTCTAAAAATATTAATATTTGATTTTTTCAGATTTGTAAGGAAAAAATTACATTTAAAATAACGATTAAACATGCTACAAATTGCATTAAATTTCACATAGTGCTTAATTAATTTTTTTTTTTTCCTTTAAACTCCTAATTGGAGTATAGGGCCTCTACAAGGCTTCGCCATCGCACACGGTTTTGGGCAGTTGATCTAGCGCCTTCCCATGTGATGCCGGCAGCAGCTAGCTCACCTATTATTGATCGTCTCCAGGTGTTTCTTGGTCGTCCGCGGCCTCTGCTCCCCTGCGGGTTCCACTCAAGCGACATTCGCGTGATGCTATCTGGCTGCTTTCTTAGCGTGTGGCCAATCCAACGCCACTTTCTACGCTTAATCTGGATCAGTATGGGCTCTTCGATAGTCAGACGCCATAGTGCCTCGTTAGAAATAGTGTTAGGCCAGAAAATTCTACAAATGATCCTCAAACACTTGTTGACGAAAGTTTGCTTAATTAATAACAAACAAAAATTTTGTTGCCCAAAACTTAAAGATCTGTGTAACTTTACCCTTTCGAATCACTATAAATTTTATAAAGCAATATTTTGACTACGTAGCTTAGCAAAAACATCAAGCATTCAAGCATGCTTTCAACCATTTCTCCCTAAGGAAGTATCAAGTATGGGAGCCCCCCCTAAAAGGTGAAGATATGCGGTAATTAGGTATCGAAAAAAGGGTTAGGAGGAAAAATTAATAAGGGCCGATCATATAGTTTATCCATCTTGGGGCGATTCCTACGCAGCTATTGTCTATTCAACGGTATTTTTACGATCATTTTGTAAAGGAGTCCCCTTAAGAGGTGCAGATATGGCATAATATGTTTGGAAGAAATGATGAAGGAGAAAATTTAATGGAGTCAGTCATATAGTTGCCCATCACGGGCGATTAAAAAACAAAAAATAAATATGTGGCACTTAATGCCCCAAAAGGCTCATTGGCCGAGCTTCTCTTCCATTACTGTTGTGCGTCTTAAATTTTGGACAATTTTAGAAGGGACCTACTTATTTTAGCCGGTTCCGAACAGCAGAACACTTGTGACATCACTTTTTCTGAGCTTTGTCACAGAGTTCTTTAAGAAGCTTTTTCATGGCAAGTTGTTACTGTCGGAAGAATTGCCAATTGCTTGCCGACAGGTGAGTACCGTAAGAAAGAAAAATCTTATCGATATTAAATTTGTTATACATCAGCCGGGGATTGAACCACGACCTACAGATCAGAAGGCGAACACACTAACCACTGAGCTACGGCACCCACCTAAATCTCGGGCGATTTAGGTGTTTTAAAAATCGGCAAATAACGCCACTAATTTCCCCTAGAATTATGAAATCTATGGCTGACCTTCACTAATTTCTCCTCTTCAGAAATTCTTCCGAACTTACTTGCATCCTATTATCAACAATTCAAGGCACTCGACCAGATCTAAAACTTTCAGTAGAACACATGAAAATTACATTTATAATAATTTTTTTTTTTTAGTAATGTATAATTATTCCATAATGGTAGTGATTAAAAAGACACATTACATTATTTAAACAAGTAAAAATGTCATATTTGATATAAGTAGAATCTTAAAGCAATCCAAGTGACAAAATTATACCTTAACTCAATAGGTTGGTGTCGTTGAAAGGCCAATTAAATACGCATTTAACGATATATATTAATAATTAAATTTAAATGTTTAGTTACAACTATATTTCAATTAAAATTTTCAGAATTTCAGAAATTTTTTTAGATGCATGCTGAAAGTCCACCTGAAGAGGATTGATTCTGCTTGAGAAATTTCACGCAAACTAATACCGTACTGTGCTCAAATTGTATTTAGATAGAGCTATGCGATTAATCGTTTATGGAAGGTATTTGATTAATAAACCATTCGATTAATTACAATTTTGATGAATTAATCTAGAAATAATTTTACTGATCATAATTTTGATTAATCGAAATGGAAATTATTTGGCTAATCAGAATTTTGATTAATCAAAACATTTGAAATGAAAATTTGAAATGCACTCTCGTATTTGTTACTTGGCTGCATGCCTTCTTTATATTGAAAACAATTATTTTATTCTGATTAATCGTATAATTTAAATTTTAGTTAATTAAAACCACGATTATTCGAATAATTTGCTATTTGATTAATCAAATTATTGATTAATCAGATTGTTTGATTAATCGATTACCCACAGAACAGTTCTCGTATTGTTAGTTAGTTAGTAACAGTTTCAATGTTTCATCATCGCTTGATTCGTTTATTTCATCTAATTTATCCAATAACATACTTAGTGCTATAAAAGAATATATACTTGTATGCTTATTGGTATTTATAAGCGTCGAGTATGTCATGACATCATCAATGAAGGGTGTTGGAATATTGTTTTAGCAACATTTTATTAAAACAAAACTGACAAATATTTTGCGTTCCTGATGTTCTTCAATGTTGAATGTTCTTGTCTATTGCCCCTCTCTCTCTCTTCTCCTATGTATTTCCTTCTTTGTAACGCTACCATTGCAATGGTTGGAATTTTGAATATTCTTTTAGATGCAAATATCTTTTAATTTTAATTCCATTTATGTATGTATTGTATGCTTATATATGTACGCGTCTCCAAACAGTTTTGCTTATACTCTGGCCTGTCTGATGCTATATGCTAGCAGGATGAGATTGAAAGCGAAACTTCTTCTCACTTCATGTTCCTACTGTTTTATTTTCATAGCAACTTGAATGGCAAGAACAAAAACAAAATGATATTCATTTCAAAGGAATTCCCTGTTTCACTAGAAGTAGTCGATTTTCCTATCATAACAATAATGGCGACAACGACATTGGATTTAAATAAATATGTGGATGCATATATACATATATTATCTTGCTAATGTACAACAGTCTAATTTGTAAGATTTTTTCACCACATCATTTTTGATTACCTACTATATATTGCTGGGAGTTAATTCAAAAATATCAAAATAGCGTTTATATCAATTAGTCTTAGTGGATTTGATAATGGCAATGAATTCATTCAATTTCATTCTCTATACAGTGGATCAATTCAAGCAACCTTTCTGTTAAATTAGCTAAATATTGTTGAATGTGACTGGCATACTAAAGAAGAGCCCGTGGCACAATAAGCTCTTGTTTCTTCTTGGTATTTGTATCATCAATTGATTTCAAATTGAAACGCATTCAAATCATGAGACAGGATCTAGCTATTTTTCTTCAAATTTTCTAAACATATTTATTCCGACAATGTATTCATATTAAGGCCAGCATAAGTACATGTAAAAAAAGTACGTGTGATGATGATGATGATGAAGAGCATAAGAGAGTGGCGGACACACAAAATGCCGCCGCCATAGTCAATGTTTGCTGTCATCATTGTCTGCTTTAAAGATTACACAAAATATTTGTAAAAATAACAACAGCAACAAAAATAAACTGTTGTGAGAAGAAAAACAACAACAATGGCAATAAGTAAAAAAAAAAAAGAAAAATTAAATAAAAAATAATACAAGATGAAACAAAAAAAAAAATATAGCAAAATATTTACAAAAATATTTTCCACTCCAATGAAATACGAAAATGAAAAAGACACTGCCTGACTGACTCGCTGCCTGTCACCCCACTCGTTTCGATTGCTATAGCTCGTGTCACTGTATGTTTTGTGTGTGTTGATGTTGACGCTGACGCCACCAACATCACCTTGTCTCTTGTACGTATACGAGTATTGCGCCGCTATGTCAGTTGGTTGGAGCATCAAGGGGGTCCCGATGCCAACCAATACCAAATAGTTGAAACAGATACGAGCAGACACCATCACCATCATTACTGCAGAAACAAATAAATAAACAAAATATAACAAATACAAATAAACAAACAAACAGCAACAACAACAACAACAACAATGAAAACAAATTCATAAAGCTGCTGTTGCTGAACTTGACTGAGAAATCAACTGAAACAAGAAAATTTTCATACACACATGCATCTGTTCTTCTCATAGCTGTTGTTGTTGTTGTTGTTATTTGTTTTGTGCTATTGTAATATAAGGGCATTTCCCAGAAAAAGTTAACACAAATTTAGTAAAATTAAACATTTAAAAAAATTTAGCTTAAGTACACAAATATTATTGTATAAGTGTATGATTAGGCCACCTCATTACACAGTGCCACAGTATTTGTGCGGGCGGAATGTTTCTAACTGAGGATGAAAGACCTGACGCGTATAGTAAAACGTCCAAATCTTTTTTCATTCTCAGGAAAACTTTTTTTTATGGCTATAATAAATTTGAAATTTTTCTCTTTTGACTGCTTTAGAATATGTGGGAAGAAATGGTTAAAATTCATATCGGAACGAAATATGTAGTTTGAACAAATACAGTAAAATTTCATGCGGAATAATTTTGTAGAACATTTAACTCACTTGCTCTCTCACGAAAGGGTCGTTTTGACCCATTTTTCGAAAGTCTGCATGAAACGGCATTTGGGAGATTGCTAGAGGATGAAAATATTTTAGAAAATTATTATTTTACTAGGGTTATTCTCAGACCAAATCTTTATACAAAGAACGTAAAAGTGCACAGAAATTAAAAAGCAAATATAAAGGGTTATCCATTTCGCGGTTTCAAAAGTATAGAGCTAGAATTTGACATCTGTCAAACTGAGTTGTTAAAACAATTTCTTTCTTTTTCAGTTCAAAGTCTGACATTTGCGAAAATAGATCGCTTAACTATCGCACAACGCATTAAAATTGTAAAAACCTACTACAAAAATGGTGATTCTGCCACAGCCACATATCGTGCTTTAAGAGGAGATTATGGTTTACATAATCGTCCAACTACGCAAGAAATTGGCAAAATTGTGAAGAAATATGAAGAGACTGGATCGGTTACAGATATTGTAAGGCCTGTGCATCATCGTTTCGCTCGTACCACCGAAAATATCGCTGCTGTAATTGAAAGTGTTGCCGAAGACCCGAATGTGTCG
This sequence comes from Megamerina dolium, assembly GCA_963854835.1. NCBI lineage: Eukaryota > Metazoa > Arthropoda > Insecta > Diptera > Megamerinidae > Megamerina > Megamerina dolium. Next base: position 35,987,862 of record OY978526.1, read on the forward strand.
ATTCCTCGTCGTTCTCAGGAATTATAACTGTCTTACGGCACATTATGGCGTATTTTGCATTTGGATCTACACCTACATCCATATAAAATCCAGCTCACACAACAAATGAAGCCAGCTGACCATTCACAACGTCGTAGATAGAAAGGTCTGTTGTAATACCTCCGAGCTTGTTTTCAAGTACTGTTGTACATGTTAAATTTGGAACAGTATTAGAACAGACCTATGTATATTAGCTGGATCCGAACGGCAGAACCTTTGTGTCATAATTTTTTCTGAGCTTAAGGACAATCTTTGCAATATTAATATTGCTTAAGCCGTGGATTGAACAACCTACGGATTAGAAAGCCAACGCACCAACCAGACCCCCCACAACTCATCTAGTAAAAGTACCCAAAATTTGTTGTGTAACCTTTTATTCAACTTTAACTTGCGCCATATTTTATGCAGACGAACACAGGAGATACTCATACATCTTTGCTCATCTACTGCAAAGTAAACAAAATCATATCCTTTTATTTGTCTTAGATTCTCTTCATATTTGATGCGTAATAACCCAGGAAATGCCCATATGTATACAAATATAAATTTTTTATATAAATTTGTTATGTTCTTATTTGCTTAAGTATTGTTGATATTTCGTATCATCTGTTGAGAAAAAGAGTTTATATTCATTTGGTTGCCAGTTGCCGTCGCTTGCTGGCTGGTTCTATTTGATTTAGTTAAATTGAGCTGTTGGTTAGTTATTTCGAAATGTTTAATTGAAAGAAAAAACAACAGAGAATATTAAATGAAAAACAGTCCAAATTAAACACGCACAATAAAAATGGACGGTAAACTTGGCCAATGTTCTTCGGAGCCTATAATGCCAGTGTTTATATCTATAAAAATAAGAAAAGAAAATATTCCTCATATATCTCTTGCATGCTTACAACATATTTTTTAATATCACCTAACAGTTGTGTAGTGAGTCTATTTACCTGACTTTTATGTGTCCCCTTTATAGAAAGATATGTGCACATGCTAGCACATGCTTACATACGTCACGCAGTGTGTTGCTGATAGAATTTCTTGAATTTGCTGCTATTTTTCTCTTATTACGTAATACACAAATACATACACAAGAATACATTATTCGTTGTATGTCAGAATACCGTTTGAGATGATCGCAAAGTATTTATGAAACGGTAAAAGTAGGATAGTTTCACTTGTCACTAGGACACTACATGTACACGCAGTAATGCTGAAATAATGCTGTAATTTTGGTAACTGGAACAAAACTCTTTCGTGCGGTGAACCTGTTTCAAACAGCAGGACTAACAAACGATCAGACGAAGAAGAAGGTTTCAAATCGCGCTATTGCACAGCGGGAAGATGAGAGACATAGTATTTTGCCACGTTTACGATATATGTATTTTTGCCGCTTCTCATATTGTTGTCATGTAATATTGCATTGCAACAGACAACAGCTCTATACGAACATGCAATAAAGGAAGACACAATTGTTAGGTATGTACGTAGAGCGTATGAAATTCCCGCCAAAATATCAGCAAGATTTATGAAATTTGACAAATTAGTATTTGGACTTACAAATATTTAACACGCACAACAATACTGGAAGAATGTGCTCGGTCAAGGTGCTTTAGACTTTCAAGTGCCCATTATTTATTTGTTAATGTGCTCAAGAGCATTGCTCGAACTAAACCAGCTTGACTAGATGTTGTCGAGACTGTAATTATGTATGAATTAGAAAATGAAGTAATTAAAAGATTTCGCTCTAAATATAATTAACCTTGTTCATTTTGACACCATTAAAAATATAAAAATACATACTCGTACGAATTCACGTATAAGTATAATTGTATTGAATTTTTTTTCTATTTTTTTTGTTTGTTTCAAGGTAAAAATAAAGTTGTTACTTTAGCACGTTCCTCCTTGTATAGCGCATGCTAACCGATTAAGATGGCTAGAGATGTGTATTCTGGAAATATCTACATAATAATGATGACGCAAATAACATCAGTGGTTCTCTTAGAAAACCTCTTATAGTAAGCTATTAACAGCTGATTCTCATAGCATCTTTAGGAGAAAAAGTTTTCTGTGTTCAAAAATTTCAAAAGTCGAAACTTAAGGATGTAAGTTATATCAGTGATCCAGGGCAATTGCAAAAATTTGGAAAAAATAATTTTGGTCTTTGATCAGAATAATCGTGTGATCATTCTTTAGGTTGATATGTTTGTGCGCAAAGTTCAGTGGTTTTCATCGGATTCCGCCAATTTTCGAACTCGTCCGTTAATAAGCAAATGAACTTATATGTACCGAATTTCAGCTTGATAACTTTATATGTTCCTATGTAAAGTGTGGGAAACCTATATGCGAAGGCTTAAGTTTGTATGGCAGGTAAGTGTAGTTTTCATCAGATGTGTTCCATTTTCATATATATGCACTAATTAATAAATAAAATCGTACCTAGCAAGTTTCAGATAGATAGGTTTAAATTTTCATGCATAAAATGTGACAATAGGTGTGAGTGGTTTTTATTAAATTTTATCCATTTTCTAACATATCCATTCTGTGATCAAAATAATTTTATCTAAATAGTTTTACCATGATATCTTTAAATTTTCTTGCGAAAAGTGTGAAAAAACTCATTCAACAACACGCTTTTGTAAGGGAGGTAGGCGAAGTTTTTATTCGATGACATCCATTCCTTCCAATATCAGTTTTGCGGTAGAATTAAACTTACACAACAAGTTTTAGTACTATAGCTTAATATTTTCACACATAAAGTATGAAAAATTGCATTCAACAGCATACTTTGGTACCGGAGGTAGGCGTGATTTTTATCTAATTTCTGCCATTCACAAACTTGTTTATTTGCTGGTGAAAATATTCTTATGCACCAATTTTTAGCTTAATCGTATTATAATTACGGCAAATATCGTGCAAAGGTACGGATATACCGACGGAGTGTAGAGTGTAAAAATGTTCAAACCAACCATTCAAAATTGGAGTACAGTACTAGAGCTGTTATATTTGTATTTACCGATATTTGATATGAAAAACGTTGGAATGAAAATATGTTCATCTTTCTGTAGAGCTGATGGTGCCGTGATTTGATTCGATGCACACAAGTGCAACTACTTGAAACTGATAATTGTCATTGCTCTTATTCTGATATTCATATTTCAAATGTAATAAAAGTCCGTCTAGCCATCATAAAACAAAAAAACCCTGAAGAGCTCTTAAAAATCTCCTTACAAGCTACAAATATCATATGATTGTAGAGCCGCAACCTACAACACGTTAATTATGTGGTGATGGTGATTAAATTAAAATAATGTTATTATTTTTACTTTTGTTGCTGGCGTCTCATTAGCCAACTGCCAACAGTGAGTGAATGTAAAATGGCGAAACAAGCAAAATAAACATGAAAAGAAGCAGTAGCTACCGTGTACTTGTATAGGATATGGCACAAAAATATGTATAGCAACGTATATTGCGTGGTATAAAATGTGTTATATGGCACATCAATGTTGTTAATTCAAATTCACAACAATTCCACTGGGCATTTTATGCCGCTTCTTAATCTTTTTTTCTTCTAACAGCGGCGCCTGAATTTCATTTACAAGCTTGCGTCCGTAAAGCAGCCGATACTCATATATGCATGTACATATGGATGTTCATACATAGTACAGATAATACTTATGAGTTTGTATCATATATATTTTATGCCACATATTGTTGCATATTAGGCACTCACATAGCTCGTTAACGTGTTGGATGTAAATATGATGGAGTTGAAGAGTATGAAACACGAAAATAAAATGAAAATGAGATGTTTTCTCAGTAGTGACAACAGCCACAGAAGCAACAACATTAAATGGAATAAAACTCCATTAGCAACAACAAAAATAACCACAATAACAGTATGGAGTATATATGTATGTAGCTGGGAAAACCACAAATTAGTTGTAATGCACAACTGTCGCTGCTGGCTTAGTAGTTGACACTATACACTGTGTGTGTATATGTGTGTGTGTGTCTCTAAAATTACAATTACGCCATTTGCGATTTCAAAATTTCACAGGACACCAGTCAACATTCCAACCGTGTATTGTATATATATACATATGTGTGCATGTGTGCTATTTGGGTGCAACTAGAATATGTTGCAGCAAGAACACATCACCAACAACAACAACATCTCCATTAGCATCAGCACTTACCACATTTCCTCATGCGCAGCAAATGCATGTGGGAGCGGTAATGGTGTTCATTACAAAATTTCATAAACACATTAAAATGGTGAGTTCTAATTAAAAGCAACAACAACAACAACAACGTGAGTATAAAGTACAACAAATACTACTGCGACATAAGTAATACACTGAGTGACTGCCGGTTTTGCGTATTTGTGTGTGTGTGTGTGTCCATGTGAGTCTCTGCAGAACAACAAACAACGGTCTCCAAAGCCATTACGTCTAATGCGTGCTTGTGTATAGTCGTATATGAATTCATTGGGGAAAACATATTCTCATGAACTATTACCGCAGGTGTGAGTGATGATGTTCTAAATGATGGTTCACAGTTAATAAAACTATGTGAGATACTTTAATTAAATTAAAGCAACACACTATTGCACAATTACATTTACATTGCAACTCATTTTCAGTGATTAAATCTAATTGTATGTCACATTATTGCTTAAAGCTCCGTCGTGTTTCTTCGAAGTTGTTTATTTCAAATGTGCTTTGAACCTTACTTGCATATACGAGTATTGGGTATTGCCAATAGTTGCATTGAGCGTGTGGATGAATCTATTTCAGTCAATATTTTATCGAAAAATTGTTTAATCGATACGAAAAGCAATAAAATTACAATAAGAAATATCCAATTGCATTCCTACCTATACCTACAATAGATTGGATAAGTGTAAATATCTTCAACCCCTAGGAATATTACACGTTCATTAGTAACCCGCATTGCATGTGGCACCATTAAATTCCTATTTAATATAGGTACACACACATATATTCATATTATATGAGGAATAGCTTTGATAAGGGCGTGCTATTTTTACTGTGACGTTTCTAACATATTAAATGAATGGCAAGAGCTAGAAATCTTCCGTCGGAATTTATAGAATTGCTGATTTAAAACCTTCGACTTGGTGACTTTTATTCAAGTCTTTATATTCAATGAACCATATTCAATCCAAAAAAACAACAAAATTTGTAATTGAATTTTGGAATTTTTTTTGGAACTAATCAACGAGGAACGTCGATGTGATCGCTTAAGAAATCCGTTGTTTCAACGTTTTTCAACAAGTGTTGCTTTCAATTTGTTGGCTATTTAAATTTGTTAGTTTTTGCAAAGACTTGCAAGTTTAAGTAAACACAATAGCAACTTTAGTATTTTTATCTAGAGTTCTGATTATTAATATCACGTTTAAGGCTTTGAGAAAACCTTTGAAGTCAAATTGCTAATCAATCGATTAAATTTGTCTGCTACCTTTCGAAATAAAATTTCACAAAAGAAAGAGTGAGAAAACGCTGGAATTCAAATTGCGAATAGTTTGATAACTAAGGGTGAATTTTTAAAATATTGAACTGCTATTTACTATTGTACATAGTTGAAAACGGTTAAAATTTTTTTTTTGAAATTGAAAAAAAGTATATTTTCCAAATTTTTTATTTTAACAATTGCTTTCTTCTCTCAGAATATTCTACAATATATAATTAACTATAAATAAGTAACCTTTTTGCATTGAACAATATTTGTATTGACATTTGCATTACCATTTTAATGATATCTTGCTCTTCTTTATTTCAGAATCGTACTACGGATCACTTGTATTGGCAACTCCTTGTCTTTCTTGAGACAGAAAATAGTTAGACTGACCAAATTTGATAAATCCTACAGATGCTTAATATAAATTTAATTGAAACTTACATATCTACTTATAAACTCACATTTCAATAAATTCTATGTGCAAAATACTCTACATATAGTACGTGCAAGCCACATCCCCTTCCACTAATTACATAATAATATCTACGAAACATCTCATATTCGACCATGACCGAACTGATGATCTTTCGATTTACATCTACTTTGTGTATTGAAAAAAAAAAATGAGCGGAAAACCAAACAATAGCAAGTACAGAAGATTATGTTCCATACAATCACAGAGAGACATTCTAACATGTAAGCAAACACATGTGTGCTCGATATTCATATCAGTTAATGGAAAACTAACATGGGGGAGGAAAACTCAATATTCTTTGGTGTAAAAACTATGTAATGTATCGTATGTAGTGTAGTGTAGTGATAGTAGCAGTGTAGCAACATCATTCATATGGGGGTAGATTATGAATGTGAGAAAGAGATAGGTAACACCGTGTGTTTATGTGCATTCTTTCTAAGGGAAAATGAAAAATAAGAAAAACAACAAAAACAAAAAGAAATGATGGCAGATGATAATCTTCTAAAGGAGGGTGAGTTTGCAATTCGGAAAATAGCATTTGTTGTCATGGCAGCATGGCGTGGTATAGCTACTACTATATTCTGTCAGTTGAATAAGTAACCACCATCACTATCACTATATGAATCTTACTTGTTATTTTACTTTTATACTATGTAATAATGTGTGTGTCTTCTTGTTGACTTGTTTTGTTAATTTTTTATGTTTATTTCTTTTGTTTATTGAAAAATAAAATAAAATTGATCAACTACATACATACATACATTCCTATTTCCTATTGAAGGAGTCTTATCAACATTGTTCTGATTTCGTGTTAAAAATATTTCTAATGCATAGCACTTTGCATTCATAATTGATTTAGAATTAATTGGGTTAGAATATTAGACCAAGTCATATTGTTGGTGCTATATCTTACGCTCGATAGAGTACATGAAATATGGCAGTCAAGTTGTTGTTGTTATTTGTGTTAAATTGACCGTAAGCACACATATAGTATACTACACGCAAACCCATACTCGTACTAATTATCCAGCTAATATTTAATTATAATTAATTCAGATGTCATTTGCAATTATTAAATTTATTGATACTTCCCGCTCGTAGCACGTGAAACAGCACACGCACAAAGATGTTCATATATAAATGAGCCATAATTAACAGCAAGCAGAAAAAGGAAACATACATACAATTTATCATACAATTGACCATAAAAATCTGTTTGCAAAGTGAACGTATTAAAGACGAGATGGTCGTCCCATCCAGAAAGGGACGATGCGTATGAAAGAAAACTTCAGGAATTAATTTCGTTTGCAAGTATTGCTGATCGATGCGACATTCACGTCCTCTCCTCATTTCAGATTGTTTTTCTTTTTATGTTTTTTTTACTGTGCCTCAGCAACTAAATTGAATTGAAAATCTCATTATCACCTTGCTGCATATTTAAGAGCAGTAAACATACTGCAGTCAACCAAAAGGATGCGAAGAATCACGTCTGCATCGATCGTTCACTGATCGCACGTATATCGCAGAGAGATACCACCAAATTATCGCAATTATTTGCAAAATTAACAAATTGATATGAAATTGATTAGTGACGTACGTTTCGGATTGATCAGATTGCATAAATATAAGCATAACAGGTTCTCATACGCGAATATATTTTTAATTTAGTTTATTTGTTAATAAGTTGTTAGTATGTGTGAAGAGGGAGACTACCTTGAGGCATATATAGTAAGTAGGTGAAAATGAATATAAATGAGTAACACGTGCGTATGACATTTAATGAAATATAAAAAGGACAAGCCACATAAACATAAGATGATTTAAAAGGAGATGTGAATATTAATTTAATGGATGATATCTTTTGCATAAAAAAGCTATGAACATTATGAAAATATAAAAATGAAATTATGTTTGTAATTGTAGAATATAAAAAATTAAAATGAGAGAAAAACAGAAATTGAAAATCAATTAATATCATGTCAGCATACCATCATAAATGGTAGTGTGTCCATAATATATTGTACATACATATGTATGTGCTATGTGGTTTGTGTATGACGAGCTCACCACATACTTACGATCAAATATTGTACGTACACATGTATGAACATAGTGTATTCAAGTCAAAATGTGAAATGTGAATACGAAATTCTCATGTGAATACAAATTTTTCAATTAAGCCATTAATTCACTTTATGTATGCATACATACAGATTCACTCATGCATAAATGCGTACAGATGTATGAGTTCCACGGAGAGTAAGAGCTCTCAAGCATCATCATTCCTCATGTCGCATTATACATTCTCGTATGTATGAACATTTTATTAAGCAATGACAAAAAGGCCATGGCAATTGCAAGTAAGTACGTAATGCTTTATTGCAATAGCAATGCCCATAATCATATCCCCGACAACATCTCTACAAGTTTTCATTCAATACAAATGCACAACTCAAACCCAAGAATAGTCTGCAATGTCCAGCATCGTGCATAATTACGATCGAATTCTTTACTGGCGTCCATTTGTTCATTCGTTTGTTCGTTCGTTCATTCGATTGTTGTGTTGCACATTGTAAACTTGTCGTCACAAATTTCAAAGAAAAATCAACAACAACAGATATATATGGTAGTACAGATGAAGTTGGCAGTGGGACGGGTATGAGGATAGGCATATGTACAGTGTGTTCATAAGTATGTTGAAAAATGATTCTCCTGATTTCAATTCTCAATGAATGCAAATGTGTAAAGCGTTGAATGTCAAAATAATTTTGTACAATGAAATCAGGAATAACGACAACAACTATCTTAATAGAACTATTCTTGCTAATAAAGAGTTCTTCATTATGGGCGCAGAATTTTAAAAACATTTTGCCGATGAAAATACATTTAGTGACATTGAGGTATTGTAATAAAATAATATCGATTGAGTGACTTTAATAGTTTCGACGGCTGAAAATAATTTGAGAGACTTAAATTTAGGTGATTCGCATGACTTTTCTAGATCCATCCCAAGCTAATACGATTCTTCTGCAATACAAAATCAATCTGTGGTGCAAATGGCTTAAAGAAGCTGTCGGAATGCCGAAGAATTAATCATTAATTGTCAAATCGCGGACAATTTTTATTATTGATAATGATACAATTAATTTCATTACAGAAATTGGCTGATTTTCAATTAAAATTAAATAAAAATACAAAGAGATATGTTGGAATAACAAGTTTTCTATAATTAAATGACAGTTATACAGCTTGCAAATGTCATAACGTACTTTAAACGTTGCCATGCATAATGAAAAGTTTAAGCACAGCCCTTGAAGAACCCTTTAGTTGCTATTCTTGCTGTCCATAGCAATGCTAATGGTGATGTTGATTATTCCCATGATTGAAATATACAGATTTATTTGATTGCTTTTAAATTAGGTGTAAAAGTTGCAATGTTTGTATGTAAATGATCTTAAAAATGGCACACCTTTGAATTGATTACATATCTACTATTCATAGTTTAGTTTATGAATATCATTACAATCGTAACTATTACAATATTTTAAATAATTTACAATACGTATATTTAAAATTATGCGTCTTAAATATATATTTTTTTCATATTACAAAATGCAGCAAGATCTAGAAGAATGATTCCTCGACACGATGACGTCACACGTGTACATACGCTGTGTACGGGTTTTTGTTATCAAGTGGTGTTATGATGAAAAATCTAATTTTTTCAATCAAATCATAATTATTATGGTTTGTTAAAAAGAAGTTTGAAATATTTCAAAAATTAGCAATGCTATTTTTTAAAAATCGTCAGAGTAAATCGCAAAGTAATGAATTGAATATTTATTGTAATATTTTTAATTCTAGTATTTTTGATGCTTTAGCAAAAAAAATATTTATTTATAAATTCTATCTATTATTCTTGTACATATTTCTAAAGGTATTTGCTTAATAATTGTTAACGACTGACAATTTGAACAACCGTCGGGAAACAAGTGGTTAACATAGCAGTGCTCGATCAATATCTCTTTTATTCACAATATCACCATGAATGTTGCAGTGCAACTTTTTATAGAAAATAATTATAATCGTATTACGGCACATACTTTAACCCTTATGCTATAGCATTATGGTGGATATGAGTAATCGCTCTTTTTAAGTGATGAAATATCTCATGTGGTTATCAGTAATAACAATAGGCATCTGTTGTTTGAACATGAATATTAAATACTTTTAACACCTTTTTTTCTTTCTTATCTCTTAACCGGCTTTCAAACTATCTATTTCAATAGGAGAGAGCACGTGTTATTTTAAATTAACCTCCCTCACATATTTTACAAAATAGGATTACTTCAGTATAAATTCGTGATTTAAGTTAATTCGAATTCGATAAATGTTTCTATATAAGTTAAGGAGCGTAGGTGCATTTAAAAAAAAAAATAAAAAAAAAAATACCTTGTACAAGCGCAGTTGGAGACTACTTATCTATGAAACAATTGAAAATATTGTCGAATAAAGGAAAAAAAAAAAAAAATAATAATAATAAAGAAGAATTGATAGACTGCTCCTTTTTGGAAGTAGCTGGTCTAAGGGGTTTAAAACAAAAACAACTGTTTCAGATATTAATAGTAAAAAACTGAATGGAAAATAAAAAATATGTACGAACATAATATAAAAGCAATGGAAGATCCAACGAGCTGAATATCAATATATGAGTACATTAATGTATATAGTATAAGGGAATCGTATGGTCATTCATTGGTGGTTTCGGCAAGTTTAAAAAACCTTAATGCAGTTCAATAGCAACAGTAACAATGACAATGTCTTATACAGCTGTGATATTATACAAAAAAAAAACATAATATTAGGCCAAGAGCACAATATTACTCGCTCTCTATATATTGTCAAAGGCTTGTCTTCGTTTTTGTTTTATAATTTTTAGTATGATGTACCAATGTATACATTGTGTTGGTGTTGTCAGGGACAGACTAAGAGGAATTTAAAGTGATACCGGTATTAGGACGCGCCTTATGATGCTAAACTCATGAAATATTTAGATACATGGATACTCATTTATCCATAATAACGCTTATCAAAAAGGGAAAATAAGTATAAAATGGCCATTACAAATTCTATTCTTCAATGAAATGTCGTAAGTACAAGGCTCCGAATAAAGCTCCAAGCATTGAATTGTGACAATACTACGCATTTCATCTGTAGTTGAAAAAAACCTGAAAACTATCATAAAATTAAGGTGATGAAAAAAAAGAAAGCTGGAAATAATGGCAACTGTTCCATCGCGTGGCATTGGAAGGGCGCAAGAATATTCGAATTGAGTGCCGAAACTGCTCAGTCCGGCCCTGTGCATTGTATTTGCTTGGCAATGTCGATTTTCGTGTATACACAATGTTCAATATAAGCAACAGCTAGTAAGCAGTGTATTTGGAGCAACATTTGCAGTGGGGTGTAGCAATGTAGCGATGCAATTGTGTCTTTTGTTGCTGTTGCTACTTCATTTTTTCGGTGTATGTGTGTGTATTACAACCTTAATGATGACACGTGTTTGCATTTATTGTCGCAAGATATGACTATATACTAGTACATTATACTAAAGTTGATCGGTAAAGAAAAACCTATTTTAAAGACTACAAATTAACATGCAAGTACCTACATATTTGCCACACTCCATGCTGCTATGCTGCATCGTTGCTGAAATCTAGTAGAAATAACAACAACAACAAGTTGTAATGATTTGTTCTACAAATAAGCAGCAACAGTCTCTATTTAATCGATCCATATCGAATGGATCGTCCAATGAATGTGTGTGTGTGTGTGTGTGTGTGTACAGTTGAGTTGTTAATCGTTGTTTAATGTCTTTTTAAACGTGGACATAAACAATGAGCCACTCAAGATCGCGCACTCTGCACTCGAAACAACAATGGCTTAATTAAGCTCATGTGTATCTACATACGTACATGTGCATACTAAGTACAAATACATTCGCAAGTAAATAAAACCATGAAACACATTCGTTGTTGTTGTTGTGTTGTTTGTGTTGTGTTTCTTTTGAACTCAAGCGCCTCGATAGCAATTTGCTTATCGTTTAATGTGATACAATAAAATAGTATAAAAATAAATAAAAACAATTACCTTCCTATTATTACATGTATATGTGTGTGTATACATATGTGAGTGTGTGTTAGTGTCACATTATTGTTTTGTCCATGAAATGATGTAGTCGTTGTTGTGCATTGTCGTCATCATCGTATATCGCACATCGTATATCGTACATCGTATATCGTACATCAATGATTAATTAATTAAGAATTCACTTGCACATGCGCGTTGGCCGCTCTGTGGCGTAGTTGTCGCAACATTGAACGAACAAAAGATGCCGGAATATTGAAAATTGCTACTGATTTTGTTGTTGATAAAAAACCAACAAACAAACGAAGACAAAAAAAAAACAAATTATCAAACAACCAACATAAGTACGCGAGGCAAGTTCATGTACACATGTGCACTTATACATATATGAGCGGTAAGTTTTTACATATATATAAGTAATCGTACGTATGCAATATGTACATAAGTGAATGCCACCAACATGTGACAGCGCCACATTACAACAACAACAACAACAATAATACGATGTACTGTGATTATTATTATTGTCTTCATTTTATTGTATTATACAAGTACACGTCGTCATGTACACACACATCTAAGAAAGTTGAGCGTAAGATTGAGTTCGTGTGTGTGTGTGCAATTCATGTTTATTTGAACATTTTTAAATTGACAGTTTTATTTCTGTTTTTCTTTTGCTTCATTTTAATTTGAATTTTCATATGAGTGTGTCACTGTGTGTGTGTTAGTGTGTGCAATATTGCAAATATGAAGCGAGCAGGCATGAAGCTTGATTGACAAACTTAAGATTGTTATCTTGTTAAAAAAAGCACATTTTCTTCTTACACTCCTTACCTCCAAACTAATCATTTAATACTAGTATGTATGTTATTGTTGTTGCTGTTGCAAATTGCATATACTTGTGTGTTTTTATGTGTCTGTGTGCTATATTAGCTGTCGTAATTTGAAAATTGGCAGAGTAATACTATATTGCAATATGTATACACAAATCTGTTTGTATATATGTTCACGCTCTCAACAACTTGTTTAAGTGCTCGTTATTATTGCTTTGTCATTTTGTCATTTAAATTACTTACTTACAATTTACTTAGTTAGATTTTTGCATACACACACAGAATTCACCTTGAATATTGTTTGTCATCGTCATTCACATTCCCACACACTCTCTCTTAACCGATATCTCCAGATCAGCGAGCACTTATTCTGAGGCTTCTTTCGACCTCGCTCTCTATCTCTTTCTCACTCTCCTAGTATTGAATATATTAATGTGTTCATCTTCTTTCAAATGATTGTCAATTGAGTGTGTGATCGATCGATCGAACATTTAGCTGTTTTTGTTTCGACTTGCTTAAAATCATTTAAATAGATATCGTTGTAGTATTACTTAATAATGTGTGTATTTGTTGGAATATTCGTGGGAACTATTCAAAACAAAGTCTTATGAGTTAGATAATTGCGATTTAATTAAATTTTTGAATCGAATTCATGATTATATATCAAAAATAAAGTAATAAAGTAATGTTGAAATGAAGTTATGACATAATTGTCAAATTCAATGCATTGGACGGCGGTTTTGCGAATATTTTCGATTACATTTTTATCAGTTTATCAATTATGATATGATGCCAAATCGATTTGTGTTCAGCCTGATATCTATAATCCATATCATGCAGTATCAATATTGTTTATGGTAGCTATAGCACAAATTCAAGTTTGACAAAAAGTAGTTTTCACATAAGAATAACAAAGGAAACGCAAAATCGGATGAAAACTTCCCATACAAAAATATATTATTGAGTGTGTGTTCACACCTTACTCGATAAAAAATTAAAGTATCGAACTGAATTTTGATAAATAGGTTTATTATTATCACAAAATTTATTTATTATAGAAAATAAACTCAAGTGGATGAAAGCTACGCCTACTTCTCATACAAAAGTAGGTTGTAGAATGTGTGTTTTAGCACTTTATGCGCTATTGCATGAAAATTTGATATATGGTGTCAACTTGATTACAGAATAGATATATGTATGTGAAACTCGCCGTTACTTACTTCCCATACAAAAGTATGTTGTTGTAAGAGTGTTTCACGATTGGCGCACGAAAATTTATAGTTATTAAGCTAAAACTCGGTACATGTGATTACGTTCACTAACTTACAGCCATAGTCAAAAATAGTCTGAATTGGATAAAAACCAAGACTACCCCCCATACAAAAGTATGTTGTTGCAAGAGTGTTTTCACTCTTGGCGCACGAAATTATAAAGTTATCAAGCTGAAACTCGGTATAACTGACTACATTTACTAATCAACGAACAAAATCAAAAATAGTATGAATCGGATAGAAATAAAGCCTATCTCCCATACAAAAGTATGTTGTTGAAAGAGTGTTTTCACACTTAGTGCACGAAAATATAAAGTTATCAAGCTGAAACTCGGTATATCTGATTACTTTCACTAACCAATAGACATAATCAAAAATAGTATGAATCGGATAGAAATCAAGCCTACTTCCCATACAAAGGTATATGGTAAAATTTAAGATTTCACACGTAGCGCGCAAAAATAGACAGTTATTAAGCTGAAACTCCCATACAAACGTACTATGCTTCAATCAGTATTTCTTCACATTTTTTTTCACGAAAAATAAAGATATAAATCTAAATTTCGGCACAAATGACTGTATTTTCTGAATAATGAATATGTTTGTAAATGGAAGGTATGCGAAAGGATGATTTCGTCAGGAAAAAAAAAATTTCAAATTTATTTTTAGATTATACCTAATATTTATTATTACAATTTTTATTACTACATTTTTATTTTTGTGGTCTACTTTTATACCATAGATTTAGCAATAGTTCAAAAGCCTTTTAGAATTATAAATATACCTGCATATAAGCATAAAGATTTCATTGTTTGTGATAAACTGAAATTGGCATAATTTCTTTTTTGGACAATTTGACTTGTTTCATTCAATAGTAAGTATGTATAATAAGTACAATACATGGGTGTTATTGGGTACACACGCACATAAGCGTTAATTTTATGTAAAACATTTTCATATTTTTTCCCTTTGGAATTTTCCATTACAACAATAACAAATACGAGTATGTACATACAAACATGAACATGAGTTTGTGTATTATACATGTATGGGAGTATTTATATGCATACCTAGAATATTGGATAAACGCCACTGCTATAACTAAAAGGTAGAATTAATATAAGGAATAAAATAAAACAAAACAAAATTGTACACTATGTATGGCATATGTACTTGACTATATGTATTATTTGCGTGCAATCATGCGATTTTAATGTTACGCCAATAAAAATAGAACAACAACAGACTATACATAGTCAGCGACAACAAAAGTGCTACAAGAACAACAACAACAACAACAATACCAAGTAGGTACCATGAAACAGAGAACATGAGTGATATGCCATAGCAAAATGAAAATTATACACTCTCCCAGCTGGTTGGTTTGTTGGCGGCGGAAATGGTTAAACAGCAGCAGCAGCAACAGCACAGTAGCAGTAGCAGAACTCTTGTGCGCGATATTTTTGGGATTTCGATTGTTTAGTATTCGTATTGTGGATAGCCAGCTGTTGTTGTTGTCGAAATAATAACATAGTTATTAATAATAGCAGCAATTTCAGCATATTTGTATTGCTATTTATTTTAAGTTACCTACATGTATTTATTACAAGTAAAAAGCTTTTTAATAGAATTACCCAAAGCCAGATTTTATGATAAAGTCCATTGTTTTTTTTTTTTTATTTTATTCTGTATTTTTATTGAGATTTCTTTTGCCGCCTGCCTTGAGATATAGAAACTCGCAAACTACTTATGTATAGAAAGTTGACCATGGGAATTATGCATATTTTATTATATTGAGTGTTTGGTTAAATTTGAACGAAGTGAGTCATTAGATGAGATATGCATGTTATTCTGAATAGAATATCAAAATATTTGGTTGCTTTTCCAATATATATTTTAATATTTTTAATAATATACATATACATTCAATATTTTTATTTACATCTCATTAACGCAATTCTCATACACATACATCTCTATAG
This sequence comes from Megamerina dolium, assembly GCA_963854835.1. Taxonomy (NCBI): domain Eukaryota; kingdom Metazoa; phylum Arthropoda; class Insecta; order Diptera; family Megamerinidae; genus Megamerina; species Megamerina dolium. Next base: position 36,004,078 of record OY978526.1, read on the forward strand.
TCGATAGCTACTATTTGCTTACTCGTTTCAACATATTGCTGTCACATATTCAGTATACGATACACATGTGTTTTTATGCAACCAACAAAAGCTTATTGACTTTTTGTTGTGTGTAATTTTATTTGCGTAGAGGATATTCTTCAAAAGACAATATCTATACAAATACCAGTATGTACATATATATTTATGTACCGACGTATGTACTAAAGGTTCATTCTGTTGCTTGGATTCTTGGTTTAATTCCGGTGTTTTGCCACTACTGCTACAGCAAGCATTGTTTACTTAAATTAAATGCGAGAGAGACAAGCTTTTGGCCTTATATCGTATCGTCGCTATAAACCTATGTATCGTATGTATGAAAATTTATCATACAAAAAAAGCGTAAGCAAGTATTTTAATTTAACAAATTGAATACTACCTACAGAAATGATCGATAACAACGTGAAATTAAGAAATAAGTGAGACAAGTTAATGAATTTGCATAAAAAGAAAAAAAGAAAAATGATATCAGATTATCCTTGCTGTAATTAATAAGGTAACACACTCCGCTATGTTAAGGCTATGAATTGAAGTCGACTACATGCAAATACATGTAGCCGTAGCTCAGTGGTTAGTGTGTTCGCCTTCTGATCTGTAGGTCGTGGTTCAATCCCCGGCTGATGCATAACGAATTTAATATCGATAAGATTTTTCTTTCGAACGGTACCCACCTGCCGGCAAGCAATTGACAATTCTTCCGACAGTAACAACTTGCCATGAAAAAGCTTCTTAAAGAACTCTGTGACAAAGCTCAGAAAAAGTGATGTCACAAGTGTTCTGCCGTTCGGAACCGGCTAAAATAAGTAGGTCCCTTCTAATATTGTCCAAAATTTAAGACGCACAACACTTTGGGCTTTATGTGCCACATATTTTTTGTTTTTTTTTTATTTTACATGCAAGTACACATTTTAGAAATTTTATCTTCACCTTTCGCCTTCATTTTCTATATTCATCCATTCAAATCGGGTGAACATTTTTGTAGTTACAGAAAAATTGATATCTGATAACTGTTAAATTTCGCTTTCTATGTAAATCCATCAAATAATTGCAATCGATTACTGCAATTATTGCAATTTTTTATTCTGATTTCTACCTCTAGAACTCTGGTTTCGACAAATAAGTGCTTCAAGTAAATTCTCAACAACCAAAAATCTCACAGAATATGTATTTGTGAGTCAGCTTACTCGTATACAGTATGTACAGTAAGAGTAACGCTTTTTAAACACATTTTGTTGTTGTTATAGGTTTGGTATTTTCTAAATAAATATTTCATTTTTAATGATTTAATCATTGAAGATAATTATGAAAATTCGAATGTCAATTTAAAATAGCATTTTTTGTTGCTCTACAAACCTTTTTTAATTTCTAAGAAATTACGAATGAATCCATTCATTAATTAATTCATGCATTCAGCAATGATTTTAATAGTGAAATGATCCACCCATTGCAATTGATAAAGATTTGAATTTTAAAAATAATTTAATACATTATTCATAAGATATTATTTGTGTGCATGTATTCATATGTGTGTGTATAGCTACATGTATGAATAGTAATTAAACAAGTTTCTAAACAACAAATTAAGTTTAGCAACAGCTTCAGAGTTATTTAATAAATTTATCGACGTACTTGTGATTAATTTAATTACAATATATCAGAATATTTAATAGAAATTTATATATATATATTTTTTTCCGATTTCTATGATAAATTAAAATAATATGATTAAAATTGCAAGAATATTTTTATTGGAATCTGAAATAATTAATGTACTCATATGTATCTAATCTTATATATTATTTTTACGATGATAGTTCGCAACTAATAATTCGTAATGCGCGAATAATTGCAAATGTATTAGAATGAACGAGAACTAAAGAAATGAACAAGTGATAATCAAAACAAGAGATAATATTTCTAGAGTGTTGCCAGATGAATATGCATTGTTGCATTTCATTTATTGACATAATCCAGTCACATTAAAAACCATCACAGTATTATTGCTATAATCGAAGCTACACTATACACTGTAAATTATTTATGGTTTGTTTATATTTATTTGTTGTTGTTGTGTATAATAACTAAATCGATTACGTATGTGATAATTAGCCACAAACAAAGATACAAAAAAAATCAAATTAATATTTTTATTCGACCATTCATTTGGAGATTCTCAGTGTGACAGTTTAAAAAGTGATAAATAATTAATTAACCATTTCAGTTTGTTATGTTATACGAGTAGCATTAATAAAACAAAAGTGTATATGTGCTCAATGGTATATTAAGCTTAGCTTAGCGGAATTAATTATAATAATGTGACTATGTTGAAGTCAAAAAGTCTCTTTAGTTGACTAACGCAAATCGAAATAGAAAAGTTTAGTTGGTGTAAATTAATTACGTTAAAATCTCGATGGCAAATAAAACGAAAGAGGTAAATTAAAAGCAACAAAATATGCGATTAACAATCACATTAAATTTTGAGAAGCATTTCGATGATGTTCTCGGCTTATTTGAGTATTGGAAATAATTGGTTGAATAAATACAGACACTTGAATTCTATCCATAAGAGTCGATGAGCTTGAAGCAAAGAAAATATTGATGAAAAATAAATAAACTAAAAAGAAATTTTTGTCGAAAAATACCAAAATTATTTTGCTATTTTTTGACATTATTTAAAAAAAAAAAAACAAAAATATGGAATAGTATCGAACATAAAATGCAAGGCATTATATATTTGACATTATTGGAAAAACCTTCATCATACTAATGTTATCTATCCTAATGTACTTTACATATACAACACGTACACCATGTTAGTATGTAAATATTTAAATTGCAAGTTTAATAGATTTTCAATAGTGTGACTTCTGTTATAGCTGATTTTACATACTATCTGTTGTCGTTTTTTTTGTTCTTTTTATTTTTCTGTTCAATTTTAATTAATCAAAGCAAAATATATTATAAATACAAGAAAAAAAATTGAAATAAAAATAATAAAATTCCAAACAAACAAAAAATAGACAATTGCTAACGAATTGTTGTAGTCTGTGAGTTTGCATGCTCATTTACATATTCATATTACTTGTGTGTGTGTGTTGATGTATCTTGGTTGCACGAATTGTTATCGATTTGTTTAGATAGCGCCACGTTGCAATTGTTGAAGTAGACACAATGAGTTGGAAGTTGAGATCGATTGTTGGAGATTTATTTTTTTTTGATACATTGACAGGTGACAATGCCAAATGACAACTACATTATATGGCTGAAAAGTTAAGCTAATATTTGTAGTTACTACATTAAACTAATCACTATTGTTTACTAATTGAATATCGTCAAATAGGTAATCGTGTTGTGTGGTGTCATTTGTGGGACATAGAATATTATTTAATAGAATTTTAATCAAGTTCAAACGACGTGTATTACTTGAGTGCATCCACTGTCACTTGTTACAGGTGAATCGAAGTGCAGCACCCATACGTATGTATGTGTGCGAAAATAGATGTTGTTAATGCAAAAGAAGATAATATTAACAGCATGCATATGCATATAATCTATGTTTGTTGCTGGTTACTCGATACACTCGTTCATGTTTTTACATATATGTATGAAACATGACAACATGCAATAGCAACAGCAGGAGTAGCAACATGAATAACCGCTAGTGAAACACAAAATGCCAACAAGTATGTGTAAAGTGTTTTGCCAACGGAAGAATATGAAATCTACTAATACGAGTTTGTAGATATGTATGAACATATCTTGTATGTCATAATATTGCCATCACCAACTGATGTTGATAATCAAATACACAGAGTTTTCCATTGGAAATGCTTTTATGGAAAATTGTAAATAGTGTGTGCGATCTTCTGCATATGGTTTCTCTTGTGCTGGATGGAGGTGTAAATAAGACTTATAGAAATTAGGTTTAATATTCATTTGCAATCTAACTGAATATATGTAGGTACCCAGAAGCATACGGTATATACCCTCTAGCAACGTAGATATTCAACAATAATCAGAATTCGATCGGTCTATAAGAAAATGTTCAAGGGAAAATTCATTAGAAAATTGCTTGAATATGCTCTAACATGAACAAATTACGGAATGAGATTTTTAGGGATTCCAAATTAGTGAGTCCAAATATTTTGATGAAAATGTTGAACAATTTTAATATAAATGCATTTGCAGTAACATGTATATTTGTCAAATTCATTTACGGTATCATGTAAAAATTATTTTTCATTCGCACATCCATCTAATCGATACAAAATTTGAAAATTTGAAAGAATTATTTCCTAATGGGACCATTTTATATGATAATTCCAATGCTTAAATAAAAAACTATACATTGCAAATTTAAACATACATACATACAGCATCAAGAACGACATTGTTTGTGGTAAAAATTAAAAAAATAAAAATTGTGCAAAATATGAGCAAAAATGATTTATTGAATAAAGATGAGAATGTATATGAACTATTGTGTATGAGTGTGTGTGTGTGTGTGTGTGTGTGTTTGTGCAGTTGACAATACATGCATGAGAATGAGATGGTTTTGTTGTTGTTGTTGTTGCAGCTATTTAACATATAAATCGTTTGTGCGCTAATTATTTCATATGTTCCAATCAACCCACCAACATCGGACAGAACAGACCAACCAACCAACCAAACAACAACCTAGCATGGCATGTTCAGTTGAAGTCTCGCCTTCTCGGGAAGCTATCAATTATTTATTTTTTCTTTTCATTTTTTTTTTTACTCACAACTTGCGGGTTTTGTTGTATTATTGCAGATTTTTATTATTATTATTTTTTAATTCATATGGAAATTATTTTAATATGCCGTCGTTTTTGTTGTATTTTACAGTAAAATAACTTGTTGGATTGTTGTTGACCCGCACCCGTATATACTTATGGGATGTATTGTATATTCCACTGTGTATAGAAGGTTTTACTATATGTTGTTGTTGACAAAGTGCATATGAAAGAATATGCATAAAATGTTGCCACTGTTCTTGCTGCTGTCTGTTATTACGTATAGTATTATTGACGAGCACAAATATGTATGTAAAATAAGTACATATTACTATATAGACTAATTTGTTTGTATTGAATTAAACGAACAAATAAACGATCTGTACAAATGCATGAGCGAATGAATGGGTGAGTGTGTACGATGCGCACTGTAATATTATTACATGGTATGGCGATAAATTGATGATGAAAAGATTTATGAGCTGTTTCTCGGCAAAGTGTCACTCGCATCAAATTGTACAACGTGTTTTATAGTACATTAAAATTTTTATTAGTTTTCAATAGTAATCAATTAACGATAATATGTACGTGTGTATGTAGTAATGATAGTAACGGTAAAATGTTGGTGATGATGATGACGATACTGATTATGTTGTTGCAATGTAATGCTTGAATTGCTAATGCGTGTACCTATTCATATATGTACGAGTATGAGAAAGCTGAGAAAATATGTGACAAAATTGCTAACTTTTTGCTTGCCATGTAATTTTTGTTCAATGAATTTGACATAAAGTAGGAATAAAATATATTATTGCCTTCATTCGTATGATTGTTTTATTAAATAAATGTGAGGTATATTATAGAACTGAATCAAGTTGGGGAAAAATTAATACATTTTCTTTTTTGTGAGGTGACTGTAGTTATATAACATAAATCTCTTAAAGTATTGATAAAAAAAAATATATATTTGTGTTAGTTAAAAACGATACATTCTATACATAAATTATTTTACAGTCTTCTAATTGGACGATTTAGTTGTGAGTTCTAGTGTATGGAAGATAAAAGTAAACAAAGTGATAATATTGTATATTTTTAAATTAGGAGCTGAAATTGCCAATGGTCTTTACCATAACTTTCTCAGAACCAATTAAACATAATCTTGTTAAAGATGTACCTCGCACAGGTCGTCGAAAATATCGGAAAAATCATAGAAGTGGTCGAATAGATCGGCATGTTAGTTTTAAATCATTTACAAAAAAAAAAAAAACTGAATTCTAAAGAAGCAAGATTAGGAGTCCACACTATTTGATGCAAAACACATGATATTTAAAATTTTTGTTGTCCCATTTCTTAAATGGACTGAATAACTGGGGAAGAAAAATGGTTCTCAAGCGATAATATTGCGAGATAAAATTGCGAAAAATTTCGAAAGAGGATATAAACGTAAGAGAAAGATACGGTAAGTGGTGAGTAATAGAGCCAGCAATTGAAAAAATGAGAGAAATATTCGCAAAAGTTCTTTTTCAATATGACCCCACGCTCGCTTGGCGGACTTTCTAAAAATTTCCTTCACTCCTTATTATTCAATGTCCAATATTCGTGATGGAGCAGCCTTTAAAATATATAGCGCCACTATGTAACTCTAATAATTCTTAGTTCGGAAACTTTTTAGCCATGCTGTATACAGACTGTGGCAGTGTACTGTGGCAGAAATGTTCAATAAGCATTTAGCTGCACATTTTCAGAAATGTTTTCGCTACAATTGTCGGTATAACTGACAAATATTTGTTGATAAATGAGCCTAGTTAAAAGTAAAGAAACTCTAGTCTGTCTAAAAATGTTTCTAATGCAAAAATAGTGACTAAATAAACATAAACTATATTTTGAGGCGTTAGAAAATTATTTTCCATCAACAGTTGGAGCAAATCGGATCGTAGCGTCAGTTGAATGTGGTAATCTGTAATTAAAATTGACAACCAGCTCAAAAATTTATAATTTACCAACTTTTGGAAGCATCCCACTATATTTTGGTTAAAAGAGAAAGACAGATCCTGACTATATAGAGTATATATCTGATATCGTGGTTAAAAAATTCTTAACAAAAAAGCGACAAGTACCAATAATACCTACTTCCAAGAATTAAAGTAACTACAAAGGCACGTATTGTAAATTCCAAAAAATACTTTTTAAGAGTTCTTGAAGTAAAAAAAAAAAAAAAAAGAATTTTTTCAAAAGAAATGCATATACTTATTTGGGCTTATTGCCAAAATACATTTTTGAGAACCTACCTTAATTGTTGGTACTAAGATTGTGCGCGTTTGTGACGTTTTCGTTTCGACGATTTGAGTACCGTTGGTGATGCAGATGTTTGATTTACGGACGAAATTTTTAATTACAAAAAACAAAAGTGGACTTGGTGAATTATGTATTTACAAAAGAATATAGAAGTGTGTGTATGTGTGTGTGATTATTATGAATATATTTTTTCTTTTTTCTTTTTGGTTTTACACTCTTCTTAATCTAATCTATTAAGTTAGTATCACAATTTGCCTTACACATAAGATGTTGATAATTGACAATTTAATGATTTTACACACGATTCTTCGATACACGATATTTACTCGAAATGCCTCTTTCACAATTGCATGAATTTATTTACATAGAAAATCAAATGGGTAATCGCAAAACTTTACACTTAACGCATGTAAGAAATTTATGTATGTGTACACTAGACAAGCGTACTTATTTATTTGGTTTTATCTGTTGACTCTGCTTGATGTCACAATGATGCTGCGGAAGCTACGCAATATGTTGCAGCAACATTGATATGCATCGTTTATGATGGTGTAGTAGTGGTAGCGTCTCTGTTGTTGATTTAATCTTGCGACGATTTTTATGAAATTGACGCACAAAATATACAAGCAAGAGAACAACAATAAGTGTATTGATAACGCGTTGTGTGATAATGATTGAGGTGATTATGGTGGTGGTGGTGTTGACGACGATTGTAATAGCAGCAGCAGCAACAGCAGTAGCAGCAGCAAAAGCAACACGACTAAAGAGAATTACTACCACAAGACATAAATGTAAATAATTTCGTTGGAGATGCGACGTTTTGCGTTTTCTACCCATAAACAATAATTTCCTTTTGTTTTATGCTCGTGATTATTATTGAAAATTATTCAAGTCTCTGCCCTCTCTGCTTCTATTGTTATCACAAATTGAAAACAACAATAACAACAACACAACCAGTACTTCTTATCAAAAGTATTGTTTGTGCTCAATTTTGTTGATGGTGTTGCGACTGCGGTGCTGGTGGTGGTATTTGGTGTTGGTATTTATTGGCATTGCTGTCAAAAATCACTGAGATCAACATCAAGTGTCAGTGACACTTTGCGCGCCACAACAATTCGCATCAGAAATGAGCGTCGAAAGTTCAATGTTGTTGCTGATAAGCCAGCCACCAGTGATGATTGTCTTTGATTTTTGTATTAAATAAGCATCAATAACTCATTGATTTGCTTTACTTTCATATTATTTTCACATTAATATTTATACAGCAATATATTTTTCAATAATCACGAAATGTATTCTTCATGCCATGTCCTGATAAATGAGAACGCGCACACATACAATATCGCATTTTGAATTCTTCACGACTAGCATTACAAGGCATGTTAAAATAATGTCAAAAAATTATTCTCACTGCTTTGTTATTCTCATGTTATTATTCTGCGACCGATTAAAGTGGTTAATTATTTCATATTCCAAGTGATACCGCGCGCACCACTTCCTCGCATGCTAAAATACTCTACATTCTATTCGCCTGCTGAATGTGTCACGCCAATAGTAGCAACGACGGCAAATAAAAACAAACAAAAAAAAGTGCTCAACATTCAATAACGACGGAGGACTATTTATGTACGCCCGACAATAGCGGCAACACTTAAACAGCAGCAACGATTATTACTATACACTACGTACGATACGATACGATACGATACGATACGCTGACGAATACGATAAACACGAAAATTAAGAAGAAGAAGCAGCAGTAATAGTAGCAGTAGCCGTAAGAGGCGATGAGAAAAAATAGTATATAGTGGGTATGTTATAATACGTATTATACGAAACACGTCTATTTTGCACGTTCATTCAAAAACAACTAACAAGCGCGCTAACAGTGAATTCACAATGAGCTCAACACGGATACATTCCAATAAATCTATTTCATATGTTGCCAGCCAGTCAGCCAGCTAGCAACATGTTGCGAATAATACGTATTTACTGACGGCCAGCATGCTGTTGCTGCTCGCACACACACACATTCAATTCAATAATGGCAGCGATGATAGTAATGATGGTGGTGGTGGTGGTGTTGCTTCTGGTGGTGGCAATGATGATGAATGAGGATGCCTGTGTGTGTGTGTGTGGAAACGTTCATATGTATTCTTTGTAGTTGGAAATATAAATATAGAGTGTGCTTAGCAACATTTTGTATACACGTTGCTGGAAATGTTGCCATGGAATCGATAACAATACAAATATTATTGTGCTCATACACAAAATTTGGCTGAAAATTGCATGTTTTCATTTCCTTTTGTGTTCTACTATACACGGACGGATGTGTATGTATTACCTTCATTTACAATAGCACGTGCACGCACGCTTCTTGTGTTTGTACATATGATAGTATGTACTGTAGGTACATATGTATTACGATTATGTTGCTGGTAATGATGTATAAAGATTAGTTGTCTTCTTACTTAGTATCGTTCATACCTACAAGTAGGATATGCCACATTAATTGTTATTGTGTTTCTTGTATTCAGTGGTGTATATACAGATATATTTTCCAAAGGGATATATATATTTAAAGTATTCACATATAAACTTGATCACTATACGATTGGTACTTGCTTTTTGATATATTTTTTTTAAGAAAATATTTATATCAGGTATAGAAAAAATGACATAATGATATTCAAAGTGATTACTTAAGGAGAGCATATGGAAGTCTATGCGGACCTAACTTAGTATAACGATGGTAAGACCGAAAAATAGTTCTTTTTTTTATTCTATGAGTGCTGATTAATGGCAGATCTCCGAAAATTTTAAATAATTTTCTTTAGAAATTTTGTTGATTAACGAACAAATTGTATGTTGTTTTACAGGAAAAATTCAATGACTACCAGTAGATTTTGACTGAGTGTTAAACATCTGATAGAAAACTTCAGACTGTGGGTAAAAACCATTGCACAAGTTTCAATTAAGAATACATTTTCAAAATAGATTGGGTATGATGAATATGAATTTAATAGGCAGTAGGTAGCATTGAAGATATATTTTTTCTCAGTTGCATATAAAAATTACGAATATTTGACGAGAAGATCTTCAATTGTAACACTACGTACAATTCCAAGCCCCCATTCTAAATAAAAAACAAGTATGTCACTGTCAATTGCTTTTGCACTTACTTTGTGCATTTGTCTCTCTCATCATCTGTTCATAGATCTATCTCTCTTACTTCAATAATACTGTATATATAGATAGTTGCATGGTGCGCCAGTACATTATGGCAAAGGGGTGGAGTATAGGTACAGTAAGCAGTAGCAGAGGAAATAACTTATTTATGACGTGTTAAAAATCATTTAGTGATTTCGATAGTCTCTTTTTAATTTTTTTGCAAATGCGTTTTGTGAATTTTCGATTCTCATTAGATAGAGAAGGGTGAAATAAACTACATATGAGTAGGTAAAATAAATGCATAGTAATAGAGTAGGTACATATAAATTTATTTGTTTTTCGATTAACATTTTTTAACAGATATGTACTTATAGTAGCATAAATTAATATAGAAAATCCAGAGCAAGGGTTTTGTACACATGCATATAGCATATGTATTGTACATTCATGATTCATGATTCATGCATGGTGCGTTAATGGCGACGATGATGTTGGTTGATGGCAATGATGATGACGATGTCGCCCATGAAGATTACATTCATACTCGTACTTAATTCAAATGAAGGGGATTTTCTATATTGTCGGTCTTTTTGTTTGTATTGTTTTTGTTTTTTCGTTCCTGTACTTTCTATTCAATTGCTATCGTTCATCATGAATATTTTATTTGGTTTTATTTTTTAAATAATTTCTCACGTACAGGGTGTTTGTGATTTTCATATTATATTAATACTCTTTGCCACATCCATTTGTGAGTCAACCTTCAGCTTTTGTAAATATGTATTTAGTCGCACATGTGCATGCATCATATGTTATGAGTTGTGTTATTGAATTAATATAAATTCGATTCTTATTATAATTAACATTATCCCTGCTATGATGATTGCGATACAATTTTGTGATTTTTTTCTCCTCATGGAAGATTTGTACATTTGTTATAAATACAAAATGCTTAGTTGTAAGGAGTACCCTTTTCGAAAGAACCAATCTGATCTTTTGTTTAAATTTGATCCATTTGAATAAAATGTTGTATTGTTTAGCCAATTAAATTTGTTATTAATTTTATACGAAAAGTTGTTATTTTGTGTATATATATATATATATATATATATATATATATATATATATATATATATATATATATATATATATATATATATATATATATATATATATATATATATATATATATATATATATATATATATATATATATATATATATATATATATATATATATATATATATATATATATATATATATATATATATATATATATATATATATATATATATATATATATATATATATATATATATATATATATATATATATATATATATATATATATATATATATATATATATATATATATATATATATATATATATATATATATGTATAAGTTAAAGTATAGTTAAAGTGAGGGGATTTTTCGAAAAAAAACCAAAATGGCCCATTCCAGTGGTAGCTAGAGGGTTAAAATGTTCAGAAAAAATAATTCTCGGAAAATTCTAATATACATCTCCGAAGATAAGAACTATCCTAAATGTAATTTTACATATGATTTTTCAAATTCTGTGATTCTACTTTTGATCGAAAAAACCAAATCAAACATTACGCACTCTGAATATTCAATTCTTACGTTAAGGTCGAATAAATATTCAATAAAAATTAATAACTTAGAGTTATCATGTAATTTCTGCATTGAACATTTTCTTCTCGATGTTAAAGTGCTCCAAAAATTTTCCTAAAACTGTTTCCACCACTATCAAGACATTTTCTTTGGATGAAGAATTTAAGTCAGGAGATTTTTATATTTTCCTCTAAAATTATTCAGCAAATATGGATAACTGCCCTATGACCGTTCCAGCCCAATCGACAATATCCGAAGTACTAAGGGCCAATGGCATGCAAATGATATGAATGCATACATTCCGTAACGAAATTTAATATTTTTTTTAAGAACTACAATAACATTGGCAAGCAAATCAAATATCAACAAAAATCAGTATTACTGAATGTATGAAATTAACCAATATAAATATGTAAAGCTGTGAGGCAAGTCTATACTGTATGTACATGTGCAACAAATACAAATACGAACAACAACAACAACAAAGAGAACAGTAATAAAAAGTATACACAAAAATACTAAAGATTTATTGCCACTCTCTTCGGCCTTTAGTTGTTGCCCTTTTTGGTTGTTGCTGCGGCTGCTGCTTTTGCTTCTGCTGCTGCTGCTGCTGTAATGTACCTATACAATGGCTATGGCTGTTGTTGCTTTTGCTATTGCAGCAGTGTTGCTGCTGCCAAATGTGTGAGAAAAGCAAATATTATATTTGTAAGTGAACGTGTTTGTGTATGATTTTTTTTTTTTTTGTAAATTGAAAGTGAAAAGCGTGGAAAAGTGATTGTCGCCGTTGCTGTTGCCTTCGCCATTGCCATTGCCATTGCAGTCAGCATAGGTCCTGCAAAGTTAAAGTGTTGTTGTTGTTGTTGTTGAATTAAAGTACATGCTATATCGTCTACGGTCAGCCTATTCTTCTTCTTCTTCTACTTAATAATTTCCTTTGTGTTGTTGATATTATCGTGCGGCTCTGAGCGCATTGTAAGGATTTGCTGCGCACTGCGTGCAGATACCGATATAGATGGCTTCATTAAAACAAAAAAAAAACACAACTTTGTCTACAAAAAAATTAGAACGCCAGCGGCAACGGCGGTATTTTTTGTGATTTCTTTTATTTTTATTTAATTTTTTTATTTCGGTTGGTTATTTGTGTGTTGAGTATGTTATTTCACTGCATGATTATTATTCATAATGTGTATGAGTAGTAGCAATTGTAATTGTTGTTATTGTTGTTGTTGTTGTTCGACTATTTCATTCTTGTATTGTTATTGTGTATCATTATTATTATTATTATGTCTCTCTTGCCATGCATATTAACAACATTAATTGCGTGAAGCAATAAATTTTAGGTTTTTTGTTCTTCTCGGTGTTGTTGTTATTCTTCTTGTTGTTTGCTTTATTTGATTATATGTTTTTGATAATTCAATTGACTGTGATTACAAGATGAGATTATTTCGATTACTTTGGTAAAAAATCAAAGAGTCAGCAAGTGATTTTTGTAAAGGCTCTCGAAATATTGATGATATGGAAGCCTTACAGATTGTATGTTTTGTTGTTATCAAACTAAGAACGATAATTTGCTGGATATTGTCTACATCGATTACTTAGTTTCCTTGGTTTCATTCGAATTAATTATAGAACTCACTCAAATATTTCAAAGCATATTTAACAAGTGCTCGACTAAAGGTGTCCACTTAACTGCTAATTGCCACACATAAATTATTGGATGCCTGCAATCAACTCTTGCACATGCAATAACACCCTTATATTGAATATGATACTCGTAGATACGTAGATACGAAACTATTATTTGAACAATACAGTATGTAGCTGTGAATAACATAGTTGAGCCCACTATGCAGCTGCCAGAAGTCATACCAATAATGCCATAAGGCAACTAATGTGCATGTAGAAATGTTTGAATTTCATTATATTTGTTAGGATATCCTTTGAAGCATATACGACGAGTACATACATTCGTAATGTTAATCGAAAATCGTGTTATCGTTATGTGTGAAATGAAAATTGAAATGCTTCAAAATTCGTTAAATTGAAAAATTTTGGACAACACAAAAAGATATCAAAAATCTCCAGATATCCAATAATAGAGAGAGGAAAAAAAAGAGTTCGTTTGACTAGCCCCTTTACATGTCTTGTGATGCGTGTACGTTTCACAATAGTCATAGTGCAAAACTTAGATACTCCCATGCACATGCTCTAATGGCCATTTGGTCAGGAATAATGTTGTAGTAATAAGTACGGTGTATAATCGTATATACATGCAAACAGTTTTAGCTATCCCGTTGTTTGCCCCTCGTTATCGTATTCGTTGCTCGCTCGCTCGCTCGCTAGCATTACTGACTCTGATAGCAAATCGCATATGAGTGTTGGTTGGTATTGAATGCCGAAAATGAAATGAAACGCACATAAATCAAAATGGCTGGCTGGACGAACCGAACGAGAACACCAAACTGACAGAAAGACAGACAAGCAGGCAGAAAAAAAAAACAGCCACACACACACACATAGGAATGAATAGTTAGACAAACAGCAGGCGAGAGGTAGGCAGGCAGGCAGGCAAGTATTCAGTCAGACAAAACGGGCTCACGGGAAATTGAATTGCCATAGTGGATGGCATATGGGAGGAAGTGAAATGAAAGGAAACGAATATGGCTGAGTGGACCAAGAGTAGAGCAAGAAACCGAATCAGAACGAAATCAGGCAGCGGCAACGCTAACCGTACAGTCGAAGAGCAGCAGCAGCAACAACAACAACATCAACAACAGTGAAAACAACAAATAAGCGAATGAATGAGAATGACGACGGGTTGACTGCCTGTCAGATGAACAAACATGGGCACAACGCAATGCAGCAACGGTCTCTATACGTACACATGTATAGCATCTATGAAATAAAGCAACAAAAACCAAATGAAATACTTATATGTGCGTATGTATATGTGAAACAATATCAATAATGTGGTCGCAACAACAACAAAATGTTAGTGAAACAGTACAAAAACAGAAGAAAAAACGTTGAAGAAAAACAAAAACGATCACAATCATTGTCATCATCGTCATCATTATCATCGTTGTTATCATCATTATCATTAACATTATTGCAAAAATAGCTTAGTATCGGCAATAAAATGCCAATAACCATAGCGATAACCATTAACAGCAGTACTACGGATAGTGTCAGTATGAAGCATTTCCAGTTGGAAATGAAGGGGCGAAGGGTAAAGAAGTTCTAGTGATAATTAAAAGTATTAATTGTAGAGGGTGCCACAGCTCATTTGGTTAGTGCTTTCATTGTTTGTGCAGTTTAAATTTAAAGCAAAAACAAAGCAATATTTTTTTACATGTAGGAATCGATTGTAAATTCTTCCGATAGTAATGACAGTGAAAATGAAGAAAGGGATGTCAGAAAATATCTTTGGAGTTTAAACCTATGCTCTAATCAAACTTCTATTCGGAGGAGGTTCATCGTATCTTCTTTTTATATTGTTTTTTGGCTTAGAAGTAGAAAGTAGAGGATTGAGGTTAATTACCTCCTATCCCAGGACCATCCTTATGTTTACTGTACACTAATACTTTTCTTAAGTCTCCAAATGATTTTTGTCCCTATACATAATCCCCTCCACTTTTCATTAGAAGATTTAGTATTTCATATGAACATCTTTAAGAAAGATTTACTACAATGATCATTTAATGTATGCAATGGGGCGCTCAAACAGCTTGATGGTTAAAGCACTTCCGTCAAAGTATACCCCAACATTCAAGTTCAATAAAAGATTCACCACTCATATACCTGATAAGAGGGAAAGCGATGAGCGATCTCTTCTTCTAGATGAGTTGAATCTGATATTCATTAGCGGCTGCAAATTAGAAGAGGCCGTGGGCAGAGGAGTATACTCATTTGGAATTAACCACCCTGCTAGACTGTCCAATCACTGTAGAGTTTTTCAAGTAGAAGTCAAGGCTATAGACGTAGCTTTCGCCATAATCAGATAAAATAATATCGCCACGACAGATATTAAGATCCTCTCTAATTGCCAGGTAGCTAAAAAACACCTGCCGTAGTTCTCTCGATGAATGGGCTGAGTAGAATAATATGCACCTAATGAGGGTACCGGGTCAAACTGACATTCCAGGCGGACCGACTATCCAGAAATTCCTCCTTTGCGTGGATACTTCACTGAGCACCTGTAAGTAAATAGTAAGGGGAAGAGTGACCGACAGGAAAAATGTCCGATGACAACAGATCTTGCCAAAGCTAAATTGGAGCTTTATAACAAGTTTGCTCAGTCTAGATAGAGGTGTGTTAAGGGTCGACACAGGAGTTCTTATAGGTCACTGCGTTCTAGGCACAAATGGTCTCTGTCGCAGTCGGAATTCACATTTAGGATTTTACATTTTAGATAGCCTCACAAACCTCTCATGAAACACTATGGTACGTACCACTATGGGCTTAGGTTGGCTTAAGTTTTGCCCTTACGGCAGCCACTTTAACTTACCTACATCCGTCATAGTAAATCGATAGCATAAAGGCATCGGAAATAGTCAAGGGTTGGAAACATAATTTAATTTCGATTTTCTGAGGTTTGATTGGATGAGACATTGAGAGAAGTACGGGGTTTAGCGATCTCACAGATATCTTATTTACTAAGAGTTTAATTGTACATTCGATATTTGAGAAATATTTTTGAAGAGCTCTTTGGCAGAGCCATATCAGTGGTTTTTGGATTGCCCACCACGATCATACCAGTGATCCTGGTGTATTTGAAGTGAAAAAGGAAAAATTGAAAACGAGAAAAAAAAATGAGCAGAGTGTTCTCTACAGTTGAATCGCCTGAAAGTACTTTGACATTGTTAATTTTATTTATTGTTTTTATCTTATTTATTAATGATATGCAATGAAATAGTTCAAAATGCTAATATGTAATGAAACCGTTTTAAATGTATAGTATATGGTATGTGTTTGAAATCTTTTCGAATTTACAAGATATACAATTCTTGCCCTGTTTGCCCTTTCACACAAGGGGATGATTTCGTTTTGGGATGCTAAAAGTATTGGCCATGTGAAAGTAATCAACATTAAAAGCAAGCAAGTAACAGAAAATGTGGGGGAAGAGGCAGAATATTGAATGAAGGCAGTGCTCTATACAATATTAACAAAAATATAATAGTAAGAAGAAGAGGAACAATGGAAATGAAAATTGAAATGTTTTCACCGAAAAATGCAAAAAAGCGAGAATCCTTTTGACACTCGTAGGGTGGTGGCAAAATACAAAAAAACTTACGTATATCACTCTTGGTGGCAAGCAGAATACGGTGTATACAAATCGTATATGATAGAATTTAGTCGATACGATAAAAGTCGATGGATAAAAGTTCAATAGATGAGCAGATGATTGTGTGTATGTATGTGTGAAAGTAACGCACATGTGTAGCAAGTCAATGCCAATGACACCAACTGAATTTTATATTCTTTTTTTGTGTTTTCCATTTTAATAGAAATTTCATTTGTTTTTTGATGCTGTTGCCTTTCACTTTTTGTGTTTGCTTCTATTTTTTCGTTATTTTTTTGAAGGACGAAAATTGAAAAGTCGATGGCAGTTGCTTTGACTTGTCTTGCTTTGATATGAAATTTCTGTTTTTCATCAAAATGTTCATTTTCTATTTTGTTGTTGTTGTATTTTGTAAATGTTTTATTTTTTTATTTTTGTTGTCACAAATTTTGTTGATGTTCATGTCATGTCAATGCGCCCCGTCATACAAATGTACACACATACATATATGGTATTTGCCTAAAACAGACTATGGCAGCAGTAGCAGCAGCAATATCACCACCATCACGGTTGCCATCATTTGCTTCATAGACAATGACTGATGACTCTTGTCATTAGAGTGCGCGTGTGCATGGATGGATGATTTGAACTGTGTTGTGAATACAGATAGCAAAATGGAGAATGGTTGTATTCGAGAAAAAAAAAAAAAATAAAACAATATTTATGAATAAAAATGTATGAGAATCACATGTTTTCGATTTCGTATTTATATTCTGGTGTATGTGTGTGTTTGCAGCAAAAACTTTTGCTTTATGATATTCTTGTATTAGTTTTAAAATCAGTATTTATCCATTTACAAGTGGTTTTTGAAATCATAGTAAAGGTGCTGTCTACCATCCATACCACCCATTAATGAAATCTTTCATTCATACATTCGATATTTTGTTTGTGTCTTTTCATTTACAATATCCCTCTTTATTAAATATCAAACAGTGTTCATTTGTTTTTACTTTCATATTTTCACCAACAAAACGTATATGTATGTGCCTGTGTCCATGTCATCCTTGCAATGCCATGTTACATAAATGCCGCACTACATGCATGTCAAAAATTGTTAGAACATTTCAAATATGATGCGCAGACAGGCGTATCCGCATCCGCAACTGTAAATGTATTACGGAAACGTACGGAAATGCATTTGCTGGTGGATGCTGTTTGTATTAAAAAATGTATTGTTGCTGCTGCTGATGGTGGTTGTTGCTGTCAACGACATGAGGGGTAAAAAAAAAAAAAATTAAAAAAAAAAAACAAAAAATGCGAATGAAAAATGAAATTTCTCATTTAACGAATTTCCATTGTAACATTACCCCATTGCCGTATTCATTGAATTGATTAATATTCATAAATACAACTTGTGACACTCCAGAAATAACACATATAACTATTGAGTGCTCAGTAGTGTTGTGTTGGAAGAAGTATGACTAAATATGCATATTAGTAGATTTGAATGTAAGGGATGCGTTAGTAAGCGACGTACTTAATATTTAGAGCTCTATGAGTATCATTGAGTATCATCATTATAATTAAGAGATCTAAACTCTACTGATTTACATAGTAGTTTTGTATTTCAGAAGCGATAAAAAAATTTCCCTTCTTCTTTTTTAATGATCATGGAGATCATACTACAGTTTTGCTAAAGTGGAATTATATGCCGGTATTCAAATAGTCTTCTTCTTTATTTGCTTGTTCGTTTTCGAACGTTAGTGATCGTACAAATAGTTAAGCGCACTAAATTCCGCTTCATCATATAACACACTCTAGTCCAGAAAGTGTTTCTTGGCAGACTAACCATTGCAAACACTTTGAACGCTTGGAATTTCCAACTAACACCAGCCGAAGAGATATTACTATCGAAACGCTGTACGAGAGGATAAATTCGAATAGCGGTTGTACATAATATCGAAAAATTCAAGTTAGTATAGAATATTCTGGCAAATGTTTATTGTAGGGATGCTGTTAAAATGTTGTGATTTAACATTTTAACCATACTCATAAGATTCTAAGTGGCTTAGATATGCAAATCCCTTACAGTTCGCTTATCGATGACGCTGACGGACAATTTCAGTATTTTTCAGACATCTTAATGAGATGTAAAGGCAGATTCATACCAACCGTAGATGAGCCGAGTTGGAGTCATCTTGCCCAAACCGGCCTTCTAGCTCCTTACAGACATGCGGTTAGAGTAATTATTAGTATTGCTAAGGGACTTTGTTTGAATGAAAGTCATGACACTAGACTGGCCCTTGCGGATTCTGGCTATTGATGGAGCGATGGTGGCGAGGAGGAACTGGAGTCCATAAATCACCTTTTGTATGAGTGCTTGCACTTAGTTGCAACATTCCCTAACTAGGTAGTTTAATGCTAATTAGATCGGATATAAAGGAGATAGCCCAGCTATGGTAACACAATAAGCCTTAGTTGGCCTAAGCCAAAACCACCTAACATAGGTCTAATATTATGAGTTATTATGATATATTGCTAAAAACTACGTACAAAACACAAATATCTACACAGGCACAGTGTACCAGACAATTATTAGCTGCAAACAGTTTTATAATTTACTCTCACAGCAGTAAGATATTTTAATAATATAATATGGAAAAGAGGCGCACTATATTTCCGACATTATTGAAATTAAGAATGTGTTCCGATGTGCTCCCTGCACATCATCCGATTTATCAATCAACTAGCTAAGCGATCCGTACTTCTCTTACATATATTTGAATTTTGTGTCTTTCGAGATCTCTAAACTTCAGAAAAACGAAATTCGCTATTCTAATTTCTCTGCAGGCATTTTGCTCAAAGCATACTGAATGGTTGCCTTACACGGTGAGACAGTCTGAAATAGCTGGGAAGTTTATAGGAACCCTCCCACTATAAGATTTTCAGCTATTTCTACTTTTTTCGATTTTGTATCATTATTTTAATTGGAGATACGCTTGTTTAATAATAAATATGCAGTAACAACGGTAAAAAATCAAAACCACTTTCAAATTCCAAATTTTAAAACTTACTTCAGCTAAGAGGGGGCTTAAGTTAAGAAAACCAATTTCATTTTTATAACTTATCATTAGCTAAGAAGAATTAACTTAAGGAAACTTAATTAAAAAAGAGATAGCTTATTATTTCACGCAGTCAGTATCAATTCGCTTCGTTGAGCAATGAAGCTGATCCAATTCAATCTCTTACTTGTGGATTTTATGCAAGTCTTTAATTAAACATAATTTTATTATAATGTTTAACAGACCAACAGGTTCAGGTTAAATATCCGTTTAATAATTAAAGTAAAATTTACTTACAAAAATAAGCTGTTGTATGAATGCAAACAAACGGAAGCATACCTGAAATGAGAAAGTAGAAGAAGAAAACATTTAACATTTCAATTTATTTTAGAATTTCAACTTCAAAGTAGCTAGTAGGTATATGTCTAAAGTTAATCAAATAAATACAATTTGAATAAAATTATATCAACACGTCAGACTCATACAAATACATATACACACACACGCCCCATCCAATGAATTTATATACTATTTGAAATTACATAAAAAAGGACCGTAAAAAAGATGGCCGTACAAGTTTTGAAAAGACAGGCTTTTAAATATTCGTCACACGTTTACATATTCACGGAAATTAAATTACCAAAATACCTTCTACTGATGTTGATGCCACATGCACACATATAGAATAAAGTGAAATTTCCTTCTGTTTGAGTGCACACACACACACAGATTTATACATATGCACGAACGTATGTACTCGTGCATGGACACCGTGGAACAATATGAAGACCAGTAAAAGCAATATTTCCAGCCTACTCTCCTCCACCTATCCTATTATAACTGGTATTGTTGCGAGAATTGAGGAAGAATCATTTTTGCAACAAAAATAAAATGCCAAAATCACGCTCGTACACATTCATATGCACATTCCGTCATACCACTCTCATATACGGCGAAATTAGAAATGCGTGCCCCCGACTATTTCGTTTACAATTTTGTTGCAGCCAAATCAAAACCAAAACAACAACAAGCAAATTGAGAAGTGCTGTGCTGAAAGTAATTTCTAAGATGACACGACAACAACAGGACGAATAACAACAAAGTCAGCCAAGCAGCCAAGCAAGGCCAAAACGGCCAGCTAATGTTGAATGTCGAACCAAACAAGCCACTCGATTTCAGGCGAGTGCAAGTGAGTATATTTATACCTATTCGTATGTGACTTGGCCAGAATCCATTCGTTTTAATAGTTGCTTTAGTCGTACTCATACTCGAACTTGGGTACATACACACACACATATTCGTACACATACGAAGTTACAATATTTTTCAATTAGAAATTATTCTGTTGAAAGTAATTCGATTACTTTCCAGTCGAAGGACAACGACGATTGCTTTACGAATTATTATTATTATAATAATTTTTTTCCTTTTCTGCTTTTTCTTCTACTTCTGATATTGGATGCTGTTTCGTGTATGCCTGCACATGTGTGTGTTAGTGTTGGTGAAAAGTTTTCACTTTAGTTTTCGGTTATGTCGTCTGGTTGATGTGGTGTGGCGGTGGTAATGGTGTGGTGCCTCATTGCTGTCAATGTTGGTAGCATAGCTGACATTGTTGTTGGTTGCTGTTGTTGTGTACTTTTTTTGTTAATGATTTATTTATTATTATTTGTATACATATACCTACATCGTGTATGGCATCATGTATGTGTGAACTTGAACGTGCAACAACATTGAATGCTGCACATTAGATTCGTGCGTGAAATGAATGTATGAAATTCTGTTACCTATAAAACTGGACATTTAAAGGATGAGTTTACGGTGAATGAGCTTAATTATATTCACATGGATAATTAAATTAGTTGCGTTGCTCTTGCTTCTATATGTTGTATGATGGAGAATATTGAGATTGAGGAAGTATTTTGTAATTTTGGCTCAATCAAACAATATATATATACATAAATGTGATCGAAAGTAGTAAAGTACACATGTTTATAAAGGTCAACATAGTAAAGTAATGGAAATAGTTCATATTATCTAATTTAATTTGCTTTCTTGGATCTCTAACACCCAAAAATCACCAATGAAAGCGGCTCAAATTCTAAATTTATGGGGTCTGGAGAACATAGCAGCAATCTAATCACATCTACTCTTCAGAAATAGATATAATGTTATAACTATTACCGAAAAGGTATCAATAGTTAAACAAAAATGTTGCTTAGAGTAGTCTCCTACAATAATGGTTCGACGATCTCCAAGTATTCTTTCTGTACGGGAAGCATGGCGAGAGTCTTTCTAGCAGAAGTATTCGTCATACTCAAGGTGTCCTACTGATTATAAAGGCAAACTGGTGTAGATGGCACATAATTATTTGCAGTTATTTGATGATCATTGAGTGTAAAATGATGTTGATGGGCGCTGCAAAATGCACTAAACTATGGGTTCCACGGCACTGAAATAATTTTCAGCCTCAGCTCTTCGTGATTCCTTTGGGTAAATGTCCTTGAGGTTTACTTCCGTAAAAAGTGAGGCCCTGTATTCGAATATGGTAGTTTGATGAAATGCTTACTCAAAAAATCTGATAGCAGTCTGTCGAAATTTCTCTAAGCCCGCTGATCGAGAATGCCAGACACGACTTGCCAATTGTTCAACAAAAATATGGATACTACGCAGAATTTTCTTTGTTACTAACCAGCTTCTGCGTGAAAAACGTTGAGATCATTTGATGGTGAGTGGATTATGAACATGAGTTCATAAGCATTTTATGCTTTTTCTTTACTCAAACTTCTTGAACTTGAAGATATTTAAGAAATTCAAGATATAATACTGTAGTAAAGTTTTCTCTCTCCATCTTTTCGGTTCTTTCCTTTCGTTCTTGCTGCCCTACTAGTTTTGTTTTTTTACTCTCGGGATTTTGCAGAAATGTCTGTTGATTGAGTTTGTTTTTCTAACTTGGCCAACTTATATATCTAAATAAAACTTTAATAGGCATAGACTTTAGGACGGAAAATTCGTAAGTTTAGGGCGGAAATTTTCGTAGTATTAAATACAATATATGAAATAGTATAGAAAACTCGCAGAGCCGGTGCTCGAAGTGCGCTGAGCAATAATCAAAATTTGGACGATTTTGGCTCAAATTGACGCTGATAGGTAAAATGCACAGAATTCCGTGCATTTTACCTATCAGCGTCAATTTGAGCCATAATAAATAAAAGCCAGCGTCAATTTTCCATAATAAATCATAATCTCTTAGCGGTAAAAAGTGTAAAGTGAATGTGGATAGGCTCCCAAAATGTGAGATTTCTGTGAAATATCATAAATCCTTCTTAAAATCACTGTGCATTCAACGAATGAGAACAACTTTATTGGATATTACAAAAATCCCCTTTTATAATTGTGATAATTTGATTTGATATTGCTGAGTATAAAATAGGAAAATAAATACTTGGCACAATAAGCTTTTAAGGACCATTTGGTCAATATTAGCATATACCTACTTATAATTGCCATTTCTGTAGAGAAAATTTTTGCACCATCAGTTTTTCTGATTTATTAATAGCATCAATTGTTGTGGAGTACTTTAAATTTTTCATCACTGCAAGTTCATTAAACAAGTGCATTACCGTAAGGTGAATATTTTTTTGTAACAAATACTTTTCCTTCTGTCTCTTTCTGGCTTTTACTCTTCAATGCATTATTTTATAATATCGCTGATTTTGTCTCATTTAATTTGTGACAAGCAACGCAATGAACCAATAAATTATTATATCTCCTTTTTTACTATTATATGTTCGATTGACCAGCAAATGTCGATTGCACACTTCATCAAGTAAATTTATAAACCCACCGTCATCAAGCACTTTTACATGGTACATCGTCATACATCTTCATCTTGTAGCCAAGTAAAGAAACAAAAAATGCAAACATCATCATACTTTATACCTTTTTTACCATTGGCTATGCCATGTACATACATATCTATGTTACCTGCATACAATATGAGTAGAGATTATTATGGTACGCCTAATGATCCACATTGTACAAGAACAACAACAACAACTAAAATCACCTAAAATATCTTAATTTTCAAACAGAAAATCTCTTATTTATTTTATACGGTCGATGTCGCTGCTGCTGGTCCTGTTGTTGTTGTTGCATTGTCATTACAATACACACTATTTGTGGGCAGCGGCAATTGTACATACGTATGTAACGCATATTACATAGATATGAGAGTTTTTTTTTCTGCTGTTGCGGCGTCATCATACACTTGCCTTGGCGCATTAATCATGGCATAAATGTTATTGTACTTGTTGCTCTCATTGTTGTTATTGCATCACAATTTCAAGCAGCAGCAGCAGCAGCAGCAGTTTTCTTTATATACATAAGTACGTTATATTGCACGCACGCATGTTTCGTCAAACGTAGGTACTCTATGCGTGTGCAATCTGAAGTTATGCGTATTTATGAAATATGTTATATGGATATCTGTAATAAGTGAACGAATGTGCGCCACTACATATGTGGAGCATATCTCAATATACACATAACTATTGTGGCTACTATAATATATAACCTGTTTTGTTGTTGTTGCAATTGCATACACTCATTTCAAAGGAACAACATTTGTGCGTTGTGACTAAACCCTACACTCAAAAAGTGTGTTTACTGACTTTTCACACAGAAATATGAAGCTACTGAAGTGAAACTTTGTAAATGAGATTGTTTTTATGAGATTCTCGGCTACTTCTCATATACATTAGTGTTTCACAATGTATGTTTTACCTTAGCCCCAATATATTTTGCTCTTTCGGCATTATTGCAATAAAAATTCAAATAATGTCGAAATTTAAAATACAGCATGATTTTTTAAGAGCCTTCGGATTTGATAAAAAAAAAGCACATAAAATTTTAAAGATGACTTCATGTAAATGTTAACCGCGGCTGTGCCTCAAATGGTTCATACGCTGGGTCCAAATTTGGCATACTCCAACATATCGGCCGATATCTCACGAATAAATTCTTCAATATTGGCTTCCAGTGCGTCAACCGTTGCGGTCTTGTCCCTATAGACATGAGCTTTAACATAGCCCTACAAAAAATAGTCTAAAGGTGTTAAATCGCACGATCTAGGCGGCCAATTATACGGTCTTAAATGTGAAATAAACTATTCTTGCAATGCTTCTGGCTGCTCTTTACACCAGATATGGCAATTTTGATTGTTCACGTATCCATTCAACCAGAAATGAGATTCGACGCTGAATGGAAGAAGTGCACGATACACATTCTTAACCGAGCATGAATTTTGATAATAAAATTCAATAATCTGCAAGTGTTGTTCGTTTGTAAGTCGATTCAAGGTTAAATTATAGACCAAACTAAACATGTTATTGGCTTCCAGTGCGTCAACCGTTGCGGTCTTGTCCCTATAGACATGAGCTTTAACATAGCCCTACAAAAAATAGTCTAAAGGTGTTAAATCGCACGATCTAGGCGTATAATTATACGGTATTAAATGTGAAATAAACTATTCTTGCAATGCTTCTGGCTGCTCTTTACACCAGATATGGCAATTTTGATTGTTCACGTATCCATTCAACCAGAAATGAGATTCGACGCTGAATGGAAGAAGTGCACGATACACATTCTTAACCGAGCATGAATTTTGATAATAAAATTCAATAATCTGCAAGCGTTGTTCATTTGTAAGTCGATTCAAGGTTAAATTATAGACCAAACTAAACATGTTTGACACTATCATGTTACATGAAAACAGCTGAGCTGATAAAAACAGTGTTTCCAAAAAATCACCCTGTATTTGCATTCAGATTTTTGACTTATTTGCAATAATATCGAAATAACATTTTTCACAAATTAAAATTTTGGTATTATTGCATGCATATTTGGTAAATTATTTCAAATATATTGCAATAATGTCCAAAAAGCAAAATATATTTGGGTTAAGGCAAAACACACACAATTTTTTTATATAAAGACATTTCGACATTATTGCAAAAATTGTAGACACTAATCCTGTACACTCGTAAAGTAAGAAAACCCAACTCCAACTAGACTCACCTTTAGGAAGGTCCAATTCTTACGACCAGGCTTCCATGTGTATAGACTCCAAAGAAGCTATTGGCCTCGCTTCTCAGAAGAATATTAAACCCACGACCTACGGTTCAGAAATCCAGCACATTAAACGCAGCAACATCTCACCAACATTACAGCACCTACAGAAAATTGTGTAGAGTGTTTAAATTTCACTATTACCGATATTAATTCCTTACTGGGTTTTTCTTTATTCTCATTTTTATTTCTTAACTTTGAATTGGAATTATTGTTGGTGTTTGTTCTTTTAAAGCGATTTTTGTTATTGTGTGCTGTAACGCACAACAAAATCGTCATGAAAATAATAATAAACTTGTTACATTTGCCACATTGCTGAGTGTGACATGATGCACTGAAATGCCCGTGTGCTTGGACAACATTCAATTGCCATCGGTAGTGTATACTGTCATTCCTTTGAGTTCATTTGTACATGAAGAAGAAGAAAAAGAAGATTAAGAAATATTACGCACACATAAAACAGAGACAAGATATTGAAGATATGAGTACTTCGTATCAACTGCCATGAACAATCGTAGTAGGTAGTAATAACTAATTGCAACACGACAACAACCACTCAAGTCACTTTGTTTTGTTTTGCAATTTTTTGTAGTTGTCGTCTTCATCAGTTTTTCTAATCTGATCTTTATTTTTAATAATATACATATTCGCATTTATATCCTTGTCACTAGAGTTGCAATAGTTGTTTGTAAGGTCGAAAGCATTTGAGTGGGAAAACATTCATTAAAACTAATAAAATACCAATCGATTGTAAGCCAAAATCCTTTGGCACAGCTTGTATGAAATTTGCCTCGTATTTATATGCATGAACATATGTGGGCGTTTCATTTGAGTATTAGGTCAAGAGCGTGCTTTGAATATTTCATTATTGTTGTTAGGGCTATGTTAATGCCAAAGGAGCAACGATAGCTTACATACCTACATACATATAGTGGTGGTCAATAAAAACCCTAGACATATGTATGTCTGTCCCTCAAAATCTCAACTCCATCTAAGCCATTTCTGGTCGATACAATATACATAAATGCAACCAAGTTAGACTGAATTCCGGTTTAGAAATTACGTCGCTCGCGCCATTTTGCCACATATATTCACCACTTATATATATACACTCAACGAAATCCCGACTAGCATAAATCAATGTCAGCCATAATCATTTAAAATCAATCAAATTGCAAACGCGTTTGGCTAAAATTGTTTTGCTACGTCTGCGATACGATTTGATTCTTTAGTGTTCGATTGCTCGATGCTTTCAGTTTTGGATTAGTTTGGCGCATATAAGTTAGTATAGTACTACGTATATAGTTGTTATTGTTTTTGCAACATTGCAACGATGGTCACGTTGTTGTTTTTGCTGCTGCTGCTGCTATATGTCGGACAACCACATATCTACCGTCTATGATCTCAAATGGTCAATGGTTGTCGGCGTCGTTGGACGACTGAACGTTTGAAGCGATTAGTTGTTAGTACGTGTTCTGTAGCGTTGGTGTTGTTGTTGTTGTTGTTGTTGACTTGTAACTACTTGTTTCAAAGAAATATCTACATGTGTGAGTTTGTATGTATACGGCATTAGCATATTTTGATCGACTGTCTGGTCTGATTTTGCATCTTCCAATTCACGCAACACACATTGGCCGGCTTGGCAACCCCATTATTATATGCAGCACCACCAGCGTTGCAATTACGAACTCATATCAAATTGCTCACCTCAATAATATGTACGTATGTATACAGGGGCATCCATTTGATCGTTTCAAAAGTGAAATAAAAAAAAAGATATTTTACTCAACATTTTTTAGGCAATTTTTAACGCCATTTCAGTTGCACAAGGAACACGGTTTTATTATCACGGCTTTTTTACTTTTATCATTAGAAGAACACAGCCACTTCTAAAAGGTGTTCTGATCTATTTTGATTGTGGATTGTGAATTACAGTTTCCCCAGAGTGATAAATGCAGCTAAAGGCTGAAGGAAATGTTAGGCGAAACTCATCGACCGCGGCTAGTTGATCTAGTATTGAATTGGTGTAGCTTTTTCGCATTCCATAGGCAGCAGTCTTGCAATATCAGCAAATTCTTATTTATTCCCTATTTTTTCATATTCTAAAACAGATACATAAGTGACAAGCGGGTGAATTTTTAAGACTATCGCTAACCCTGTATAAGCAATAATGCAAACAATATAAAACCTGCTGCATGTATGTATGTGTTTGCAAATTTCATATAAGAAACATTGTCTAACGCTCATAAGTAATTGCCACATCATAGATATATAACTGATATGGTGGTAATTTGAATGATGATGAGTTTCCTTGGCCCTACCACTCTGCCACCATCATCACAATACGTTTTGGTATAGAATTGTATTGAATGCCTAAAGCGTTCAGTGCTTCAATTGGAGCAAACTGAACCTATTTTATATGTACTCGTATAATAGCTACAATTTATATGTCAATGAAGATTGCCTTGAAGATAAATTTGTTATTACTATTATTATTATTATTATTATTATTATTGTTTGTTATTGTGTCGATCAAATAGTTGATAAAATTCATGCATGTACCTTCTTAGAACAATAAATACAATAAATTTAAGAATAACACAGAAAACATGACGTGTAAACTATAGCCAATAATAATGCATTCGATATCAGAGTTGTGATGAAAAGTTCATCAGTAAATGTAATTTAGGAAAACAAGTAGCATTGGCCTAAACATTTTATAAGTTTAGGTACAATAATCATCATCATTCAATCATATGATCAATGGAAATGATAATCATCCCATGGACAAGCGAATTAATCTTGACTCACTATTAAAGATATAAAATTTAAAAATAGACTACTTTCATGTGATTATAAATAGGAAAAATTTATTTTGTCCACTATTAATTACTGGATCTATTCAATAAGCATGCAACTGTTTAAATTTGCGAACAAAATCGACAATTAACCAAAACTCTGCTAAGGATTCATCCTTAGAGCGATAAAATATATGACCGAATCCTTAATATATTCCAATTTCAATATGGCTCTCAGTCTCTCGCACTTCGGAAGGCTCCCAACAAATTCGAAATTTTTATTAAATTGATTCCCACCTCTTCCAGGGTGCTCCTAGTAGGTTAAAATGTATGACTAACTACCGTACCTTTACGCTTATGGGGGCTCTACTACAAAAAAAAAAACACCTGAAAATCGGCAACGATCCTAGATCCTAGCCTAGAGATCGCTTCTAGAGAGGTGATATGTAAGGCCAAACCTTATTAATTTTTCCTCTGAATATTTTATCGGATCATGCCTACGCCCTATTTCTACTTTTTAGGGAGGCTCCCATAGAAAATTTATGTTTTTATCAAATTTACTGACACTGCTCGCTTGCTGCCCGTACAGGATATCAACGATATACTTTGTTCTATGTTCTTCAACAAAATCAAACCTCAAAAAAATTCATTGTCTTTTAATGAGGTCTCTTACTTTTATTTATAACTCCGGCCTATCTCCGAGAGCTTCCACAAAATCTATTAGAGAACAATGTGACACTTATGGCCCTGAAGAGACTTTCGGTCGAGCTTTTCTTCCAGTATTGTCGTGCGTGTTAAATTTTTAGACAGTATTAGAAGGGACCTACTTATATTAGCCGGGTCCGAACAACAGAAACACATTTTCGAAAGTTTCTCACAGAGCTCTTTAGAAGCGTTTTCATGGTAAATTGGTAGTGCCGGAAGAATTTCCAATTCCTTGCCGACAGATGGCTACCGGTAGATAGAAAAATCTTTTCGATAGTCAAGTTGTACTTCAGTCGGGGATTGAAGCCAACACCTATAGATATCTGATCTATAGCTGTTGAGCTGCGGCACCCACAACCACAAAAGCTTTTGAAGTTGGATGTATATCTCGAAATAATTTTTCTATTTTCCAACATATGCCAATCCAGAGATCTTTATGCATTCCTAAAAGTATTATATAATTATGTCATACTGCAAACCGACGGAGCTTCCGTTAGAAGGTATTTTCGATTTCTTTAAAAAGGTTGTGCACAAAATAATGCAGTTTATGATGGTTTTAAAGGAACGACGACTTATGATTTAACGAATTAAGCATTTTATTGGAATTTCTACTTTGATTTCCAATATATTTGTGCAAGAATATTTTGTACTGAGGACGTACCCATGGAGTAGAATGAAGTAAATAAGAACTGCATATACATAAGTATGTTTGTATGGGTATATTTTACACCATCGCATTTATACATATGAGGCACATACTCTCACAACTGCATACGTACAATACTTGTTTCCCGACTTTAACCTATAATTTGAGGAAACAGTTGGTGGAGTACGAAGAAGAAACCTAATGTATAGTTAGCAACTAAGATACATATGTACATATGCACATACATATGTGTAGGTATGTACTCCGATGTGTAAACTATCCACCAACAACGCCATTACCCACGGCATAGCCAGGCAACGGTGCTTATTGTTTTGCCTTCATTCAACGTCAATTTCTTCACTTTGTAGCAGCTTCTATATATGTTATTGTAGCAGTTGCTGCTGCTGCTGCTGCTGCTGCTGCTGTTTGCTGCCAACCAAATGTCGGATACATTTCTTTGATTTGGCCAGGGTGATGAAGGAGAGGGGTGTGCATCAAACTATTCCGTTCGTTAGTAAATATTCCAAGAATGAAATTTTCAGATGGATTGTGTGAATTTGTGCATATGTCGGTTGCTATTACTCTTTGTTTTGTTGTTGTTGTTGTTATTGTTTCATTCCACTTGTGTATATATGTATATGTGTATCATGCATATGTGTGTATGAGTGTAAGTTAGTCGATCAGAATTTAATTCTTTTGTTTTTATTTATTTCCCATATTCTGGCTGGCTTTTCATAGTTTTGGGGGAGCCATACGAAGTCAGTTAGTATGAATGAGAGAAGAAGATAGCTATATATGTATACATGTATGCGTGAGAAGGTTTGCGTCCAAGTTCTAGCCATTGAGAAAGAAGCCAGTTGGATATTATGGAAAGCAATCATAGGCATCGGCCACATGATTGCTGCTGTTGGCAATATTACGATGTACCTGTGTTTGTATACTATCGTCGTCGTCTTGCATTTACTGCCTTCTTCTTATTGTGCGCTCTATTAAATGTTCACCTTAATAATAGCAATAAATCATTAAAAATTGCAC
Source organism: Megamerina dolium (assembly GCA_963854835.1). Lineage (NCBI taxonomy): Eukaryota > Metazoa > Arthropoda > Insecta > Diptera > Megamerinidae > Megamerina > Megamerina dolium. The sequence continues at coordinate 36,035,627 of OY978526.1, forward strand.
CTTTCATTCATTTACTCATTCATTCATTCATTCATTCGTTGGTTCGTTCATTTGTACGCATTCATATTGGGCTTTGTTGCAAATGAAAACGCTTGGGCTGTCGGCGAGGATATGGTACCCCCATGATGATGATGATGATGATGGAGAAGGTTTCGCTTTTTCATTTAAAAATGATTTGAAGTCATTTACTATTGTTGTTAATTGCAACAATATTTAATGAAGGCGGCGGCAGGCGGTGAGACAATGCTCTAGCTAATTGTTTTGGGGTGTCTATGTAGCAAGCGCTAATAGCATGTGTTTATTAGAAAAACGTTGTTGCCAGAAGAAGTGAAATAGGGGGTAAATGAAGGAAAGTAGTCGAATAATAAACAAAATTCATTAACATGATTCAAATCCTTGATTGTTAACATGGCTTTCTTGTTTGTTTACACGGTTATATGTAAAATTATATATACTGAAGTTGTAGCATGCCACAAGTATGTATAAACAGTTACATGTCCCATGCATATGACATGTAAGCGAATAAGTATATGAGTGTGTGTGTGTGCGTATATCAAGGAAATAGAGTTTTCGTGCGAACATTTGACATACTACTAATTTAGCTACCTTTGTATGTATTTATGGTTACTATAGTATGTAGCTTAACAAACTACCAACTCTATAATTAAGCAAATATAAACTAGCAACAATGAAATATCATAAAGAAATAAATCATAAAATTAACTGAAATTCATATGTGTATATGCTGTGTGCTTAGCATATTTGTTAGACGCAACTGCGCGTTGTTGCGTGAATGTGACCTTTTTGGGAATGTCACACAAATGAGTGCGTGTCAATATTATGACATTGTTGTTGTAATTCTTTAAATTTTTCTTCCTAGAAATATGTTAACTTTGTATAATGTAATGATTAGCATTCTGATAGTGACATATGAATTTCGATTCCGTAAAGTTTGTTTAAAGAAAAATCAGCGAGTATGTGGAACCGGATCTTGTAGTATTGGTTTCAGAAGATTTTTTCGAACCGAGAGTATATCATGTGTGAATTTATAATGAGAATTCAGCTTAAATGCTTTTTTTTGTCGATTCTTGTCTGGGACATTATGAAGTTACCTTTAAAATTCCAACAAATTATAAAATGGAACGGTGTATATTTCACTCAAGTCGGACGATCCAAACCAAGTTAAATAAAATTTTGAAATAAATATGAAATAATGACTTTATTTTTCGCCAACTATAAAGTAAAGTTTTACATAATATTAATTTTTTGAATAAAATTTATCTTTTTCATATTTTATATTTTCTCCGACTCTTCAAAAACACTCTATATTAACATAGTTCATAATACAGTAATATTACGATACTTAATGATGCCCAGCTTAGTCCCAAAAAGTCGATTGTTTTTCTTTTATACTTTTTTTCACTAATAATATTAACTTGTCATATTATTTGATATTGATCAGCAATGGAAACTTTTATAATGAATCACTTTGAATTATAGCCGAACGATTAAGCGTTTAATCAAACAATCCGACTAAACAGAACTGTGATTAATCAAGTGTTTAATTAATCAAAATTTCGGAAGAAGCAAAATACAAATTATTCGATTAAGAAGGTTTTTTTTATTGTTCAATTTACATCTTTTCTCTTTATATTCACAAAAATATTAAGAATATTCTACATACTTTGTTTGAATATTGTGATTAATCTAAATTCTGATTAACCAAATAATTGAAATTATGATTATTCAAAATTATGATTTTTCGAATAATTTATTATTGGATTAATTAAAATTATGACTAGCACAATAATTATTTAATCAGTTTTTTGATAAACGGATGGATTAAAATATTAATAGCGCTACTTTACTTTGAATATCAAAATGGGTTTGAGTGGAGGATACCGATAGGAGACCTGAGAATTATATTTCATATATTCATTATAGTTTTCAATAAAGAAATAGCTAAAGTTCTTGTTCTTTTTTATAGTAAACAACGCTATAATGTCTTTTAGTACTAATGAGCGGGGTCAAAATTTCGTTTTCTTTTTAAATATGTATACTGAATACTTGTAGTATTAACAATCAGTTTTATTTTGTGTTTTTAGCAAAAATATATAGTAATAATGATTAACATTTTTTTAATTTATTTTTATTTTTTAATAATGATTAAATGCATATGTGTACGTAGAAACGACGAAAACTTAATTTTCTGTATTCAGAATAATAAACAACAACGAAAAAAAAAGATGTACGTACTAATAACAAATATGCAAGCAGAAGAAAAAAAAAAGAAAAAAAAATGAAATTTGTTGACTTTGAAATGTTCAGTGATGTGTCATTTTGGTGTGCTGAGCATTTTGTTGCGTGTGCGTAGTTATGTATACGCGAGTATAGTGTGGCAACATATGAGTGGGTGTGCGTTATTTGTTAGTTATCTGACAGAGAAGCAAAAAAAGAAAAAAAAAACATAATTTTTAAAAAATGTCAAAAGAATTTTCGTGGATATATTCATGTGCCTGTGTACATTGACATGTTCACATGAGCGGATTTTAAGGGTGAATTTTTATTTGAAGTACGTACATACATATGTAAGACTAGTTGGTTTTGTAAATTAAGAAATTTTCCTACAATTTTTGTATAGACAGCTACAGATATTTATTAATACAATATAACCCATAACCGCCTACTCAACTTAATTGACGTCATTAAGCTTTAGTTGATGCCCATCACTGTATTATGTATTATATATGCTTTTATATATTTTCAATTTTTTGTTTAGAAATAAAATATGTGATATGCTCTTATTTTTTCTTGTATGAAAACGTGACATGTTTATGATTTTTTTGCTATAATAAAATTCATTGGAAAAAACATATTTAAAAATATAAAAATAATTATTGTGATGCACAATATTTAATTATAAAGCACATAGACAAAAAAAAGCATATTTTAGAAATGATTTCCTTTTCCTTTTTACCTACATAAATTCACTAAGTGAATATGTTCATATGCTACGAAAATCCAAAAGAACTGAATAAAAACAATGAAAGCAAAACTGAAAATTATTAAAAACTTACACACTTTTGTTTTTGTCTGGTTTTTGTTGGTTTGTTTGTTTCATTTACGAAGGGAGAAACAAACTAAAAGGCGTCGCGTCGATTGATTTATGAGCCTAAATTGAAGAGTGCATTTATGAAATTCGGGGTGTTCATATCCGCATACAAATATTTATGTGGCTGTGTGTATGTACACATACATGGTTGTGCTATAATAAACTGTTCCATTTTACTGAGAAACAAAAGTGGCGTCTGCAACTCTATCGATTCCTTCCGTGACATACACCCCATATGTAAATATGTACTCATTTGTATCTATGTATTTGTTTACAATAGAAGTGGCGTCATTTACTTGCCACTAACTACTTGAAGTTATCAATGAGCATAGGCCATAGCATATGAATATACAAGTACAATGTGTAGCATGTATGAGAACTCTGTATTTTTCATTTCGACCACTTTGCTTTGATCAGTTCTATGTTTGTATAAAATCATTTGTGTATATGTATATGCTTCATATGGTTGCTGCTTGCTACAATTAATTAGATTAAAAAATTTATATACATATATAATCTAAAAATTTTGATTTACAATTTATTATAATTTTACTGTGTGTTGTGTACGTTGCTTATGGATGTATGTGTATTATATGTGTTAAAAAAAACAGGTGTTTCCATATGCTTTTGAGTTGGTATGCATTTTTGTGTGTGCATGGAACCTTGAAATGTTTTATATATATATTTCAACTACTCATATATTGTATAGAGACATGATTCTATGTTTTATAATTTTTTTTTTTTTCAATTTATGAGCTCATAAAACTTAATTTTATTGCGTATTTTATGTGTGTTCTTTCTTCTCGTCTCTCACATACTTTATGTGGCTGGCCGTTTTTCTATGCTATGCTATTATATGTGCTATTTTGACCCATTGTGTGTAAGTAATTAATTAATATGTTGTATTTGTAAGTGAATACGCAATTCATATCGTTGGATTTTTGAAAACATTTTTTTAATATCATTTCGTGTTATTAATTCATAGTTTCCCTTTTGAAATATAAAAATAAATGGCTTTATAATCGTTCTGGACCGATCGATTTATGCCCTGCACACGTAAAAATGTATAAAAGCATAAATATACTATTATACACACAGAGGCTGTTAGGTCTTTTAATGCAAAGAATTTTATGTACGTATGTTGTAAATGAGCAAATAATACAGACGACTGTTCTCGTTGCATTAAAACAAAATCTTCATTAGAGTATATTGAATACAGTGTAGTCCCCAAAAGACGTTTTTATAAGGAAACTAAATTTTGTATCACTGTTAGAAGGAAAATAGCCTTCTTGATCAAAGGACATAAGTGGAGCTAGCAGGCAGCAGTAAAATATGCAACAGCTTTCTATTAAGTACTGGTGATTTTGAGATTTAGAAAAAAGGGGGTTAAAAGGGGGAAAAAAGAATTAACTTTGTTAAACATCTACAAAAAATTTCAAACAACTATTTGCGCATTATAACTAGTTTCAAACAGATTGAGGTCCCAATAGAGTTATTGTTTAATTTTTCCAGAAAATTATTCACCACCAAAAAGTAGTAATAATTGGAAAAATGTTATAAATCTTTAATTTACAGCTTTATTTCATTGCACACATGTCCATTGTAAACAATTTGCTTGCATATTCCGTAATATATGTATTTGAATCTAACTACTCAACAACATTGTATTGGCAACATGTTGCTAAGCAAATTCAAATGAATAATTAATCGTGTTGCTTGGCTCGTCTCAGTAATGACTGCATATACCAAATTGTATATATTGTACATATAATTAAATATATTATATATGTATCAATGTAAGTAATGATTCAATTTAATAGACAAGCAAGCAAGTAAGTAAGATTTCTCTCTCAGTTCTCCATAACAACAACTTTAGCTACACAGCTACTATACTTACATACATACATAGTGAAACAAGTAATCTCGTCGTCAGACGCAATTATCTATACACTTTTCTCACCTCCTCCTGTCCTTTTCTTCTTCTTCTTATCCAGCTTATTTTATTGTGATTATCAGACGTGCAATACGCATTGCAATACGAGTATGTACGTTCAAACTTCTTGTTTTGTTGTATGTACGTATGTATGATTTTGTATGGTTTTTTAATGTTTTCTATTTTTACTGGTAATTTTACAGCCACTTTAGCTCGCGCTCTCTCACACACGTTCGCTTTATTGCCATCCAAATGGCGAAATGATTACTTTTTATGACCTCATAAAATTAGAGAGATACAAATCGTTTGTCGACATTTGTCTTCTGCGGCGGCGGCACAAGCGTTTTCTTCGCTTGTGTTCACTTTTCATTTTGTTTTTGTTTTCTTCCTTTTGTTTTATTCTTAGGTTCGTTTAAGTTGCCGATTTATGTTTATGTACATTTGACCTGGCCTTAAGATATGGGTATCTAAGTTAAAGGAGTGTGGAGAGTAATATTTAGAATATTTCATATTTGTTTTGTTTTTGTTGTTGTTGGTTGTTGCTGCGGTTATCTCTGAGGTCATTTTATTTAAATTACGAGAAACAAAAAGTAGGTATTATTTCGTATTGTTTAGTTTGTAGCGAAATTGTATTGAATTGGTTTCTGCAAAAAAAAAGTTTTTTAAAAATATTTTTGTTATTGTTTATTAGAATAATCCCTTATTTTAGTTCATGGGGATTTGTGAGCTTAAGGGCAGAATGTGCTCCTTTTTCGACAATTTTCATCGTTTTGGGCCAATGATTCGGCCGATATGGATGCCGTCATATTGCGGCTTTTAGTTAAGCTAAAGACCTTAGTTTATTTACATATACCTTAAACTTCAAACAGCCCTACAAATAATAGTCTGCTGTATTAAATCGGATGATCTGGGTGGCCAGTCAAAATCGCCATTTTATGATATGATATACTCTGGGAACAATATTGGCAATACAGAATTTTTTTGTTGAGTTGTGTGTTATGTAGTCCTGTCCTCAGCGCTCACCATTGACGCTTACGGTAGGTCCATCATCGTCTTCGTAAAAATACGACCCGTTGTTCATATCCGACCAAATACGACATCAACTGTAACTTTTGGTTTCCAATTAATTTAGAGTTTTCGGTGGAATAAAACTGACAATTTATTTAATTACGCTTCCATTCAATGCGACATATGTATCATCTAACATGATGATTTTTCGCCAAACTTCAAGTTCGTTTTCAACAATTTCGAAGGAACATTTGTCATAATTAAGACGACCCGGATAATTAGCTGGGTTTAGTTTTATTGTCATTTGAATTTTGAATGAAAACATCTTCAAAATGCTATGAATCACGCCCCGGAGAGTGGTTTGAGGAATGTCTACTGTCTGAGAATGGTGATAGCTCGATGTCGTTGAAGTCTCTTCAACACTGGCTCATAAGGCTTCAATATTTTCATCGGAACATCTTGTTCGTTATCTGGATACGTGGCTAGCATTACTAGGACTACCGGAGCTCATAAATGTTCTTCGACTGACGCTTCCAACGCGGTACGCCATAAGTCGATCTGACAGCGCAGATAAAAGTTATAGAGTTGACCGATGTCAAGTGTATATAATTTCGAAAGATTGCTGTTGTCATATTATTGTTTAAGAATTTTCGTACCGTGCTTAATATTGGTATTTAATTCTGTTGTTTCTAATCATTTCTATCTAAGATAACATGTATAAGTTTCCTACGAAACCCCAATGATGATTCAATTTTCCCGGTGGGGTGTAATGAAAAATACATGAACATGTGTCAAGAAATGCAAATCAATAACAAACGTGTCTATCTACTGCAGCTTATTGGAAAATGTGGCAATCATTTTCCGTATTTTAATTTAATATGTATCAAGTGAAGCGGTTGATGTAACAGAGCATACACTATTACTAAACAACAACAATAAAAATAAGTGCATATTGTATTTAGTACTTATTGATGTTGCTATTGTTTTATAGCTAGCTTGAATGTTTATTGGCTATAAATAATGGTGTCAGTAACAAACACACACACACACATGTATTCTCTTACAATATCACTCTTCATTCTTCCATCCCCCATTGAAGAAAGTGACGTTTTTATTAAATTTTTCGAAGAGACACAATTGCAAATTCCCTTTTTGAATTGAGAAGAATTTACAATGTTGCATGCAGTAGATGATTACGAGTATTTGAAAATAATAGAAGATGAAATGGAAGGGATAGTGAAAGAAAGAAATCAAAGTAATTGAAGAATACGAAGAAGAAGAACAAGTAAATTTCAAATAAAGTAGAGCGATTGAGTTGTCACACTCTATGATGGGTGCAGGTGTGAGTATTCGTATGAGTTTGCTAGTATAAACGATACCACAATGTGTGATCGCAAAGCAACAATTTTAATTAAATAACCACTTGAGAACTTCATAATCATCTTTTATAAAAATGTAATTCGATTCACACACACACACACACACACTGAAATACATAGACAGCTTCATACAAATAATTGCGGTTAACAAAAGCTCTCATCAGCATGTAAATGGCTAATTTCAATTTCAATTCACACAAGTTGCAAGTACTGCACATGTGTATTTGCTGATGCACACAGCATGGATGCTTGCCAGCCACATATGTATATGCAACATGCATTATCCTTATTATCCCTTGATACAAACTACATACATATTTACACACTAAAGTGCATTACAAATTGCATGGCATAACTCATACTTGTATGATTTTTCATGTGAATTTACAAAATGCGGTAGGTACTACTGCTACGATTGTGTATGCCTCATGCCGCAATCACCACCCACTCACAAATGTCATTTCATATTCGTATTAGCTCACAATTGCATTGGCATTTGTTGCTGCTGTTGTTGCTGGTGCTGCTGGTGCTGCTGATGCTTCTGAATATTTTAGTAGTGTAGCAATACTCAGCATGTTGTGTGTTGGTGTGTGAAATACACACATTTTTGCGTAGGTTCATGACAAAACATTCCAAATGTTACTACATACATACATACGTATGTATGTATGTACATACTATGCATATATGCAATTATGGATGAATATCTGTTTGTTTGCTGGTTGCTGTGCTTATATTCGTTTACAAAATGTTAGCATTTATTGCTTGTGACAAAATATGATATGTAAAATTAATATTATTGATTAAATAATTGAAATTGGCATTGTCAGACGGACAAACAGACAGGCATGATGGCATAAATTATTGCAAAATGTCCACATCAAATGAGTGCATATGATATTCCTTGATGCACTTCTGTAGTGTCTTCTTTCTCAATACTTCTGCATTTTGCTCCATCACCCAATCTTTTGATTATTATTATTATTATTATTATTATCATTATTGCAATATAATTCTAAAATATATAGGACCATAGATAGTTTATCATCAAACTATGAGAAAATAATGGGCCTTCGATGGTGAGGATTTATTCGATATTCGCAATATAATATGAATAGATAAAGGTCTTATTAAATACCAGACTTAAAAGCCTGTAACCCCTCTGACACTGTGTCAAATAGCACGCCAAAAGTCAAGGATATAATGAGTTTAAGTTGTGACAAGTATATAGTCTAGGTATATATTATTGATTCCAATTAACATTATTATTATTATACTTAACAGAGAGATAAATACTGTTACAACATTGAACCCACCCATTCCAATAGAAGGATTACACATATGTCGTTATTACCATATGGCTTAAGAAATATAACCAGTAAAGAGTTCGTCTGCACCGGGAATCCTTAACAAGTCAAATGACAAGGTGTATGTACGATCATCTAAGGAAACAAAAACCTGGCTCCAAAACAATTTATCAGCATTTACACGGTGATTCTTTAGAAACTTTCTTTTTGGCAACTCTGTTTTTGGCAGCTCAGCTGTTTTCGTGTAACATGTGACTGGCAAATACGTTCAGTTTGGTCTATTATTTAACCATGACTTACAAACGAACAACGCTTGCAGATTATTGAATTTTATTAACAAAATTCATGCTCGGTTAAGAAAGTGCATCCTGTTCAGCGACGAAGCTCATTTTTGGTTGAATGGATACGTGAACAATCATAATTGCCGTATTTGCTGTGAAGAAGAGAGAGGCGAGTTCGGTGAACAGTTTATTTCACGTTTGGGGCCGGTCAATTGGCCGCCTAGATCGCGCGATTTGTCGCCTTTGAAGTATTTTTTGTGGGGCTATGTTAAGACTCATGTCCATAGCGACAAGTCCGCAGCGGTTGACGCACTAGAAGCCAATATTGAAGAATTTATTCGTGAGATACCGGCCGATATGTTGGAGAGAGAGACCCCAGCGAGAGGATCCAGCCTATGAACCATTTGAGGCACAGCCGCGGAAAGCATTTACATGAAATCATCTTTAAATATTGAATTATATAGATCGTTCTATCGACTCAAATAAAGATTTCATACATTTCTCTAAATTTTATGTGTTTTTTTAAATCAAATCCGAAGGCTCTTAAAAAATCACCCTGTACATATGTAGTATTCTAGGTGCATAAAATGAAATTTTCTCCATATTAAGTATAAGGATTGTACCGCATTAGCGTTTCATTTTCTGAAATTATTATAAATGCTGATATTTCATATTTTCTTTATGAATATGTGCTCTTCTATTGATTGTTATCGACTTTAAATTTATTGTTTATCGAATAGCAAATAAAGCTCAAAGATCAAAGGATCAAACGAATAGCCGAATATATACATAATTAAATTACTTATAAGGTTCTTTTAAGTTCTCCATTCCATTCAAGGAATATTTTATACCATGAAATACATATTCAATATCTTCTTCAACTATGCTACACTATTCTTTATTAACAGCAACGGAGAATATAATACATATGAATATACATATTTATAAGACATACTGTATTGTGTTTTTTTTTGTGTTCCCCTTCCATCTTGATTGTTAAAATTCAGAGTAAAAACTACTGTTGATGATGATGACATTTCCCGCTGTGTTGCCATATGATGCAGCAAAAAGGTAAATATACATATCAGTGGGTGGGACGTTTTTAAGCTTCAAAATATTATGCACCCAAAAACACACACACGTAAATAAACTAGTATATATGTATTTACCATAAAAACACTCATACAACTGGTTACATCAAACAATCAATGCCTTCCTCACCATCCAATCAGCACTTACCGGTATGTGGGTTTGCATTGTTTGCAATGTAACGCAACAAAGAGGTACTACGACGACGACGATGATGACGACGACGATGACGACGAGGACTACAATAACAAACACAATTGATTTCAACGTTGATGGCGTTGACACAAAAGCTTTTATTCAATGTTGTTCTGTTTTTGTTGCTTTTATTGTTATTGTGGTTGCGTTTCGCGTTGACCACCCATTGTGTATCCTGTCTACGCGTACGAGGACACGTGTGTGTATGTGTATGTGTGTGTGTTAGTGTGTGATTTATTTTCATATGGAAAACATTTTACATATGCGGTTCACTTGTTGTTATAACCTGAGTATGTGTGTGTTTGCATGTGTGTGTGTGGATATATGTGTTTTTTACTTTGCGGATATCCTGCTGAGAGGGCGCACATCATCGCCGCCACCGCCATCATTCGTAATGTAGACATTGGAAATTAAAGTTGTGCGACAATCGTCGTTGTTGTTATTCATCGTAATGATAATAATGATGTTGATCATTAGAAATTGTCATATTGTTCATATCTCACTCTCTCTCTATCACTCTGGAAAAGACTGTAAATTGGGTCTACTCCATGTCTTTCTCAAATATCTCAATTTGTGTTTAATGGAAAATTTAGTTTCATAGATGAAACTCTTTAAAATTTGCCGATAAAGTTTCCAAGTTTCAAGGAAATAACCATCAAGATAGATGGGCATAGATTAGATTAAGGGGCACAACTAGTTTAAAATTTTGAAAATTTCGTTTTTTTTTTGCATTTTTTTTTAATTTATACCTTTAAAAATAACATATTAAAATTTCAAGTGAAAATCTCAAATAGATTCTGAGTTGCAGCCTTCTACAGAACAGCTGCAATGAACAATGAAATCAGTACTTTTACCTTTAAACGCGTTTTTCTAAAACTGCAGCTGTAACTTGATAACAAATCATCCGATCGACTTGGTCTTCTTTTAGCTTATTTTGTATTTGTTTTTCCATACAATGACCCTCCAGTTTTATGATTGGATGAAAAATATAATTATGCCAGACCAGAAACCATCAGATTTTTCAGCAAGATTTTAATTTTTTTTTTTTTCAAAAAACCGCCATTTTGTTGCATTTTATTTTTTTTTTTACAATCGAGGGCCATTGTATAGGAAATATAACCTAGTTTAATAAAATATTTGGTTTTTTGATTTCAGGCACTGCGAAGGCTACAATCACTGCAGCAGTGGGAAAACTTTTTTTTTTTGAAGACTCAGGAGATGGTGGATAACTTGCTGAAAATCGAATATTTTCATTTGAAAAAATTTCTTTGTATTCATTATTTATGCACACATGCATAAATTTAAAACATTCGATGCAATACTTTTTGAGTGAATTGCTTATAATATTTGCAATATCCCCCGATTCTATAATAGATATGGATGGTCGAAGTGAGTTAGTCCAGTTCTACCCAGAGTTTTACTGTGACACAGTATGTGCCGTTTCGCCATCTTCTTCGCCATCAGTATCCAACGTCCACACTCTCACTAGTTCTGCTCATGTTAAATAGATATTTCCATGTTTTAGGGTATCTTTGATGACTTCCGATAGTTCCGATAGGCCGAGAGTATTCTGCTGTAAGACTTTTTGTTAGAGCATTTTAATAACTGTAAAAGGTGTCAAAAATTTACAAAAGCTGTCGTCAAGATTATAGATTCAATTAACATTTCCGCTATTTATGAAGAATTAATTTATCAACTGCTATTTTTGATGTGTCTTCTTCCAGCACAATTGGAGAGGTTAGCTAGTTGGACCTTGAAACTGAGTAAATTTAGAAAAAAATTAACTATAAATGTACATCTCACCAATTGCTTTGTCTTCCACTACCCCTAATCGAGGAACCAAATGATTCGATTAATGCAATTCTTTTGACTCGACTGATCCTGGGATAGGATAATGGTATACAATTTTCTTAAAGTCTATATAAAAATGATGCAAGCAGGTTGGAGGTTGGATATTTGAATGTTGTGTACATCTAGGGATGAGCATTATTTGGAAAAAGAGTTACCATATTATTATTGTTGCTTTCATTTCTCATATGAAAGTATTATGTATGAACAATGATTCGCCTTTTCAAATTATAAAAAGCCGCCAGAGTTTTCTACTTTTTCTGATATATCTCTTATTCATTTATTTGCTCATTCGCTACCTTTTGAACCATTGAAACCTCTATTCCCTTCTGCTTGCACCGTGACAGTCGTCCTCATACAAAAACCAAAACAATACTTTCGCCGTAACTTGTAAACTTGTTCTACTGCTCCACCATTCTTTTGAGGCTTCTTCGATGAAGTTGCTTATGTGTGTATATGCATGCCATGTATACGAGTGTGTTGCATGGCTCAGCATGCCACACAAAATCACGTCGAAAAATTTCCGCCTTTTGTCTAAGAACACTGTCGCACCATGGCTTGTTCGCATCAAAAATTATTATTTTTTGTTTTCGTTTTCATTTTTATGTTATTTTTGCTTTTTCTGTATTTTGGTTGTTTGTTTGTTTTTTTTTGTTTTGTCCCTTCCAGACATTTTTACTCGACACGTCACTAAGGGTGCCCTCCTCCAGTATATCCGTCGAGACTAAGAAGACTGAGAAGAATGTGAATGTGGTGTATAAAGGGCACAATAACAATACATGTTCTCATAATCATATATGTATGTATGCATAAATTGTACGTATGTATGTATTTTGGGTCTGATGACGATGCCGACGATGAATACTGGCGAATCTGATTACCAGTGAACACGCCAGGGGGCGTTCATTGTCGGCTGTATGTTGGCAAAAATGTCGCGGGCGCTGTGTGCGCATTTAATTTAATTTAAGGACATTTAACGCACAACAAATAAGAACGAAAACAAAAAATTATCACCATAATCATTATCATGGTCATCGTCATCACAAAAGCTGACAACACAACAATGCCACAAGGCTATGGAGAGGGAGGAGTAGTACATACAAATACTTACGGTTAGTTTAAAATGTATATCTAAACGCCGATGTTGAAAGAAAAAAAACGTAAACCTTGAAAATACATAATTTCATATAATGTTGCATCACATAAACGCACCTACACTCACATGGTGTACAGAAATTTAATCTATATATGTAAGTATAATAAAGAATTGGAAGAAAAACCAATATTGCATCATATGCCATTAGGTCGTAATTGTCTGATGCTCTTATTTTTATCTTACCTACCTTTTGTTTGTTTTTATTTTTTATTGCGGGCATAAATAATTGCTAAGAGCAAAGTCATAAAATCAAAATCGAGTCGCAATAAAAATCACAAAATGAATATATTCGTATAATAGTATCTCATTGACCTTGTTGCAAGCAATAATATTGGTTAGTATATGTAACACAAAAAAAAAAATGTAACAATATGTAACACAACATATTTACTTGCTACAAGTCACGCTCGTAAGAAAACAGTCACTTACGGTTATTGTCGTTGTGTGGCCTTGACTTTGTGAAAAATTTGCAAGCACGCACAGTTCATAATATTGCATAATAAATTGTTTCTGTGCTGCGGTAGAATTCATTGCACATAGTGCGTGTATATTGCACCAATGCACTGAATAAATGCATACATTTTGCATTAGCAATTGTTGTATACACATAAATTCCAGAGAATGCGACCGACTACCAGCGGCGAAAGTGTAACTAATTTGTGTTGTTATTTAGCTGAGGTATTATACACTGATACACACACATATACACACACATTTTTATAGCTAATATCAACCCAACTAACCATGCTGTTTTGAAATATGAATCTTAAAAGGCTCACAATTTCATCTGAAGTGGGTAGGTGGAAGTAGGAGCATATGGATTCAACTATTCTAAAATATAGCTATACTAATAGTGAGTAATAAATGACCATGTATGTAAGTACATATTTAAATTAGAAAATAAATAAATAATTGGGTTATATGGAGAATAGAAATGTTCAGGAATACTATAACATCTCCAAAGTCATATAATAAGTGTTCAATAAGGAGTGGGAAATAAATTAAATTGAAAAAGCACCAAAGTCTGTCCTTAGTGAAAGGAATTGTAAAATTAAAAAAAAAAACGACGTAATAAATAAATATAATAACCTTAAAGCCCCAACTTCACAATAGTGGTATATATTATACAGCAGACAATTCACACATGTGTGTAAAAAATCGGAGCATTACGCGAGTGCATGTAGAAATTTAAATTAGGACGAGTCAATCGTAGGTATTAGATCTCTTCTCTGTTTTCATTAACTAACAAAACTATACTAATGATGATTTTCTCTCATTTCTCTGGCTGCTTGTTTGCGTCTTCTTCGTAAAATGTACTTGGTTTGGATGGAAAGCAATTTTCGACAACCTGGCTGACTTGTTGAACAGAATTGATGTTTTTATCCACTCAAATATTTTGTTGTCTGTGCCGTCATAGACGACAAAAAAAGTATGTTGTCGTTTTAACATCTAAAGCTAAAGGTTTGAGCAACTCAGTTTTTAATGTCGCCATCGTCTATTAGTACACTGCATAATTTTTCAGCAGTCTCCATAGTATTTTAGTCTTTTTTAAATTCCATTTTGGGGATTTTGATTAATATTTTAATGAAAGATGCACCATACAAAATAGTTGTCAAAACACTAACTGAATCCTTGTCTATTTAATGAACACAGAACGCAGCTGCATCGGATATATATTTATCTCGGATACTTATTTCAATTATGTCAGTAAGTTTCTTTTAGAATTTTAAGTAATCTTGAATTTCAAACATTTGTCATCTTTACAGCAGACTCTGCCCTACAGAATAATACAGACCAAAAAGTCTATTTAATTTGTAGTATAAAATTTTCACATTTCTTACAGAGGGTATCTCTAACTAAATCAATATATTTTTCATGTGATGTTGTAGAAGTCTGGATGAGTACAACTCGAAACTGGGTTTAGAACATTTTTAAAATCCTAAAATTTTGAATGTACTGTTAGAAACCCGTTATCAAGTTACTTGCAAGTGACCAGTTTTCAATTTTTTTACATTTTCAGAAATAAAAGATTTACCAAAACTATATACTTGGTTATGGTGGTTAAATGAAAATATTTCGAGTTCTTGACCAGAAGATTAGGAGTTGTCACGTTTTTCATTTAATTTAATTTTGAATACAATATCTATTTGTTCATTCGAATCGATTCAAAGTATATATAGTTGTGTTCCGTCCTTCGTATTGTATTATTGTACTCAAATTGTAAAATATTGTATTAAAATTATGATAACTTTGTTATTGTGAAAGTGATATAATTTTATATGAGTGATATTTTATATAAGTGAATATAATTTTATAATCTTTGACCAAATAATTTATGCTTTAATAATAAGAATTGATAGAAATTCAACCTTAAATTTTCAAAATTGAACATAACTCTTTATTCATTCATTCACACTGTTAGCTGGGATATCTTAGAACCACCGACAAAGATCCTAGCTACGTGTATTGCATGCACATTTAAATGAAAATAATACAAATACATTTATATACAATATTTTAGGCTACCCAAATGCGCCTGTTCGTGTATTCATATGACAAATGGATACACATTTATCCTTTACAAACAATCCTTCCAAAGATACTTTCCCTTTTTTCTGTTTCTATACTTGGCACAGTGCTACAATGCAACAATACGTGGCAAAGTGCAGTTTATAGTCACTTGTTTATTGTACCTAAGCATATTATTCGGTAAGTTGACTGTATTGGCTGGCTCAGTGCGCACACTGGGATATCAAGCAAAGGAATGCATTATCCTTTTCCGAATGAATGCTGTTGATTTATTTTGCTTCCTTCTAACTATTTTACAATAGAATATGTGAAATTGCAATAACAAGTGATTTTTAATCATTGTCAGTTAGTATTACATGTAAAATATAGAAAGTATAGAAAGCATTTTCTCACATCAGGTCACTTGTTGGGTAACAATTTGTTTATTTTTATTGTTCAATTCATCCACGGACAATGAAAACGAAACAAATGGGAATTGACAAATTTCTTATTTTGCATGCCAACAATACCGATAAAAATAGACAGACAGACAGAGAGAGTGAGAAAGAGCGCGAAATTCCACATTATGCAACGTGTAGTTGCACAGCATCGCTACAGGTTGATCGATGGACTGTGAAATCCTTTAAACTGTGTTTGTTTGCCAACAAATAGTGTCTATGTATACATGCAAACATATTTATCTTCTATGAAGTATAAAAACTACATATGCATATAGAACAGCTGCTTCAAGTTGTTGCTTTTGTTATTCGGATTACTTCTCATGCGTTTAACACAGGAAGTTTCGTTCTCGATTGCAATATCCACCACTGCACATTCTGCCACCATCATCATCAGCTGGTGGACACGTTCCGTTTTTCGATGTCGACATTTGTATTTTTATTACTATTTTATTTTCCTTGCATTTTCGTTTCGTTTTCAGCCTGCCTTTCAGCCTGTCTTTGCAGTCCGCATTGAACACGTTTTTCCCATCTTATCGCCGTTCGCGTCTGATGATTATTACTACATGCATAACTTAGCTAAATGGCACGTTGTTGACTAGTACAAATACTTGTTTGGTATCACATTTGGCCATTTCTAAGGCCAAATTCCAACTGACCATCCAACCGACCGTCAAACCAATGTTGGAATATTTTTTCGTCTCCTTCGTCTTTACCATTTTGTTCTGTTCTGTGTTTGTCTGTTGAGTCTGTTGAATGCCAGTTGCTAATGTTCTTGTTGTTGTTGTTTTCAACGTTTTTATTGTTCATGTGTATAGCTTAAATGCTCATCTTGGTCTCGTTCAAAACTTGTCCACACTTCATTACAAAGAAAATTGTTTATTTGTTGTTTTGCCTGTTGGCTTGTCGGTCAAAGAACAACAAGCACAACAAGAAGAAGAGGAAGGTTCTCATCGTATATAAGTTGTGTGGTCGCTCTTGTACATATGTTTCTATTTTGTTGTCTTAACTTGGTCTATACTTGTAAATATATGATGCACTGATGAGTCCTCATATCCACTTCTTCTACTTGTCGTTTTTTCTTATTCCTCATTTCCAATTTTTATATTATTGTATCGTGATGAAATATGTCAATATATACTTTTATGAATTTGATTCATTTCTAAATTTCCTATTTAGGCATTGTTCATAATTATATAGAAGGTTTACCTCAAAAATCTTTATATCAAGCCTTCAATAGCAAAAATGAGCTTATATTTACAATATTATACATAATATCAGCTAAATATTGTAATATTATATATTATAATTATTTATTGTTATTCTTATGGTGGTTGGAGTTTTGTAGTACCTATTCCGAGTTGAATCGTGAGATAGGGAGTAAATAGGTCCAGAAGAAAAAGTGGTGGTTGGTCATAGATTTTATCCCTTTAGCAGTGATTCTGCAAATTTTAATTAATGTTTCAACTTTCATAATTTTTTAAAGTTAGGGACTAACTTCTACTTGAACGAATCAACCAATCCGATCGCATTTTAAAGAGCCTGATATCTTAAAGGATGCGCTTCATTATATTCCTCAATTATCGAAATACACGAAAATGGTATCTACCTCAAACTATATATTTCAAACTGTTCGTAAATAAATGAAGCTTAACGTAATTATATAATAAAAATTAAACAAATCACCGCATCCAAATAAGCACTTTCGAGATATCCGACATATTCATGGAATTCCTTACCGTAATATGATTTAAACATAAGGCGCTATATTTGAATGTTCCCATATTCATTATCTTCGTAATTGTATTATGCATTTGCATCAAATTGCTTTACAAATTTCATCGATTCTTTGTAAAATGCACAAACGGCAACGGCTGTTCGATCGAGAATTCGATTAATTTCTACTTCTTGGCTTATTTACATTTTTATGCTTGCAGCGTGTCGCATTTTGTGATTTTGTGATATCTGACAATATATTGCATTTACCTAGACACATACTTTTATGCATTGCAACAACAGCAACAAAAACATGAATGTCAATTGTTCGATGTCGCTTACACATCGTTTGCAGTTGCAAGCATCTCAGTTGCCACCTTCTTCTCTTCAAAGTCATTGTCAGTTGTGCGCTCGCGCATAGAAAATCTATATGAGAAGTATGCATGTATGTATGTTGTAATGTGCATGTGACATATGTACTCATATACTACATATACATACATACATAAGCTATATGTTGGTAGTACATACATATATGTGTTGCAATGTCACACATTTTTATCGCCATGTCTCGATGGAAATTCTTTGCGTGCACGTTCCATTGCCATCACTAGCAAATATCATCGACTTGTCGTTACAATTGCACTTTGGTACTCGCATGCGTGAGCCTGTGTGCATCTGTATGCGTATGTGTATAAATTTGTGCACATCTTAAGTGCACGTTGCTGCAATCGAAATAGAGTTGTTAAACGTTTTGCTGATTCGTGTTTTATGAACTCAATTTCAATTTATAATCCATCCTCCGTTTGCTGCCACAAAGACAAAATGACATACACGTGAGTATCTAGAGGAAAACGAACGAGTAATAGTACTTATAGCAGGTACAATGATGTGATTGTTGAATGTTGTGTTCACAGTAATTCGCATGTTCTGACACCAATCAGATACAATGACGACGACGACGACGATGACGACGATGATGATGATGACGACGACGACGACATTGCAATGGCAATGTGATGCAACGTTTACACGTCGTTGCGAAATATTGTGTTGTTGTAGCATGTTCGATTTAGATTCTAATAATATGTACATAAATATATACATATAAATATATGTATGTATGCGAAAGCATGTAGTACATTTGCGCCTGATTGGATTGCTTACCTGCAATGAAAAACAAACAGTAGAAAAAGAGGAAATTAAAAATCAATGTATTCGTGCATGATCTAGCATAATAAATTATATGTTTTGTTTGTATTTATGCAATTCATAATCTACTAGTACAATATAGGTATAATTTGCTTGAAATATGATTAAAGCTTTCATATGACGACCAAATGCTTATCAGACATTTATCACATTTCCCCAATCCACACATGAAGTTAAGAGTTTGTTTTGAAATTTATAGATGGTGTGAAAACTTGAACGAGATTGAAAGAATCGACTAATTTTTGAACAAGAATAAGAAATTATGATAAAAGGAGGTACAGAAAGGACAATAGGAAGTACACTAAGAAAAACAGAGTTGGAGAATGCATGTTTGGTAAGATAATTTTCAAAAAGGCTTCGATGGCGTGTAAGTGCGCACATTCAGAGAAGATGTGTGAAATTGTATCTACTCTTTATCTTCATAGCTGAGACACTAGTGAGGTGAAAATAGTCCTAATCTAGTGCCATGCATGCCAATGATTCAAGGCCCTAGATGCCAATATTCTTCTTCTCAGAATGGCATCTCGTTCCCATTGAATATCGAGACAAATCAAAGGCAGGAAGATGTACAGATCTTTGATTTTGTAGCACTTTAAGAGACTATAGTAATTTTTGAAGGGTTGAAATCATACTTCACTTTGATCTTTAAATTCATTCAGTTTCAATGAGGTTAGTGCTTAATTTCAAATACATGTATTTACACATATCTATAACTATTTATAAACATCTTGTAGAAACTCATATGTATATTACAAGGCGTTTCTCATTTTTCAATTTCCTTCTCATATTTCGTGCCACATTTACATATACACTACATATACTCAAAAGATATGAATTCAATTTAATTTCAAAAACTACTTGTATTCATATAACATATGAGAAGAAGTATTACAGATGACTACGAAGACGACTGTCCATATAAAGTAGTTCAGCAATTTAGAGTGAGAGTGAGATATACTTAAAGGTCATATTCCACAGTTTGTACTATGTAGTTATGTTCTATATTATCATCATCATCATCGTCCTTATCATTATCACATAGTCGTATGTATGAATATACATACTCTTACATTTGTACAATATGTAATATGAAAACAAGAACGAGAACATTTTGGTAACTGAACTGATGAAGATCTAATTTCCTTTTGCAAGCGAAGCAAGCTTCTTGTAATATTCTGTAAATGTAAATTGTCTTGTACACATGTCGACATTATTCTCTCCTACGCAAAGGATATCATTCCAGACGATGTTTCTTTGGTTGTGAATAAGTGAATATGTGTATGAGTGTGTGTATTAAGTATGTATGTATGTATATACATATATATGTATGCATTTGACACTTTCATATACAATTAGCTCGTTGTAGTCGCCATTATGTTGGCAATATGTGAGAGAAAAACAAGAAAAACAAGCAGCAGCAGAAGAAGAAGTCGACAACGATGAAGGAAAGTGCAAAACAACAGGAGAAAAAAAAAAAATTAACTATGCGTGTATGTATTTCTAGTTGACGTTTGACAGGCGGAGCTACATACTGGCATACAACTACATATACACATGTATAAGCAGTACATATGTATGAGGGTTGCTATGCCTGCCTCTCTAATGATTTCTAATAATGATGAAGTAACACGATGTTGTTGTATTTGATTTTGATGACGTTGACAGTTACTTTGATTTATTAACCCCTCAAAGACATGGCAACATGGCAGTTGTAAGTTTGTTTTTGTAGTTTAGTAATTCCTTTTGCGCTTCGATAACAACTTTTGACGCTGGTCATGATTTTAAATAGTACAACACAACTTTACTCGTTTATCAGATATCGTGGATATAAGTATGTATGTATGAGTACATATATGTATGAGTATAGAACCTTCTTATCCGTCGCAGGATTGTTTGTAGATATTGCGTTAATTAACGAAAACTATTCATTTTGCTTACAGCATTTGCTGACCATTGCACACAAATATTAGAGTGACCAACACCGTCACCACCACCACCACCACCACCAGCGATATCAGCATTAAGTTCAACCGTTGGCGATTTTGCTTACCATCCCTTTCGAGAGTAATTAGTTAATTGAGCCTCTGTTTTGTTCGTTTATTTTATGATATTAAGGATATTGTTTTGTACTGCTGCTGTTACTTTTTAGTTGTATTTTTGGACATCTGCGTATCTGTTATGCTCATGTGAATGTGGATTTTAGATTGTTGATACTTTCCATTTTTTTTTCCTTTCACATATGTTCATTTGTTCAGTGTGAGTATGTGTTTCAATTACATGACTCAATTAAATAAGTTTCGAATTTGACAACGGTCTAAGCGTAAGCACCAGACTAGATATGGTGAAAAAACCATTACTCTCTTGAGGATACACGTGAATGTTGTTTCTCATACGAATATGCTACAAAATCTGTTAACTACGATAACAAAAAGGTATTCGATAGAGGTAACTGCAACGTAGAAACGCACAGAAAGTAATTTGGGCAGAAATTTTAGTAACCTGAAATCTATTAGAAGTAAAAAATCAAGCGGGCAGAAGAGACTATGACATGCGCGATGCAAATAGGAAATAATCGAATACCGATTTGATAATATAAACAGCTATTTTCTAACTTTATAAACAAACCAGAAACAAAGCAGCTGCAAAAATGGCATAGACTTTGCGATTTCCCGAATTATCATTAGTGAAGCGCTACTTAAACGCAACGAAATCGAACAATTTTATTTGAGCGAATCATCACAGGTTATGAAGAATGAATGAAATACAAAAATATTAAACTCAAGCCTCAACAAACGACTTCAGATCCTGGATTGACCGCAAACAAGGCTATGTTTAGTTTTTGGTGGCATTTGAATGGAATTGTCCATTATGAGCTGCTACAACCTATCGAAATTGTCAAGTTGTCTATGGTGTACAACTTGCCCGTTTGAATGAAGAGCAATCAAAAACGAGCGCCCCAGAGTTGGGCAACAGAAAAGGAGTTGTGTTCCATCATGACAATCCAAGGTTACACACATCTTTGATGACTCGGAATAAATTGACGGAACTCGGTTCAGAAGTTTTGATGCTTACACCATATATTCTGTACCTTGCACCGTCTAACTACCATTTGTTTGAGTTTCTGCAAAACTCTCTTGACGGTAAAAAGTTGGTCTACCGAAGAGCCTCTTAAAATCACTTGGCTAAGTTTTGCCTCTATAAACCCCAGAAGTTCTATACTGATGGAATTGTGAAGTTACTCTAAAAATTAAAAAATTTACCAAAAAACTGTGAGACTTTTTATATCATCCAATATTAGGTTAGGTTAGGTTAGGTTATGTGGCTGCCCTCTCTCTGAGAGGACACATTTAGGCCAGAAAGGCCCTTTGTGATACCACCGAGCTTCTCTTCCAATACTGTTGTGCGTGTTTAATTTGGACAGCGTTAGAAGAGACCTACTTATATTAGCCGGTTCCGAATGGCAGAACCCTTGTGACATCATTTTAACTTAGTTTTGTCACAGACCTCTTTTAAGAAGCATTTTTGGCAAATTGTTACTGCCGGAAAAATGGCCAATTCTTGCCAGCAGGTGGGTGGGTACCACGATCTACAGATCAGAAGGCCAACGCACATCACTCAATATTACTATCACTAATACAGGAACATTGTAATAAAACCGATAATACGAAGACAAATGGTAATAGTTTCTGAAATCAATGGCATATAGCGCCCTATAGTTTCTAGACTATTTTCAGATTTGAACATCATACGAAAGCCAATATCTGGAAAACTAGACAAACTAAAAAATCCGTCGGAATATTTAACTGATATAAAAACGGATGTTAATTGCGTTATTCGATTAAATATCTTAAATAAATTGCATTTTTTGCCTGGTCTTTTAAATCCAAATCCATATTTCGGAAATTTCTCATAGCTTTCTTCAGACAATATAACAGGAACATCGCCTTAAGATTTTATTGATGAATAATCCCTTCTTCGTGCAAATAAATGGAATCATCTTACTTGCTTGCAAATAATTGAAAATATCAATTCAATATAGTTTCTCGTATGAGTTTTCATAAATTGTAGATTTGAATTAAGATTTGAATTCGTGTTTGAAGATTTTTAATTTAATAAAAATAACATACATTTATCTACCTGCATCACACTCTATCGCATTTTATTAAGAAGGTTTTTTAATATATTAAATTGTTTCATATAATATTATGTTCGTTAATAAATGAGGTCTATGAGCAATACCATCATCATCATTATAAAATATTTCAAATACTACCCTATAGAGTGTTAACTAAAAGATATTGAAGGGCAAATCAATGTTATATGTACATATACATATGTAGGTACATATGTATATAGATTTATATCTGGACTTGCATATGCAGCAATAATAGTATGAAACCTAAATTTGAAATGTAATAAAAAAAATATTCTGCTGCAATATTGTTACTTTAACAAAAAGAATAAGGAAAAAAAATCAACTCGGCTTGTATTATTAATTTGCGAACAATCGAAAATCGACATGTGACACGCGTTTTCCAAAATTTATGCTTTTTTTCTATATAACATACACAACCGTACATATATACATATGTATGTTCGTATATGTATGTGTGCAAATACTGTTTTTTTTTTGTTACACGTTTGTCACAAATAATAATAACCAACTATGTGGAGACATGCATACATACATATGTATCAACGGCCATGCGGGTATCATAACAGAAATGTGCGAAAATTGAAAACATATCCAGACCATATACACACAAGCGGCTCACACATACCGTATTCGTATATTAATGCGGTTGACTGTAACAAAAGCAATGATCGAATGCAACAACAACAGCAGCAAATAAAATAACAATGATGATGATAATGATGAATGCAATGAATTCACATTTGCAACATGCATATATGCGAATGTATAGATGTGATAGTATAGGTGTGTGAATGAATGCATTCACACCATATCAAGCAAACGTTGCATCGTCATAATCATCATCATCATCATCATCATCACTATCGTGTTTGTGCTATTTTTTTTTCTTCCTTTCGGTTTACTGCAAATTCTTGTTTTGTTCGCGTGCAATAAATCAATGTTCGATATTTTTTCACTCTTATTCTACCTCTCTCTCTCTCTCTGGTTTTCTTTTTGAAATTGTAAAGGACATGTTGAATGAGGACATACAGGACATTATGTTCGCGCCATGTTTTAAATTTGTTCTTGTTGTTGTTTTCTTTTTTTTCGATTTGTTGCAAATGATTGTTGCACTTTTGTTGTTGCTTTGGGTTTTTTGCAAAAATAAAATCAATTTCATAGAAACGTTGGTGCTTTATGACATTCTTCCCTCTTCGAATATAATATCCATCTACATTTATGTATAATATGTAGATGCATTTGATAACAAACACCCTTTTACCACCGATTCTTGCAATAATGGTATGATATTGATTTTTATTCAACTCCAGTTTGCTGTTTTGTGGTAGTCGTTTTTGCTATTTAAGTTCATCAGTGAAACAATGAGGAAAATATAAAATGGAAAAATCAACTACAAATTATATTTCAATGTTTTTGCTGTAATGTGATGTTGTAACAGCTGCTACAATCAACATATACACTATCATTAATAGCTACATTTTATTTTTTATCTTCAACATGCCATGATCAACACACCCATCATTTAAATTTTTTTTATTTTTTGCTCTTGCCTAAGTCTAGTACACATATATGATTCATGGTAATTCTTTTGAATGTGTTAAATGAAATAACCTCGAGAATTGCTCAAATGAAGCAAACTAAGTAAGTTATTAAATCTTGGAATAGGCAATGTGAAGTACGACAGTGGAGACAGTAGCGTTGCATTGAAGAGAGAAAATGGTTTAATGTAATAGAATATTTCGAGATCCAAGGTGTGCTATAAGTTAACGGATGTATTCTTCTTCCAATTAAGGAGCCAGTGGTATTAATTCAATACCACCCCGGGCTAGAATATTGAAATCGTTTATCCGTCGCAGGTGAGTTCAACATTTGAATAGTCTGTAGTAAGCTATATTAGTACATTATTATAGTACATCATTTTTAGATCTCTTTAGGTCTTACTGAATAGTTTCGAAAATACTCGCTTCTATAGAAATGGTACGAAGCTTAGATAAAACTTAATATTTCCCAGTATATTGGATTACTGAGATTCATATCTCCAACCATTAATGGAACATTTACCTTGAGAGCATCTCAACATGAAAAAATGCTTTTTGAATTCAGTGAAAAATAGAATTTTTATCATTACATTGTCATTTGATGAAAAATCTGCAAATATTTCCTATTTTGATGATAATTATATCTCCTTTTCAGAGTTGTACCCCTATAACTTAAATTTGTTTATTCATAGAATTGAAGCCTTTAAAACAGTTCTTGAAGCTATTGCCTTCGAAGTATTTTTTTAAATTCATTAGTACCGATTTTATAGCAGACTAAATATGTAGTCTTAATTATATAGAAATGACCAGGCCAAATTCAGTGGGACCTAATTTTATAAAAACGTTGATTTTCTAGTTGATCCTCATAAGGAATGGTGATAATGAGTAAGTACATTTGAAGGAAAGGTTGAGACAGAAAACTTAATGGTAGTCTGTCATACAAAATGGCAGATTTTATTTGAAAAAAATTTTAGATTTTTGTATTTTCATATACCTTGGATATTTCTCCATTGACTTCCTTCTTCAATACATTGCTTTTTTTTATAAAAGAATAAATGGATTTGATTATTTCACGTAAATCTCTGATTAAAAAATATTGCTAGTAATATTTGCTAGTTTGTTAGATTATATCTGTTTTGAAATCTTTCAGAATGAAGTTAATAATTTCTTGCTTGAGGTAGGTACGGTAGGGCAACTTTATTGGGCAAGAATGGAGAGTAGTGGAGAAATTTGATGGTTTCTGGGCACAATATACAAACATTCAAAAGGAGATTTGGAACAAATTGGGGTCGTGAGAAATAATTAAAAAGAAGAAAAGAAATTTCAATGTTTTCGCGTTTTTATGGGGAGTTGAATTTTTGAAGTTTGAGACTGTTGTTATTAACATTGCTTAAACGTATGTGGCCAATACAATTTTATTTTTAACCGACACTGTATTTAGTAATTTCCACCAAAAGAAAAATGTGCAACAAACGAGGTCGGTTTGTTGATCGGTCGGTTAATCGACTAGCTAGTAACTAGCTAATGAATATATCCAAATGCAGATTTGCGTATATTTTTCTTAGCACTTCATAAATCAATGATCGAAATACTATTGCATATAGCACGTTATAT
Organism: Megamerina dolium; assembly: GCA_963854835.1. NCBI lineage: Eukaryota > Metazoa > Arthropoda > Insecta > Diptera > Megamerinidae > Megamerina > Megamerina dolium. The sequence continues at coordinate 36,062,137 of OY978526.1, forward strand.
GAGTACTGTATGTCTCCTTTCACCTCTATGTATGGCAACACGAAAAAAGTGAGAAACAAAATAATTTTTCTTGCAACAAATCGTGATTTGTTGGTTGGATTGTTGCAAATATACAATATATGTATATACAAGCTTTTTTGTGATCAAATTCGATAGCAGGCAACGTAGAAGGAATCGATTGAGGAGGATTTGCGCGCGCGACCTTTTTGAATTAAGTTGTGAAGTCGTGATTGCGCGCACAGACAACAAGTGGATTGTGTGCCTCCGGGGTATGTCTGTGAGTAGGACGAATTATATATAAGTTGGGATAATACAAACGAATAATTCGTATTTATATGTATGCACTATACTTGGGTATTTATACGAATGCAACATTAACTGCATTCAATATACGCATGTTGCTCATGCTCAAGATGATACTTTGTTCATACATAGTTAAGCCCACAATACAGCATTTATGTTTACGTCGATATTTAAACGATGATTACGACATTTGATGGTTCTTCTTGATTTTTGTTTCAGTTCATTTTTATTTTTATTTTATTTTTTTTTCATTTGAACATTGCCTTTAGCGCAAGTTGTTCGAATGTTTAGCATAAGAGGCAGATACAACATATAAATAATATTGTAAAATGGCGAAATATAGAAAAAACGAAAAACTAAAATGAAAACAAAACAAAAAGAAAATGAATCAACGAATGTAGCTGTTCATAAAGCATATTTGTACGCATGCTCATGCGCAGCCTCATATTGTTAAGAGCAGCGCAATTTATTATTTACGCCACAAATTGATTTTTATCACATGCTTAATCGATTATTGTTCATACAATTCATTTTTAGTGTGATTACCAGGATACATGAATGTATAATATATGTACATCTACTTGTTTCACGTTGTTGCGGATTAAACAAAAAAAAGTGCTAATAATAATAATAATGATGATGATGATGATGATGATGAAGAAGTAGAGAAGAATTATTTATGCTAGTTCACACGTTGTTTTACACATAATTTATTAAACATCAGCCTGACTGCTGTTGTATTACGTTCGCACACAAAATATATTGTGTACATACATACAAACGCATGCACACACACACATTCTGTATATAAACATGCTTAGCATTGCGCTGTTGTTATGACCTTGGGGGCAGCACTCTACCTGTGTGTGAAGGTGCTTAGGAATTGAACGCAAGTACACATTGAATGAAGAAATATATTTAATATATGAGAATCATGAATACATTTAAAACAAATTACAATTGATGATGAAATGTAGAGAGGTAGGGAAAGAAAAAATCACAAAGAACAACCAAAATTAAAAAAAAAACAAGAATCAGAAAAATTTACGCAACACTAAATATAAGTAAACAAAAATAAAATGCAAAGATTTTTTCGTATACGTCTTACGATTACACTCTATGTACTACGTCATTAGAAAAGTCTGCATCTTAGCAAAGAAAAAATAATTTTGTGCTTATTTTATTATGTTTTTATTGAACATGTCTCTCCCTTCAACTCACAACATCTTGCTCAATGGCTTATAAATTGTTACAAACCATCAATGTGGCACAATTTCGAAAAATTCTCAAAATACAAGGTGTGACAAATATGTATTAAGACTTGAATCATATCTCAGCAACCAAGCGCGCCATTTATGTGTGAGCACATGCGTTTTGAAGCTTTAACCTTCCTCTACTAACTGTCTTGGCATTTGGTTGACATTTAATGTTTATTGACCTTCATTTTACAAAACACGTGTTCGTTTGATGTTGAAATTTTAACATGGAGCAAAGAACGAAAAAAGTCACACAGCACTCATTGTTCGTCAATTTTTGGCTCGGAATCAGGTCAGTGTGTTGAATCACCCGCCGTATTCACCTGATTTGGCACCGTGCGACTTCTTTTTGTTCCCAAAAGTGAAATTGAAGTTGAAATGCTTTTTTGATGACATTCAGACATACAACGGCCTTCGACGAGGGCACTGGAGGCAATTCCGAAAAATGAGCTGGAACACGCATTTGAATCACTATTAAATAGATGTAACAAATGTATTGAATCAGGAGGAGAATATTTCGAATAAATGTATAGAAAAATTAGCAGATATCGTGTTTTAATTGTGTTTTCTAGAGGCAGTCTTAATACATAATTGTCGCACCGTATATGCGTTAATTTGCCTTTCAATATCCCCATTCCAATGGAAAAGAATAATTGATTACCTTTTGTTTTTGGTTGGAGAGTAGTATGCCTCTCAATAACCATTGTCTTATGTAAATGTTGGCTAATAAATCTCCCACAACAGAGAGTTCAACCAAATTAACCTAACCTAACCTAACATAGTCTAAAAACACTGTCAGCTCTCACTCTCACACTCTTTTAGCTCTTTAATTTACTTGTCGATTGAAAAAACCATATTACGAATTATGTATGATTTTTTTTTCTCTTACCATACAGTTACTTAGAATATAATTTTGAATGTGGACTCGAAATTCGAATATTTCCATATTTTGAAATTCACTTCCTAAGCTTATTTTGCGTTAGCAACTCCCTAACTACAATGACTTCAATGACTTCCGACGTCAAACTATCAAAACGTAACAAACGGGTAATTTTGGCTTTTGGTGGATGACGCTATCTCTTTGTCGGGTCGCAAACTTTTTATATGACCACGTATAAGTGGAATCCTTCAGTTGACATATTTTGACGCCTTAGTTTAGTGGTTAATCCGTGATTCATGATATTTGAACACATAGCTTGCCGAAAGTTCATTTTTTTCTCAATATTTAATCGAAATCAACAAATACCATCTCTAGAGGAGTCGATTATATGACCGGTCTTCATTAATTATTCTGTCTCGATATTATCCTCAAAATTATATGTAGCCCCTGAGGGATTTCTAAAAAAAATTTACTCCAATCGTTAATAGGAGCCAAGAAGCTAAATCAGCTCAATAACAATTTGCTATGAAAAAGCTTCTAAATGAGGTCTGTGACAAAGCTCTGAAAAAGTGATGTCAAAAGGGGTCTGCCTTTCGAAACCGGCATATATGAGTTGCTCCTTTCTAAAGCTGTCCAAAATTTAATAAGTACAACAGTACTGGAAGAGAAGCTCGGCCAGAGGGCACTTCGGGGTCTATAGGTGCCACTTATTGTCCCATTGCATACCCTCAAGCTACAATGTCAGAAATAAAACTATTTTGGCATATATCACTATATTTAATCTATCATTTAATGAAAATTGAACAAAATGGAGTTTTCTGAGTTTACTACTTATAGCTAATTTGTATACTGAAAATGTGAAAAGAAATATAATTAGGTACTAGAAAGCCAAGATATCAGCCTTTTAAATATTATGTATTAGATATCCAGTGTTTAGTGTTTTGAGATCAATCCCCAACTAGACATCAACCTCAAGGCAGCAAAATTTTGCCATAAAAATACTTCTAAAAGAAATGTGTGACAAAGCTCCATGCCATAAGAGTTCTGTTTCGAATCGGCTAACAAAGTAGGTTCCTTCTAATACTGCACAGAATTTAATACGCACAAAAGAATTGAAAGATAAGCTGGGCAGGAGGATATATTCATAATGCAGCCGTATAAGTACCTACTAATCCTTTATGAAATATAATCGGCGAAAACAAACTGCAATTTTAGTCTAGAAAATAATTATATAGAATTTTACAAATTCCTACAAAATTATCTAAAACAGCTCCGCGGCACACATATCTATGTGTGGCGGATATCATAACGGAAAATTTTTCTAAATTTGCAGCGCTCTGAACGAAAAGTACAAGGAGCGTTCTTAGCCCTACAAAACAAAATCTTGACATTAGCCTTCGCTTTGGGAAAAAAACATCACTAAAATGAACATTTTTGTCTCGATGTGGTCTTGTATTCGATATGTTAGTAAATACATCCAAATCAAAAACAACACAGTTTATGCTCGATTTTGTTCGATTAATTCTTGCATCCTAAAAATTGAAGTGTAGCGGAAGAGAGAAAAAAATATCGTATTTCGAATTTGAGGGATGAAATGGCTAAAGGCTAAAAGAAATATGTAGTTATCCGAACTTTGTTTCCACCTTCTAGCAAATTCATTAATTCGCTGAATATATCAAAGAATTAGTGCATATCCTTCACGCATTTCGGCAACTTGTCAAAATTCACATGCGTAAGCTGTTATGCTATCTCTCCAATGACGTTATTTAAAATCATTAAAAACCGTTCCGTATGGTATACTCATACTTTCTCATAGACTTCAGTTTCTACTTAAATGTTATTATTGAAATTCAAATTCGAATCGGACTGCCTACTAACATATATATTCAGTATAAAAAACTTACCTTAATAACGTGCGCAGCATAAATGGTAAGATGATTGGAATTTGCAGCAAAACATAACCAATAAAGATAAGTAGCTAAGTGTTTGTTTCGTTTTAAATTGTTATGATACATTCACAAAATCAAATGAATTGCAATAAATATTTGAAATCAAAGTTCGTTTTGGGGAGGTTTGTGTGCGGTGCGGTGCGGTGAGGTGTATGGTGTTGTGTGGTGTTGGTGGTGGTGTTGACGTTGTCGGCAAATAATAGATGCGTTCGTTATTTACGATTTTTTTTCCGTTTAGTTCTGAGACGTATCTTTTTGCGCTTCTTCAGAATTGTGATGAACAAAAGTTTCTTATGATGCGCTAATGGAAACATGTTCGTTTAATGCAACGCCGCAGGTGGTTCGGAGGCAAATTTAGAAACACCATCTTATATGGTCACGATGCCATCGATAGAATCGAATGTGATACTGTCAAATTTGTTGTACAAATTCCGGATACACAAATTTAACACCAAGTAATATACACAGATTTGCCGACGGTAATTTAGAGAGTACAAAAATAATAATATTGTTCTGTTATCTATGGAGTTTGTAGATTATGTTTTGGATAAAAAGATAATTATAATTTTCACACTACACTAACACGATAATACACAGGCTTCCCGTTTTTCTGCATATATATATATATATATTTTTATATTTTCATTTTCTTTCCTTTAACACATCCCCGATTTATGCGAGGCACTTTTCTTTAGCAACCCCATCGAGGAGACAAAAAAAATTCAACTACTCACTGAATAGCAAAAGAAAATTCTTTTTTATACAAAAATATTTTATTTTCGATTGTAGCTGTATGTCTCTGTCTGTGTGTACGTGACGCTGTGTGTGCGCTAGGAAATCGGAGAACATTAACAGAAGGAACTGCTGCATAGCTCCTCATTTAAAGAACAATAAAGCAAAATCAAAAGCACCGAAATTATACATACTTACTTAGTAAGCACCAAATACGTAATCCAAAAAGAGCATAAAATTTAATTTTGTCTCTTTTGAATGATTCATTTTATCTCTGCACAGAATGAATGAAGCATAACTCATAGATATGTGTAATAATCTTTAATTTAAAATCACTCTGTATCTCTCTTTCTACATTTGTCTTATAATAGTAATCAGTTTGTGTGAAAGTATATTTTTTTGTGGAGTATGAACATCCAAAATCACCCAGAAATTATGTCCAGAAATTAATTCAAAAGAGTAATGGCGCATTTTCTCTTATGTGAGTACCAACTTGGAGTGTAGATTTATTATGGCATACGTTTTCCATTAAATTTATTACCAAATAGCAATGAACAATTGTTGCTTCCATTTCGAATTTGCTCTTTTACCGATTATATTCGCTCTTCTCCCTCAATCACCCATACAATTTTTGCTTTATGACATGCGCATTCTATCGCATCTTCATATGTTACATACTAGCAGGACCAAATATTGAAACAAATATTTTTCTTGGTTTTGTTTATTTTTTTTTTTTGGCAATTACAACACAAACGCACAGCCCAATGCCATAGTACGCCATATTCTCGTCCTTCATGTGTCACAAAGATTGTGGCATATGAGAGACGAACAACAACAACAGCTACAAAAAAGATTATAAATATGGAAAACACAAATTTTCCTTTGTGCTGCTGGATTTGTTGTTGTTGTTTATTCTATTTGACATGTCAAGAATGCTTGCTCTTGTTCATGGCATACCTGTGGATGCTTAAAAATTAGAATTTTTTGTGGATTTTGTTTATCGGTTTTCAGTTTTCAGCAAATATTAATTTTGAAAATATGCATTAGACCTATCTAAATTAGTTTAAAGTTTTTGAAAACAAGAGTTGAGTGGATTTGTAAACGATTTAGGCGTAGAAAACTTTCAGTAAAATATTCAGAACAACAAAAACAAATTTTAAATATTCTCTGTTCTTTTGTTATTGTTTTTTTTTTTTTTTTTGAGCTCGTGTAATATACAACAAGATAATGTCACCAGCATAGAGGGTGGTTGGGCTATTGATTCAATAGCTTCATCTGTTCGCTTGCCATTATCATTGTGGGTCTTAGCAATTTCAACATGCCGCATAATGAATGCCGCCAGTACATTTGATAATGATCAGCTTTAGGTACATAATATATATGGTAGAAGAAGAAACAAAGCATCAAAATTGAAAATTCGCGCCAGAAACAGAACATTACAATAACAACAACAACAAGAGTAAGTGTAGAAACCCAATGAAAATGATTTATGCATACGTTGTTGGCAGGTTTTATTGATTTCTTATCATTTGCCGAGTATTGCAAGTGGTTGTTGTAGTATGTTGTCATTTTTGTGTGTCATCGTTTAATTGAAAAAATTGAAGATTACATTTTTAGCTCTTCAACACTCGCATTGGCGAAGTGTGCTATTGATTGAAATTCTTAAATTTGAACACATTTGAACATTAAAACATTTTTTGAGAAAATTCTTCAACCAAAATACATACACCTTTTCCTCTTTGGCACCTCCGGCATCGTTTGTACTTACATATTTGATTCTGCTTGCTCACCAGGCGAATGTAATTAAATTGAAATTCTCTGCAACATGACATTCATTCATTCATTCACTCACACATACATATAGAAGCGAGTATAGTATATGGCATCGTTTCTTGTGTTTGCTTGTCGGTTTGGCACTGCTGGCAACTACATAAGATTCTGTTCATTGCTGCTGGTGTTGTTGCTGTTGCTGCTGCTGCTGCTGTTGCTGTCAGCACTGCTTGTCACAAAATTTCCGTTTGAAGTGCTTTTTAGCTTTTGTAAGATTTTTCATTAAAATTTCATCATAACTGACATTGTTGTCGTTTCGCACTGCTCCTCTTCGTCATGTATATTCTTGAATTTACTTTGTTTTTGTTTTTGTTTCATTTTTATTTTATTTTATATGATCAAGTTTTTGTTGGAACATGCTTAGAGTCTGATGAAATCAGATAGATAATAGATACAGTTTAGCAAAATTGATTTTATTTTTATTTTATTTTATACCTAACGCACCTAGTACTCTTTATTGCCTCTACTTTCATATAAAGAATGAGCCAAATACTAGTTTTGTTTTTTAAATAAAATACGAGTAATATGAATAAAAATAAATGTTATCTGTGTATTATATTATGGCTTCATCAGAAAGAACAAATATCTCCATTATATAGTTATGGAACACGATATCCGAAGCTGCCTCGGCTGGATTTCCTGTAGCACATCCTGCGAAAGGTATTTGTAAGATATTGTTGATGGCTTCTGAGTCTATCTTACGAATGGTTCGGAGGATATGCCCATAACAGCAGTAGCGAAAATATGGTTCGTCAGCAAATATGATCATGCAGCCAAATTCGATGTCCAATTCGAGGTGATCTGAGGCTCTAACTGAGAAGCGATAACTATTGGATGGATTCTGTCAAAATAATACGTGATTCAAACAGAAACCAATAGTTGGGCTACCAAATACCAATAATTCCATACAAAAGCAATTGATTGATTATGACTGCGTTGAAATCGATTCGCCAGTCGCTTCTGACGAGCTGACGCTAGTTGAGAATATACCTCGCGTTGACATCTGTTTGAGTATTTGTTCACTTTAGCGTCATTAGCTCAGTCCCAAGCTTCAAATACTAACATATTCCACACTCTTTGTGAGAGCTGGTAAGTGTGACTGGTAAACATTTTGTGTGGAGTAGAATTTTCAGCACTCCTGGAGTCTTGGCAATCTGCGGACATATTTTCGTTGGCGGGACATCAAACAGAAGCCATCGAGCAAAAATTTAATGTACTTTTCGCTTGACATAGTGAATGTTGTAGGTTATATTATTTTATTTATTATATGTGGCACTTAAAGCCCCAAAGGGCTCATTGGCCAAGCTTCTCTTCCATTACTGTTGTGCGTCTTAAATTTGGACAGTATTAGAAGGGACCTACTTATTTTAGCCGGTTCCGAACGGCAGAACACTTGTGACATCACTTTTTCTGAGCTTTGTCACAGAGTTCTTTAAGAAGATTTTGCATGGCAAGTTGTTACTGTCGGAAGAATTGCCAATTGCTTGCCGACAGGTGGGTACCATTCGTTGTTGTAGGTTAGGTCGTGTATAATACGAAATCTGGTTTAGAAAATTATTAATGCACAATCAATCGATTTGCCTGTAAAAAATCGTCATAGGGCTACTGGCATCTTTTAATAATTCCATAATTTTTTAACCACTTACAATCGATTTTTCTCTAAAATTTAAGATCAATATAATTTTTAAAAAACTTGTTAAAAATTGTTGTTTAAATAAAAAAAAAAAATAATAATAATTAGGCAAGAAGAGATCAGTTCAAATTCTTCCAAAATTACGAAAAATTTTCGTTTGGTCAATTAAATCAAAGGTAAAATAAACATAAATTTTTCACTATACCAAAATCGTAAATATGAGGTATCGTTCATAAAATGAATCAGTTATTGATTGTGAAATATGACCAGTGAGCCTATCATGGGGTTTTATAGCGGTAAATCTGACATTTTAGGGTTTTTTATACTCAGTTGTGGGTGCCGTAGATCAGTGGTTAGTGTATTCGCCTTTTGATCTGTAGGTCGTGGTTCAATACCCGGCTGATGCATAACAAATTTAATATCGAAAAGATTTTTCTTTCGAACGGTACCCACCTGTCGGAAAGCAATTGGCAATTCTTCCGACAGTAACAACTTGCCATGAAAAAGCTTCTAAAAAAAGAACTCTGTGACAAAGCTCAGAAAAAGCGATGTCACAAGTGTTCTGCCGTTCGGAACCGGCTAAAATAAGTAGGTCCATTCTAATACTGTCCAAAATTTAAGACGCACAACAGTAATGGAAGAGAAGTTCGGCCAATGAGCCCTTTGGGGTTTTAAGTGCCACATATTTATTTTTTTTATTTATTTATATTCAGTTTCGTGTTGTGCCCGACTAAACCTACAGCCTTCACTAGGTCACACACAACCATCGTGACATCATGTGATCTATACCAGTCGGTAAGTAAGGAACTTATTTAACTATATACATTTTTTCCTAATGAAATACGTTTTACAATCTAAAATATGCATATTCATTCGAAGAGTCACAATGAAATTTTAGTAGTAAATTTTAGTACATAGAACGCTAGATGCTCCCCATCTATGATGGGCTGGCCATGTTTTGGGACTACAAATCTACTTCTGCAAGACATCAGTTGGACTGATTTGTTTCTTAGCTTGACAAATTAAAAGCGAATCTAGGATTCATGGGCTGTGTAGAAGCTCTAGTTAGAAATTTTTGATATAAGGAACAAAAAGAACTGTTAGAGAAAATATGCTGGTGATGATGAATGATATATTAAATGGTGACTTCGTTAAAAACCTTGCGTATTCGAACAAAGCGCTTGAACAACTTAACAGTACATTTACAGAAAAAAAGGTTGGTGTGAACAAAGTGAAATAGCTTACCTTAAAAAAAGTAGGATCTCTGCTCCATTTATATTTTCAAATCGACCATAAAACCTCAAAGTTATTATAAAATACCTTTTTAAATTTTCTTTGCAAGGCACAAAACAGAGTATATAAATGCTGCAGAGATTATTTCATAACAAGCCATTGACTAAGGAAGGGTCATATCAAACTTGTTTTGTCAATCGAACTTAGTATCTAGTACTCGCCATTTGACAAGTAATTGGCAATGCAAAAGTTTTGTTAGTAAGGTTTGGCGATTCGAAATCAGCTAATATACCAGCTGATAATCAGATGAATCACATGTTGGTCAACTTTATTAAATTAAATTAGTGAAAAATTAAACGCTCGCCTTTATTTTCCCATAGACTACTATTTAAATACACTTTACCTGTAAAATAATGGTTATTTTTGTATCTCTAACGTCAGTTCTACCCACTTTTCGCTTTTTTATAAAACTTACGCTACAAATATGAAGATTGCTTCAAGTACATGCATTACGCTTCAAATAAACATCATTCTAAAACATAGCAAAATAAAGAACAGACACTTTGGGGTACACACATAATACTTCGCAGACGATGCATATGTACTTAAACTAAGTATAATGTAATGTACAATTTATGCGATAACCATTCGCATTTCCACGGATGATATGTTCACCTTTAAATCCAAACCAATGAAGTAATAATTTTCTTAATTCACACAATCGTAGCAACAACAAAACATACGTACGTAAGTGAATGAACAGCAACATCAATTCGTGCCCTATGCTCTACACCATGCCCTCCTTCCAGCCATGCCATATCCTGCATCCGATGTCGACGACGACGACGACGACGACGCACTTAAATGTTCTCCATTGCTTTGTTGTCTTCGTTTTCATTGGAGTTACGTCAGTTCTGCTTGTCTTCTCCTTTGGCATTTTGTGCTTGCTAACGTTCCTCCTTATGCCGTTGCCGTTGTGCGTCACTCCGTATTTGAGATATTTCCGCGCACACAAAGCAAAGAAACTAACAACATGAAACATGAAAATACTGAACGTTAAATGTAAGCACATGCATACATATGTATATATCATACAATATATGTATATGTATATCGTGTGTTGAAGCTAGAATCATTTGTGATGGTTGTTTTGTTTTAGACGCCCTCGCCGATGTCTGTTCATTCGTCTGTCAGTCTACATATAAATACATACCTCTAAATGGCTGCTTCTGCTGACGTTGCTCTGTACACGAGCAAAGCAACATTTATCTCACCGATTCTTCGTCTGTCTGTCTGTCTGTCTGTCGGTCTGCTTATTAGTCGTCTTTGCCTTACCATGCTAAAGGTTTCTTGTTGTTCATGTTCTGCGAGTGAAACGGAAATGACAGTTTCGCAACGTAACGCAACACAACGCAAACGCAACTAGAAGGCTGCTTGTTATAGCTGCTGTCAGTTTTGGATGCCTTCTGTCTTGACTGGCTGGATGGCTGGCTGCTTTGCGAAAAGTTAAAGAAACCTTTCTCCTGCATAATAGTCTGTCAAATAAGAGCGCTTCACTTTGCTGATTGCTCAGCCACGGCATAAGTATTCATAGTCGAATGAAGTTTTCTTAAACAACCAGTTAGCCAGCCAGCCAGCGTGTCAGCCAGCCAGCCATCTAGTCAGTCAACCGTTTTAACAAGCCAGCCAACTAAAAGGAAAAGTGCGAACAAATGCAAAGAATAATGAACACTTCGTCTCGTTTAAGTATTGAAGGCGAGAGGTGGTGTTGTTTCAGTGAATAAACAACGGTATGCAATGCCGTTTGTTGTGCCTTTCTGAAATGAATAAATAGCTAAACAACAACTCTATATGGGGATGCCTCTATGCGATGAGTTCATGAATGAAACAAATGAATAAAAAAAAAAGGCAAAGACCCTTAAAATGCTTTCAACCTTCTTCAACTTCTTCTGCTGCTGTTGCTGCTGAAGGAGAAAACAAGAAACTCGTTTTAAAAATGAAGTTGAATGAGATCTTTTTCCTTTTCCTCTTCCCTTACAATGTCGTTTCCTTAGGAAATTTCCATGTGGCATGTCACTCAAAATCAGCCATGGTTGCTGCTGACTATTTCGATGTTATTCTCTGATTGTTGTTGTTGTCTATATTTTGAATATATCGCAACAAACTTCTTGAACCAAGGGGTTTCATCCACATACACATACATATGTACATAACACATACCACTTATATGTATGATATATTCAATGTCCCTCCAACTCGACCCCACTAATTTCAGATACGAGAAAATTCGATACAATTTCAATCTCATCTTCGATATATCCAATTTCCTGCCGACACATTCTTATGCATTATCATTCTATGAAATGTTGTTGTTTTTTTTTTCTTTGCTCTGGTTTCATCATCTCATTTCCTAATTATGAGATGAACATAGAAATCCTCCGAGAAGTCCCACTCCATCAAAATATAACAAGGACCAACGAAGAAGAAGAAGATGAAGAAGAAAAAAACACAACAGAATCATGTCACATTTTGAGTGATTTATGTGTTGTTTTTGGAAATATGTCAAATAATTATATTTGCCCCCACACTGTATTGCTGTTTTTGTTGTTGTTGTTGTTATTGTTGTTCTTAGTCCTTGATATGCTTTTTGTTTTTTGCTTTTTGCTATCGCTCTGCCTAACAGTGTCTGCTTATTCCATCGTCCTAAAAATGGCGATCCACAGAGTTGTCATTATTGTTGTTGGGATTGTCAATTCTATTTCATTTTTTTTCTCTTTTTTCATTACTACCTACTTATTATGTTACTTATTTATTTATCAGCAAATTTTCAGAAGTTATCATCTCAAAATAAATTCATTCATTTATTCATAATTACACGGTACAACAATTAATAGCTATTTTTAAATTCTCATCGGATTTCGGATTTCTTTTATCGAAAGCCAAATTTAAGACTGTTCTCTTTATATGGAAAAATATTTTTGGATATCATTTTTGGCAGAAATGTTGAAATTGTTATTTCTGCAAAATTAAATCTCGATATTATTGCAAAAGCTTCTGCTACATCTTTGATTCGACATTACTGCAACCAATTCTTCAAGAATATTGAAAATCTAATTCCATACACCTTTGGGTGTCGACATTCTTTTAGAGACGTTTGCAATATTGTCGAAAAAGTAAAAATCTACTTTTCGGCAGTAGAAAATTTTTGCAGCTTTTTGGGTCGCCTTTTCGTGGGGGGACTTTGAAGCAAATCTGATCGGCTTCATATTCTCTATTATTTCAAAATTTTACTTGTAAATTCGGTAGAATAGTATTCAATTTTCTTGCTTTTCGTTAATCAAAACGTAATAGTAATACGAGTATAATATGATGATTGCTTCACATATATTTTGTAGTTATAAGGAACTCCTAGATGATAGAAGCAAATTAAAAAAATTATATTTGAATTTGGTATACCTGCAAAACTCATTCGACTTTGCAGAATGACGCTGCTTAACTGAAAATTGGGAAGGACCTTTCCTCTCCGTTTAATACCGAACGAGGTTTCAGACAATGTGATTCGTTATCGTGTGACTTCTTCAACTTTATTATGAAGAAAATTATACGAGCTGCAGATTTACGTCATAATGGCACTATTTTCAACAATAGTGTCATGCTGCTGGCGTATGTCGATGATATTGACATAATCGTTATCAACTAGCGAGCAGTCAGTGCAGCATTCTCTGAATTGGTACGAGAGTCACATCGAATTGGTCTTACGGTGAACGAGGGCAAGACGAAGTATCTAGTGTCTACAAACAAAGAGTCCCGGCGTCTTGGACAACATGTCACTGCTGACAATTACACTTTCGATTTGGTGAAGGACTTCGTCTATCTTGGAACCAGCATCAACAACTGTAATGACGTCCGCCTGGAGATCGCGCTTAGGATAACTCTTGCTAACAGGTGTTACTTTGGGCTGATTAAGCAATTGAGAAGTCGAGCCCTCTCTCGCAGATCGAAAATCACACTCGACAAGTCCCTCATTATTCCTGTCCTAACATATGGCGCAGAAGCCTGGACAATTTCCACCACGGATGAGAGGTTGTTTGGAGTTTTCGAGATCTTCGGAACTATTTGCGTTGATGACGAGTACCAAATGAGGTACAATGATGAGCTGTATGAGCTGTACGCTGATATTGTCATAGTCAAGCGAATCAAAATCCAAAATGTCGAGCGAAAGGAAGAAGATGCTCCAGCGAAGAGGGTATTTAATTCGTTACCCGATGGAGGACGCAGAAGAAGAGATCTCGAATATATGACGCTGGATGAACAAATTTTTTAATTATTTTAGGATGTTGACATTTGATTTCAAATGGTTTTAATAGAACTGAAAGCCATAACACATAGATTTTGAAATTATCTCTGAACAAGTTCTAGTAAACAGCTGCGCACGGTTTCATGGAATATCCCTTCCCAGGTTCTAAAAGACTTTTTGCGTGTGGAGGAGTTGATTGTTGCAACCTGTGTGCAACCCTCATTAATCTCATCATCCCTCCGCTGCATATGTGATATCTATAATGAATCAAGCTTTTATCTAAACTTTGAATTTCTTCGACATTGCCTCAAGTGTACTAAAAATCATCAGCTGACATGAATTGAACAAATTGGTATATTATACTGATCCCCTACATATAGAGGGAGTCTTCCCAATCTCACTTCCCCTCAAACTTATTTAGCTCTACAGCTTACGACAAACGGAAGATATAAAAAGATTATTTCATCTTGCTGTCAGGCGGCTATCATTTGAAATTTTGTGAAGAAGGGGAAATTCCAATGCTTTGGAAATAGGGAGGAACTATTAATACCAAGAACAAGAGCAAGATGGAGAAAAAGAAACGAAACAGATGATGAAAACGCAATGAACAGAAAGAGAAATAGAACGAAAGCGCCATCATAAGCAAAGTAATCAGATCAAAAAAACAGAAAACCAAGTCGCATGTCAAACTTTTACTAAACATATATACTACATCCACAGCTACCTATAGTTCACATATACATATGTCCACATGTGTATGTTTGTTTATGCAAAACTTGCAATTGACATTTCCTGTGTGTCACAAAATACAACACAACAACAAATATACTAGCATGAAGAACATAAGGAAATATATAAAAACATATATGTATTTAGTTATCTTCTTGTATGTCTGTCTAAGAAGACAAAGTGAAAGATAAACTTAGCTCCAAATCAAGAACAACAACAACAACAACAACAACAAAAAGAAGAAACGCGGGAAAATACAAATTTAAGAAATTTGTTAAAAAAAAGAACAACTAAAAAATCGCACTTATTTTCGGAAAATTCCAAGAAGCATATAAACACGCGCACTCATACACACACATACATGTATGAGTGTGCTAAAAAGAAGAATTGCTTACAACAATCAAAACAACCTTATGACTTTATAACAACTAAAATACAATAAATATTTTGCGTATTTCATAAGCTTTTCATTTAATGCCTGCGTATGCGTATGTGTATTCGTATGCAATGCGTAAGCATTTTAGGCCGAATTTGCCTTAATTTGACCATTTGCTCAAATCATACAAATAAGAAATAATCACATCTACTGCACACTACGAGTGTGTATTTCTACGCATAACAAAATCCATTTCAAGTTTTTGCTACGACTTTGATGTCATCGTCATTGTCAGTATAATGTATGTATATAGGTAGTACCTTAGTATGAGTATATCGCTGTCACTGTGCCGCTGTTGTGTCACACATGTCGTTAGTTGTGCTGTTTGGCATAAAAACTTTCAAACACTATTTTGAGCAGATTACTTTGCCGAACGTCATTGTTGCCTGCCTGTGCGTTACCACTGAGTTGACATGACAAGCTTCCTATAATGTACATACAAACAGATACGAGAGTATCTGAGTGTGTGTACGTCCCTTGTGCATGGCTGCGTGCGGCCTTCAAATAACTTTTTGCTTCCATTCTGTCGGTCGGTTGGCTGGTCGTTTTAGTTGTTACTTACTAGTGTTGATTCTGCTTCTTTCTCATTGTAATTTCTTGCTGATATTTGTTGTTTATTTGTCATTGTATTGTATTGTTTTTTTTTTTTTTTTTTTCTTGTAGTTGGCTTCATTTGTTTTCGTTTCTGTGTCTCGAACTTTGGGGATTTCTTTTTTCTTCTTTCTCTTGTTTGTTTGTTCTAAATATGTCTATATATTTAACATATCCATGAGCACACATACATATATACATGCATTTAGACAAGCATAGCCCAGCTAACCATATTGAGCACTGAAAAGGGCTCCCAATTATGAGCTGAGTAGAATGATTTAGAGAAAAAAGCTCCTATTATAATATAGCTATTATAAAAAGTTAGTAGAAGCTCAAAACGAAAGCGTCCCTTATCGGCGTTAACTTGCCGATGAGAAACATACATGGAATGTCTAAAATTGCAATACAATTTTCTTAAAAATTATGTCAAATATATATGATAAAAACAAAAACTGGAAATCTGTTGTTGGAAAAGTCCATGCAATTTTTTATCAGAATTACGGAATAGGCTTTGATGATGACTAGGAGAAAATGTTCTTCTCATTAAGTTTTATCTTCGGATGAAACTTAACGCCATGTTGGTTCAAAAACATGAACTTTCTAAAATCCTTTTGCTTACTTTAATCTAAAATGAACGAATTTTTCGTAAAATTAAAGTAGGGAATATCATCTTCTTAACCTACAGGTGCTTAGAACTGTTTGAGGAGACTGTAGATATTAATGACCGCCATCGGTTAGACTGTCCACGCACAGTTCGAACGCCGCAAGTCATTAAATTCAAGATTTGAGTAGAATCTGCTACAAAAATAGAAAATCATGGCCCGGGAGTCTATAAGTCTATGAGTCAAATTATTAAATAAGACTTTGTACTTATGGCTTTTAAATGCCGTAGGCGATATTTGTTGACTGCGGTTTTGAAAACAATATTGTGGGATGGAAAAATCCAAACGTCTTTTGGTAAAGTACGCTGATAACTGAAAAATTGTTACCGAGAAAGAAATATATATATAATAACCATAATGAAATAATGCATGCACGGTCATCTGAAAAGGCATCTGAACTGATTCCACGTATTGAAAAGGTCATCTAAGCCAAAACGACGCAAACCTAGCTCCAAAACAATTTATCAGCATTCAATTCCTTTAAGGATAGCGCTTTGGTAGGCCTTGGATTTGGATTACAAATGTTAGACAGTTTTAGAGGACATGGTTTGCCACAAAAGTTATCCCAACATTGATTTTCTTAAGACAGCTGTGTATTGCTGTGTATTATTTTTAGCTGTGTATTGCTATTGGCCAGTCGGACTTAAGGCATGTGTGAAGGTAAAAGGTGGATATTTTGGAACGGTCTTCAACAACGGCTCATCCAATTTTTAGCTGGAAAACACCCGTATCTCTCCTAACCTACAACTATATAGCTTCTGGAGAGGTTGAGTTAGGCTTCTTTTATATATTACAAATATGGTGTCAATGTCCTTTCTACAATCCAATAAGTAAGACTATCAAATAATTATGCTTCCAAAGATGATTTGAAGTTCAGAAAGTATGAAATCGATAAGAAATTTCTAATGAATATTCTAATTAAAGAGTATTCTGAATTTGAATAAAATCTATTTAATTAAAAGCTGAATAATTTTCGATTCCATTTTACTTATGCTCATTTCCAATAGAGCATAAGTATATACATGTATATTACTTATGTATGTATATATTAACGCATCGATGATCATGAAAAGAAGTGAACATCAGTTAGATTACACACAGTATACTTATATAAGCTAAAGTAAAATTCAAAGGTGCAAAAATGAAATGAAATTAGCTTAAAGGCATTCGCATATAGTAACATTCACAGCCTCAAATACATATACAGACAAAAGCAGATAGAATACATTTAAGCAATTTGTTACAGATGTATAGAGAAATGCCTAAAGAAGAGAAGGGTGCAATGAAAAACAATAAATAAATTAAAATAAATTAAAAATATACGTAGAGAAAGATGAAGACGAGAAAATGAAATACATATGCACATCGAATAAAAATAAAAGCCACAGAGCTGTGTTGAATTCAACCATTTCCTCTATTTCTGCTCCATAATCCCCTGACAGCTACGACACATCAAATGGTATATATTACATTAGCTTTTTATCATAATGATGATCATCATCATTATTATCATCGTCTTGTTTTCATCTAGTTACTTGGTTAAGCAGCACGCTTGTCGGCTAGCCGCTAATAAACGGAGCATAACCGAACAACACATAGTGGGCTAAAGCACGGTACGAACGGTACGAGTTCACCTCATTTTATTATCTATTTTTTCCATAATTTTACAATTCAAGATGCACGTGTATCAAAGTCAAGTTCAGAATGCATTCAAAGTGTGAATGTGTGTGTGTATATGTGTATGTGCAGTTATGCAGCAAAAGAATTTACGAACAAGAAGAAAAAAGGAATAAAGTTCAACGGATGCCATCGGATTATGACCATGGTGAATGCAAATGATAACAACGAAAGGCAATCTTAACAGGTGGTGACGTCGACCACATAACTTGTAGGCAATCATTTGCCAAATCCAACACTCTCTTATTTTTTTTTTCTACATTTTGCTCCAAAACTCCAAAACAAACAACAACATCACCACTGAATGCAACGAAACGTAAATGATTTCTTACAATACAACGGCTACAACGTCAAAGATAATTATTTACAAGATTTTCAGTTTTAATTTATTTTTGAAATTTTCGAAAATGTAGGTAGGTAACATATTCTTAAAGTGTGTACTCATATATTTATGTAAATTACACTTGGTATACATTTTTGTTTTCTATTAAAAATGTATCATTGTGTCACTAGCAAGAAGCGAAAAAACCCCACACAAATATCAAAATTGTTTTACTATCAACTTCCTTAATCATTTATGCATTTCGTAAAATACGATCATATTTATTATGGTCATTCTTGTTAATTAACAATAAACAGTTTGTTAACATTTCAAAACATATGAAATATGTAGATATGTATCTAAAAAAAAATATTTTTGAAAAAGATTTTTTTTTTTTTGTTTTATTTTATTTTAAACAATAGAGAAAAATATTCAAATTTAGTGGTTGGAAATCGCTCAAGCGAATAATATTTAATGGCCACTCCTCGTCACACAATACTCTAGCATTAAAAACTTAACTAATACATGGAGATGCTGATTCAAAATTCCAAATTTAATGTGAAAGATTACATTCTTAACAGAGCCATATTCTGCTATTACATGATATAGATTCTAGATAACTCGACTTGTGTTCACATTGATTTATTTTGAAGACAAAAAACAAATTGATCTCGATCCAATTTCACAATGAAATTCTATTTTCTTTTACGTTGTCGCTGTCGCTGACTCACAATGCAAAAAGCACTAACAACAACGTGAATAATTAAGAATATTTAAGGCCAAGTAGCAATATAAAAAAAAACAACAATAATATGACCAGACATAGAAATGACTACAAGAGAAAAATGCCCATTTCAATATGAAAATATTTATGCATTCGAAAAACGCATCCATTGTTGACAAGGTCGCATTTTGAGGTGATCCCAATAAGGAAAGAAGTCTCCCTTCGTCGATGATACTTTCCATTTTATGTGATTTGAAGAAGAAATCACTTGAAACAGAAAAAGTAACTGATACAGTCACCGTACTCTTCCTTGAATTAGAAAGGATGTCACGTAGAATTGATTCTATAATGAACGAAAGTAGCAGAAAAGGCTCGAAATCGGTTCTACGGCATTTTCTAGCTTCCATGAGAACATATTTAGGGTTTTTGAAAGACAAATCCTTTCTAAAGTTATTAGACCTAAGAGTTACTTAAATTGCCAATTTAAGTTATACGAATCTACAGATTATGCTGACTAAATCATATCAGGCGATCTCCTTTCAGTCTTGTTGTGACTGCTAAATAGAAGCGACCTACATATAGCATTGTGGGAGAATTCTGTAATCCAAAATTGCCCATTAATGTAAGCCATTTTGTTTGGATTTAAGGCTCATAAATTCGAAGAGAGTATGTAAAAAATTGGAGAATTTGATATTAGAGAACTTATCGGGGCTTGAAATTTCTAACTAGCGCCAGCAAATTCGGCTTTAATCGATTTTCGGTTGTAATGGTCAGATAAGTAAGTCCATAAGTCAGTATTTAAAAAAATTGTCTGTTGCCGGGTTTTCTGGATATATTTTTCTTTATTCCTTTTTTTTTTATTTCTTTCAAAGGTAATTTTACTAGTTAGATTATTCCTCTAACAAGGGACTACCAATCTACTTGTAAAAATAAAAATAAATATGTGGCACTTAAAGTCCCGAAGGGTTCTTTGGCCATTACTAATTGTAAAAGGCATAAAATGAAAATACTCTAACAATCTGACATTATTAAGAATATTTTCGATGTGTTGCACCAAGATTGTCATTTTGAAAATCCTATAAAAAAAAAAATACAAATTATAAAAGTAAAAATATATTTATATTTCTTCTTCGTCTGTTACCAAAAAATGAAAAGTCGATGAAAAAATCAATGATCCCCAAGTTATGAGGAATTATGTGAAAGTAGTTAGATTTAAAATTTTCCCAATTTTGAGCGAAAATCAACAAATAATCCCAGCAATCGCATTTAGAGCTATACAATGTATAATTAATTTTGCCATAATCCACCCTCAACCCCTTAAAGAGGCTTCCCTCCAAAATTACGTTCTTTATTATATAAAATTGGCTCCTGCTGCTCTCAGAGGTATTTAAGTTTGGGATATATGTAGCTTTGTAAAAATGAGTGAAGGTCAATGATAATCTGGATCCCTCTAAAAGCATTCTGGATGTGGTGGGATCCAATTCAATGAAAACATCAATTTTATAGGGAGGAAATCGGTTCCCAAAAAAATATTGGGATGCCAAAACCCATTAATGTAATGGTCGCATCAATGAATATTTTTTGTAGA
This sequence comes from Megamerina dolium, assembly GCA_963854835.1. NCBI lineage: Eukaryota > Metazoa > Arthropoda > Insecta > Diptera > Megamerinidae > Megamerina > Megamerina dolium. Next base: position 36,082,979 of record OY978526.1, read on the forward strand.
TTAGCGAGAACAGTTTCTATTTAAACCTACTGAATTTGATGAGTATTTCCTTAAATACTCTTGCTAACTGACACCTAAATACAGAGAATCTAAAAGCAAGCCGAACATTTTCAACATAATGATGAATTCTATATGATATGATAGCTTCTTAAATACTCCTAAAAAGGCCGCCCTTTCGAAAAAATAAATTTCTCATTCAAATTGCTTTCCCCTATTAGAATACGCTATTTTGTTCCCACTATATTTATAAATAATATTGTATATTATTTGGATACACAAAACTACAATATATACATACATATATGCATGAATTTCATTTGATTTTCCATTTTTTTTTTCTTTTTTTCGAAGAAACTACGAAACTACAGCAATAAAAATAACAACAACAATAGTATAGGTATACTTAGTTAATATATTGAAGATAACTTTTTTTTTTCTGTTTCCACTTGAGTAAATTAAAGTAAAAAAAAAAAAAAAATAAAAATAAAAAGTAAAAAAATAAGCCGAAATGAAGTGAATATATAAAAAAAAATATTAAAATATCCAAACAACGCGCCATGAAAACGAAACGAAAGAAACGCGTAAATTTCGAAAAATACTATTATACCAATTTTTTTTTATTTTTATTAAATTCAAACAGTAACAAAAGCAACAACAAGGAGAACTACAATAAAATAATTTCGCAGTTTGTTTAGCTCAAATAAGGAAGCGCAGACACAGGCACACACAAAAAATAAAGAACAACAACAACACAAAATTTAGTAACGAAAAAATAACACAACAACACTCAAATAAAACAAATACATATAAAAATCTTTCCCCAGCTCCAAAAAAAAAAAATTCTGATATTCGCTCGTCATTGCCATTGTTATGTCGTAGTTTTGTTTTTCTTTTTCGATTCTTTTGATAGCCATTGTTGTTGCAATTGTTTCTATATAGTTTGATTGCTTTTGTGCTTAAAACAGACTTAAAAAGTTCGACCAATCTTTCCGTTTTTTTTTCTACTTTAATTTTCTAATATTTAAAGCATGAAATTGCCTTCTCATACTACGTAATCATGTGAGTAAGTTTAGTTTATCGCACAGCTTCGTAACGTCGATTGGAGTGTTTTATTTGTGACATTTTAAATATTTATCATAATTCCATTTCAAAAAACATTATCTCTTTGAAACCCTCATAATAAAATATAACAATATAGAGGTTCTGGATAGTGGCACATCCTTTTATGACAGAATTTGAGGAAATCAAATTTTATAATTTTTAAGTTAAATATAGAATTTCCCAAGCAAAAATCCTGAAAAGTATGATTAATAATGGGATCACATTATCCAAAGACCAAGAAACGTATAGAAACTCCCCAAAATTGAACAAAAGCAAAATAACATAGTCCACAATGAAATCACATCCTTTAAAATATTTAATACATTCTACTTTCATTTTCACCCGTCGCGGTTTCCCATTCTGTATTAGGTGCAACCTCAACTATGAGTTTGCGGTGCATTATTCTTCCATCCAAGTAATTTATGGAACCTTCCTTATTTCCAACACTGACTATGCGATTCATAATACCAAAATTGCTTGGGAGCTATATATTTGTGCATTGATTCTGCATTCAGGGATCGCGAATTTGAGAATTTTTCTATTAGACCTAATAAACAATCAAGTAAATACAATCAATTAAATATATGTAAGATAGAAAAGGACACCCAATAATAATTGTTGATAGCACACTAATAAATCACATCTAATAAGACAAATTAAATTAATGTGAGTCATTTAAAAGCTAAATTGACTAGGACCATTATGCAAAAATTAAGAGATTTATCGATTTTTAATATTTGTTTGATTAATGTTTATGGAGTTCAACACATTGGCTTGTGAACGCCGGAGTTTTTATTTGGCAAAGTAAAAATAAAAAATAAAAATATTGAAAGCGGAATTATTTAGATATTTTGACACTGTGAAAAAATGTTCAGGTTCACCTGTTCTAAATTTACAGGGAAGCAATAGAAATAATGAAATCACGAAGTGTATATTTCCTATATTCATTAAAATGAGAATAAATAAATAAATAAGCCCTAATATCCTATTCCTATTTCTAATTTAATTTGATGAAAATGTGTAAAGCAAAAGTACGCCCACTGTAAATTCCGCTTAATTGATTGAAGTAATTTAGAATAATATTTATATCATTATATTTCCTCTAATTGGAATGAAAGAGATGCAAATAGTTTTATAGCTTCAATCAATATATATAAATTATTGGATTTTAATATTCCATAATTTACGAGTATAGTAAACTATTACACAAAAGACATTAAATCAAAAATATTAGTGATTTAATTAACCGACGGCTTTTGCACTGCTACTTGTATTGTCGATTCACTTCACTCTCCTTATACCATCATTTACTTCTGCTTCTTCTTTCTATACAGAAAAAATGAATAATGGCTGCTTCCCGACCTCCATAAAACACACATCCGTCGATTCACATTGATCAGCCCATAAAATATGAACATACACAAACATACAAACACACACACACACACACATATATATCAACGCACTCGTTCTCACTCGCATGCTACAATACACCACCATCAACAGATACAGCAACAACAACAATAGTATAACACAGTGAAAACAACCAACAGAATTAGATCAAGAGACCGGTACAATAAGTAATGAGAGCAGAGCACACAATACAATAACAACAACAACAATAACAGTGCAAAAGAAAAAGCAGCCATTACCGACGGGAAATACAAACACAACAGACGACTATGCCGTACCACTAGTTGGCCGACTGACTGGTTGAGTAGCAAGCGAGTGTAATAGGTAGAAATAAAATGAAATTCAATGCACTAAGAGTATTATGCTCAGTTAGTGAATCTACCGTCAAAGAAGTAGAACAAGAATAATATAACAAAGAGACGGTTGTGTATTTTTCTAGCTCTTATTTTATAATTTTTGCTCTTTTTACAGTTAACTCTATTTACCGTTTACTTCTATTCCTGTCATACAAGTAAATGAGAATCCGTACACTGTAGTCGTCTCTTTCCAACATAGAGTTCTCTTTATTTCGTGCAGTGCTGCCAGTTTAAGGATTTTTGAGATTTTGGGAAAATTTTATACATATCATATTGTTGAGATTATTGGAGATTGCACAAAAGATCTTCAGGTCGCGGCGCTTCATAGCCTTAATAATAATTGGGGATTAATCTTCTGCGTTTCTTTAATATGGTCCTGAAAAATTTGTGTCAATATTGTGACATTGTGTCGACGAACGCAAAATTTTAGCAATGGCAATATTAATTGTAAGAAATTTCCATAATTTGTAATTCATAAATGATATCAATAAACTTAGTCGTTAGCAATTGCATTGCTCCTGTTTTTTTCGTTTAAAAAGTCCTGCAGAAGTGTAATTTGGCTCTTTTAAAAGTGTTCTAATGGGCAATTCCTTGCCGACAGGTGAGCACCATTTGAACGAAAATAGCTTCATTGATATTTTATTAGAGTTGGTTCGTGCGGAAATCGACTCATGTCGATCACATATACTCAACCCACTAATCAGACCTTGAGCTATAGCACTAATTTTTTTAATATGACATCCTAAATTAATTTGTCAATGATTTGCAATGCTTTATTTTAATTTTGTATAAGTCCATTAATGTGATATCCAGCAATTATTATTGAAGCTAAAAATCAAAAATATATTTGTCTTCGACTGTACAGCAAGGTATTGATGGTATGGTAATATAAGAAAGAATAATAAACAGCAGTCATGAACCAATGTCATAAATTTTTCATCTTTTCACTCTTGTAATTTGAACAATTGAAACACTATTATCGATTCGAAGTCTGTCCTAAAGTCGACTAAACTGGATATAAAGCAAATCATTTGTAAATATTGTTAATAATTTTGCTAATGTTTGTGATATGTAATGGAATTTCTTTTATTTATAAGATTTCAAAAATTTTATACCGAAAAGATTTTTCCTTCGAATGGTACCCATCTGTCGGCAAGCAATTGGCAATTCTTCCAGCAGTAACAATTTGCCATGAAAAAGCTCCTGAAAGAACTATGTGACAAAGCTCAGAAAAAGTGATGTCACAAGGGTTCTGCCATTCGGAACCGGTTAAAATAAGAAGGTCCCTTCTAATACTGTCCAAAATTTAACACGCACAACAGTAATGGAAGAGAAGCTCTGCCAAAGAGCCCTTCGGGGCTTTAAGTGCTACATATTTATTATTTATTATGTAAGTACATCTATAAAATAAAAATATGAAATAAACAGAAAAAAGTAATTACAGACGGTATTTAATTCCTACAGGTTAGGCTGTTCAATAATGATATATGTGGATGTATATTAAAAGCAAATAAGTAAGGGCCAACCACATCTTTAATGAAAATAATTTTACAAAAATTAAAGAATTTGGAAACAAATTTGACAAAGTGAAATCTGATAGAAAATTTGATGACTGGGTTTTGAATTTGTACACTGTACAAAGAAATATTGTTGAATAATGAAGTGAAGAACGTGATGGTGGAGAAGTGGTGGACGCTTTTTTTCGGCAATATATAATATCCGACATAAAGAGCAATCAAATCAATATTCTGGATAATGCCAACAAAATAAAAAGCTTAGAGAATTTTGCAACGAAATAAATAAGAACTAAGTATACGGTATTACGAAAGAGTTCTGTAGACCAGAAATCTGGTAACACTAGTAACAAGTAATGCTAATCTTATGTATTATGATGGTTAGTTCAATAATGAAGTCAGCTATTTGGCGGGAAATGTGTTAATTAAATAATGACTAAATAGTGGACACATCTAAAAGGAAATCATTTGGTAAAGAGAATCGGAGAATGCGTGCGTGAGAGAGTGCGCAAGAAAATGAATATAAGAGAGTGTTATTCTGTTGTAAATGCATACGATTTCTCTTAATCTTACAAGTTGACTGGAAATTGCTAAGGGTGCTATTACAGAAATACTTAATTTCGGCTTTTTTTTGTTGAATAATTTATTTTCTCTGTATATATGATATAATTTTATATATTATAGTTTTCACATTTATATTATTTATAGTAGATTGTCTAAGATGCATGGGTATAACAGATAATTATTGGTTATTGGTCTTATATGAATTTTTTATACAAATTTGATATATGTTTAATTTTGTGCTTCCAGAAATAAGTTTTTAAAAAAGAAGAGGAGAAATCGTGCAGTGTCGTAAGAAGCACTAACAAAAAACATGTAATGTGTGTAGGTGCCTTAGCAGAGTAATTACTGCGTTGGCCTTCTGAGCCGCATATCGTGGGTTCGATCCCCGCCAGAGGAGACTTTGATATCGAATAGATTTTTCTTTCGAACGATGGCCACCTATCGACGAGCAATTGGTAATTCTTCCCGCGGTAACTATTTCTCATGGAAGGGCTTCTGAAAGGACCTTGGAGCAAGGCTCACAATAGTAATAAAATAAGCAAGCCGGCAATATAAAGCTCGGAGCTATCATAACGGGCTTATCTGGCCTAAGTGTGCCCTCTTATAGCGATGGCGACACCATAACTTAACCTAACCTAAAATGAAATATTAATAAATTAGACTACGGTTTACATCCTCAGTTCATTGTCTCGCTTTTACCAAGGGACTAAGGATAATTTTCGCATCACATTAACATTGATAAATACTTCAGCGTTGCTTATCATGGTACATTAAATTTCTTCTTAAACTAGAAGTTAACACATTACATTGGTATGCATAACCATTTGCATTGACTGTTTTTGGGAGCCCTTTACTCCATAGGGTGAGAGTACATCCTTAAATGTGGAAGTTTATATTATTACAATAAATACTTTCTTAGGCTTTAGAGGTCTTTATTTTTTTATTATAATCTTCCACATACCCATTCTACGATATATTCGTTACACAGTCTGAGTGTTTAGCTAGCTAGCTTACTTAATTGAGTTCTTAACTGAGAAAAAGCTAAAATCATGTTAGCCGTCGTCGCTCATCAATTAGTACCAAATATTTGCACTATTGGTTTTGTCGTTTCTCGTATTACACAGCACAGCATAGGTGTGCTATGCATAAAAGCATCTTAATCGTTATTTCATTATTTCCATGGACTCTTTCGTTCATTCATTTCAGCTTTCTTTGGTTGTATCCACTCGTCGTTTTTTGTTTAAATCGATGTTGAGCAAATGCTAAATGTTATCGCATCCGCATAGAGTTACTTTATTCGAAATGAGCTGAATCCATGGAGATTTTATGCCCGCCATGGCCGTCCATGATCTGTTGGCGCGAATTATCATTTAAAGCAAAGCAATGAATGTAAAATGTGCACATGCAACAAGCATGCATCTTAACTTATCGTGCAGGTTCGTACCACTTCGTCTCATCTGCATCTTCCATTCATTGGATTTAGACTTTTCTGACAACAATTTTGCATGTCGTTTGAGTCTTGTTAATGTTTTGAGTTTTTACTTTTTGATGATTTTTTTGTTTTTGTTATACATCATACATACTATTCGAGACGAATCACAAGCATCACAATTGTATGTGCATCTTGTGTGCGTGCGCACATGCGTGACTACATAACTCCAAAATACGCATGCGCGCGCATCGACAAACGCATTGCACATTTCATTGGAGCTAGTTGTTTTCACTGAATTTAATGCCGATTATTTGCGTATCTTTGGATGACTTGTTGTTGTTGTTGGTAAAATTGTATTGTAAATATCAATCGACATCCACTCATACAAAAAAAAATAAAATGAACGGAAAAAAAGCAAAACAAAAAGAAAAGAACGTTCTGCATGTTTCCGTTTCAAAGTAAAGACAAACGAGACAGGTTCGCGCATGTCCGTCCGTCCACCACCGATTATTGCAACATTTATAGAAGATTATTGCAACAACTAAAGATTAGGGTCGTGGAGAGAATGTGGAACGCTAATTTCTCAGCAGCTGTGCCTGCCTGTGATCGGCCGATATAACGATATGTATGTATAAGGGTACTTGTACTGGCAACAATTCGAATGCAAACCTTTGGGTACTGGTGCTGGTGATGGTGCTTGCATGCAACATGCGGCACAATAGCAAAAACAATAACAGTTTGTCGAATTGTAGTTGTGCGCTTTATGCTGCCGTTGTTGTATGTTACTGTTGCGGGTTTTTCGTTTTTCTCTTGCTTACCACATTGACTTGTACACAATTGTTGCATGTGCGAACAATTGTTTTTAATTCATGTTCCTTAAATGCATGTTGCTGCTGTTGTTCAACAGCAAGTTGCTATTTTTTTGTGGCAAAATCCTATACTATACCTTGGTAAAGTTCAAAGAGTGAGGATGTCCCTTTTTTGTTATTGCTAATATTGCGTTGCCAACTGCAATTATCGAGGATGAGGATACACTTTGAAGAGAAATCAAGAAAAACACACACACACACACAAAAATAACATAAACAAAGAAAATCTTTTCATTTTCATTCAATAACAATCACAACAATAAAAACAAGAATAGCAAATAATATAGAATCCGCCTCAATAAATGAATCATTGCCGTTGTTGCACCACATTTGCATGCTTCAGCATTTAAATTATGTTGTTTTGTCGCATGTTTAAGTATTTCTTTTTTTCTTCTCTCAAAACAGTCGCATGTTGCATGTTCTTTCCTCTGTCGTTGTAGTTATGTACTACGTTCGCTTAATGCATTATCAATGAAAAACGATGGTATACATACGAGTACGTGTATACTGACAATAGTTAACGTTGTTGCTGTAGTTGTTGTTGTTATTGTTGTTTCATTTGCAACATACCCATTATGTTGGCATGCAATTTTAACATCTTATTTGGATTGTAAACATAGCAATGCGGTGTTTAGCGTCACCACAAATGCCACAAATGGTTTCAATAGTGGAGAAGCGCAAAATTGATTGCAACTTCAGTATAAATGTATATGTAAGTAGCTACTTAGAGTCAAGGAAAGCTGATGTGAATAAACCACTTATGCAGAAACGTTCCTTACTTAAACATTTTATTATTTTTGATAGAATACTTTTCCAAATTATTGTCCAATCTGGCATCTCGATGGTACAATAATTTTAAACATGTTAAAAAAGGCACAGGAAAGGTCTAGAAATATTGCAATATTGTGACTTCTTAAACCTACTTGTAGGAAATTTAGAATTGCACGGATTAATATATTCTTTCATGTTGTGATATTAGAGTGCGAGGCATCGTTAGAGTCATCATGTTTCAACTAGCCTATGAAATGGACTGATGATTGGCCATATGAAAGTGAGATAAATAAATAATATGTAAGAGATAACATTATATCATATTGTGTACTCAGCTAGCGTATAAAAGTTTAATCTTTAAATATAATTTGAGGTTGAAATTCCAATTCTTCCGGAATGCTATGAATATCACCCGGCAACATCCACCTTAAAATAACAGTGTAGAAGATGACGAATGGGAGTGACCATAGTAGGCATCTCTTTCGGGGAAAATGATTTACATACTTATGGCGAGCATCAATGATTTTATACATAGCCATTTCCATATAATAATTTTGCTCAATTTCTAATTGGACGTACGATACATAATACACCACTGTACATATGTCAATCGTGATCTTTGTTGAATAATGTTCAAAAATCATAACGAAACAAATCATTAAAAATATAATTTTAAATACTGTATATAACTCTCAGATTTGTTTAACCTAGTCTGCCTTCTTAACATACTACGTTCAAATAGCTCAATTTCGACTCCATTAAATACAACTTTAAAAAAAAATAAATAAATATGTGGCACTTAAAGCCCCATTGGCCGAGCTTCTCTTCCATTACTGTTGTGCGTCTTAAATTTGGACAGTATTAGAAGGGACCTACTTATTTTAGCCGGTTCCGAACGGCAAAACACTTGTGATATCACTCTTTCTAAGCTTTGTCACAGAGTTCTTTTAGAAGTTTTTTCATGGCAAGTTGTTACTGTCGGAAGAATTGCCAATTGCTTGCCGACAGGTGGGTGCCATTCGAAAGAAAAATCTTATCGATATTAAATTTGTTATGCATCAGCCGGGGATTGAACCACGACATACAGATCAGAAGGCGAACACACTAACCACTGAGCTACGGCACCCACAACTTTACTTTTCATAAAATAAAATGCGATGTATTTCTGTCTGGAGTAAAATAATCTGAGATTCAGTAATCGAGATTTTGGAATCGAGTAATAAAAAAAAAGAGTCACGAAAAAAATCGATTTTGGCTGTTTTTAGGATTCGCCAAGAACGAAAATTTGTATGACCCTAAAATGCTCTGAACGTAAACTTTCAAGCTACGGGGGCAATTGCAAAGTTTATTCCATGGTATGGAGATCGACCCGATCTAAAACGAACAATAAGTAGTGACAAAATTTGAGTTTTCGGTTTCAAAATAACCCGAAGAATCCACATCAAAGTTAATCATAGATGTTTTTTTTCTGTATTATTGTAAGCAGGTATATTTTGAACTATCTTTATGATTATGAAATAATTAATTAATACAATATTTGGACATTACGAAGAGACAGAAAGAAAGAGTATCGGTGCACCATCACACAAGTCGACATCTTTGAACAAAAGCTTAACAAATGACATCGACTAAGCTTGCTCGACCTTCTCCTCTTCTCCGGATCAAATTGTTATCCAATAAGTAAATAGTCAATTAAATGAACCTTTAGAATAATGATGCAAACCAATATCATTTTTAACAAACTGTTTTGAAAAAGAAATTCTTGTTAAACTTTATAAAGTAAGAAAAAAGTGGCTAAGATCTTTTTGTTAAAAACTGGAATTATTTTCATTTATTCAACAAAATAATATCCCTTTCACCTTTCCAGAATCGTGAAAAACCGTGAATTACTAAAAAAAATACCTAGTTAAAATGATAGTTAAACAACGGAAGTGCCTCAATATCGAGTGTTACCGACAAATAGAGTTCAGTTCAAATTATAAATTTCGTGTGTTAAACAAATGGACCTACAGCCTCCAGTAGTTCATTTAAGAAGTATACAATAACAATGTATAATTTCTTCTCTCTAATACAGCGATTCATTTCACAAAGTTATAGTGTGAAGCTCAACGTAATAGATATCTCCTGTATCAAACCTTACATACACGGAAGCTTAGAACATGTACCTTCCATACAAGGGTATATTTTCGCGCCAGTGAAAAATGAGATTTTTAAGTACAGGATAGCACATATAGTACGTATATATAGATAATTTAGCTAATTTATCTTATGCTAGTTGCTTGCCTCATACATGATTATCGTATATGATTATATCATACCATACAAAAACAATGAAAAAATAAAATAAATAAACTTACCTTTCAATTGTTGTTGCAGAACAAATTCCTATTCATGTGTGTATATCCAACAAATCTCTAATTAATCTCAAATGTAATCTGAAAAGATACAAAGAAACGAATAAGCGAAACGAAAAATTAATTACAATCATTCGAAAAATAATTTATTTACTTAATTAATTTCACTTAAAATAGCAACACATGAATTGATATACAAATACTCTCGCACACACATACACAATAGATTATAACCAGCCATAGAGTCATAATGTGTTGCTATAAAATCAGATAGAAAATGGATGCATGCAAATGGCGTATACACAATCTCTAACGCCATCTGTTGTATTCTAGTCGAACATACGGTATTTATCCTACACAGGCACACAACGAGCGCGATGACGGTGGCGGCTGCGGCGGCATCTGTACGCGAGAATTTCTAAAAACAGTATCATATCGGTGTCGGCGAGTGTCTGCTTGATGATTTGATGCATCGTTTGATGTCGAAAACTACTATGTACACATATGTAAATACAGATGTACACAATACGGTAGCCAATCCTAAGTGTGATGCTATAAAACATGGCCACAACAACGCATTTGCCAAAAATGAAAATAACAATCAACAAGATATAAAATAAAACAACAACTGCAAATTAAAAAAAAAAAAAAAAAAAAACTAAACATGAATAACGACGAAACGACAATGATTTATGACAATATTTAGAAAGTGTTTACAAAAATAAGAAAACAAACACAGAACCTCAAAAAAAAAATTGATCAGATGAAACAAGAATTAAAATCTCAAAAGACGAACGATCGCCAGTCAGTCCGTCAACCCGCCAGATAGTAAATACGTGATGTCGCCTAACCACGTACCTGTACCATAATATGTGCTCTGCGCTATTCATACTAATCATGAGGTGCGGGTTCTTATGCCTACCTCGAAATTAATTAATATTTTCGCTTTTTTTACCTTGAAATTCTTAAAATAAAATTATATTAAAAATAACTCAAAGATGGTCAAAGGAATAAATTAGAAGACAGAAGAACAAAATCCTCAAATTCGAGCATCAACGATATTTTTTTTTTATTTGTTTGCTAATTTTAATGCAGAATAAATTTCATAATCGGTTACTTTAACAGCGATAATCGTATAACGAAAAAAATTTCCTGCGCTTTACTTTTAATTTGATGATCTGTTACATTACCAACATGTACATCTCTTCCAATAAGCAATTAAAAATATGATATAATAAATGTGGTTCGCCATTATTTTTAATTGCTTATTGGTTTTCTATGCCATTGCTCAGCTTTGGCACGCCAGAGACTGGAAATCTTAGCTAATGATTTAATAGTGTATTTGTTAACTGTTTTTTTAGAAGTATGTACTTCTGTCCTTTGGTATTCCCTACCGTAGTTCATTTGTATTGAACTTGCTACTATCACTTTTATCCTCATACCCACTTAGATCTGATCCGAAATGATCTGGATTATAGATATAAAATAGGCGTAACGGTGTTACTAATTTTAAAAGCAATATGTGCTTCCATCGCTTTTGAGACACAACTATTTTTCAGCTTGGTTCGTTAGCCTATCTCTAAAACCAAAAAGTAACATAGGTACTACCCCCTCCTGGGAGCATGTTGATTATTTCAGAAATCAGTGTTCTAGCTTGTCTAAATCCCTTTAGACAAGTCATATGGTTGGTCCCTGAAAGGAAGAAAAATATAAGTTAAGTTAAATAAACACTTATTTTTTATTAACGTACCTGAATTTTATACTTACCATATGGCCACCCTGACTCTCCGTATAATTTCCCTTTATGCTATCTATTCGCCTCTCGTGCGACGATCGACCGATCAATTCATTCAGCTGGAAAATCCTGATCTTGGTCTTATAGAAAGCAAGACAGACACATAAGAAGTGGACAGCCGATGCCTCTTCCTCCTCCCTCCTCATTGTTAGAACGTTGCCCTTCTGATCCATCTGCCGGCAAGCAATTGCCAATTCTTCGAGCATGAAAGTCCTTCTGAAAGGATTCTGTGATAACCCTCAGAAAAAGTGATGTCACAAGGGTTCTGCCATTCGGAACCGGTTAATATTACAATAATAGGTCCCTTCTAATATTGTAAAAAAATTGAACACTCAGGAGAACAGAAGCTCGACCAAAGGGCCCTACCGGTCCCATAAGTGCCACATATTTATTTTTTGTATACTAGCATTTCCTTTCGCTTCTATCTGTTTTTTATAACGTAAATCATGTCTCATGTCGGAGCAAATACCTCCGCTGGAAATGCTGCATTATAGCTATCAGCAGCTTGAGCTCGAAGTTTCATCTGCTTTGAAGTTATCGGTAAAAATTCGACAACAGTCTGACTTTGGCTCGAACTCCAAGGCATCCCATATTTGAATCTCAGGAAAACCAACATCGGATCCTTTTCTTAGAACTGTTTACTCTGAAAATCCAGGGAGTATACATCATAATTTTCTTTTTCTGTTCCCTAGTAGAATTGCACACCATAAAATTTAATACCCAGCTTCGAGCTGATCAAAATTTCACTTTCATTGGCAATTCCTTTTCGGACTGTTACTTTCAAAGTTTTTAATTCCAATACAATTTATTTCTGGTTATAGTTCTGTATTTACCAACAATTTCTGTTACGAAATCGCATTACAGATTTGTGTATTTTTACAGCGCAACTGTTGCCTATTGTTGTTTGCTACTTACATTATTTGACATTTTCCCACCTTTTGAGGTAGTCTACTCTTGTAGTTCAATAACCGCCAATAGTGTGGCTGCTATTGTTTATGGTAAAACAAAATAAAATATTTCCACGCCTGTCATATCCTTTAGCATTCTTGTAAGTCTTTTTTAACGTTCGCATTCGTTTCATTGAATTTTATTCATTCACACCATAAACTCCACCGCCGATATCAAGAGGCTCCAACGTGAAGTGGTGCAAAAAGAAGACATATGCTTGCAAGCCGGCTGTTGTTGATTTTTCGTTTTGTTTCGTTTTTTTTTTAATGAACTCCCTCGTTCAGTTTGATGCTAGTTGAATGTATCTGAACGAGACACTTTTCGACTAACCACCGAATTTAGCCATTATCAGGCGACAATAATGCTCCGATCGCTTATTTGCTTCGATGTGGTTCATTCAATTCAATTACGACGTTTTGATATTTTCTTTTCTTTACATGTCGTTTTTTTTTTTTTTTGCTCTCGGTTTTTTGGCTTTGCAGCAATATCATTTTGCATCGATTTGTGGCAATATTATCGCTTTGCCTCGATACTGGCAATGGTAATATTATAAAGGATGCCGTCGGTCTGCTTTATGCCGACCACATGAGAGTGACACATGTATGCATTTGGTACGACATCATCCGATACACATACGAACACATTAGCACACTTGGAAATGGAAATACAGAGGTATGCATGTAGTATATATCGTTTATGGATGTTGCACATACCAAAAAGGTGTTAATTGCAACCGAATGGTAACAATTGTCACCAACATATATCGTTGGTATTATGTATTATTGTTGTTGTTGGACACATGCATGTGTGAAAATGATACATATTGGGTTTGACAATTTTCAGTTTTAAATAGGCTTTTAGACAATTGTGGTCGCGTAGTAGGTTTACCAATTGTTACCTAATATTTGTAGCAATATAATATGCGAATAGTTAGCACAACAAAGTGAAGCAATTATTTGGAATAATAGCAAATCGTTCAATATTTATAGTATATAGTATATGTTGATGAGAGTCTCTTAGTCTCTTAGTCTCTTTGATGGTACTGAATAAAATGGTTCTGATAGTTTCACCAAGTGTACAAAAAATTGCTCTAAAACTCTCTATAAATTTTAATATACTTCTTCAGTCAATAATTTACATTTAAAAGAAATGACTAGTCGAAGGTTCGATCTTCTTGAAGATGTTTGCTTTCTCTTCAAAACATCATCATACATTACGGTGAAGAGCTGAACTCAAATTAGATACATATACTAGATCCATTGTGTTTTACGATCCCTGAATTCTTCACAATTCTGAATTTCGATTGAAGTTTATAGACACATTCGAAACTATACATGCAATTTTAACCGAGCAATCAAAATGATGACGTCAACCAAAAACAACGCTTTATTGTTGTGCAAATCTATTCCAAATGCATTTTAAACAATAATGCAAATATAAGAAAATATTAATTGATTACTGTCTGAGTGTGCATGTACTTTACAAATAGTCCATGTACGAGCCGACCACACAAGTAGCCAACAATTGCTATTTATTACAATTTATTGCTATTTTTATCGCCACTTCTGTATGCATATGTATCTACATACATGTCATACTACTAAATGTGGATATTTTATGATCTGCTATATTTGTTGCTCAAACAGTCGGCCAGTATGTCTATTGCATACTAATTCGATGACAAATTGATGAATTCAAATTAATTTAGTTGTAGATTTTCAATACGATGACAATCATTATTATTGTCAATTGTTTATTTGTTAATTGTTTCTATTAAATGTTATTGCTCATTTATTGCCCATTTATGTGAAGTTGTACCGCTACAACAAAATCGTATACTACGAGTATATACTATAATAATTTTACATAAATCATGTAGCGCAAATATGGAAGTGTCATCGTATGTATTTGCTAATTCATACAAATGTAGGTGGTTTTGTTTGACTAATGTACTAGAATCGATCACGAAATATTGATTTGAAAAAAGGAAAATTTTAATATTGCAATTATTAATTATATAATCAATATTAAAATAGAAATTACTTAATCAATGAATTACACAATTTGTCTTCACTATTTTTCGTATACCCATACGATTTGTCAATTGAAACGCGAGCGCCATCTGTAGTATACTGAGTGATGCCTGTGCTTTATGATGCATATCCTGTGCTTTATAATTCGTTAGCAAAGACAAAAACCCAGACAAATAATTGTATGAAGCTTTAAGGACATGAGTTTTAGTAGAATGCCTTTGCCACCAGTGGCGCTGCCTGATTTTATCGTCTGTCATCAAGGATATATACATGTGTCTAATGTTTTATCCTGACATCCTTTTTCATTTTCATCTGGTTTTCGGATAAAATTGTATCCTTTTCGCTCGTACTTTGGATAAACGAGATTTCGAAAAAGGATATAAATACATATTTGGAAATAGTGTTTGATGTCTGTGCTGCGGATAATAATACATTTTATCATAAGGAAGGATATGATGTTGTAATTTGTGTGCATGTGACGCTATCCTTATCCGGTGAGAAGTTTATAAGCGATTCTATTTCTTATATTGAAGGAATTAGAACATTATTTCTATATTGTACCTAATAAAGGAGCTGTGATGCCCATTTGCAGAAGATACCATAAAATGGAGGTCTAATTTCAAAGCAAAATGCATTTATATCGAGCAATTCGGCAAAAAAAGTAATCTTTGCTGCAGGGTTAAGGCTAATGGGCTAAAAAAACATTAAATGAACATTAAAAAATGTATTCCGTTTGAAAATCGTGTTTTAGTTCAATAAAATTCGATTTGGAAATGTTCAATAATCAAAGCTCAAATGCAAACAATTTATGCTCTATTGCAATGAAATTCACTAAATTAGTAACTCTATCTATCTTCTTTATTGTGATAAAACTTCAAATAATTGGGAATTTTGCTTGCCAGAAATAAAACTACGAAAGAAGTATTGCAATCAACAATTGTTGTGACCAAAGTTCCGTCATTCGGATTTAGCTAATATAAGTAGGTGCCTTATAGTACTGTCCAACACACAACATCATTCAAAATATGACTTATGAGCTCATGTGAAAGCTTCTACTATTTCGTATGAATGCGTGGGAAAAAAAGCAGAGCCATTTAGTGAAATATTTAGTATTCAAAATGTCGCATTTATTGCTCGAATATCTCTATCATAAGCATTTTAATTAAATAAGTTGCACATGTAAAAGTAAGATCGTGCGATCGTATGAATTTTAATGGATATGATTAGTCAATAGTACTTAAATTGTAGCAAAATCAATTATATTTGCCTGTGAGGTATACAGTGACAACATTTCCTATTTCCCTTTTCCTATTGATCATGAAGGAGTGCTAAATCAAAAATGTATGCTTGATGGCGGTAGATCATCTATATAAGGTATACTCATATGACTAAAGCACGTCACTTTCATTGCAATGAATTGCCTATTTTAAAATATAATACTTGTATTTTCGTTTCATTGCTGCTGTTTTTTTTTTTTTGTGTGTTAATAGTGAACTATGCGAATATTGTTATTTACATATGTACATAATTATATATGTATAATGTAGATATTTTTATTTCATCTATACCGCCAGCAAAAAAAAACAAATGTATTTAAGTGATTTTATTTCTTCGCCAGCCCCTTCTCCATTCATCCTTCTTGCCATTAAATATCATACATACATCTTATCAGTTGGATCAGTTAAGTTTGTGAGACTATGAAATGAACAAAATACTCGTATATCGTTGTTGTTGCTCTTCTTCTTGCCGTTGTCGTATCGTAGTCAGATCATGTACTCGAGCAAAATACGCTGCTATGATTGTTGTTGTTGCGTTGAAGCGCATTTTCAGTTTCGGTTTTTAGAATTTTATATATTCGATTTACATGTACGAGACAAGCGGTCAACCACACACATACACACACATACACTGATGCTCGTACACATAAACGACCTTTTTCTTCTTGTCCGACTGACACATCGCTCAATTTAATTTCGAGTAAATAGCTCGTAAAATAGAAAAAAATAAAATAAAAAATTCGCTACAAAAAAACAAAAAATCTAAATATTCACACACACGCACAAGGTTAATTAAAATTTTAAGTCACACACACACACACACACACAGACAGATGCGAATGCGGTCATATGAAAATTACATGAATTGCCTTCCTGCTTGTTTATTTGATTAAAAAAAACAACAAGAAAAACATTATATTTTTTGCTTACTTTTTTCAAAGAAAAAAAAAATTCATCATCATAGCAATTGTTGTTGTTGTTATAAATTCATGAGTGATAGTGTCATAAAATTGACTTGCACTCGAACACGCTTAGTCGCTAGTGATATAGATAACGATCATCCGACGATACGAATGTATGAGTACGCGTAGTACTATGTGCAAAGTGGGATTGTCTGAGAGGTTGTTCACGAGGATCGAGCCGTATTGCGCGTAAAACAGCGCAACATTTTGCGTCTTCTTCGCTTCGTCACTCACAAACAAGAAGACACAATAGTTCTGGCAACGACTACTCTTGCACATATTCGCCAGTTTGATCGCTTCGCTGACGACTTATTGTTTTGTTGGTTGGTCATCATCACGATCATCGTCATCATCATCAGTATCATCATCAAAATGCAAGTCTTGTTTATAAAATTAAATTAAAGTAAGGTTGGCTGTGAACGCGTCGCGCCGACTCACACTTACTTGGACTCAATTTTATTCAATCGTGTACGTATGTTTGTTTTCAGCACAGTTTGGCTGCTTCGTTAGTTCATATATGATGATGATGTATGTATGTAGTTGGTTTCAGTACAAGTAACAATGGCTAATATGTACATACGTTAACATGCACAAATGTACGCGATTTAGTTTTTTATTTGCTTCTTTTTTTGTGTGCGATTTTTTTTTTTTGATGATTCTTTTTTTGGCCAAGCTCATTTTGGACTTTCAACAAAGTGTCGGTAAAGTCATAAAATTTGTTTTTCATAAAATTTATTTATAATTTGTTATTGTTGTTCATAGTTATATGAATGCGTGTGTGTGAGTGTGTGCATATATAAATGACAATTTTGTAGTGTCGCCGATAGTGTTGTAGTTTTTGTTGTGGTTAAAATTACATTTAAATTAATAATAACTAGTGTTTTCTTCATCTTCTTCTATGTCAGTGTTTATTGTTTTTTTTTTTTGGATTGTCATTGTGTGTGGTCATTTTTAATTAAATGTTGTAGAAACAAAAACAATATAATTGTTAGCCAAAAACAAAAAATTACCTAGTGTTTCATGTTAAAAATGATTTATTATTGTCGTCGTACTTGTGATATTTTCTCCTTTTCTATTTTTATCTTATTTTATTTTGTTTTTATAAAACTATAAATTCATATTTTTAATACAAGTTTGTTGCTTAAATTAAATCATAAATTGTACAATTCTAATGATGAAATAAGATGAAAGATAGTCATGCATACTTTTCTTAATAATAATTTTCAAGATTGCTAAAGGAATTCAGTATGATGCGGATATAAGGGCTTTGGAAATAAAAATGCACCTAAAAATATTGGATAAATAAATCTCTTGTACTTAATATTGAGAGTATCTGATGTTCGTGATGGCACTCATTAAAATTTTTGATCATTTTTGGCGATCTGTTCCTCAACAATTTATTATTTTAGCTAAATAAGTTTTACATTAGAGTAATTTTGACACATTCGAATAGCTTTGATCGCTCTCGAAAACATTTCTGAAACATATTTGAATAGTTTTTGCTTTCGGTTTCTCAACAATATTTGATGCTATGACAGACTATAATCGCAATTACGCAGGAACTACAGAAAATAGTGTAATCAATGACAGTTTACGTGAAAGTGTCACCTTTGAAATTCGACAAACGACTGTTGAAAACCTAAGTTGCTTCGATTGATAGCTTGGCCGCCATATAGGCATTAAACCCCCACCGTATTAATGTCAAACTGACACTGTTAACATTTCATGACATGTCATTTAAATCTAATTTATGTTCAAGGAGCTCAATAATAATAAAAAATAATAATACGCTAAATTTGGCTATGACTTGATATACAATAAAATTTTTATAGCAAGATATTGCTCAGAAGTTGATTTAAATATTTTATATCTGCCATTGTTTTTAAATTAAACTTTATTTAAATTTTATTTTATTACAAAAATAATACCACACACAAAATTTGCCATTCTATTCATACATCACTAGAGTTCTCATACAAATTTATTGAGTTTTCTTGAACAAAACGACAATTTGTATTGAAGGTACTACGTAGGTTGCCTTTTATATTTGTTTAAAAAGTACAATCTAGTACGTTTTCGTCAAATCTGACATTTCCATTGAAAAGTTGAAGTAAAGTAAGTAAGTAACAGCGCTTTTTGTGTTGTTTACAGTGATTTAAAGAATTCATTTGGCTCAAAAAACGGATTTAACTCGAGAACATTTTCGAGCTATGATTTTTTACGATTTTCGAAGTGAATTATCTCAACAATAGTGCTGCTATCGTCTACATGTGGCATATGGCGATAAATTACCAACCCTCCAGAAAATTTATAACTGATTTATGGTATTCAAGCGTGGTCGCCGGTCGCACCAGTACGAATTTCGTGCAGGTCGTCCGAAATCGGTCATTGTGACAGAAACCATCGATGCTGTGCGTGAAGTGATAACGAAAGATCATCATGTGACATACAGTGAGATAGCGGCATCCTTCGACATTAGTTCCACCGCCGTGTATTCGATATTGCGTGAACACTTAGCTGTCAGAAAGATTTGTTCTCGTTGGATCCCGCATAATTTAACAATCACTCATAAAAGGCTTGAGTCGATTGGTGCAAACAAATGATGAAAAACTTCAATCGCGGTGCTTCGAAAGAGGTTTATAAGACCATCACAGGTGACGAATCATGGATATATGCATATGAGCCCGAAACAAAACAGCAATCGACCGTGTGGTTCTTCCAAGACGAACCAAACCCAACAAAAACCATATATCATAGATGGCTCAGTCAGAGTGGCAAAAGTGCTTCGACAATTGATTTGAGCGCATGCTCATATATAAACAATGGGGAATACTTTAAGAAAAAATAAAACCATTTTTGATGATAACCAAATGCATTTCATACTTTTTAAAAAAAAATATAAAAGGCAGCCCTCGTATTATTTTTCAATGCATCATTCTGAAATGTCGGGATTATAGTTTTATAATCAAAATAATACTCTGTAAAAAATTTGAAGTCATTCCGTTCATATATAAATATAGATCCTGTACAAAACTTTCATTACATGCTGACTCTGATTAGAAGAAATCGAAAGGGCTGGTAAAATTCTGTATAAATGGCTTTAGTTTTGTATCTAAATCGCCACGTCGCATATTTTTGAAAATAATCCTGTCTATGCATGCACATCTATGTAAATTCATATGATCAACAGTAGTGAGAAAGTGAAGCTACTATAGAATTATACGCCAATATTTTTTATAATATGATAACATGACAGAGGAGACTTCTATTTATGTATATTGTCGTCGTCACAAAATATTTATATCCAACTAATCCAATACTTCTTGAACCATCCCCTACCTTTGTATATGTTATTAATTTTGCAAAGATAACTAACTAATGCGTATGTGCCAGAGTATTCATACTCATCGTCTTGTACTCCTATAGTATATACTTGCATTGCAAAATTCAGTTGTTTGCAGATGCAACAACAGTTGCACCTGTGTGCCGTGTGCCAAGTTTCTGCTATAGCATATCTACATATATACACACACACGCACACATGTGCAATAATATTTTTGCCCTTATTTATTTATAAATACAATAACGTAGCAACAACAAAATAATAGAAAGTTCATATACATATGACTCGATGTACATAGTTACTTATAATATATTTAGGAGTGTATGTGCATTTTGAAGTTCAATCACCCATAACATTACATTCACAAAGTACTCGTAGTATTTATAACTCACATAATATTTGATTTCGTTTGCTTGCGTTGTGGAATAAACATACTTATTTGTACATGCGAATTTGCATACAAAGTCTACTGTCTTCTTCCGTGAATATTATCTAGTTGCTATTGGTATGGTTGCCGTTCAACTATTCTGTTCTCAAGACAATGATTAATAGTTTAATCGATAAATTCGATTGTGATTCGATTATAAGCGTCATTTTGTGAGAGTTTATTAAATTAAAGAGCACGAGAGAGCGACACACACAGAGAGAGAGAGGGATAGAGGAACTTGTATAGATTCAATCCCTCTAGTTTCTGTATCAACTTGAATAGGTATTTTTTGTATGCATAGGTCTATATGTGGGGACGCGGATTACTACTTCAGATTGGTTCAATCACGTAAGGTATTTGGGAAGCTTCTGATCAAATTGTAGAAAACACACATTTTTGATGCCTTCTACACGTTTTTTACTGGAATATTTTTCATCTTTTCCAAAAATGTATAACATTAATATGATCTGCTTTTTCTTTCACTCTAAGGTAACATTTAGTAAGCCAGAATCAATCAAGCAAGTAGCAACACTGATGAATAAAGTTGAACAAAGACAATGGGTAAATCTATGCTATCTGAGCTGAGTGCTAAGTCGTAGAACTTCTGGTGACATATCATAGTAGGGGTCATCACTTATAGTGCTAATTACATTTTGGAAACTGCTAGACCGAATGTACCTACATTCACTTCATAAAAATATCTTTGATATTTTATTCTCTGAGGTATGTAATTCTAAACAATATTAAATGGGCAGAAAAAGTTCTGAGATTTTTAATGAAAACAAGCGTTCTTAGGCAAAGTTATATTTATTCCTCAATATAGTTGCCTTCGAGAACACTTGGTATAGTGAGTATCCAACATTTCGATGCTCTTTCTGTAGTATGAAACATCCAAGCCTTCAAAATACGCCTAGGTTTCTGAGATGATTTCCTCGTTCGATCTGAATCTCTTTCCCTGGAGTCGCCGCTGGAGGTTTGGGATCAGATAATAGTCGCTGGGAGACAAGTCTGAAGAATACGGAGAGACTATACTCACAATTACGCAGTAACTACAAAGAGAATAGTAAAATCAATGATAGTCTACGTGCAACTGTCACCTTTGAAATACGACAAAATTCTGTTGAGAACATCAGTTGCTTCGATTGATAGTTAGGCCGCCATATAGGCATTAAAGTTCTACCGTATTAATCATCTTCTCAGCGATGACCTCTTCATTCGATCTGAATCTCTTTCCCTGGATCCACCGCTGGAGGTTTGGGATCAGATAATAGTCGCTGGGAGTCAAGTCTGAAGAATACGGTGGGTAAGCAACCAATTCGAATCGTACTTGGTCCAATTGGACCATAGTTTACAAAGACGTGTTCGCCTGTGAATTACTATAATGATACAGAACTTTTTTCTTCGGCACACAAGGCCATTTTTCTATATTTCGTCGTTCACTTTTATCCAATGACGCTGCATAATACTCTCCTGTGACTATTCTTGCCTTCTGCGGATAATTGATGAAGATAATGCATTTGAATCCGAAAAAACAGAGTACAGAACCTTCCCTGTCGACTATTATTCGGCATTGATAGTTTTCGTGACTTTTCAGCCACCCTGCATACTGCCTATTGAATACAGAGGTATGGTCATAAACCCACGATTCATCCATTGTCACAAAACGTGGAAAAAAGTCTGCTCGATTACGCTATAACAATGCTAAAAGTTTTTGGTAGACGGTGAGCACATGCCGCACACATCGAGCCGATAGCTTTTTAATTTCCAAAACATCATGCAAAATTTATCCCACTCATTTGAAATACCCACGGCAGCAGCTAACTCGCGTTCTTTGACTTTTCGAACACTCAAAACTATTCGGAGCGTATTCGGTGCTAGTTCGACCCATTTTAAATTTACTAAACCACCGGTAAATTGTTGTTCTCGAAGAAGAAGTTGTGGTATAACATTTCTCCAACCATTGCAATGATTGTTCGGCAGTTTTTCTCATAAAAAACAAAAGTTTCTTCGTCTTTTAAAGTCTACAAATTCAATTTGCAATTTAAAATTGCAAGCACTTAATTACTTTCCATGTGAAGCTTCATAGCAAATAATTTTTGCAGAAGTTGTAGAGTAGGTTGTCGTATTTCAATGGTTAATGCATTTGTCGTTAGGTCGATCCTCGGCTGACGCGAATTTTATATTGAAAATATAATTATTTCGAAGGGAGAAAAATGGCTCTATAAGTACCAAATATACATATACACATAGTTACATAGAAGAATAGAAAAGCACTTGACTGAGTAATACCTGGCGGAAGGTGCAACAAATTTCAACGCAACGTCAGAAATAATGGAAAAAAATACATGTGCAAAGAATGTGCTTCATTCAGAACCAGTTGGTGGACATTACACCAACACGAATAAATAAATAATACGAGGAATTCGATTTTCGATATTATTACACAATTTTTTGTAATAATTTATTGTCGTATGAATTATTCCCGAAAATTTATTTAGAATAAAGTTATGTTTTTCATTATTGCATTAATTCCAATTAAGATATTTTTGTTTCGACATTGTTGTGCAATAATATAAAATTTTTTTTATTTATTGCACTTATTCGATATTATTGCATTACATTATTCTTCGATAAAAAATGTGTAAAATTAGGTTTTCGACATTATTGCGAGAATTATTGGTTTTTTCATTTTCTAGGCAAAAAAAAGAAAAAGTGAAAGAATATCGAAGAAACTTTCGACATTGCTGCAAACATTTGTGCAATACTGCCGAGTTCTTTTACATATGATATATAATTTCGACATAAATGCAATACATTATAATAACTTGTTAATTATTGTTTTATTACTTAATTAATTTTTAATTAAATTCTAATTAATTTCTAATAACAGTATATGTGATGTATATATTTTTCTTAAGCCCATTTATTACTGCTTCTAAAATATGCACATATGCGAAGTATAACTTAATTTTTGAACAGCTTACGTTATGCCACTGCTTATTGGTATACAGACCTACATATGTATGCACATATGCAGATAGTTACATTCTGCCCCTCAGCAACAACGATAATAAACAATCGTCGTTACTCATTTGAAATGCATCAAGTTGTTAATCGAAATTCCTACTCAGAATGACTTCATGTTGACAATTGTTGTAATCAGCATTCTACTCGTAAAATAAAATGAGAAACATTTGCTATTGTCAGAGTTTACTGCTGGCACAAGCTATTGCTTTAATAAACAACCAACTCATTTTCTACATTACAATGAGTGAAAAAAACTGTTCAACATGAAATTGCTTACTTCAGAATTTATAGAAGTTTTGAAATGAAATTTTACCAACATCACCATCACCACCATTGCCGCCGACGTCATGTGTGTGAGCAGCAACACATTCATTCGGCATATCCGCATCCGTATCCTGTTGTGATTATATACATAAATGTGTGTTTATGTGTGTGCATATCCTTATTCTAAATGCAATAACTACCTACAACGGCATGAGCTTTGCTATAATGCAAATTCTTATAAGTTACATGGTGTTGTTGATGACAACAAACTCTAATGCAAAATACTAATAAAGTACACGAACACACACACACACACACATTTTCATGAATGCAGACATAGCCAGCCGCTTTGATAGGCAATTGGGGTTGAATTTCAAATGACCTTGGCATCCACAAGATGGATGGATGGCCAGCAGCAGAAACAACACAAATGACTATGAATG
Source organism: Megamerina dolium (assembly GCA_963854835.1). Taxonomy (NCBI): domain Eukaryota; kingdom Metazoa; phylum Arthropoda; class Insecta; order Diptera; family Megamerinidae; genus Megamerina; species Megamerina dolium. The sequence goes on from OY978526.1 coordinate 36,107,872, forward strand.
AAATGAAATGTTATTTAACAATACTAACAACAACAACAACAACATCGACGATGGCGAACAAACCACAAGTTCAACAAACGTACTTGCAATAGCAAAGGGTTGCATGCATTACTGGCAGGACTCTTCAGTATGCGAATATATATGTGTGTGCGTTTGTCTGTGTGCGAACTAGGATTTTCTGAAACTCGACTGAATCCAATCGAGCCTTTTCATATGACAAACTTTATTAGATCCTCATTCCACAATACTACTGTATATATCCCCCATACAACCACAGCATACACACAAAGCGAATACAATATTTCATGCCACAATATCATCGTACCACAATTTGAATGCGTTGCCACCTCTTCCTCTCTCACATTCGCACTGCATGCATTTTGCTAATTTACTAGACACGAGTACGCCTTTAACCCACCAAGCTCATTTATTATATAGTAAAACAGAAACACGACAGTACGAATAGCAACACACCAATTGTGCCACAAATCGAAACAACAGCAATGCTTCTTGTTGTTAGTAGTACGATACTACGTGTAGATATATTTACTATGTACTTAGTGTGTATGTGGTGCATGTAAAAATCTGCAACGTCCAAATGTCAAACTAAGCAATAGGTATGTAGTCATTGCGGTAAATTTCAACCCTTTTTCATTTTTTCGTTGTTTTATTTCTTGATACGTTTTTCATTTCTTCAATTTGGTCATGAGAAGGCATACTAGTGTGTTATTCGACGGGGGAGAACAAAAAAAAGGAATGAAAACAGAGATTCGAATTTGCGTTCATTCCTCATTTTGGATGAAAGCAAGCATTTAGATGAGTTTTTAATTACGGAAATTAGTTTTTCCTTCCGTTCCGCTTATTGAATGTGTTATCCAACAACATCCCCATTTCATCAAAGCTTAATGAATGAATATGGTGTGATAATGATGATAGTGGGTGTGCATAACATTGCATGAAACATCAACAACAAAGCTGTTTCTCTCATTTTTTAAGCCTGTAACAAAAGGAGTTTTCCACCTCACCTATGTACTATCTTCACTGTCAGATGATTTGATTATTTTTTATTATATTTATGTATGTATTATTGTAATTCCCTTAGGCCAATTTGTCACTTTTTTCCCTTTATATTTTGCCTTGCCTATTCCATCTAACTATTTTTTATTTTATTTTTTCTCTGCTGCATCGTTTGATATTTCTCATTGGAAATTTATGCGATTTTTCTCATGTTCATGTAATAAAACGAACTATTATTCCTGTACCATGTGCATGTTGCATGTTGTCATTGAATGAATCAAAAATGCATGTTCTACAACTTTATAAAGATTCTACAAGTCGTCAATCAACAAAGCACTGATGCATGAGTACTCTGGTTGACATGTTTGTATTTGTACAAAGTACATAGAGTAAAAATGATGATGGGTGTAAAAGTATTGTAAACAAGTCTTGATGCAAATATTATTGGTTTTGAAATTGAAGTTAAATAGGTTCACTGAGAGATTTCTTCCTAATAAAAGAGTGCACTTAATGCCACAGACAAATGTTGGTGTTCAATCAATTCTAAAGAGCCATGAATGAGCTCTTTAGAATTGAATATTTTCGGAATTGTGTTGTTGCCTCAGATAAAGCTCCTTCTATGGAAGATATACTAACTTTCAAGAGAAGATCTTATCACATTTAAGGAGCTCGTGATGTAAAACTTTAATAAAATCTAGCATGACAAATCACTAAGCGGTTTATATGGCTTGATATAACTATCTCTAAGTTATTTCTGAGTTCTAAGCTTTTATTCATGAGTTCATGAAACTCATTTTTCTTCGTGCATCCATAAGCTCTACGCAGCTACTCTGGTTCGGTTCAAGGAAATGTATGGAATTGCTTTAGCCCATAATGTGTTCTATTCAGACGCCGGCAGTGGTCACCCACAAAGAGAAATTGGCTCCTGTAAGCGAAATACAGAAACGACTGGAGGCTTATTTTACGCTGATTAAAACTCTTCAGAACCTTATATTTCACGGACACTCAGAAATAACGGACTCAAAATAATTTGTTTTTACAAAAAAAAAAAACAAAAAAAAAAAAAAATAATTATGCACCCTAATATAGGGTGGTATGGAATGGTGTGGTGTTAAGATATTGAATTTCTTTGAAGAATTTTAATTGATCTTGTGAAACAAGTATGTTTCGTAACTGACATCTGAAGGGCTGAAGGTCTAGAAGATGAAGAAAAACATATGAGGTCTCATTAAATATTGGATCATTAAATGCTATTCTTGGATCATTAAATATTGTTCCAGAAAAACGTGGACGGTCTAGAGTTTAAAAATTTCAGAAAAAGGTATTCATTTAAATTAGAAGGCATTTCGATGGAACCTACGGGTAAATATAGATCAGAATTTGTCTAACTTGATATCGACAGTACCGTCTGATTTTAAGGTGCACATGTCAATATGGACTGAAACCGCTTCCTGGTAGAATATTCTGATGGTCAGAGTTCTTGTGCAAATTCCTTCAATTTATGCCTGAATACTATTGATACAGTGTCTCGTAATAATTTCCCAATTCTCAACTCACTTAAATATTTAAATTAAAATTGAAGAAAATTAAAACCCTGACATCTTTAATTCCATTAAAATGTGCACTTTTATATTTGTGTGTCTGTTTATTTGTTTCCAACATCTTTCATTCGTACCCATTGACTTAAAAAATTCCAATTTAACACACTGTGCCATCGTCATCGACCGACGTCGCTGCTGTTGTCTCATCTCTTGCAAAATTTTGATTTATTTTCTGCTCCAAAAATGCCATATTTTGCCATTTTGCTTTTGCTTTCATCCACTAGGCAGGCAATCGTGCACATGTGCGCCCAAAATCGCATGCAACTACCACCACCATTATCACCACGACCACAACAACGATTCACCCCACAATACTATTTGGAAGCTAAAGTATTTAATATATATAAGTATGTAACAGTGACAAATGTTGTTGTTGTTGTTTTTGGCAGCCATGATTCGTAGGGCTGCCATCATATCGTCGAGTGCAGACACTCACGCATTTTGGTTCATGTTTTGTTCTTGTTGTTGTTGCTGTTATGCCAGTACATGTTATATTATTTTGTATATGAATATATCGTATGTGTGTGTGTGTATTGCTGAGGTTTTGAATTTCAGAATAAAGGCACAACACAATGAGAATATCAAATAAAACAGATTCGAGAAATTTATATTTGACAAATCGAAACAACGACCAACTGACTGAGTGACTCACTGCCGGTCTGAGCGACCAACAGACCGACTATTCGACTAGCCCACTTCACATTACCACTTTATTTTATCATATCAACCGGACCACTGTATATACATATGAGTATATAGATACACATTAGCTACCCTTAAAAAGGGACACACAGTAATACATGTATTCACACACTCACACACACACACACACACAGAGAGTCCAACCACAATCAAATCGACTCTTTGCGAACATGAAAGTTCATTTAAATATTATTTATGTTGTGTGAGTATGAATATCAGGATGAGTATGAGAGCTTGAGTATGAGTGTATGCTTGTGAATATATAAATACACAAATGCTTTATGCGCAGTCCACATTCAAACAAAATGGCATGCCATATGTCCCTTATTCTTATATATACATATGTATGTGTGTAGTTGTGTATAGTGTAGTTTTTGTTGTTATTATTTTTTTTTTTTTACTGAATTCGTGCTGGGAATGATGATGAAATGAAACAGTGGAGGTGTGGTTGCTCCTTGTTTTGTGCTTTATTGTACATATTATACATATAACTCTCCTTCTCTATATTTGTCGCACATAATTACAATATACATCCTTCCAAATAGTAGTAGCAGCAACAACAACAACAAATTAAATTCCCTCAAGGACTAAACAACAACATCGTAATGAACTTGGATTCAACTCTGGTCTGAACGATGAATGGCTTCAACAAAAGCCTGTAATCGAAAGTGCACATGTACGTGTGTGTGTGTGTGTGTGGATGTATGTGCTACATGTGCTACACGAATGATTAATTATTTTTGCATAGATTTACATACATATTGCTGTTAAAAATTTGTAGTCACGTTGTCTCCACCACTACAGTGTATGCAGTACACTATACCGTACTCTGTGCTCCATCTTCTCTTATTCCTAAGAGAGTGGGCGTGTTGTCTAATTTTATTTAGTTGCCTTAATGCTAATGTGAATATGCACAAATGTAAGTGTAAGTGTCTGACGGAAGGAAATGATTATGGAATGCAAGGATCTCAGCAATTTAAACAAGTTTGTAGCTTTTGACCCAAAACGAATAAGAGTGGTTGCAGACATTTTGTCGTAGATTGGAGGGAGCAGTATAAAGTGGATTTAATTCAAATTATATACCATTCTAATGACATTTTCAGAAAATATCAGGATCTAAATATACTGATTTTAGTAACAGATTAAACCATACCGTCATTCATTTAGTATCAAGTTCAGCAAAATGTATTTTCGCAGACTTTTCCTAACTAATCTCTCAAGAGGAAAAATGTCTTATGTAATTAGGCTTCTTCTAGACTTGAAAATCAAACATCAAATAAAATCTAATGGGACATTAATAAGTTTACTTGATTTTAAAGTGTACCTCGATCTCGATAAATAATTGTAAAATGCAAAAAATTACCCGACAATGGGGATTTAATAGTAAATCAAAAATTTGGTGTGCTTGAAATTTTATAAACTCGGTTTTGTACTTCTCTAGGCCCAACATACAACTTCCAGTAGATCACATAAAGAGTACATAATCACCGTGGAGCCGTGATATCAATTTTATCCATATAAAATTAATAATTAGTGGTAGTCCAAATTGAGAATGATGAGTATTATAGCCAAAACTATACCAAATCTGCTTAGCTATCTTTCACGTACTGTAGATTGCCGACTTCATGCCCAGGCCAGTGTGCTTAGACGAAAATTCCTACTAATCCTACAAATCATCTCTTTTCAGACTTTTATTCGTTTATTTTTTGCAACATTACTCGAACATTAATAACCACCGAGCTATGGTTGAACCTTCTATTCAAGAGATTTAAATCAGTTTAAGTAATTCGTTGTTAATTCATATGAATAAATAGTTACTTAATTTAACATAAATATTTTCAAGATATAGTACAATGAATCATATAAACAAAGAAATGAAAATTCTCAATGAATTCCATCACCGATTTCTTTAATAATTTTAGATTCGTGAGTGAAGATTGGACGAATTCTATGTGAAATTACTAACGTTACATATTGTACTTAATATTTCTAATATTTCAGCTACGACTTTATGATCTAATTAGTTATCGGGCAGCAGTTACATATGTTTCATTTTTTTACACACCTTTTTCGTTCATTTGCAAACAAAAAGTCTGTTTCTTTAGTCCATCAAATGAGAAGCAGATGAATTACAAAAGAAAAAACCTCGCAAACACAACAAAAAGGATGTTGTTTAACAAAACATTGCTTACTTGCCGCATTCGAATACCAAAAACGGCAATAGTGTGAGCCTTATTAATATTCATGAGAGCCAAAAAGTGAGAAGTACAGAATGAGCCAGAAGTCAGTCACAAATACGAATAGCTGGAAGCAAGTTATGTGACTTTAATTGAAGCGCCACAAACAAATAAATGTGCTAAAACAAAGTGTGAATACCTTTTAAGGAAACAGTCAAAACAACAACATCAACGGCAATTAGGTACTACAGCTAGTGAGTGCTAGCAAGTTCTTATTAAATTAACGCGTCGTGCAACCCAATATATTCCCAAGAAGGAATGTACATACAATCGTATTGCAAAAAAAAGTTAAAAATTAATGCAGCCCCATTAATATTAAGCATTAATTATATATAATATATATAGTAATCATAAGTAATGGCATAAATGAATATGTATGCAGCAAGTTGGTATGTGTGAATAGTTATACATATATGTTTGTCAGTACTTACGCTGTGGCAATGCAGAATACAAATGTACTGAGGCGTTGAAACAAAATCGCTTTAAATCCGTCAGAGTCACGTTATATTCGTATGAATATTTACGTGCATACCGATATACGTAGTTTGTGGTATGTTCACATAGTATTTGCTGCATATGCTCTCCTATACATATGCAATACAGGGTGGTCGTATAAGGTACGAGCGGTTGGAAAACACGCACGTAGGTATTTTATGCGTGTTGCACATAATGAATTCATAATTCATTACCGCAACCAACTTGACTTAATGCAAGCTGTTGCAAAAGCGCATGCGTAACATCAAATATAGCAACAGCAACCATAACAACAACAACAGCAGCAGCAGTAGCAGCACCAAGACGCAGTAGCTGATAGGTATGAACAAGTATGTGGTAGAGTAAGTAGTATCAAAAAGAAATTCTTATTTATGCTAATGCAACAAGCTTAATGACATTATGAAGCTCATTTAATTCAAGTGAGATGGGTGGCTCTATACTATGTACAAGCACGTAATGTTGACGTGTTCAAAACTAAAATAAGTGATTGTTTAATTGAAATTTGTAGTGTCGCAACATCACATGTTGGTGGTGGAGGAGAATGAAGATAATGAAGGAAAAATATAGGAAAAACTTACGACAGTATTGAAATATTTTGAAAATTACCGACGTACTAAGCCTATATTTGCTATTGTGATGCATACATATTTATATATTTCTATTAGATCTGAACAAATTGGCAGAATATGATTGTTAAGGTGCTGAACACTTTGAATATCGAAACTTAGGTAACCAACACCATGGCAGAGAGACAGACATACTGGAGGTTGGCGTGCTTTTAATATAAAATCATTCATTTTGAAGTATATGTTGGCCCTTTAGTTGAACAACTTTATATGTTCGCGTGTGAGGTACAGTTGAGTACTCACTTTTGTATGGGAGATAGGTGTTAATTTCATCCGATATCGCTCATTTTTGAACTCATTCATTTGTTTATAAATTTAATAGCATGCACCAAATTGCAGCTCGATAACTTTATTTTTTCGTGCAGAAAGTGTTAAAATATTAATGCGGAAGCATAATTTTGTATGGGAGGTAGGTGTAGTTCTTATCCGATTCTAACTATTTTTAGATATATTCATCAGTTAGTAAATATAGTCATATATACTGAGTTTCAGATTGATACCTTCATATTTGAAATGAAATGTGTGAAAAAAACCAATTGAACAACGTACTTTTGTATGGGAGGTAAGCGTTATTTAAAGCTGTTTACACTAATTTTCTAATGTATTCATTCTGTGATAAAACTACCTTTATGTACAAAGTTTCAGCTTAATAACTTCAAAATTTTGCTCGCAAATTATGAAAACGCACTTTCAACACCATACTTTTTTATGGGAGGTAGTTGTGATTTTCATCCGATTATGCTCATTTCCTATTATTTTTATTTCATCATCAGATTATATTTATACACAGAGTTTCATCTTAATAGTTTAGTATTTTCGAACGTACATTGTAGAAAACCACTTCCAACAGCATATTTTTGTATGAGAGATTGACGAGATTTTCATCTGAATGAGCTCATTTTCTATTATATCTATTTTATGATTAAATTATTTTTATATATTGCATTTTAACCTGATAACTTTATGTTTTTATACACAAAGTTTTGAAAAACAAAAACCGAACACACCGCAACGACTCAGTCGACTCAAATGGTAATTATATCTGGTATAAATTTACCCTTGACCATTTGCTAAGTTATAAGAATGAATTGAGAAAGTATTTCACAAACTTCGAAAAGATTTTTTTGTGGAACAAAATTACGAAAATAATTTATTTTATTATCTCTCTATGGTAAAGAGGGTCCACAAAAACCTTCAACGCCTTAGAAATTAATTTTTTAATAGGTACACTTTTTTGAAATGATCTAATGTACACTACAATTCAGTAAGGCATCAGCTTTGATTCTTCTGTCTGTATCCACACCACAAGTGCAGGCGACTTATTCTTCTTCTTCTTGTAAAACCGCACGTAGAATTATTTATGCAATTGCTCAAAGTAAGCAGAATACTACCACTGCTGCTACTACAGTGGACATTAGACAGTAGTAGCAGCAGCATTTTGTTGTATTGATTGTCCGGCGGGATTTATGAAAAACGAAGCAAAAAAAAAAATTAATCAGAACAAAAAACGCACTCAGCAATTTTCCACATGACAACGTGCAACGTGCAAAAAATACACAAATACGATTTGGGGAAAACACACTTGCAGACGGAGCTGAATTGACCACCGCCTGAGTGCGTATGTAATGTATGTGTGCATACAACAGTTGTTGCTTTTGTTTTTGCTTTTGTGGGAATTCCCACATATTTCAATGAATACTTATATATGCACCATTGCTGTGCCACCAACACTACAACAAGCATTACCATTGGCACTGTTGTGCTTCTATGCATAGCAGTAACTACTTAAAAGCAAACTAAGATGATAAAACTCACATTTATGGTACAAAAGAGTAGCGACAAATAAAAACACCCACCCAAGAGCAGCAGCAGCCGCAGCAACAACAACAATATGAAATAAATGCACACACTCGCACATGCAAACAACACACGCGTGCGCGCATAAATAATTGCTGCAACTGCAATGCTATCTGTCTGCTATCTGCAATTGTCGTCGTCGTTGTCGTCGTCGTTGTGGATGGTTTGTGATCTGATGCGATGCAACTAACCAACGTATGTGTATATACGATATACGATTAAGTAGCATAGTAGTAGCAACAACAATAATAGCAACAAACAGCAGAATCAGCAGTCGCAGCAGCAGCAGCAGCAGCACCAACAACCAAACGAAAAGATTTTTATCGGTGATTCTCACTGATTTCATGGCAAATAAATCGCTCATTTTCGCTTAATTGGAAAATTATGGCTTTTTCTGTTGCAACAACAACAACAACCACAACAGCAACAGCGACATCAAATTGTGTGTGTGTGTGTGCATGAAAATAATGTAAAATGTGTGAACTACAAAATTACAAATGCGAGTACAAACAAATTGTGTCGGCCAACGGAAGAGATGAACGAGACGTGCAAGTGCCACTACAATGGTCGTTGTCAAACAGTAATGGCTAATAAAATGTGCTCTATTTTGAAAATGTCGAAAAATATATTTTTGAATTTGTCATTTCCTTTAATCAGTTGCGGATTTAATTAAAGTCGATATAGGAACTGAAGAAGGTAAACAGGATAATTTCGTGTTGCCCTACTAACGAAACCAGACATGTTTCTAAAACACTTAAAATAAGGTACATTCTAAGTTTTAGACTTGAAAAAACTTTGAGCTCGAAAATAATTTCAGAATAAATAAAAGGGAACCCTTGGAAAAGTATTCCTTACTATAAGATATTCGCCAGTGCTTGCATATTAATTGAAAACAATATTTACAAACAATAAATCTATTACCAATTAAATAATAGGCATGGATTTCTGATATTCTTACATGAAGCAATATTTCTTCTTACTTGTCCCTGGCTTATATTGATTTGCAATATTTCGTCAGAAACGGATCACAAAAAAGAGCAACATGCATTCGGTTTCTTATTGTAATAAATAAATTTTATGGTCTTTCACGAAATAACATCAAATTTAATATCCTCATGACTTTCCTTGTAAACTTATTTGATTGGTAAGCACTCTGTAAGCATTTTGTAAGCATTGTGTAAGCATTCTAAGCATTTTGTAAGCATTCTCGCTCATTTAATTTTATGTAAGGTTACTTTGGTATGCTTACTAAATTGTTTACTGAGACTATGATATTTATCGATAGGGACAATCTCACACTTGCCACCGTTAATTCATATAAAATACTAGACACAGTATACTCAGCACTCTGTTGCTCCCTGTATTATACATTTTATGGGTTTATTGAGCTCAAATTGATTAGATCTGTAGTAAAGTCTGGACTAATACCGGGTAGTATTTCAAACAATATTTGTCAACCTTAGTCTCATTGTATGAAGCAAGCATTGATAAATGGATACTTTCTTCGTTAAGGAAATACGAAATATTATTAAAATATTCTAACAGCATTAGTCTTTTAAAAAAGTATACTTAATTTTTCCTATTTCAAATATTGTACAAATATAATAGCCATCAGTGTAAGCATACAAATTAATACCGAATGCAGCAATGGAAGAGAGCGGTGAAGTGCAACGACGGCAAACAGCAACAAAATGCAAATTTGCGCATAAATAAATTTTTCGAATATGCATACATATAAACAATACATATCCATACATATGCATAAATGAACACATGCATTCATATGTACATGGTTACGCTCACACACATTGTGCGCTGATAAATGCATTATTTGCGTGAATTTCATTTTAATAATTTTTGCTTTTTTGCATTGTTTTTTTGTTGTTGTTGTTGTTGCTATTTTGTGTTTTTGTTGTTGTTTTTTTTTTTTTGTTTGTTTGTTTTTAGTTCAATTTTAATTTTTGTGAGCGGTCAAGTGGAAAAAAAAGAGAGACATATGTATATAGCACAGGCAGACAGACAAACGGGTTATGTTGTTGAAATCATTATTATTTTATCATGCAATCGTATTCGTATTCGCATTTAAATACAATATATTTATTTATGTATGTATATTTATAAGAACATGAGCGCACCATTGAATCTAGAAATTTGGGTTTCAAGGGGAAAATGAATAGAGAGACAGAAGGAGGGTAGGTAGAAATTTTAATTCCTAAGTCCAATATGAATGTATCAGCTGGAGTGTAAAAATATACTGAATGATAAATTTCCAACGGAGAACCACAACAGCAGGTACGACAGAATGGAAATCTGATCTCTTGGGACCTGAAAATACTTCGTAAAATCGAATGGCATAATTATGAGTGAATTACATAAATCGGATCAGTTTAGCATCACTTTTTCGCTCATTGTTCGAATAAAATTTTATATTTACCTACTGAAAATTTAAATGTTGAATGAATTTCTTCGATTTTTGACTCATGACCCATGTGTTTAATCTATGAATAAATTATGATTTCGTTAGTGAAGATTATTGATTTACCCTTTCCTTTCATTAATTCAAGCTCAATTAAGTAAGACAGACGATTTACTCAGATATCACTCCGGTCAGATTCGATATTTTAAATAGATTTGTGATTAAATAGTGGCCAATATTAAGGCAATCAGCCTCCGCAAGTGCATTTCTATGCGCTAATTTTCAATTTTGGCATCTTCATTAATTCAAAGCCCTTCTGTTGTACAGTTCATTATCCCACAAACTACGTCTTTGTACAACATTTCACACGCATACATAAGTATTTGCATATAAACTTATACAATCTCATATGCAATGCATTATCGACGTGTGAGTATGTGTATGTGTGCTTCTGTTAATTCATTTGGAAATTTATGAAAAATTAATTTTTGAAATTGAGTTAATTGAGTGTTTATTGCGTGTATATGTATAAAAAAAAAGTGAGAGAAGAAGAAAAAAAAGTTAATTTATTTGTGATTTTATATTTTTTTCCAACACACACACACACACACCCACACACATATATATACACGTATACACAAGTAAGCAGCATTTTAATACCGACAATGATTTTAAAATATTCATGTGGAGCGCTCTCACTCTCCCATTAGTCATTCTCACAAGTTCGAGTGCACAGGAAAACTGAAATCAGATTCAAAATGCAAAATTATATCTAAACATGAACTAACTAGTACGAGTACAGTAAATATCGGGCAGGATTTTGAAGCGTCTCACTCCGGAACCCTCTAATGCGAATGGTACGTGGTTTATATGTCTGTGTGATTTGCATATGAGCTTAAATCATTCGACACTCTAAACGTCAATGTCAGTGCATGTTGCTTGCTGTTGCATGAATTAAACGGGGTGTATAAAACCAAGACCAACAACAACAATAGTAAACAATATTTTCTCACATAAATTCACACTTTAAGCGCGATTTGCATGCATTTTATTGTGGGTGGGGTTGCAAAAAATTGTATATGTATATACACGATTTGTGTGTTGGCAAGTTGTTGATGTGTGTGTGTGTGTGTGTGTGTGTTGCACAAACAATTTGTTTAAATTCAAACTTGCAACGCCATTCATTGCATTGCATGAGTGAATGAGTGAATGGGTTTTGAATGAACTCGTTGTGATGAATTGTATTTGAAGCTGCTGCTAGCGCTGCCGCTGGTTGTCAACGCTAACGCCAGCGCACATTTATTGTTATTGTATTTGCATAAAGGGTGACCAATTCAAATCGATAGAATAGGGAAAAAAGGTACACTACCGAGTCAGCCAGCACACTCATACATACTCATGCATATAAGTGCATAGTCATATAGCACTGTAAGTTGTACGTTGGTGCGTTGCATCACGCAGACGACTGACTAAATGTGAATTTCCTTTTGATATTAATAATACATTGCGCTAACGTTGGCACACCAGCGCTATCGTCTGAATATTTTACTCTATGTTTTCTTTCAGTGGCGCTCGAACTGGGTTCATAAATTACAACCAACAAACTTTTTGACGTGTACAGTTTTCTTTTTGTTATTTCTATGCATGATATTTTCACACACACACACTATTTTTTTGTTGCATTGTGCAAAAGTTATGCGCCTTTACAGAATTCACCATACTCAGTCTGGTATGTAATAATAACAAAAACAACAAGAGTAGAAAAAAAAATTGCACATTTTATATTAAAAAAGTTGCATTTATTATTTATGTTGTTGTTGTTGTTGCTGATAGATTGAAACATATGGAATTTGTAATATGGCTGAACAAATACTCTTATATATTGCTTACCCTAGTCCTCCAACTGCCCTCAAATACAAGTAGCTTCATAAATATAATCGCAGGTGAATATTAAATGAACTTACCTGTAAGAAAAGAGAAAATAAAAAAAAATTGTATTAATTGAGAAAAAAGAAAATGTTTAAATGCAAATATTATAATAAAAATTATCCATCTAAAGATGGTGCGGTCAAAGCATTTGTCAAAATTTCTAACACCTCAACATCCCGCCGATATTTTGAAATTGATAAATTTTAAAAATAATGAAAATTTTTTATAAATATTTTTAATATATGTTTTTTTGAGGATTACAATTAGCGCTCTAAACATAATTGTGACGGACTATTGCAACCCTGTTAGTGACAGCTGGCGGTTAGAGCTGTTGCCGTCGTAATGTTTCTTTCAAATAAATACAATTAAGATGGACAACTAACGATGATATTAAAATGAATAACATAAATGATTAGACATTCGACCTTGGTATCCACTCTGCTCCAATTCATACGATTACGTGCATTTTAATTTTGACTTCTAATAATGGGTGATTCATTTAGAAGTCGTTTTTATTTTCAAAAGTAACAAAATTAAAAAAAAAAATTCAATTTTATTTGGTGATTTTTATTATTTTATCATTTATTATTTAAACATTAATTCTTTCAAATGTTTGCCGTAACAGGGGGCCCCTCTGAATTCCAATATTCCGGCGGGTTCGAGTATTTCGAGTTCCTTAATCGTAGCTGGCTTATCGATGTAAACATTGGATTTTACGTAGTCTCAAAAGGAAGGTCTAGAGGCGGCCATTTCACCTATCCGAAGCTTGAAATTAAGTGTTCACCGAATTGTTCTCACAATAATTCCATGACCGTGTGGCAAGTAGCGCTAATATTCGTAATCCTAGATATTGTGTCGGGTTAATCTTTCCATGATGTAATGTCAAACAATACATAACAAAACTACCATGACAGTCTGTCATAAAATCCCTACCAGAAAAGGTATTTTAAAAAAATCTCCTTACAGTCGGCTGGGGCCGACCAAACTATACCCTGCATATGTAGATTTATATATAAAAAGTTTACTCGAATATCCAACTTTTCTTTTATTTCCACTTTTCGAGAAACAATTTTTGCATATGCTACTAATTTACACCCGAAATATGGTTGACTTTGACGAAGTAAAAGGATTTTAAGATAATTCCGAGGCTTAGTATGGGAGCTATATAAAAAGTGGGCGTGGCTTACCACTTTCTAGTAAATCCAATTAATTTTTCAATGTTAATCCACACCTTAAATTTGGTGTCCTACGTTGAATAGTTTCTAAGTTATGGTGGTTAACATTTTTGTTTAATTTCCTCAACTTTGTATGGGAGCCCCAATAAGAAGTGGGCGTGGTACGTTGATTTTTCGCCAGATTATTTCCGACTACGATATTAATTTAAGTGTCAATTATGGTTATTCTAGACAGAAGATTGCCGAAGTTACAGCTGTTTCAATTTAAAATTTGTATGGGGGCTACGATAAACAGTGGGCGTGGTGCGCCCATTTTCTGTGAGCCTAGTTGCTCGTACAATACTAATCCACATCTTAAATCTCGTTATTCTACGCTGAATAGTTTGCAAGTTATAACCGGTAACATTTTTTTTAATTTCCGCAACTTTGTATGGGAGACCCAAAAAGGAGTGGGCGTGGCACAATGATTTTCTGCCATATTATTTCCGACTACCGTGTTAATCTAAGTGTCAATTATGGTTATTCTAGACAGAAGATTGTAGAAGTTACAGCAGTTTCAATTTAAAAGAAGTACAGACACTTTGTATGGGAGCTACGCTAGAAAGTAGGCGTGGCTCATCCACTTTTGGTGAGGTTATATAGTAGTATAATATAACTATATGTGCCAAATATTGTTGTCCCAAGTGGTATATTGTGTGAGTTATAGCAAGATAAAGATTTTGAAAATTTCGAGGTTAGTCGCTTTGAATGCTTGGTGTGGGCGTGGTTATTGACCGATTATGCCCAATATCAATCCCCTCCGTACCCTTGGATCATAGATTACTTATGCCAAATTTCATCAAAATAGCTCAATATTTACTCAAGTTATCGTGCGAACCAGCCAGGTGACAGACAGACGGACGGACGGACGGACGGACGGACATCGTTAAATCGAAAATTTAATCGACGCTGATCACGAATATATATCCATGTCTATATCTCCGGAGATTCCTTCAAGTGGACACAAACATCTGACCGAAATGAATATACCATGCATATTGCATTATGCAGGGTATAATAAATCGTTTTAATTTGCTGCGTATGTTCTTGTGGTTCGCTCCTTTGGTGACAATACTTCCTGTAGAATTAGATTGATTTTGGTGATGAGTGTAAATCCTTAGCACACACAAAGGAAATTTTTTTTTTGGGTTGTCTTGAGAATTTAAAAAGAAGTGGTAGAACAAATGATCTCGCTGACGATGTTCGTAAAGCTATTGTTTAAGAATATCCACCGTCAAGAGTATGTCAAATGTTAGTGCATATTTATACCTTATTATCGCCCTTCAACGGAGTTTCAAACCCATCACCAATATACTGCATTATGAATTATGGGTACCTAAGCCATATAACCAGAAAACAAAATAAAATGGCACATTGCGATAATTCATAAGTACGGTTTCAAATTTAGTTTTGATTAATCGATGAGTGAATGAATGAGAATATTTAGAGTGCGTAGTTATTTAAAATATATAGGGCTGTGTCATTAATTTAAAATTTTGATTAATCAATATTCGATTAATAAAAATGTTGATTATCAATTCGATTTTTTAAATATGTTGATTAATTAATACCAAATTTCATTTTTGGATTTTATTTCTATTTGAATTTTTCTTCAGCAAAAATTTCGTACTACTTCGTACTACCTTTAGAGCTATGAAAAGCTACTTGTCTATCAAGAATAATAGAAAAAAAGTTTGTTCCCATCAGAAAGAATTTTTCTAGATGTGACGTCACAGTAGTTCAGCTGCGAAACAAAATGATAAAATGGCTAACAAATTAAAAAGAAAATGTAAAGAAAATTGAGTTAATAATGCAGCCATTGGAACTACTGGGACGCCACATTCTGTTAAATTTACTGAGAACCGATTAGCTATAAAAGATGTGCACAACGTTATTATTCTGTCGTGCGTGCCTATCTACATTGTATTGAAAACAAATATTATAAATATTTTGAATATTTTATTCGAATATTCTTATTCTGATTCTTTTGTTTCAAATTTTGATCAATCGAATAATATCAATTTTTGATTGAATAATCTAATCGTATAATTTGATTAATCAAAATGTTAATTAGTCCGAATTATTGACTAATTAGCTCGAAAAAAAGGCAACAATTTTGCAACAATCGGGAACTGTTAATAAATTTTTTTTGTGTAATTGACATTTCTCTCCTGAGAGTTGTCATTACAAAATTGATTTAAGTGTATTTCTTACTCAAAAGACCTAACGCATATTATTATGATTTCAACTTCTGTAACAAATTAAAACATTGCTTTTGAAACAAATTTATATAATTTTTAAGCACAAAAATGTACTATTTATTCGACTCATATTAACTATCATAGGCGATTTCACTTTATCTTCACTTTATACACTTACGTAGATTCCAATTTATGTAAAATTCGCTGTTGAATTCATAAAATACGTTCTTGTGCTTCATGAGTTGGCAAATGGTATGAACTAACAACCACTAACCACTGTTTAACGCAATGAATACACTGTCAAATATATACCTACTCGTACGAGTTCATACACATATATAAGATTAAATGCTTCTACAATAGTAACCGATAAGCATCACCCTCGCGTTTTCTTATCGGCAAGACCCTCCGGTCATGTTCGCATCCTGTTCGCGCACAAAGACCAACAGGATATTATTGTCGTTGGTATTGTTGTTGTTGTGTTGAAACTTTTACTTTCGTTCGATTACATACGAACCCAAAGTGGAATCCCTTCAAAAGAGAACCCTCCAAAGTTTTGCAATCGACCCAACGTTGTTGTGGGTTTCTTTGTATAATACGTAGACATAACATACTTTCGGTTTGTTGGTCGTTTGTTTGTTTCATCGCAAAACTATTTGAAAGGCATGTGGCAATGTGGCCATTGTACGCATTGTACATTGTACATATGCACATATAAATATTGTATATATTAGATCCCACCACAAGTTAAGTGAAATGCCGCCAGATGCCATAAAAATTTCTTATCAATTTTTGTGCTTCAGAACAAAACTAACAACAACAACTACCTACAGCAGCAACAACAATTATTTTGCCGTTTCCTATATTTTGTACTATCGTTTTGTTACCACAGAAAATATTTTTAATGTATGAACATAGACATACTAAACATGCGCATTGGTGTCTATGTCTGATTATAGTTACTGAGGAGGAGAATGATAACAAAACGTTTTGAAGTTAATATATTACATTGGTACTTGTTGGTTTGTTGTTGTTGTTGTTTGTTATGTTTTACATTACATCATGCATTACTCATACTTACATACTCATATACTAACATACATCAATATAATCACATATGAAATTTACATAGAATTATATTGAAAAAATAAATAATTTAAGAATTTAAAAATTAATTAATTATCATTAATCATTATTAATTTCTAAAAGATCTAACACATTTAATCAAATATTTTTTAAATTTTTAAAAGCTTACTGCTTTTATTATAGGCATATAAGTGAACAGAATTAATCTTCGCCCATTTTTAATGAGTGCTATCCTTAAGAGATGGAGGTAAGGTGGTGGTAGGTACGTGGTAGTAAAAGTTCTATAGGAAACCTCCTAAGTAATAGACAGCAAATAGTTGAGTTAAACAAATGAATGAAAGTTACTCTTATAATTTACTACTTCAGAGCCCCCTGGTAGTGTTGGGGGCGCATTTTATTAAACCGTCAATTTTGTTAGGGAGAACTCGTAAAGAGCAGAGAGATAGGGAGCAATTATGGTCCAGAAGGGTAAATTATTGGGGGTTGTACCACATTTTGCCCCTTTATGCTCGAATTCTAGGAGTGGATGGAATGAATTGTGTAAGTATATAAATTTTGTAGGTGTGTACCCCTCAGAAGTGGAGATAGGGGATATGTATTTATGTTCCGGAAAAGTTCTGTGGAGAAAATATTAATAGGGATCAGTCATACATTTGAACATCCTGGATAACTCCAGGATATTTTTGCCAGGATACTTTTATACGTTTTCAGGAATACAATTATAATTTGAGCTGTGTAAAATTATTGTATGTGCGAAAACTGCAATTATATTAGCGGTCTTCACAATCTTGTGCATCGGGTCTTGCAAAATTGCGAAAAAGCAAACATTTCCAATCAATTGTGAAAAATTTGCAACACATTTACTATATCAATTTAGTGTTATATCAGCTTTTCGAAGCATCAAATTAGTATTGCATATGCATAACAAATATAAGATACAGGCATTTAATATTGCATACTTTTAAGAGCTTAGTAATTTCAGATCAGTACAATTTGTTGTTGTGATTGCAAACTTTGCAATAGTTGTTTGTATGTGTTCGTCTTGCAACACCATATGCACAAGATATTGAATTCCAATATTGTATTTTAATACAATAAACAAGAAATTATAATATTAAGAATAATAAACATTTTGGCAGCACAAACTCAGTAATGATGAAAAAAAGTAAAGGTTTCATTGAGAAAATTACAATAATCGAAGAATTCAGTAGTAAATTGAAATAGTTTTAATGTCGTGGTGAACTTCTAATTTCCAGTTTCGGCATTTAATGATACTAAAGCCCATCCAATCCAATCGAATTCCGATTGTTGCCCATTCCAACCCATGATTGAAAAATATAACATTGAAATAATAGAATGATAAGGCAAAAAATCAATTTTAATTTTTACAAATTAATAAAGATTACCATCGATGATATTACCCGATCTGATGGAAATGAGAGTAAATTTGAAACAGTTCAAACCATAATACGGGACTCACTAAATAAATGTAATAAATCTTCTATGAATACGTTAGAGGCTTTAAAGTTTCAATAAATGCAAATTAAATATACCAAAAATTCGGTGGTGGCGATGGGTTGGTGCGAAAAGCATTAGTAACATTTAAAAAGAATAAGAAACTAGAACAAGCCACAAAAAAAAAAAAAAAACACAAAAAACAAAAGAAACGAGCAGAAACGCGAAAAGCGAATAAAATAAATTCATTGTCCTTTTGTTGAATTACATTTTGGGTCACTGGGTGTGTGTCTATATGAGTGTATATAACAATTTCAATTCATGACCCAAACACACAGAGGCTTGACGCATGCTTAGCTGGTTACACATTAACACTGTCATTTAATGGAAATTCACTCAAACAAA
Source organism: Megamerina dolium (assembly GCA_963854835.1). Taxonomy (NCBI): domain Eukaryota; kingdom Metazoa; phylum Arthropoda; class Insecta; order Diptera; family Megamerinidae; genus Megamerina; species Megamerina dolium. The sequence goes on from OY978526.1 coordinate 36,127,113, forward strand.
ATGTGTAACAAAAAAGAAGTAGACTAAGAAGAAAAAAAAACGAGGAAGAAGAAGAAGAAGAGGAAAGGACGAAAGTAACGGAATTTGTTGTTACATCACTACGCCAACGCACCATTGCTCGTATATACAAGTTCCTTTTTTGGTTAGCATTCAACTGGCATTGCTCTTCACTAATGTTAGCGTCGTGATGACTGCTCCTGCGTATGCAATTTACTACATATATACCATACACCCAAAGTAAATACATGAAAGTTGTACGTTCCTTCATTTCGTTTTCACTTTTTGTGTTAATTTTTTTGGTTTTTTTTCCTTCTTTCTATTTGAAATTTTAGTAAATGTTTTTTTTTTGTCGAAATGTTTTTCGTTTTTACTTATTCGTCCACATTGTCGTCGTTGTTGTACGGTATTGTTTGTCCATGTTGTTTGTACCGCCCGCTGTTTGTCCATAGTTTGTTAATGTTGTTGTTGTTGTTTTGTTTTATCTTTGCCACGCCATTTATCATTTTGTTACACACACACACAATCGCATTTATATTTTATATTTGTACATGTATTTATATACTCCCCCTTTTATTTACCTTCCACAATTACCAAAAATGTTTTTTTTTTGCGAATTCGTAGGGGAAATTTGGAAATAGAGGAGCATATTTTTGTACTAAAAAAAAAGATAATTTCCAACATTTCAAAAAAAGACTATATTATATACGAACGCATTAATTTTGGATCCCTTAGTTTGTTAAAAGTTGAAAAAATCTTTATTGGCTCCTTCTGAAAAACGTTGCGCACAATAGCAGAGACGAGGTTTTAATAGCTTAAAACTTAAAATTTTTAAATATAGTACGAAAATATCTAAAACTAATAGTGCGCGCAATTTTGCATTTTTTAGGAATTTTTTTGCTGTTGAAAAAAATGTTATTTGTTTGGTCATAAGTGGGCAAAAGAACAAAATCTCCCAAAAGTACGAAATGTTCATTTTAAATATGTCACATGATTCGAAATGTTAATTGGCCAAGATAATTGTTTTCAAAACAATGCAAATATACAAAATAGATGAATCTTTTCGAAACCCAAATTTCTAGTGGTTACTTCGAAAATGTTCACGGTGCTGCTTGGTATATCAAGTACATATTAATAAAAATCAAATTTAATGACATCTTGCAATTTAAATATATTAATTATAACAGCAATTCGAAAACCTGTGCGCCCTGATTTTCCAATCATCCACTATTGCCCGACTTCCGCTATTACTGTTTTAGATTAATCCTTCAGTATGGGTAAGTATATGTGCGTGAGTGTAGATTTTCATCTGTTGTTGTTGTTGTTGTTGTTGTAAATATTCATCATCATTATATTATAAAAACTCGACTTTAATTTATTATATTTCATTAATATTTTGCTCCAAAAATTTGGTTGTTTTTCCTTTTTGACATGAAACTTTCAAATTAATGAAATTCTTTTAGTTGGTGACTTTTTATATTTATTTTTATTTTTATTTTCATTTATTTTTCTTTATTTTTACCACTTTCTATATATGCACATAGGCATGTGCGTGCGCTTACCTTCTTACTCTTATGTGTCTTTGTATGTGTTCTCAATGAACCATTTTCATTGTCGTTATAATAAGTTTCGTTGTTCCTTTTCACGCGTTTCCGCCAACCACCACTTCGATCTTATCAACCTCTCTCCACCGCTCTGCATCAACTTATGAGTAATGTGCGTGTTAGTGCGTGTGTTTGTGTGCAGGCACATGAGTGTGGGAGTGCTCCCATGGATGTTTGAATGTGTGAATATTTACTTGTACTCATATGTACAATATACTACAGTAAATTTGTTTCCTAATGTTGTTGGTGTTGTTTTGAATTTTTGTGCGTTTCATCCAATTTGATTTATTAATTATTAAGTGTAACAATGAAATATGTATGTATGTATGTATGTTGGTACACATGTACGTACAAGCATAAGAGCCCCACAAATTTTCATACATACATACTTCCTTCATATGTTTGTTTTGCGTTCTATTTATTTGAGTTTCAGGTGAGCGCATAAATGTACAGTTATAAGCTCACGCATATATATTTATATAAAAATTGAAGAAACCATATTTCTTTCTAAATTCATTAAATAACTCAAGTGCTACGTACATATATGAAAGATACTTAAAAGCGTGGGTGCCATATTCTTAAATTAATGGTTAGTGCATTGGCATTTCGTGTATGAGTTGGTTGTTTAATTTTCCTGCACGACCATCTTAAAACAATTGTTCAAACAATTTTTAAGTTGTCTTTAACAATTGTAAAAAATATATTTCAATTCAATTTCAATCTCTTAATTTTTGAAAGTAGAATCCACCGTAGCTTAGTGATTAGCGCGTTAGCTTTCTCGTATCTACGTCGTGGGTTCAATCTTCGACTGAAGCAGAACTTTAATATCGAAAAGATTTTTTCGAACGGTACCCACTTATCTGCAAACAATTGGATTGGCAGAAAAAGCTTCTAAAAGGACTCAGAAAAAGTGATTTCACAATGTTTGCCGTCCGGAACCGGCTAAAGTAAGTAGGTCCCTACTAATACTCTCCAAAATTCAACACGCAAAACAGTACTGGAAGAGAAGCTCGAACAAAGAGCTTTTGGAAGCCTATAAGTGCCACTTATATATTTTTTTATCTTCAGCGAAGACATCCTTATTAGTAATTTTCCATTGAATGATGTAACTTTTATTCAACTTTGTAAGGATATATGTATTGGGTGTGTGTAAACGGCCGGTGTAACCAAAATTTCATTTTAAATGTCTAAAATCAATCAAAAGTTTTCAATTTGGTTGAGCGCATTATATTTTTTTTACGATGGATAATTTTGAGAATTGACGAAAAAACAGATTTTTTCTGGAAGTTTGGTCAAGTTACCAAAGTTAAGCAAAGAAAATTGCGTTTGAAAGTCCTCGTTTGCTTGTGGAATTGTATGGCGACAATTCTGTATCCAATTGCTGTCGGTGATTTTGATATCAACGACAAGGAACGTTCTGGACAGCCTAAGAACTTTGAAGACGAGGATTTGGAGACATTACTCGACCAAGACCTGGTCGAGTAATGTCTCTCATTACGGACGAGCTGTACCGACAACAATTGATGTGGCTGAAGAGAGCAATGATCGAGAAACAGTCGGAATATGCGACTTGACACGAGTCGGTAATTCTTCACCAGAACAACGCACGGCCACACTTTGCTATTCCGGTCAAAAACTATCTTGCTAATAGACGATGGAAAATTTTACCCCACTCGCCTTATATCCCAGACCTGGAGCCTTCAGATTACCACTTGTACATTATTCGGTTTTGACCGCCAAGCCGGCGGGATGGAATCCAGAAATTGCCAGAAAAATGAGGAAATATCATAGTTTATGATGGACAATACTTTGAATGACATATTTGTTTATAGAATTCTTAAAAAATAAATGATTTTTGAGCACTAAAAAAGGCCGGTTTTTAATTCACACACCCAATAGTTATCGACTATTGTAATTCACAGCTCACGCTATTACTTACGATATAGTGTAATGAGTTTATTTCAATTGCAGTGATTAGTTCAATATTTATTACCTTGAAATGCTGGGCGTCTAACCTAGATTTTTAGGGAAGAGTTGGCAGCAAGCAAGTGAGGTTCCGTACACAATTCACGAATATAGTGGGTGTGGAATTGAAGTAAAAGGCGGCGACTCAAGGTAAAACAAAAGTTAAAACAAATCAAAGGAAAATCGATGAAAACACTACAACTACTCAGAGCTCGGCCATAGACATGTAAAATAGTCTCCATAACTTTTTTCCACACAGAATTTTTTCGGAATATCTTATCTTTACATCTTATGGAGAACCCATACAATTCGTGATTTTATAAACACAGGGTAGCACTGGAGGGGTTTGGCATATTACCACCACTCAGTTTTAACCCGAACATTTTTCTGAATATCCTTACCCCTTATTATTTTTTTGTTTTTCACATTTTTCTTAAGAGAACTGAGCCCGTATCATACCCTTCAGATTCGCTCCCCTACAAAATTGAAAATTTTTTAAAATATACGCTAGATCTCTGGCTGCCCGAATAGAGATCAAATGTATCTCCGTTTTTTCACCTTAACATTTCTACCAAGCGTTCTTATCCCCTACCTCAACTCTTTAAAAGGGCACGCTCACACAATTAATCCCAAAATATCTGAAAATCGACAAATATTCCCATAACTGCTTAGGAATCGTAAAGGTGCATAACTCAACCGTGCATTGTATGATCGACATACATTAATTAGTTCGTTCCAACATTTCCCCCGAACGGTTTACTTGATAATTTTCTACAGGTAGCATAATGTAAATTATTGAAGTTACTAGACTAAGACGAGTTCCTATGTGGAATATATGCTTAATGCACACCAATTGTGAAGCATTATATTTCTGCGTAAAGCTCCCCTCTTATGAACTTATCAAATGACCGAAACGAAATATTCACATTCAAATACGCACAGTTAGACAACACAATTTGCCACACCTACTATACACCGTCTAGGCGAGTGTAGCGACTGCGAATACGGAAGAAATATACAAATGCATAAATTTAGAATTTCAAAGTGAACGCAAAAAAAGAAAACAAAAAAAAAAAAACAGAAAGAAAACAAAACTAAATATTTTTATTTTTATAAAATTTTAATTAAAAGAAATGTAGTCAAGTAGAAAGACACGTCCGTCCGTTCGTTTTTCGTTGTGGAAACATGCGTTTGCATCTACATACTTGCTTGTTTGTATGTATGAGTATATACATATACACTAACATTCGAATAGAAATCTGAACAACTCAGATTGTAGCTTGTTCGAAACAAATAATATATTTCTTTTTTCGACTGTTTTTTGGCTCAAGAGATAGATTGCTTTTGTTGCCAAGATTTATGACCTGATCAAGAATTTTCCATTTCTTTCATTTTCATCTGCTACTGCTGGTGCTGCTACACCTTCTTCCTCAATATAATTTTTCCATTCTTTTCGTTTCATTTCACATTTTAAATTGTATTTTCTTCATCATTTTCTTCAATTTCATTGTAATTTTTCTTTCTGGTTTTTTGTTTTTTTTTTTTTTTTGGTTCTTACTATCCATCTTTTTAAAGGAAACATTTGAAATTGTTTTTGTTCTTTCATCTACTCGTTTCATTTGTCTTATGAAATAAGTAGTAGGCATGATTTTTCATTTGATTTTATTATGTCTCCTATTGTTGTTGTTGTTTCATATATGCACATCTAAATATATGTACATGTAAGATGCTGTATGCATGAAAACAAGTGAGAGCGAGAATGAAGAGATAACAAAAAAAAAAAAGGAAGAATAAGCTGGATATTAAACGATATACTGTCTCTTGGGTGTATTCAGAAAATGCCACAAGGCAATAAATAAATATGGCGTTTTCCACATAGCAGTTGCAACGAGATGCACGCACGCATACACACGTACACAAGCGTATTGATATTCACATGCAATTACTATTTGATGGATTACAAAAACAGCACATTTAAGTACATATGTATGTGTATGCTGTTTTTATTATTAATATTATTATTGTTGTTGTTGTTGTTAATAATGTTATTGCAATACAAGTTTTTCGCATAATAACTTGTTAATCAACTTGAAATCATTGCAAATTCTATTTTATTGCATTTTTTTAACCCTTTGCAGGCGACAGTAACTCTGCATGAAGTGCATGTTTCTCACAAATATATAATAACAATGCAAAGGATAAAATATTTTGCTGATCACCGATCTTAATATCGGAATTAGATGTCTTTAAAATAAACAAATGTCGGAAAAATGGATATTAAAATTTTTTGTACCACTAATTTTGGTAGTAGTAATTGAATCCATCAATATATATGTATATATCAGGGTTGATTTGTATAGGAATTAAGGGTTAATTAAATTAAAAACATCTCAACATTTTCATACCAAAAGATTTGTTTATGAAACATTATTGATATATATATATATATATATATATATATATATATTTATTATATTCATTAGAACATTTCATATGAAGCAATTGTACTACAAGTGTTTCACTTCCAGATAGCATCCAACATAAAACGATACCAAATTAAGTTAAACTTAAAGTATAATAGAGAATATGGCAACTCTTTCTTTTATAACAGATTAAGTCCTTCTCTGGAAATTCGAATACTAATAGTCTCCCATCATGCCAGTTCTCATGAGAAGAGTTTTCAAGAAAAAAGTCTTTGGACCTATTTGAGTTGGCGGCAGTTATCAAATAACGTACAAACAGTATGCAATATTAAAATATTGATTGCATGAAAGAACACGCTTCAGCCAAGAATGTGTTATATTCGTAACCCGTTGGAGGGTGCAGCCAAAAGGGGAGACCTCAGCTCCGGTGGAATGGCGACGTACAAATGTATCCACTTTTCCGAATTTTTGTATGCAACGGTTTTTCCCTTTTAAAGATAATCGATGAAGATAACCATAAAAAAAAAATAAAACTTTAATAGAAAATAGTCGCCAGCATTTTCTCAACCGAAAGTTCAAGTCCAAGTCTCACCTACAAAAAAACTGCGAATCGATGAGCCTAAACTGCTCCAATAGTACATTGAAAATGTTCAATCGAATATGTTTTTGATCCAACACCATAAAACGCGGCACCCAACTCTCAGACAGCTTTCTAATGTTGATCTTCTTTTCTAATGCCATTTAGTGGAATAGAGTGATTTTGAAATTTTTGGATGTCCCGAAAGTTTCTTAGTCTGACATGCTCGTACTGAAACGTTTCAAAATTACTGAAGTTTTCGTAAGTTCTTTTCAAAAGATGAGCAAACACATTTGTTACGACATGTTGAGGTTGGGAATTTTTCACACTATCCTCGTATACATACATAGAGAATACGGGTCCTCCTCATCAAGCTGGTTTAAGGATGATTTCAATTGATCATCCCTGAGAAATGCCCATATATACAAAATCACAGACAAATATTGATTTTAATTCATTATTGCTCATGGCATTGTTGTTAATATGGGGTTAAGCATAGCGCCAATAACTACGAGTATTTTATAAATATGCGAGTAAAAACATAAACTGTAAAATGTCATTGTGTCACAGGAAGTGTTAATCGAAATTTGTTGTTGTTGTTGCTGTTTTGCTGGTACAATATTATCTCGTTGCTGTAAGTGTTGTTATTATTCGTATTATAGTAATAAGATTTAAACGCTCATCGTTTTTATACAAATCTCACAAGCACTAATAACATTTTGAATGTAAGTGTCCTGCATGCGAAGTTGTTGTTGTACTTTTAAGCATAATGCTATGATGTTTCTACCTCTTGCAATTGCGCGCGAATTGCGCAAATATGAAAATGGCAACCAAACGTTGAGTGGTCAATAGAATCTATATGCGTTTACGTTTAACTAAATAAAACCTAGATGACGGCGTAAGGAGGAGCTTTTCTTTGCAGCAGCTACTACAGAGTACTGGCTCTTATACCACTACCCGATCTCTTCGCACACGTGTAACATCATACAGGTAATAAATTTGCATAAAAAACACATACCTCTTCTTTATTTTATACTATATATGTAATTGTTGATGTGATCGTGTATGTGAAAATAAAAACAAAAATTAAAACATGATAATAACAACGATGGCTGCTACATCACAACAACAACAGCTATCGTGAAGTGAGTGATAAATCAGGTGACAGAAATTAATTGAGTTATTCAGCAAATTTTGATATTTTGTTGTTGTTGTTGTTGTTGTTGTTGGTACTGATACTGGTTATTTTGGATGATGCTGCATGATCGCGCACGGAATCAAATGAATGTTTGTTTATATGGTAAATATGGTAGAAGTACAAGGTGTGATGATCCAAAGAGAATAATTCTATAAGATTTAATTCCGATTGTGGATCGATTTAATCTACTTTCCACTGTTTTTCACTTTATTTATTAAATTCTAAGTTTAAAACAGAATACTCTTTACGTAAAATTTGAGTGCCTGGTTAAAAAAATGTAAGAAACTTAACCAGAACACCCTGTATGTGGATATATTTGAATGAAGAATCGATCGTTCAAATACGAAATGTGTAAAAGTTGTAGTCATCTTCATCATTATCCACGCTAATAATATTAACAACAACAGAAACATGTGTACAAATATTTTTTTGCTTTTGAATTTTTGATTTTTTTTTAAACATTTTTTTTTCCTTTGGATTAATTTGTCGTGTAACAACAACAATCAATATTAGCAACAACTTGTTTTTCTTTTTTTTTTTTTGTGATCATTCGATGGTCGAAGTGGAGTTCAGAGTGGATGCAACATCAGCGCATACATATTTGATAAATAAAGTCGTCGTAGTCGTCATCGTCGTAGTAGTCGGTACGTATATCTGTTTCTTGATTTTTTGCTTTGTTTTCTTATACAAGTAATCGTTTTGTGTGCCTGTGTGTGTATGAGTGTGGATCTGTAAGTAAGTGTATGTCCACTTGACAATATCGACAGGACATTGCTCATCGTACATCATGTATCATCGGCTGGGATTATTTATTGCATTGCCAACTTATCTTGAAGGTATTAACATTACATCAAATAAAGAAGAACAACAACAATAACGCTATATACATATCTACATGTTTGTTGATTCCAACACTCTGTTATTCCAAAATATGAGTGTTTTATGAATATGTTATTTCTTTGAATTAAACATCGACTCCACAAAATTTAGGAAGGTCTATTGTGGATTGAGTGGCAGTTTTAAGTACAGTCTATTGGCTTTGAGTGCGTCTTCAACCATCCAGCTTCAAAGTCTCCGACATTGTATTGCAAGTATTTTCTACATATTATGCTTAAGTTAGATCGTTAGTAGTAGTTGTTGTTGCAGTAGTCTTTATTTGTATGATAGAGGCATAAAAATTTGATATAAAAAATTGTTCGCATAGATTCGAATCAAATAGACAAATGCTGGCTTAATTCAAGGCACATTCATTTGTCAAACTTTTACTCTTCAATGTATGCATACTTGATGAATAAATTGTACTGAATTTCGTAAATTTATTCTTTTGTGATTTTTTGATAATTTGACAAACTGACCAAACCAAACGTCTTTACCAATATTTGAGTACTTCGTCGTTCTTTACAAAATTTCATGATTTTGCAAAGACAATGCTACTCGTATATTCATATCAGAATACATATCGTAGATATAATATATATTACATACGTATAACATAAAAATAATCACGTTTCACATCGAACAGATCATTCACGAAATGCATAATAATGAGTTCCATCTCTTCATATCAAAGGCGAACATAGTTGCCGTATTCGATGACTTCACTTACACACTACTCTACTCGTATTGAGTTATATGAAAAAATTATATTCTGTATGACTGTCATATAAGTCCGTTATGTTATTGTTGTTCGTTATTGTTGGATGAATAAATAGTCATTTTTTTCGAAATTTGTATTTTATGACTTTATTAACTAATGAAATCCATCTGGCAATGAATGCGAATAATTCACATTACTTACAGTTGTAGCAATATATTTATTTACATGCCATATATGCATTTTTGAATGATATGAGAAAGCAAATAACATCGCAACATAATCACATGCATAAAATATTAAGTTTTTTGAAAAGTTTTATTCAATCTCTCTCTCTCTCTCTCTCTCTCTCTCCGAAGTCACTGTTATTATTCTAATATTGCTAATGAAATATACATGTATGTGTGTATGTAGCTCTTTATATTGCAACATCGTCAGCATATTGATTTATCACCATTGAAATGCAAATCAATCAAATCAATCAAATTACGAATTATTGATATCAAAAACGATTTATGTATTTATCGATTTGAAATTGATCACGTTTCATACAATTCGTGACGAGACAAACACAACCCAAACAAAAAAAAAAACAACTATAATACTCATACATTTAAATTTAGTAATTGCATTTCTCTAAATTTGCCATTTGGCTTTATGCGTAAGAAATGTGTATTTAATTACGGATGCAATTTAACCAATAGCCAATTTGCATTTGTAGTGGTATATGTTAGAACCAATGGTATATGTTATATGTGGCCAATAAGTTTTAACTAGCGATCATCTATAAAATATTTCCTTCGCACAACTCCTCTATTTCTTATATATTTTGCTTTTTGTAAACATTTTTTGCCAACAATGCAACCCAAACGTCAGTGTAACAGACATAATTCATCATTATATGTATTTGTGACATCACTTCCATAAGACTTGTCACACTCAATATGCTATTTGCTTCTTGCGTATATTTTCTTTTATTTCATGTTTATTAACAATTTGCAATTATAATGGTTTTCTATGCATTATGTCTGCATGCGCGTGTTGCATCCGTGTATGTTTAGACATGTGCAATGTACGACTATGTAAATACATATTCGTATATTAGCATTGACTATGACAGTGGTTACATTTTGTATGTATTTGTCATTTGTTGGTTGCGCTTTCCAACAATTTGCATGCAACAAATGAATCAATTTAAGACAATGCGTTTGTGATTTTATAATTATGTTATTGCATTTACATTTCCGAGACACAATATGTCAGCTTTTTGTACTATGTTAGTGTATTTTGACTGTCTGCAGTCATATTGAGTATCTCAATAAAGAATGACGTATTCAATAGTGTTTAAGAATTTCAATATTACAAACAAAATTTATTAGAGAATATAATTCTTATTAAAAGTTGAAAGTTGGAAAATATTTATGTAAAATAATTAAGTTAATTTCATAAGCTCTGGTTTATCCTCTCGATATACATGATATGAAATCCAAAAAACAAGGCCATAGGTGACTCGCTTACATTGAATTTGTTTTAATCCAATTCCCTATACAGCACAAAAACAATCATTAAAATCGTATAACCTTACACACAGTTATGCTGGAAGAAACAAACGTACGTAATACCGACCGCATTGAGTTTTCCTTTCATCAAAGTCGTCTAAAAATACGATAATATTTGATGCACGAAATATTGAATATTGAAAAATTGAAATTATTCGATTAATCAGTATTTGGATTAATCAGAATAAAATTATTCGAATGAAATATACGAAATAGAACTGTGCGATTAATCATTTGTTCAACAATTTTGATTAATCAAATTATTCGATTCATCAATTATTCGATTAATCCGAATTTATTCAAATAAAATATTCAAAATAGTTATAATATTTTTTGAAATACAAATTAGACAGGTAGTTACGAATATGCGTATGTGTTTTAAAATTTTATTCCCAAAGAAAATTTAAAATATAAAGAAAAAATAAAAGTGAATAATATTTTGATTAATCAAAATTCTGATTAATCGAATAATTTCAATTTTGATTAATCAATATTTTTATTAATCGAATAATTGATTAATCGATTTTAATTAATTAATTTTTATTTTATTTTTAATTTTAATTTTAATTAATCAACATTTTTGAGCAAACGATTAATCGCACAACCCTGATAGGGAATATTTATAATACTTTTTTTCCTTACAAAGTAGACGCGTAGTTTTCCGAAGCTTCGAATATGAAAATGTGTTTTAAATTTTTAGCCCCAATGAAAATTTCAAAAATAAAGAAAAAATAAAAATGAAAAATAGTTTGTTTAATTGAAATTCCGATTAATCGAATAATTTCTATTTTGATTAATCGAATAACTAATCGATTAATCGAAAATATTTTTCATTTTTATTTTTATATGAGACCACTTAAAAACGATAATACTCGTAATGGCCTATGTTCGCTGTTCTTGGAATCCTCGCGCCTATGCTATTTTGTCTTAACATATTACTATATTCATATTTCATCTGTGGGAGTTATTTTCTGAAGAAGGTCATATGAGTTCTTTCTAATGCCCAAATACCATAATAATAGCAAACCATAAGTATATGTCGAGTGATAAACCAAACGAGAATTATCTACCATAGGTGTATCAAAATATTTTTTACTAGACTATAAACAATTTAAGAACGGTAAATAATTAAAGAAGAACATTTCTCTTTCTTTTTCTCACTCTATTTCTCTCTCTCTCTCTCTCTCTCTCTCTCTCTCTCTCTCTCTGGCTGATGTAGTGTGACACACATTAACTGGTACGATCGAATATTGTAATGATTATTGGGCCTGTTTCTATCTATTCTTAAATACTGCTTAAAAAGCATAACATAATGTAATAATAACTGCAATAAAAGCAATTATATTCTAATAAATATGCATGTGCTGATGTTCTACATGCTACGCTAGCTAGAAATATAGCCATTTAGGAGTGAAGAGTGAAGCAAATCATTTTGTAAGGATTTACCTAAAATCGTTTTACATCCCTTGATTCTTTTCATGGCATATTGTGAATAATGGAAAGGGATGCAACAGATACAGATACACACATACACAAACAGTGACATAATGGTTTAAAGAGCAAATGCAGCACGTACTGATATGCACACAGTGCGAACACAAAAGAAAATAATAGATAATGCAGTCAGCCATATTTAATTCAATCGTTTTTGTAATTTTTTTTTGTCCTTTTCTTCTTCTTCTTATTTAATTCCATTCTCCATTATTTCTGTAATATGTTTCTATGCATTTTTAATTGCATCTTCTACAAATGCAAATTTTTTGACTTTCATTATATTGTAAGGTAGTTTTTATTGCTGTTGCTGCTGTTGTTGATAAATCGATAAATTTAATGTTTCAAGCCAAGTTTTTTAGTTGACACTAAATAGCAAATAAATAACCATCATTCATCATATACATTTAATTTTGAACAATTTTCACCCAATTTGTTGTCAAATGTCCTGCAACTTTTCGTCGACCTCATCCACTCCACCCTTACACAAGTTGTGAATCAACCACCCTTGTGTAATACATTCAGAAATGGAAACCCACCACAAATAAAAAAATGTCAAAACAAAATTGCGAAAATGTAATTTGTTAGCTTTCTACGACATTTAAGCGTTTTCGATTGTCTTAGACAACAACACTGGATGGTAATAAGATGGATGGAGGACACTTATGCCATGTTCGCCTGAACGCCTTCTCGACCAGCATTCACAATAATACTGTGTTGGTCAATTTCCAATTCAAATCACAACCTTCTCTCTCTCTCTGTCTCTCTCTTTATTTATCTTTCTTATTCAGTGAAACCATCAAGGGATTAGTGAAATTGCGGAGACGATATTACTGCAATATAAAGCAGCTTATTGAAAAATAAGCTCATCTTCTTGCTAGGCATGGTTATGAGGGGGTAATGGGGTTGGTATCAGCCGGCCGACGGCATACGCAAATGGCAACCGTAACGGTTTAATCTGTTTTAAATTATTTTTGGGCTCCGTTCCATTGTTCAGTGTATCTGTGCGCGTGTGTGCGTTTATGTGAATGCGTACAATATGCGGGCAAAATGCCGCGTTCTTCGTAAAAGAATCACGCTAATATTCAAAAGCGTGACTTTTTCAAGGGGAACAATGACAGGAGAAAGCATATACACGGAGGAAGGGGAGTTTTGTTTTGGATTAAAATTTTACCGCTGTCATTGCTGCTATCACTTGTATTTTATTAGTTGCTTGCTCGCGTTATACCCAACTGCATCATATATACGTACGTGTATAGTGAGTAAGTATTCCCAGTTGTGATGCTAGTGGTGGCGGTGGTATTGCTACTGTTACTGCTATTATTTTGCTGCCAGTGTTGGTGGTGTTTTCATTTTCTTCACTTCATAGTACATTGCCCTCTCTATGTAGATATTATGTATATCTTAGTATGCGCTTGCATGCGGTGCGCGGCGCTGCGGTGTTGTATCATTCGCTACACTGCTTGGCATCAACATTAATTTTAGACAAAAATGTATAAGAAGCAGCAACAGCAAAAGACGAGCACAGAAATGAAATAAGTCAAAATGATTAATGATTTTTATTATTCAGTCGCCGTATATGAATGTATGTGTGTGTGTGTGTGTGAGTTTTAAATTTCTGTATATATTGTATTCAGCACTCGAGAGATTTTCTGTTTCTGTTTTGTGTTTATATTTTTCTGTTTTCATCTCATTTCAAGAGGGTAATGTATCATTTTATACCCTCCCTCACCTTATCGCTGCCCTACATCCATTGCATATTATACCATCCCCTTAACCTTCTATGTATGTATGCATGTTTGTGTGTAGGTATGAATGTGTTTTTATAATCCCATATACAATAGCTTGATTGTTTCATTATTCTTTTTTTGCTAGCTCTTTCTCTCTATCACACTCCCTCAGCCATACTATTTTTAGTGTAGGTATGTACATTTATAGATTTGTGAGATGTATGATGTTGGTGTTATGGCTGCCATAGAAGAAGAGTATAGTATGATGGCCGGATTTGTCATGGCGATTGTCATACAATCTTACAATCTTATGCATCTGCTTCTTCTCCATCGTGATCTTCATCTTCAGCTTCGTCTTCATATTATCTTCAATCCGCATCCGTTAGTTGTAATATAAAATTTTGGGATGAGAATTTTAGTAACAAATTCTTAATTATATATTTACCTACTGGAGATATATTACTGTTAGATAGCAAAAAACATATTCCAAATTATATTGAAAGTTAAAACTTCTCTTCCACCTACTGATCCGACATCATCAGTATGGCTTACTTCGTTGCAAATATGCTATTATGCAAAATTTCATTAACATACAAACTAGTCTCTGTTACACTACTTTACAATTTCCAGTCAGTTTTTGGACGCCAACAGATTAGAATTAAATGCACTGAATTCGAATCTTTAATTATTTTTGTAAGTCTCGAGATAGGTTAGGTTAAGTTAGCGCGGTAGCCCTCTCAATGATAGAGTTCACGCTCATGGTAATACCGCTCGAATAGTGCCCAATTTCTATCCAACGAACCAATCGGAGCTGTTTACGAACCTCAGAGGATTCCGTATTGAAACTTCTGAAAGTGGTGGCAGGGTGTTTAGGCAGCAATACCCTATATTAGATACAGAGTGCAGGGCAATTGCATAGTAGATGCGCGACTCTCTAGTTCATCTTCATCTTTGCAACTCCTACAGAAGTCATTTCCCAAATGGCCTAAACTAATTCTACCGGCATGACCGCCTACGGGGCATTAGCCCGTAAACACTCCTACAATGACAGAGATGTCTCTTTTGTGTAGGTCAATGAATGTCTTAGTGTGGTTTTTGTTAACTACTGGCCACAAATGCTTCACCATTTTACAGATAGGGGATTCTATACATCTTCTTTAGCCAGCTTCTTCTTATGTGGCCATAACAACCGATGATCGATTTAGGCCGAACATATAATGCGGCGCCAGTCTTCTCTGTTCGCTTGCTGGCGCCAATTGGATATTCCTCACATACGGGTCTTTCTTGTTCTCTCTTCTTACGCCTGAAGAGACGTCTCTCCGCACTCCTTTTCTCTCTGTACCGCTCCTTAATAGCTCGCGCTGTGCCTGCACACGGGGTATTTATGTAGGCGGCGTCTTTCCCTGCGGTAGCGTCGCGACCATACCACTCGTTCCTCAGAGGACGGTAATAACCGATTGCCTCTTCGGCAGCAACAGTCATGAAGTGGGATATGTAAGTCCACCGTGCGCATGTATCATCAAGTTGGGGAGTGTTCTGCATAAGCAGATTCGAGAGATCCAATTACCATGTTTCGTGCTGCGGTGAATTCGGTCAGCCTCATTCCGTTATCGGAGGCGTTCTGGTGGAGGCTAAATCTTCCGACAGTAGGACCAAAGGTACTCATTGAAATCGCTAAGCACGATTTTGATGTCGTGGCAGAGGTAGCAGTCATACTTTCTTCGGGGCGCTGAAAGAAGCTCCCTTTGGTGGCATCGTCCTTCTCATCTGTCTGAGCTTGGGCACAGATTAGGCTAATGTTAAAAAATTTGGCCGTGATGCGGATTGTGGCCAGCCGTTCGTTCACAGGCGTGAACTGTGAGACCAGGTGTCGGAGTCTCTTGTTGACAGAAAATCCACATCCTAGTTCGTGCCTCTGCGCATGGCAACTATAGTATATGTCACAGGATACCCTTTGGGTGCAATTCTGTTCCGTCCATCGCATTTCCTGGATAGCGATGATGTCAGCCTTATACTTATCGACGCCATTAACCAGCTGGATAGAGGCACTTTTCCTATAAAGGGATCGGACGTTCCAAGTGTATATCCGTAAATTGTGGTTCTTTTTTCGTTTGCGGTAGTCATCATCAAAAGCGGTAGTCCTTATTCGAAGCACTGTTGTGTTCTTCACTGGGAGAGGGTTTTTATGTGGTGGGTCCCAAGCCCAACGTACAACCTCAATATTTTTTTTTTCTTTCCAATTTTTAAGCGAAGAACCTGCGGAAGGTTTTAGGCACAATTTCAGAATTTTAGAATATTTCGAAACCAATTCTTTTCAACTTATTCATTTCATACTTTAGTCTTTTTAGAGTTCATGTCGCTTCTGAAATGATAAATTTTTATACATTTCTACTGTCGAGCGATACATTAATTAAGCAATTTTCAAAATCTCATAGGTACACATACCCATATGTGATGTAAACATAAAAAGGTAATGTTTAAATGACCAAATTGACTAATCTTCAGTAAGTATAATCTCTTTATGGGAATGAGATTTTCAATTGATCGAAAAAAAAACGATGCAATTCCATCTCACATCATATCATCGAATTGTTGAATCCCTGGCATATGGTGACACTGTATATTTGATCAGCTCTGTCCGTTAAAACACACACACTCACTTATATACATTCATATACATAGATGCAAAGATAAATCAAAACTATTTTCACAAAACACATCACAATGGCGAAGGAAAATGTATTTTCTTTTTTTATTCCATCCCAACAGTGATTTATTTATTTCGTAAGAATGTATGTATATGTTTGTAGGTATGCATATGAAAAAACAGATCGAGTAGTCAATAATTCATAAAATATAGACGTAAATCACTTTTGAGATCTGTGTATGTGCCTACATACTTTGAAGAAAATCAAAAGAAATTGGAAATGCATTAGCGGCATGGTATCGAATCTTAAAGATGAACACGTTTCGAGGTGACAACAAATACTCTTGTGTATCAGAGTGTGTGTGTGTGATATTTTCAATTACATATGTTGCGTAATATTTGCATAATAGCAATTTTGCAAGATTTATTATCATTTTCGTTTTGCCTGCAAAAACGGAAGCAACCTAAGTAGCTCAGTGGACTGACTGCTGTTGCGACTGCTGTGTCGAATGTAGCATGTTTATGTGCAAAACAATAGAAATTTATGAAATTATGAAAATAAATATTTTCAACATATCACTGCATTGATACGCTTTTCACTGCATGCGCACACATGTTGCATACATGTATGTATGACCTAATGCGGCCATGACGACGCAAGGCCCAATTAGAAACGCTCCGGTTTTTAAATGTTCATTCGATTTTTATGGACTAAACTAAAACTGAGCTCTAAATTTGCATATGTGTATGTATGTGTGTTTATATTGTACTTGTAAGTAGAGTATGTATATACCATCTTTGAGGTATGCACAACTTATGCACATTATAGTTGTTTTTTTTTTCTCTTTTTCTCGTATTTCTTTAAAGAAGTAATTTTCTAGAGAAACAACTAAAAAACCGAAACAACTAAACATTTTTTGTTGTTTTTTTTTTGGTATCAAAGTTATTGCGGCACATTGTTGTTTCGTACTACCAACAAAGGCCGAAGTCCGAATGACATGTTGACTGTTGAGCAACATTAGCACACAAACGCACACATACATAAACACATATAATCACGAAGTTATGTGAAATACGAGGGCACAAAAACCATGCAATAAAACATTATTTTTCGCCAAAATGCGCAAGGAAAAAAAAAAATATATATATACATATAATAAATGTACAACACGTACACATGTATACTTGCATACATGTTTGCTCATATGCAAACTACGAAATAATGTCACACATGTCAGGAGTCAACTCACTAACTGACACAAATGAAATAACAACGCAGGAGAACAAAAAAAAAAATGGAGCACAAAACCAAAAACAAAAGACCAACAACAAATATCTAGAAAAAATTATAGCACAAAAAAAAAACATAAGAAGAAATGTATATTAAGAAACATGCCTGCATTTCGTCTCATCCGATGTATGACATAGGATAAGAAGCACACAAAAAAAAAATACTAAAGAAATTCGTGGAAATAACTTCTTAATATTCCATAGTCAAGTTTGATCTCAAATCCAACGCTATTATTCATGTGTCCATCTTAATAATAATGATATGGTCAATGTGATACTGTGATCTCAGCAAAAATTTTAAACAGAGCGATCAAAAAAATCAAAGCCATGCTGAATTTACCAGTCTATGACACTCAGCAACAAAACTTGCCGAATGTAGACACAACGATGATCTTCTTGCTTATTTATATTACTATCACAACCGAAAATCGATTTAGGCGGAATTCAGCTTGCTATTAGCATGAATTTAGCCATCTACGTTCTTCGCTGGCTGACGCCAGTTAGACGTTCCAAGCGCTGACAGAGTCTCCAGTACTTGGTCTTTCCACCGGAGGTTCGGTCTCCCTCTTCTGGCCTGTCTTCCAGCGGGTTGCGAATATAACACCATCTTCGCTGGAGTGTGTTCTTCCATTCACCTATCCAGTACAGCCGCTAGATTCTGATGTGCTTTTTAATATCAATAACAGTATTCAGTTCGTACAACTCGTGAATGTACGTTATTCGGTATTTGTCGCCAACGCAAATGGGTTTAAAGATTTAGCGGTGAAATTTTGTCCAGAAACTCAAAGCATTTTCTAATCTAAGTGGAAAATTTTCCGGGCTTCAGTGCCATCACAGGCATCACAAGAGACTTTTGTAGTTTTATTATTCTAGAGAGGTCTCTGGCGAAGTATTGTCAGCGATATTCTGCGCAATATGTCGAGTTTGACGTTAGTACTATTTCCCAGATGCATAAAACCCGTTGATACTTGGAAAACGCAGTTGCCAAAATACTAGCAATTATTGTTTGTTAACATTGGGTACTGCAACCTGCCCTCGTTCACCGTAAGATCCATTCAACGCGATTCTCTTTCCATATCGTGCTCGCGTATTTACGTCGATTATGACAATATCATCGGCATACATCAGCAGCTTGGCACTTTTGTCGAAGATAATGCCATTGAGTAGTCAATCAGCAGCTCGTATTATTTTCTCCATTAATACATTGAAGTGGTCACGCGGTAAGGAGCCATCCTACCTGAAACCTTGTTCGCTTTTACACGGGAGAGGAGAAGTCCTTTCCACTGTTCGTTACACAAAGGGGCTTAATTAGTTTCAATCTGCAAGCTCGATAAATTTTGGAAGAACACCGAACCGAGCAAATCTAGTTTATGGTAAATTTATTAGGTTCAATCAGGTTTCAATCAAGATGCAACTATTATATGCGATATTGAGGACGCTTATGGCACGGTAGTTGACGCAAATTATGAAGTCTTCTTTCTAACAATATGTATGGCAGAGAAAACACCCATCCATGGGGCATCTATATTCTGCTCATGAGCTGAGTTCCGATGGCTCCGATGATGAACAACTATTTCTTTGACTTCGTCATGGTCGGGTGGTGAAACACCAACATCTTCATCAGAAACTCTCTGTACATCTGTAACCTGATAACCATTTTCTTCACGAAATGAAGAGCTACTGGAATTTAAATGTCCACTTTAGCGCTTAATATTCTACGAGATATTCAAAGTTCCATTCATGTCGCCACACATCTCATGTAGCATTGTTGTGCGAATTAAATTTGGAAAGTATTTGGAATTGGTGGTCCTCCTGTGACATTCAATTTTTGAGGCTTTGCCATAATCTCTTTCAAAAGCTTGTTGTTTGCAAATTATTACAGCCAAACTTGATTGTCTTTCTAAAAAAATATTGTTAAATTATAACTCCTTTCGAACCTTTCGAGCCTTAAGAGCTCTGTGCCAGCGGAACCTGAAATTTTACAAAACTTAATGTTGATTCCTTCGCAAGGCTAACAAGATGTAAAAATACTTCGGTGTTATTTTCATGATATCTCTTGTTGTCAGCTCTCTTCGCAAGCAACGGGTTGGGTTATAGGCGATTTGAATCTAACAAATATTAATAATTGTTTTTTCTTATCATATTTTCTTAGCTCCATATACATTTACAAGTAATACTTAGCCGTCCAAATATTTATTGCAGTCCAGAGATTTGCAGCGAATAACACGTCCATAAGATTTGACGAGTTTTGAATTTATAAATATTTTCGAGTATGAGCGTTCATGGCTTTCATTTCTACATAGTTTTCATTAACTAACTAACTAATTTGAACTACCTGTGGCAGTGTGACCATGTATGTCTCAGACCAAAACAATAACAAAAATATTTCAACTTGACTTTTTTCCTACATTGTGTTTTTTTTTAATAAGAAAAATATTTTTTATTTTTTTTTTTAAAGAAAAGAAACAACAAACAAAAACATACATAAATGAAATGATATGGGCAGTGCTGTGAAAATAAATAAATAAATGAAATAAAGTAATAAAAAAGATTTATTATCCCAAACTCGCTTTCACAGCAAACAAAAGATGATGATGCAGCAGAAGAAGAACAAAATGACGATGACGATGATGTCGAAATAAGCAAACTTCCAACCAGCAATTCATCTTTTTATCTTTCATTTTTTCCCCCCCCCCCCATACCATTTCAAAAACAACGAAATACAACATGATCACTGGCCTTCATTGAGGGCAGAGCTCATGGAAAGAAAGAAAAAAACCGAAGAAGAAGAAGAAGAAGAAGAAGAATGAGAAATAAAAAACACGCTCAGTGGACAACTATTGAAAATTAGCCAACAATAGCCAGCTCATAAATAATATTTTTCGACTAATTTCACAAAAAACAGTGACACAGAAAAACAAAAACAATAATAAAACAGGTAAAATGTGTAAGAAAATATCTTTCATAATGATAATGCGCGCACACACACACACCTACCCACATATACATATAATAGTCAAGGCAAAAATCAAAAAGTCATCAACGTGCCACAAAGACCTATATTGTACAAGTATAACTACCAAGCAATTATCCATGCTATTCCATATCGTAGGCCAATGTCAAATGGCAATGTATAGGTACAATGTAAAGTAACAACAACAAGTGCGTAGCAATAACATTCATTGCAAACTCCGAAGGACGAATATTAATTTTAATGAGCGTAAGAAAATTATTGCATAACAGTGAGTGCTTATACACATACACATACATTTTAGGCTGTAGAGCTAGCAAATATGCAGGTGATTTTTCTATTGCAATTTTTTTTTTTTTTTTGGTTTTGGATGAACCGACGCTATCTTTTTTGGGAAAATCTTTATGAGTTGTATGTCATGTGCAAAAAGAAGTACGTCTGTGGAAAGTGCAAGTTAGTTTCCGAACCGATGAATTTGTTGTTGTATTTTCAAGGACATTTCGGCCTTTAAAAAAAATCAAACATATGTGTATTTGCACGTTTTATTGAAAATTGTGTGTATTGATTATGGTATTAGAATGTTGAGAAGACGGAAATATTGAAAAAGGACATTCTATTATTGGCTAGTAATATATCTTGTTATTTGCAAATACTTTATATGCGAACAGATAAAATTGAATTGGCTTGTTCTCAAGTTCCATCTAACTTCTAAAAGACACCCACATAGAAATTCTTAAGCAAGTTATTCTTTAGATCGTCTTGTTGTAATCCTGGCAAAAGTTCATTTTTAGAGTACGATGTTATTGGAAATAAGGATGTAATGAATTAATAGCATTTTTTTTCTTGCAGTATAAACAATTTTTTACATGGGAAAAATATTTTTCGACATTATTGCAAACAATTTTAAAATAATGTCGAAAATACAAAATGCATACAATTTGTTTTGATTTCAGGACGAGATATATTCCAATTGTGTTATGACTAATTTTATGTAATATAAAACCATCGGAATTTTGTGTCAAAGAGCCCAATATTTTTGATATTAAAGAATTGTAACATAAATAATCGGATAGTAATGCTTTCGACACTCGAAAGCAGAGCACAATATTACTAAAGGATAGTAATATAATTAATCGGATAGTTATTGGATGTTATCGATGTTTGAGAGCAGAGCATTGACAGTGAAACTTTTCTTGTGTATAACTTTTTAGATAATTCGGGAAGCTACATGATTCTGCGAATTATTGGATGATACGCTGTTTTGTCGCCTCCTTAGAATCGATCGATTACTATAATATTAAAGACATTTTGTAAGGAATAAAATTAGTAATCGGTTGAAGTCCGGCCAATATGGTGGATGAGGCACGACCTCCCATTCAGGTTGCAGCAATATTTGACGAATTGCCAAACTGCGACTGAAAGAATGTGAAAAAATGGCATCGTTCTAAACTAACAATTGAAAGAAGTCTGACAAAGATCGGCTTTGAAGTCGGTTGAGTAGCATTGTTTGCCACTGTATTATGATCAGTGGTTAATCGCTCTAAACAATTGTTGTAATTATTTAATTCAGTTTTCATCGTCAGTCATTTCAAGAACAGTGCTTTTCAAGAATGGGGCCTTTTTGCTGGATTAGAGGTCGGGATCGTAGATATTGTTCAGGATGATGGGATGGATTCTTTAAGCTCATGATGAACCGATAGATAGCTCTTGCTGATGAATCCGAGATATCAAGTATGGTATTGAACAGTAAAATTATGACTCCTCTTCTACCAATTCTTTTCTTATTTACATCAACCTCAGTTAACCACCCCAACGAAAAGTATGGTTGGCATTCAAATCTATAGGAAGAAATTTATAGTGAATAGTCACATTGTTGCCAATAATTATTTAACATTTACTTACTTACTTACTTATGTGGCCATAACAACCGAATATCGATTTAGGCCGAAAATAACATGCTTCGTCAGCCATCTCTGTTCTTCGCTTGCTGGCGCCAGTTAGAAATTCCAAGCGCCGTCAGGTTCTCCAGTACTTGGTCTTTCCACCCGAGGTTTGGTCTTCCTCTTTTGCGTCGTCCTCCAGCGGGTTCCGAATATAACACCTTCTTAGCTGGAGTGTAGTTTTCGTTCTTCGAGAGAGGGCTCGACTTCTCAATTGCTTACTCAGCCCAAATTAACACCTGTTAGCAAGAGTTATCCTACGCATGATCTCCAAGCCGACGTCATTACTGCTGTTAATGCTGGTTCCAAGATAGACAAAGTCCCTTACTACATCAAAAGTGTTGTTGTCAACAGTGACGTGCTGTCCAAGATGCCGGGACTCTTTGTTTGTTGACACTAGATACTTCGTCTTGCCCTCGTTCACCGTGAGACCCATCCGACGCGACTCTCTTTCCAACTCTGAGAATGCTGCACTGACTGCTCGCGTGTTCATGCCGATTATGACAATATCGTCGGCATACGCTAACAGCATGACACTTTTGTTGAAGATAGTGCCATTATGTCGTAGATCAGCAGCTCGTATTATTTTCTCCATAATAAGATTGAAGAAGTCGCACGATAACGAATCACCTTGTCTGAAACCCCGTTCGGTATTAAACGGTGCGGAGAGGTCCTTCCCAATTTTCACTGCACAACGGGAGTTATGCAGTGTCATTCTACAAAGTCGAATGAGCTTTGCAGGAATACCGAACTCAGACATTGTTGCGTAGAGGTAATCCCTTACCGAACTGTCGAAAGCGGCTTTATAATCAACAAATAGGTGGTGTGTGTCAATCTGTTTTTCTTGGGTCTTCTCCAGGATTTGACGCAGTGTGAAAATCTGGTCGATGGTGGATTTACCAGGTCTGAAGCCACACTGATACGGTCCAATCAGGTTGCTGAGCATAGTCTTCAACCTTTCACACAGTACGCTCGATAGAACCTTGTATGCGATACTCAGGAGACTTATTCCACGGTAGTTGGCGCAAATTGTGGGGTCTCCTTTTTTATGTACAGGACAGAGAACACTGAGCCTCCAATCATCAGGCATGCTTTCATCCGACAATATTCTGCATATGAGCTGGTGCATGCGGGTGAGCAGCTCATCGCCTCCGGTCTTAAACAACTCGGCAGGCAGGCCATCAGCACCTGCAGCTTTGTTGTTCTTCAGCCTTAAAATGGCCGTTTCAACCTCGTCATAGTCGGGTGGTGGAACATCAACACCATCATCTGTAATTGGGGTTATCGGGCATTCTCCTCCACTGGCGGAATTGTTTGTAGCATCGCCATTTAGTAACGTGGAGAAGTGTTCCCTCCATAGGCTCAGTACACTCTGGACATCCGTAACCAGATTCCCATTTCCATCACGACAAGAAGAGGCTCCGGGATTTAAACCTCCACTCAGACGCTTGATCTTCTCAAAGAATTTTCGAGTCTCATTCTTGTCGGTACACATCTCTATCTCCTCACACTCGCGTCTTTCCAACTCCCTCTTCTTGCGCCTGAAAAGACGTCTCTCTGCACTCTTTTTCTCTCTATACCGCTCCTTAACAGCTCGCGTTGCGCCTGCACGCAGGGTTTTTCTGTAGGCGGCGTCTTTCTCTGCGGCAGCGTCGCGACACTCCTGATCATACCACTCATTCCTCAGAGGCCGGTAGTAACCGATTTCCTCCTCGGCAGCAGTAGTCATGGAGTGGGATATATGTGTCCACCGTGCGCATGTATCATCAAGTGGGGGAGTGTTCTGCATAAGCAGATCCAATAGTCGAGTGAAAATGCATCTGCTGTCTCTGGTGATCGCAGCTTACTGACGTCGAGCTTTCTCAGTGTGGAACTTCTCTTGTTATTTGCGACACATAGGCGTGTGCGCACCTTAGCTGCAACAAGGTAGTGATCCGAGTCGATGTTGGCACCACGGATCGATTTCACGTCCATCACACTTTGGTTTCTTGTACGATGATCTGGAGACAGCCATGTCGCTTTGTGGATGTCGAGATGCTGGAATCTGGTACCACCAATTACCATGTTTCGTGCTGCGGCGAAGTCGATCAGCCTCATTCCGTTATCGGAGGTGTTCTGGTGGAGGCTGAATTTTCCGACAGTTGGACCAAAGGTACCTTCCTTGCCCACCCTGGCATTAAAGTCGCCAAGCACGATTTTGATATCGTGGCGGGGGCAGCGGTCATAAGCTTCTTCGAGGCGCTGAAAGAAGCTCTCCTTGGTCACATTGTCCTTCTCATCCGTCGGAGCGTGGGCACATATAAGGCTGATGTTGAAAAATTTTGCCTTGATGCGGATTGTGGCCAGCCGTTCGTTCACAGGCGTGAACTGTGAGACAAGATGTCGTAGTCTCTTGCTGACCAAAAATCCACATCCTAATTCGTGCCTTTCAGAATGGCAACTGTAGTAGATGTCACAGGACGCTCTTTTGGAGCAGCCCTGTCCTGTCCATCGCATTTCCTGGAGAGCGGTGATGTCAGCTCTGTATTTTTCGAGGACATCAACCAGCTGGATAGAGCCACCCTCCCTATAAAGGGATCGGACATTCCAGGTGCATATCCGTAAATCGTGGTCCTTTTTTCGTTTGCGGGGGTCATCAACAAAAGCGGTAGTCCTTATCCGAGGCATATTTGTTTTTTTCATTGGGGGGGTTTTTTATGTGGCGGGTCCCAAACCCAACGCACAACCTCTAACCGAGGAGATTTTCGCCACTCACTTCAGCCGCCTCCCAGCGGGTGCCAGGAAGACGTTGCCCGGTGGTCGCCACATGGAGGGCCCCCATTAATAATAATGAAAGCGCCATCACAGAGTAAGCAGAGCAAGCTATATGACTACCCCTCATTACCAAATAAAGGTATCATCACATAGCGCTCAGATCAAACTACATGACAGCCAGTGAGTTGATTTGCGATGAGTTCAACAAGGATTGCGCTAGCCCCACCTGGTTGAGGCAGTTAGACACGTTACCTTGCGAAAACACCACCAGACCACCAGAACATTTACAATACTTAAAATTGATCATATTACTATATATTGCACAATACATTTTCTAGGGAAAACAAAGAAAAGTCTATAGGCGCTGTAAAAATTATTTTACCCAGATCATTGTAAATTTAGAAAAAATTGATAAAATGATATGGTCTTTAAGGGCGATTTTTTAATAGTTATATGAATATGTATTTTGTAAAAGCAGCTGAAGAGTAAATATAATTTCCAACCTATACGATCATTTGAAAAATCACCCTGATTACAGAAATCTTCAATTCAGCTTCTGAGAATAATTATTTGGAATAGATCACAATTATAAAGGGGCCACTATTGGCTGAGATATGTATTTGCAACCAAAATCACACATATTTGATGTGGTAATATTAGAGTATTTAAGAAAATTGCACAATTGCTCAATGGATGAATTATATCCGTCCCTAATTATCGATTATTTGAAAAGAAAACAATAGAGCAGAGTATACATACATAAATGATATGATAATTGTATTTTTTCGACATTTCTTTGCAGTGGCTTTATACAGCCAAATTTTGTTTTTACGATTCTTCATTTTCCACATTTTCACTTGATATCCTTTTCCATGTATATTTTAGTGAGAGCCTGTTTTTTTTTCTGCATTTTCGGTTTTCAATTTGTGTGCGACTGTGTTTCATTGTCGCTATTGTTGTTGTTGTTGTTGTTGTTGTTGTTGTTGGTGTTGTTGCATTGAGTTCGTTGTCGCGTATCTTTTTGCAATAAATCATTGCCAAGCAAGCAAACATGCAGTCACAACCCCTTTGCCACACCGCTACTACCCGTTGACCCCAGAAATTGTCACTATTTGTAGCAGTTTCTGCTGCTGCTGCTGCTACTCCTGCTATTTGCAAATTGTTGTTGTTGCTGGAAAATTCAAAATTTCAAGTGTACCGAGTATTCACAAGAGGCAAACAATACAACACAATTGCAACAATGAAATAGCACCGCACCAACCAACTGACAGACCAAAGGTTCGACCGATCGACCGACCGACCGACCGACCGGCCAAAACCAACTTAAAACCAAATTACCACCCAAATTTGGTGAATTGCAGAAAACAAAGCATGCACACACACACACATGCACACTCACTTGGGAAATTGTTTATATATGAATATGTTTGTATAGAATTGTCAATGCAATCCTTACTCTTCGGCTTCTGTTTCTATGCTAAAACTACTCTCATACTGAAAATGGAAAACAACAAGCAGAATACCAAAAACAATCGAAAGCGAGATTGTATGCATTGTGAATTGCACATTGCAGTTGTAGCTTTATATTGT
Organism: Megamerina dolium; assembly: GCA_963854835.1. Taxonomy (NCBI): domain Eukaryota; kingdom Metazoa; phylum Arthropoda; class Insecta; order Diptera; family Megamerinidae; genus Megamerina; species Megamerina dolium. The sequence continues at coordinate 36,154,443 of OY978526.1, forward strand.
AGCTAGCTATATGTGTACAGATATACATGAATGTATAGGTGTCTATCTTCATTTCTCTATGTATGCGTGTCTGCTGTTTGCTATTGATTTTTTTCCTTCTTACAGATATTTCGATTCGAATTTAACCAAATTCAGTGAAGTAGTAAAATACTCGCAACGAAATTTTTTCTAATCCAATCTGCTAAATAGTAGTAGAAATTAAAAGTAAAAATAGGCTCAATTTAACTTAGTCAATGATGAAAGCGATTTACGATGAAAATATAACGCATTATGGAGGTGTGGGTGAGAATGGTATAAAGTTATATGTTTTTATATGACGACGAGAAAACGCACTAATTTTTCAATCAATCAAGACCATCTTAGGCAGCCAGACAGGCAGACAGCCAGACACACTAACGAGCACACACACACATAATAACGGATGTATGCAAAAGGCGACAATGGGAGTGAAAACCATTAATGTCTGTAGTCGAAAGCCAAAACTAATTCTTCTTCTTGATATACAAATAAGTCACTAATATCAAGAACGTCCGAAAGAGTTCGTTTGGTCGAGCCCTTGTTGTTAAATGGAAAATCAGGTTAAATTATTTTCACATTGTTTTGCTCCAGAAATATTAAATCAATAATTACTTATGTACTACATTATGTACATATATGGAACATTGGTGTTATTGCTTTCTGCTTGTGTTAAATATAAAGTAGTTTACTTGCAGGTTTCGAAGCAAAAAAAAATTGATTGTGCGATGATACTATTGTCTGTTTTTATGGTAGTCTGCATGCATGGATATAAATTCTTTACTACGGTTTTTTGTTGCAGCCACCAATACCACCAACTAAGGAGAATAATCAATATTATAGATATAAGTGCATATATAAAATGCTGTGGGTATAAATAATTCTGACAAATATACAATAAATATGTGTAACATACGACAATCTCATACCAAGGTGAAGAGCTCAAGGGTCATCCATTAGGTACTTTTTTTTGTATAACCTTGGCTTGGCCCTGAAGCACCCGAATACCACCACAGTCGGTGCTAGAAGGAAGATCTGCAGTCCGTAACTCATCAACTGCGTGAGTGCCCGACATTCAGTAGCCCGGTAGCCTAACTGCGGCAGATCGATGAGTCTTAGTTTTGCCTAAGTAGGTCTGCACCAGCGGACAGTCGAAGCAACCTATCCCAACCTAAGAACATTTAACAAATATCGCACATAAATATAAGTAAAAGTTAAATTTGATTAGTGGAAGCTCTACTATTTTATAAAATGGATCATATAATAGCTGCAGATCGAAGTAATTTTATAACAAAAATGGTGATTCTTCTCAGGGCATATTTCGTTGGTTATAATGAGATATTGGTCTCTTTAATCGACCCAAGTAGCTAGATGTGTATAAAATAGTGAAAAAATTTTATGAAACTGTGTAGTAGTCATTGATATTGCGCAAACCGTATATCATCGTAGGACCCGCACTGTCAAAAAATTGCTGCATATAGTGAAATTATATATTTCACGTCATGTTCCTTATCATGAGGCTTATTCTATGATTAATTATGGCGAATTTTGCATTTTGGCTTAAAAGTTTAAGTTCCATGACGATGGAATGCGTAGAAGATCCACCGATTGAGTGCTGGGCCAAAATGACATTTACTTCATAATTTCTGAAATTCCATATCTGGATAAGTGATAACCCATGAGGGCTCAGGGTCTCTACCTTTTCAAGAATGGCTAATAAACTACGGTGTTAGTATATTCTTAGTGCTATCGCCGTAATTGAATGTATTGAAATCTTTTATCAACAAAACGGTAGTGCGCTCATTGATAAGATCAATTGATCTTCAAGATCATGCAATTTGAAGTCGTTGAAATTTTTATTGGAATGGATATGGAAAAGATTGTATTCTCACTCTTGGCCAATTCGAAACCAACATTTGTGAGTTATGCTCGAGATACCAGCCAGTTATGCCGAATGTTATAAGCATTTGAAACATAATGATTAGGTCCAAGCGGCGAAGTATCGGTAATAGAAAATGGTCCATATCTAAATTGTAACTGCGCTTCTTCGACTAGTTGAAACTATCAAATAGAAACATAACATAGAAACATAACATAGAAATTGAACTTTTGTTTATCCTAGAGTCATTACTATGAGAACCCAACGCGCAGCACCAGGCGAGTGAATTATAACCAAGCAATACGCATAGAGGAATAGCATAGAATAGCCTAAACAGACGGCAGCTTTAATCCGGATTACCGGAACACTTAATCCGAATAAAATATTAACCTGACAGACGGCAGTATTGCGGATTAACTAAACGGCTGATTGCTGTTTTATTAGGTCTGCTCTCTTACATTACTACCACTATCAATTTCTGTCGGAATTAGGCTGCCGTCTGTCTAGGCTATAAGGCCATAACTATTTGTGCTATCCTAAATAATGTTTTATTTGAATTTTTATTTGAATTTTCTTGAGTAAGCATTGAATTCAGTAGTCTTATAGTAGATAACGAACAATTTTTTCGATAGTATTTTGCTTTTAATGTTAGTATTTAATTTTTTTTTGTAACTAGCTTCTATTAGTTTCCAACTAACCTTTTTGGTGAGTTATGGAAACACTTTTTCAGTAGCGCTTTTCATACTTTATTTAGTTTTAATATATCGTTAGAATTCCATACACATTTCGAACACATTTTATATACATAAGAGTCCTAAATTATCCTAAATTCAAAATTATTCATCAATCAACGTTTGACACTCTTTTATATGAATCATGAAAATTAGCGTTGGTGCCTTCTGCTAAATAATTCAAAAAATCGTGTGGCAACTCTATCATACTTTTATGTATACCGATGTGTATGAATATATAATACCACTAACAATTTGTGTATTCATCTTTGCTCATTTCGCTCGGTTTGCCTTTGATTAATTAAGTTTTCGATTTTTGTTGTTCTTGTTGTTGATGTTGTTCGTTTTTTTTTTTGAGTAATTTATCATTCTAATTTAAAATTTTTAATTTAAAACAATATTTTTATATTCAAATTCTCACAACAAAACCAACAATGGACGACGACATCAGCTAAAATTACAATAACAAATATATTTAATACGATTTAAAACCAAACAAGTTTTCTGTTTGAATTTTACAAAAAAATGAAAATAGAAAAATGTATATACATAGGAGTATGTGTGTGCGAGATCGTGTATGTTTTAGTTTAAATCAGACAAAAAATAATCACATCAGAAAAAAAGACAAACTTTGATTAATGCCTTTTACAAAGTACTTGTCGCCATTTCTAGGCACATGTACGAGTATATACAAGTTATGCCAGTGTGTGTGTGTGTACGATTTTTTTTTTCTCTCTCTACTTTGTGAATCAATAAATCTCTAGTGTTGAATTTGTCCATTGGCTGGCTGGATGAATGTTCATTTTCGGTGTGTTTACGCAGGAAATCTTTCAAAAACAAATAAAGCAAATAAATAAATAAAAATGTATACGAATTTAACAAAACACATAATAAATAATATTAACAGTTTTTTTGTTTTTCTTCTCCTCCTGTTGCTGTTGCATATGAGTTTATAAATATAAAAATACATACGAGTATGTTTTATGTTGAAGTATATTAATGGAGATGGTGTTTACAAGGTGTGGAAACTGGAATAATCAATTTAATTGTATTGTAATAAATTTATAAAATTAAAATTAATAACTTCTAATTAATAAAGATGCTCAAATGAGGAAATTCTATATATTGATTGTATCGTGCAAGATCATCGTCATAGCAATAACTAAATGTATATAAATGATCATGATATTTTCGATATTCTTCTCAAGCAGCAGCAATTGATCGCAAATGAAATTTTAAATAAAAATTATTTGGCGGCAATTTTTAATTCAAATTTCTATCTTTTATACCTAACTAGTTATTTAATAGTTTTCGCTTTTTAGCTCAAGCAAAAGTAGTACCTTAATAAAATACAATTTTTTCGGTATGAAAAATTTCTATAAATATTGGCTTTCTATATACCTCAATTCAGCGCAAGTTTATGTACATTGATTTTGATCAGATATTTGTAACCACTTCTAAGCAGCTGCGAAGGTATAGAAAAGTATTTAAGTGGAGTACCTTAGTAAAACGTGGTAAATATATATTTTGCGATTTGTATTTTTGATATTTTTGTATTCTTCGGTTACAAGTCTATATATATACCTTCACTGGAAACTGAAAAAATTTGGTTTTTCATGGTCAAATTGAATATAAAAGATAGACAATTCCACAGTAAATTAGTAATTTTTATCCCAGCTCTTATTCTTCTTCGTATGTGGCCATAACAACCGATGATCGATTTAGGCCGAACATAGAATGCGGCGCCAGTCTTCTCTGTTCTTCGCTTGCCGGCACCAATTGGATATTCTAAGCGCAGCCAGGTTACCCAACACTTCTTCTTCTGTGTCCTCCAGCGGGTGCCGAATTCAATACCCTCTTCGCTGGAGCATCTTTTTCCATTCGCTCGACATGACCTAGCCATCGCAGCCTTATCCCAGCTCATCGATAAATATTAAAAGATGCATAAAAAATACGATTTGTAAAAAAATACATAATTTTCATCCATCTTTGCGAAAGTCAGCAATGGCATGGTTGTAGACTGGCCAAATATATTGATATATTCTAATATTTCTTGATATTTATTATTTTTCTGAAAGTATGAGTATTTAAAATTTGAGCCACCAAATCATACTTAATATTTCTTGTAGGACAATCGTATGTGGTATATATAATAGTTTACTTGGAAACTCCATCACAGGAAAATCTCAAGAGAAATATGAGAATCACACCCAATATAAAATCACTATCACCATGCGGTAAATGATGTTGCTTTAAAAGTGAGAGTCAGACAAACATTTTAGCAATTGAGAGATCGCTAAGAGAGGTTATACCACGACTACTTTTTTACCTCTACAATAGTTATGTTATTTTAAATGTCTAAAGTTATACACTGAAATTTGTTTACTATGCATAATAATTTTTATTTAAATAACCTAAGGGCATAAATATTAAAAAAAAAAAAAAGTTTAACCCTACTTCTCTAGAGAGCCTTTTTTGATATTATGTATGGTAACTTCTGTTCTCCCTGTCTCATCATTGCAAAAAATATAATTTGTGTTCAGAATACATAATTAAAAAATAATAATAAATATTCGGATTTCTAATTTGAGTATAAATATTTTTTCTTTCTTACTTTTTCTGCAATGGAGAACTACGAATGCATTTGAAGCAGGGACTAGGGTTGAACGTTTAACACGAAGCTCAAGAAAGATAAACATTTTCCTTCTATGAATTTTCCCATTGGCCTAATGACCCCTACAGTTTTAGGATTGATAATATAAATGTTTTTCGTAAAATATTTCTTTTAAATAATAAAGCTCTTTTCGTTGTGCAAAATTTCGTAATAAAATAAATAAATTTTCGAAATACATTTTGTATTACTGCCATTCGGTTTTGATTCTTTGACTTGGAATTATGAAATGAGCTTTAACTAACAATTTTTCTTTTAAGGTTTTACACAATTCTTGTTAAAAAATGTATACTGGATCGATTAAGACTGGTTAGAATTACCTAGGATGAAAAATTACTAAACGCTCAATTATAGAAACTTAACGTGACCTAACTTAACTTAAAAATTAAAGATAATTAGACTTCTATGCTAGGTTATGTTAACAGTAATCAGAAATACACTTAACCCGCAAAAGCAGATTATTAAGTGATAGTTTGTCTATGTTAAGTTATATAACGTTAAGCATATATAATTGAGCCTTATGGTAAAAATGTTTTAAAATACATCTATAAATTTAATATAATAAGATCAAGCGATTTCTTTCTATTTCTATCTATAATTACAGCCACGCATAAACTCTATGTGTTAAATGAAAGAGACGGGCAGACAATAGATAAATTTGTGTATTTGCAAGTAACTAATATATTCAAACTTATTTTACGCTAAAATTAATTTTTATCAATGTCTTATATCATAATTCCAAGTCACAAATGATGGATTTATGCACAAGAGACAATTATAATATTTTGAATTCATAATATGTTAAATTGCACGATCACCAGATGACATAATAAAACACGATTTGGGCTAAAAAAACAAACTACTGCTGGATGCAATAACATTGATCTTCAATGAAAAGCCGAAAAAATTGTTAACACCGACGGCTATTACATATCAAACGTCCTGCGAATCAATAAGTTCGAGAAATGTTCTTCGGTTCAAATTACGGATCAAAGATGTATAACCAACTCAATCGCATTTTCCAAGAATATATTTTTTCAATCGTTCTCAATTTCTGGCGAATTACGGAAAAACTTGGATTCGATTACGGTTATATGCTTAGATGTCTTAAGAATTTTACATCTCTTAAATGAGTTTTTCATCATTGACGACCTAAGGTGAAATAAATAATAAAATAATAATATATATGTGGCATTTATAAGCCCGGATAGGGCTCTTTGGCCAAGCTTCTCTTCCACTACTGTTGTGCGTGTTAAATTTTGGACAGTATTAGAAGGCACTAATTTATTTTAGCCGATTCCGAACGGCAGAACTCTTGCGACATCACTTTTTCTGAGTTTTGTTACAGAGTTCTTTTAGAAGTTTTTCCAAGGCAAATTGTTACTGCCAGAAGAATTGTCAAATGCTTGCCGACATGTGGGTACCGTTCGAAAGAAAAATCTTTTCGATATTAAATTTGTCATGCTTCAGCCGGGTATTGAACCCTCAACCTACAGATGAGAAAATCAACACACTACCCACTGAGCTACGGTATGGAAATTTAGTACAGAATATATTCATCTTTGGAAAACGGCCAATTAAAATGGGATCTTGTATTGTAGGTATTATTCAGTTTGATTTTTCATATAAAAGTTTTTCTTAGAAACATAGAAGTTAAGAAGAGTAGTAATTTAAAATTCATAAATGGTGTTATATTTCATGTTCTGAACGCTATAGAAAATATGCAACCATCGATTTTTGTTTCCTGAAGATATTAAGTTTATTTTTTTTTTTTTTAATTCTTTACACAGCAAAAAAGTTTTACCTTCAAGCGGATTGAGGAAATTATGAAGATCTGTCTAATATTAAAAAGCGCTAAAACTATCTACTATCTCAGTACAAAGAAACCACCCACAGGAATGCAACCTACGTGATGATCTGCAGTTAGCATGAACGCCATATAAGATAAATCTGATATCTAGATGAGATAGCGGTAAGCGATTTAAAATTCTGGCAATTGCCAACATAATATATCTCACTTGAAGAGCAGAACTGGTTAAAATCATTTGCTCATGGCTACAGAGAAATTATTTCAAGTTTTGAGGAGAGATTAGTATAAGAAACAGTTTATCTAAAGCTATCATATGAATTGTATAACCTCAGTATACCTCAGAAACAAGTACTAACTCTACTGTAATTTTTTTCAGTAACTTTTTTTTTGTAATATAAAATTTTTAAATCGATACTAAAGAACCAACATATATTCCTGCATATGAAAATATGGCACTTCATCAAATCAAATGATGATGCACACTTTATTAAAAGTCAATTTCGATAAAATATCAGTAATAATTCGAAATAGCTAACCAGAGCAGAGGTCATTCAAATGGATAATATTTGCATAATTTTCAAACAGCAATACAATAATACAATAATAAATTGACTAAATATACCTACTTTAATATATATAAATATACTAATATATATGATAAAAGTTAAAATATTTAACAGGCATCGTAATGAAAACAACAACAGTTGCAATAATGCCATTAATTTTAACTTTATTTTAAAATGTATGTGCGTGTATATGTTAGAATTTGCATGGTATTGTCGATAATGCATTGTCATTCCATAAAAGCTTTAATGCAATGCGTTGATTATGAAAGGGCTAGTGCATAGTTGGTTGGTTGGTTGGTTGGTTGGCTGTGTGGGCTGCTGCTGCTGCTGCATAAAATAACATTGAATGTAATGATAATTGCAAATAATTTACTTCAAGTTCAAAATGACCATATAATACATAGCTTGCATTATATTTATGTTGGTGTATACATAAATGTTATATGCTCTCTTGGCTTTGCTCTCACTCTCCATGCACATGCCATTCTAATCATGGATACTTAAATATTTAATGCATATGAATATGTTGGTGTATATGTGTATGTATCATACAATGTGAATTGATATGAAAAGAAATTTATGTATTTATGTAAAATGGCTAATAAGGCTGTCAACAACACATCATAAGTAATATTGAGGCAACAATGTATATAGAGACAAATATCATTTTGCTTTACACAACAGATGCATGTCTGCATGCATGCATAAATTGATGAATGGATGGATGGATGGATGGATGGTTGTATGTACACATATAGTTGTATACTTTATGAATTATTAAGTGTTACGGATAGTAATTCATTTAAATCTTTAATGTTAGCATTCTATGTTATGTATGGGGGATTGTTGAATTGTTGTCGAAGACAGTTAAGAAGTTGATTTAATTTAAATTTAATTTAATTTATATGTGCATAGATTTACTTACATTTTTAATCCAATTGAATACAGCTGTTACTTGATGTTCTTGTTGATATTTGCATTAAAGAATTTTCATTTAATTTAAATTAATTTAATGCTCTTTCTTTTTCGTTATTTACTTCACACGCACACAAATGCACATAATAATAGTAATAGAAAATAAAAAAAAAAAACATAAAACCAATAATAAAATAAACCGACCGTTATTCTCTATTGCTGCTTCTGCTTCTCTCTCTCTCTCTCTCCTTTCACCATACAAACATTTGCAACTATGTAGTACTTGTAGTGCTCGCACTCTCCAGCCTGTTGTGATGCAAGACTCTCCTGCGTAAAGGAGTTGTGCTCTTGCGAACAAACAACGAACGAACGAGGAATAAAGTTCAATGTTGAAGTATTTCAATAGTGAAACAATGAAATAGTGGAACTATGGTAGGGTATAAGAGTATGTAGAGTTTCTTAGAAGAGAGATTCAAATTTAAATTTGATTTTGATTTAGATATTGATTTCCATTGGAACTTTTGCTATTTTATCGTAGAATAATTTATTACACATACAACATACTTTATATGAACGACTAGAGAGTGTTTATTTGAGTTTAATATTAACAATAATAAGCATTTAGGATTATTAGATGATTTGTCTATCTTCTAATTAATTTACTAATAACTAAAACTGAGTTAAAGCTAAATTGCAAAAGAAGACTTTGTATAATATGTACATATACAGGGTGTATGGGTATGTAACTATTAAACTAAACTAATTTTATTATTCACTGGTTGTTATTCATTTATAAATAGTTTTGCATTATAATTTGGCATTAAATTCTGTTTCTTTCTTCTTCTTCTCTTTTTCACTAAATTGGTCTCGTTTTCTTCTTCTTCAAAGTAATGCTTGATTATTATTGCACAATTTTATTATTGTTGTTGTTGTTGTGTTGTTACAAGTCAATAATTTCAATCGAGAAAATATTCGTTGCAGTATACAAGTATTTCGATTCGAGATAATGTTCACATGTATCGTCGTCGTTGCGATTGCCTTCTGTTTATACTTGAAAATTTATGATTTGTTTATACTCGACAACATCGCACACATACACACGAAACAGACACAAACGAGTGCACGGCCAATGCAAATGCTGCCTGACTGCCTGCCGGAGTAATAACAATAACAATAAAAGTATGTCATAAAATACACATCAAATTTGTCTGCTGCCAAGCAAGCGCTTTAGAATTTTAGCTGCTGGCGTTATTGTCGTTGTTGTTGTTGTTGTTGTTGTTGGTACTTGACGATTTTATACTGTATTACCGACTGAGCAACCCACCGTCCGACCGATCGACCGACTTAAACGAACAAACGAACGAACACACATCGACTACCCGCTGTTGTTGTTGTTATTACTTTTCGTAATCGTCTTCAATTTCGACTATGGTTTATCAATAGCGACGGACCTTATTGCATGCTTATTTCATATTTAACGTTTATTATTATTATGATTATTACAAAATTTCAATGATGTCGATAATGATGATGATGATAATGATGAACTGTTCACGTGCAGCACATCAGTGTGTGTGTGTGTATATAAGTAATCAATCAGTTGCATCCAACGTCAAACATCATCATGTCAATGTATGCTCGTCACTATGCGGATGACAACAATGGACGAGCAACACAAACGCTTAGCGTACAACGGTTATCATCGATAGTCGAATTATTGCAGAATGAAACTTGTATTTTAAGCCCCCCGCAACGCCAAACACTGTCCAAGTGTCAACCGTTTGATTGACTTGGTCGATGTGGAATCGACTAACCAAGAAAATTCAATCAAAACTCACATTAAACGACGCGCGAACGATCATCAAACAATGATGTGAATAGCAATAAAAATTTAATTCAATATTATTGCCTCAGCTATGGCTGCCGTCTACTGCTATTATTATTTTATATGTTAGTTCTTTTTTATTATTGTTATGTATTGTTGTTGGATGATGATGATGTTGATTACTTTACGACTTCTATCGAACTAAACCCATAAAGCATTCAAATCGTCGCATATACTTGATGTGTGCGGTGTACTGTTGGCTGGCTGGCTGCCTGGCTGACTTGCTAGCAAGCAGCTGCTTTGCTGCTACTGCTAGCAATGCTGCTGCTGCTGTTTCTACTCATGCAGCCGCAGTTGCTGCTGATGATGAGGAAAATATCGAGCAAGCAAGTACTCACTCCTTTTGCCGTGTTCATTTGGTTGGGCTATACGACGTTGGACGGTCGAAAGAAAGCAACGCATGTATACGAGCAGCAACGCAACGTCGTCCCTAGAAGTCGTTGAAGCACAAAACAATGACGACGACGACGACGACGACGATATGAATAAAAATCCCCATCCAAAGAATAATCATTGCTGGGTAGAAGAGCACCAGTTCTTAACAGCATAGCACCAGCACAGCACCATAGAACGATTCTCAAAAAAGTCTCTCCTCGAATTGAACACAATGAAAATGGCAAAAGCAGCATACTGGTACAAACAGTAATAGCAATAAAAATCAATTTTATCATCATCATCATCATCGTCGTCGTAATCGTCATCATTACTCAAATGGTTCTGCTGTCGCCATAGACATCAGAGTACACTACGCTGGCGTTGACACAGTCAACGTCAACATTCTATTGTAATGAGAATTTTGCACATTTTGGCGCTCACATTTACCTCAGCCACCCAATGCAGTACATAAATAATCTCATAAGATACTTCTCAGCACATATGAGGTTGTGTTTGCTTTCGTGTGTGTGTGTGTGTGTGCTCGAGAGAATGCGGTGGTGCTGAATGTATATCGCCAGTGCCGCCCCTCGCAAGCTGTTTTACAATTATTTATATGGCTTCTCTTTTGCAGAGTCGCATCGGTTGCTGCTACGTTGCTGTTGGCTTAGATGTTTCGTTTTGAGTGACCACGCGTAGCGCCGAAGCAATAAAACATTTTCGATACACACACACACACACACGCTATGACTGACTGCGCGCGAGCACAATTTATTGTGTGAACTTTTATTTGTTGTGATTATTGTTGTGTTTGTTGTTGCTGCTACTCAAGAGAGTCGCACATAAATTCACATACAGGCAGTGGTGTACGATGTAACCACAACAGTAAAATCAAATACTATAAGAAAAAGGAAGAACAACATAGGCGAAAGAAGAAGAAGAAGAAGTAGTGGCTCACAACAATAAGGACAATAAAGTAATAGCAAAAATGAGTCAAAAGTTTAATACAAAAATGTTGAGTGAATACATATTTGAATGCTTTTGAGTGAAATGCGATGTGAGTACAATTTTACGAGTAATTCCTTTGTTACTTTACAATGCACTGAATTTCGAATTGTTTATTATTATTGTAAAATTGAGTTTTTTTCAATTTGTTTTTGAATAGCAGCTGGTGCAGATCATAACATTTTCATTAGCATTTTATGGCCGCGCTGTCTGAGGCGTCCAACTATTTTTGCCTCTTATTCATTATTTAACTCACAAATTTTCTAGAGTAAACTTTTCTGTTTGATTCTTTTGATCACAAATGCGTGAGTATTCGATGGTTGCGGAGTAATTGGGTGGTAGGCAGGCATGCAAAAGTCGGTATTGTAGTAGTGAATTCGATGTTATTTGTGATTTGAAAATTGCTGCAATAGCACCTCAACAAGTTTTTCCACTTTGTAAAAATTTACTTCAACTTCGTATCAACTTTTTTATAATAGAGACAAAAAAAAACAATAAATCGTTTTCAATATGAAACATATGATGTTTTCAATATACTTATGGAGTTCAGTGAAAGATCATTAGAAAGCCAGATTTTCCCTGCCTCTACACAGAGCGAGTGTAAATATTTAATCATATATAATTCCTTTATCCTAAATCCTACATATCCTACATCCATTTTCGGTAATGGTCACATAAGTAAGTAGGCAAAATTCAATATAACTGTTACTCACAACTCTATTCATTTAAAAACTAGGGCGTGATTCTTCTTTATATAAAATATTTTTTTATAAACAGTAAACAAGAGCTTTTTCCCTTGAAAATTGATTTTCAGCTATGAAATACTGTAATTTTGTATATTAAATAGAAAAAAAAATTAATACATCGAAGCTTAAATTAGGCACCTAAATTAATTATTAAATTAAAATTTTTTTTTTTTTTGAGTTTTTGATGAACCTGTGACAAATTATGATGGCTACCGCAAAGCACCATTTGTGGCAGGGGTCCAAATTTGAATACAATAAGGTTTTGTAATTCTTGTAAAGTAAGGTTAAAGATTGTATAAGAACGTTGTATTTTTCATTTTATAAAACACATTAAATTAAAATCCTATGAACAAACTATTTAAAATATCAATTTTCACTCCGCTAACTATAATTAATTTTTTTTAACTATAATTAATCCCTTACGTGAAACCCATAATGTGAATTGTATATTTGCCTTTCTTCTTCTTTGGATATGGCAATGACAAATGCTATTTATGTTTTCTAATTAATAATTAGATTTTGCATCTCTGGTGGTTGTTGAGGCATTTATTTTGTTCATATATCTAATTGTATATGTGGAACATTTTTTAATCTCTGTTTCTCTCTCGTTTTCTCTCTTTCTTTAGACATAGAGATATCTGAGTGCATATATTATGTGCTACACTAGTGTTCTTGTCGCTTTTTGTTGTTTATTTGTTGGAATACCTTGTCAGCTGGCAATCGCCTAAAATTTCTTAGTAGTTTACGAAAATATTATTATTTTTTTTTTTTTTAATTATGAAGAGAATATTTGATTTGAAGAAGTATTGTTACTAAATATTATATGAATCTCCTAGAGTCCGAGATTTTTGTTTTGGATTTCAAGATTATACAAAGACTTTTAATAAAAAGATAAGTTACCTATGTCGTTTTTTATATGTTTATGGGCTTAAACAGAAATTTATTGGGATTTCATTGTGATGTCATACAGGATGTTTTTTTAGTGTGAAACACTTTTAAATTAGGAAAAAAAAAAATTACAAGATGTAATATTCTGAACTAAAAATTGCATATATGCTGGCTCGAACCCGGCGTAATATGGAAACCCAATTCTCAGTTACTTTTTCAAGTATTTGGGGCTTACTCTCGGCAATAATTTGCTCAATTCATTCAAAGTTACTGGTTTATCAGCATAAACTACCTTTTCCATATATCCTCACAAAAATAATCCAGAGGCGTTAAATCGCACGCTTTTACATGTTGACGCCGAATGTTTCCTTCAATAAATCGATTGTGGGGAATAAAATAGTCAGTTCTTATGGCTCTGGAGTGATCGAAGGTTACATTGTTGCCTGCCGCATTTTTAAAAATTCCACCATTGATTCCACCAGTCTATAAACTGCATCAAACAGTAAGTTTTTGTGAATGTAATGGTGTCTATAGAATTTCTTGTGGATTGTATTCACTCCAAGTACGACAATTATACTTGTTTCCATAGCTATTGAGTCAAAAACGAGCCTCATTATTGAATAAAACGTGGGATATGCAGCCATCTTTGGGTTTGGATGACAGAACCATGATTTTCGTAAAAAAATTTCAATATTTGCAAGCATTGTTGCGGTGTCAATCTTTCCATGATGAAATTGCAAACCTTACTATGTACAAATGACTTTTGGGTTACCAGATTTTATACTTATAGGAAAATGCTTCACTCTACAAAAAAACACCCTGTAAAATTATAATTTACGCATAGAAATATCAACGAAAGATTATATGACAGAAATTTTTGTGCGGGGAGTTAAGTGTGTATAGTCGCTCATAGGGACAGCAGTTACTTAATATAATTTAATCGTATTGTCAATAATAATGCTGGTAGGTACTATTAATGATAAATTAGCATTCATTCTTCCAGAAATCAGATCTTCAAAAGGGAATAAGTAAATCATGAGCCATCCGAGCACCTTTTGGTCACTAAATAATTGATAGTAGTTCAGTAAAAAGACTATGGTCGATTACTTTAATGTGCTTCACACATTAAAGAAGCAAATGATAAATGAATCTATACCATCTGCAGATATAGTTGCGTATGTTTATAAGTTTAAAATAATAAATATTAATCCAGTTTTTACAAGGTTAACTTTTGATGTTCACGGTCAAAAATATACTGTGGAAGGTAAATAGTATTCATTGTGTCCTTAGTTTGATATATAGAGTCTTGTATTCCATATTTAACAATTTGCATATAAACAAAACTCAACTAACTGTCCAGAACTTTTTAAATAAGATACCTTTATATGCATTGTTGATCTTCTTATTCTTGAGTTAAACTTAATTCAAAACGCAACTTACAAGCTTCACCTAAGACAACATTCCAAAGTATTTTGCCAATATTTCGGTGTGCCTTACTTCTTAATCAGTGTTTTATTCGACACTCGTATTTAGTTAGTCGTCAAAAATGTTGTAATTATTTCACTATTTTTGATATAGTTCATCAATTAAATAAACAGAAATTAAACTAATCAGAAACGTACATATGTCGCTTTATTGGCACAAAGATAGCGAGTTGTTGAATAAAACACGGCTACGGGTATTATATATATATTTTAAATTAAAAATGACGTTCATTTAAAGAAATAAGATCTAATGGTGTTTCATTTCTATTGAACACAATCATCGAAGAATAGTTTGGATTATGGCCGTCAACGAATGAGTAAACAGGATTGACTCACTCGCTCTCATATACGCATTTGATATCGATAGAATACTGTGTGCCTGCCATATTTGCCGACGGCATAACAATTATGGCGTACAAATGTCGAAAGTAAAAATATGTAATTACAACAAGAAGAAAACAAATAAATGGCAGATTTTGAACGAGTAACAAATATAAGATACTCTCAAAATTCATATGATTATTGGGACATATTCCCGTTGCAACATTAATAAGAAATAATAGAGCAAATCACCCCTGACACTATAACGCATATACAGGCATACGCACAAAACACGCATACATACGCATATCTCTCAGCTGTTTGTCGAATATCACATCGAATATACTCAGAGTACTGATTACTGAGGCTATACAACAATGAACGAATATCAAAAACACCACGTGCAACTCAACTGAGTATAATGCTGGCATTCATACGCAGCCACTCCAATTGCCAATAAAGTGGGCCGCAAATGGGGAGGAGCCGACAAAATGACGTGAGCTCATAAAGCATTTTTTCATTTCGTTTTCACTTGCAGTCAACGTCTCAGCAGCTGCTGCAATATACAGCAGCATATAGAGCACACTCAAAAAAAAAAAAAAAAAGATGGATGACTGTGTGTGAGTGAAACAGATAGCCAAACTGTTTATGGGTATGTGAAGATGTGTGCGTGTGACGAATTACGTTATTATTTTAGTTTATGGCGCGTCGTTGTCGTCGCGCGTGAGCAAGCCATGTTAATGTGTGTGCGTTCTTTTTTTTTGCTTCTTCTTATCGTTTCTTCATAAAGAATTGTTGTTGTTTTTTTTTTATTTCGTTCTTTTGCTTCTCACATAAATTTCAAGACAATATGCATGGAAGTGACGAATGTTCGCAGCGCACGTAGACTGTGGCAGTAGCAGGCAAGCAAGCAGTGCAGTTGGCATCACTGCCAACGTTCGATTTTAGTTTATGAGCAAACATACAAGTTCAGCTCAGTTAGTCGCAATCACTCTCTGAGAAATGAATCAGCTTTCTTCAATAGCAATGGTCGGTGGTCGGAGTGGAGCAAAGACATAAAGTAAATGAATGAAAAAGTGAGATGAAAGAGTTGTGTGTGTGTGTGGTGCGTGCATATGTGTGTATATTCGTAGTTGCATGTTGTTTTACCAACGGTAAAGTTTTCGAGCAGTAGTTTTTCTTTTGATTTTATATTATTTACTTTTGAATTGGACTTTCATAAGCAGCGTAAAAACCAAAGTCCGTAATTTAATTTTGTGCAATAAAATTAAAGAAAACCTTGTCGAACATTGTCAGTTCAGAATTGCAAGTTATTGAATGTAATTTCATGTTGTCTTCGGAAGGTAATTTTTTCCTATCGAAATACAACTGAATTTAAATATATGAAACTATGTATAGAGTTTCTCCCCAATAATTTTTTTTTTCAGGATCTCTTAAAGCAAATAATCTCTATGACTGTCACAAATGTCTATTTCAGTTTCTGAGCTACCCCTTGCCAAATAAAATTTTTAAAAACTTTCAGTACAAGCTCGCTTAGAGTAATCACAGGTCCTGTGAAGGCTTGAAAACAAAATGTTGAACTACTATGATTTTTTTCTCAATTAGTAAGGAATTACATATGCATTACAATGTTATATTTATAAATACGTTTTTCATACCAATATTCATTTGTTAACTTGCTTATCTCAACATTATTGTCATATAATTATTTGATGCCGGCTAAGAGCCTTTAGATTTTAAACTGTAATTTGTGTTTCTCTTTTTACAGATATAGATTTTCCAATACCAATCAGGTGTCAAACCAGCTCTCTACGTTCTCCTGATGGCTGTGAAAAGAAGCAAATACCTGCGCCGTTTTCAACTGACTAACATGAAAGCCAGCTGAAAGTCACTCACAACGTGTAGTACATTACGTTCGACTTAACAAGAAGTTTATAACAAAACTATAACTAGAGAATTTATTAACTGTGACAGCATCGATACAACTGGAAGTAGACCGACATGTCAGCAGTACTGTCAACGGCTGGGTTGACCCCTTAAAACAAATTTAATCCATTTGTGGTGGATCGTGTTTCCATCCATGAAGTCTCTACCAAATGAAACCAAATCAACTCAATTCTTAAAAGGATGATTACAGGAGATGAAAAAAGGGTTGCATATGATAATATTGTCCGAAAACGATTATGAACGACTAGAAGGGTCTGCTATGCATTTGAGAGACTGGAGCTATCGATCGAGTAGAAATGCCTAGAATTGGCCGACAAGAGAGTTGTGTTGTTCCATCAGGACGATGGCAAGCCTGCAATGCATTCACCTTATAGTCCAAACATGGCACCAAGTGATTACTATATTGCTTACTATAATTTTACGCCAATAGAGACCACATAACTCTGGTTTAACGTAGCATATAACTCTTCAGGAACTTTTTTACATGGCAAGTTTTTACTGTCGGATTGTAGGACTAAATATTCGGTCTTCGAAGAAAAGCCTGTACTGAGTACCACATTCACAGATATCCAGTTCTAGAAAAATCTTAACATGATTTATAACTTAGGTATATAAGGGTAAAATTTTTATACTACTAGTATTACAATTTTTAATTCCAAATTATTTGTAAATTTTTCTTTGTATTGCTAATAGCTACTTCGGATTACATTAGTATACAAATTGAAAATAATGCTTGTTATATGATTTCTACAAAATTTTTATGTAAAATGATTGATTGCTTTTATAAATGAATTTTTTTTCATTCGTTTTCGAATGAAATGCAGAATATGGCCCATTGACCTAAAAAAAAATGGATTTCTGATTTGAATGTCATACACATTTTTTGATGCAAATTTATATTATAGGTGTTATCGAGGTGGAAAGGAGAAATTTTCCAAAATTTTAAAAGCTTATGTTTCGAAAATTACTGAACCGAATTTCAACAAATGGTTATCATTGATGTATAACACTGTGCATAAGAATTATAATTTTTAACGTTATGAAGATAAATAAAATATTGATTTTAAATAACAATTTTTTAAATAATTTTTTTCGCAATAAACCTATAAAAAGGGCCATACAATTTTCTTCCCAATGATGTACAAAACATATCTAAAAAATTGTATATATATATGTATTTTTAATATATTCACCTTCAATACATTTGCTCCGTTCAAATTTACTTTGTCTCGCGACCAGCAGTATTTTAGAACCAAATTTTCTTTTGCGTGGCCGGCCTTTACGTGGATGCTTAAAAATTACTCTGAACATCCGCAGTCCGCTTCGCGACCAACCGTGAACAGGAAAAGAAATTGTATGGATCTAATTTCTTTATATGTTAATTGGGAATTATTTTGAAAGAAAAATTTATTAAAAAAACAATGTATAAAAAATTTTTTTTTTAACTTTAAAAAAACCAAATTTTAAATAGAGTGTTTAGCATCAGTGTAAAGGTATTGAAATGATCCTTCAAACAAAATTTTCGAAATACATGCTTTTTAAATTTACGAAAATTCCTCTTTACCCCTACATAGCACCTATAATATAAGTTTGCACCAAGAAATTTGTATACCATTAAAATAAGAAAAAATCTCCTTACAGTCGGCTGGGGCCGACCAAATTATACCCTGCATATGTAGATATATATATAAAAAGTTTACTCGAATATCCATCTTTTTCTTTTATTTCCACTTGTCGAAAAACAATTTTTGCATATACTATTAATTTACACCCGAAATATGGTTGACTTTGACGAAGTACTTTGTATGGGAGACCCAAGAAGGAGTGGTCATGGCACACTCATTTTCTGTCATATTATTTCCGACTGCCATGTTAATCTAAGTGTCAATTATGGTTATTCTTGACAGAAGATTGTAGAAGTTACAGCAGTTTCAATTTAAAAGAAGTACAGACACTTTGTATGGGAGCTACGCTAGAAAGTAGGCGTGGCTCACCCACTTTTGGCGAGGTCATATAGTAGTATAATATAACTCTTTGTGCCAAATATTGTTGTCCCAAGTGGTATATTATGTGAGTTATAGCAAGTTAAAAATTTTGAAAATTCCGAGGTTAGTCGCTTTGAATGCTTGGTGTGGGCGTGGCTATTGACCGATCATGCCCAATATCAATCCCCTCTGTACCCTTGGATCATAGGTTACTTGTGCCAAATTTCGTCGAAATATCTCAATATTTACTCAAGTTATCGTGCGAACCAGCCAGGTGACAGACAGACGGACGGACGGACGGACGGACGGACGGACGGACATCGTTAAATCGAAAATTTAATCGACGCTGATTACGAATATATATCTATGTGTATATCTCCGGAGATTCCTTCAAGTGGACACAAACATCTGACCGAAATGAATATACCATGCATATTGCATTATGCAGGGTATAAAAAAGGATGTTGTAGCTCAGTAGGCCCTATTCTGCACTTATGCCGAATATTTTACTACAACCAAGTACAACAATTCATTTTCTGATATCACATTAAAATTTTTCTTCGGCAAATCTTGGTGCCGAATATGACTAACATGTTGAAAGATAATAAAAACAATAATTTATTGTCGTAGGTTGCCCAAAGGCCGACACTGCAACCTAAAATATCTTTTATGTCCCGCTACATTTATAAAATTGTGATTCTTGCGATCACAACCATCCAATCTACTATACCCTATAGTTCTAGCACCAATTTGTTTAGTATGCCATAGCATTACATCCCTTTCTATCTAGATATTATCTGTCTAAGGAAGGGAATCAGCTGGAATCCATGTTCTTCCAGCATCATTTCGGCTTTGCTGATGAAATTGAGTATGTCCAATAGTTTCATTCTCTTCAAGACAAAGCCGATATTCCGTATCGTCAAAAATGTGGATTTTAGTGATGTGAAATTTCAGGTAGTAATGTTCTAAAGGGAAAGCTACCATTTGGCGAAGTTTTTGTATCCCTTTCCAGTGGGACACTCTAAGACTATGATCCCATTTATTCACCTTATGTTAGCCGCCGCCCAGTTGATACCATAGTATGGCTCTGGGCCTGTAAGGTTTGCTGCGAATCGGCCCTGGCCAGCTCATCAGCAATTTAATTTCCCTCAATCCCAGAATTGCCCGGGACCCAACAACAACTGAAAGATACTACAGACATAAATATAAAAATATTAAACTGATCAAAATACTGTGCATCCTCAAATTTATTATAAATTTTTATTTGTATGCAATTTTTTCCGGAAAAATATTTTACGAATATATTGATTTTAATCGCATCTTCAAATCGTCCTACTGGCTCGCTAGATATATATATGAAATTAAATATGATTTTATATAAAAATTTTATAGCTGCAATCATATCACATTTTGTCTGTAAATTAGTGATACTAGCAGAACATCCAAAACAAGTCTGATACGCAACTAGTTATAAACTATTGGTAATATATATAGTTACAATAAAATGTTTTGTGTCGACAAACAAAAAAAAAATTTCAAAATTATGGATTCACTGCTGTATGCAAGAATAAACAGAAATAAACAAATAATAGTTAAGAGGTCAAAATATACAGAAAAACAAGACCTTAAAATAAAAATAGCTTTATTAAGAAATAACAATATTTTGAGTTATGATCTTATGGCGAGTGTAGGCGTAGGTGTGTTATGTGCGTTAAGCATGCAAACGCCGATTTCATCTTGATAACTTAATTTTCGACATTTCGAAATGTTGGAATTGGTTCATTTGCATGAAATTTGATTTGTTGAAATTCACAAGGTGAAATCACATTCCATTGTACTTTTGGTCGTTTACAAAAAATGGTGTGGGGTGTGCCAAAACAAATTAACAATACCATACCCACAATTTTGCTTAAACCTTACATTTACCGCCCTCCCTTCCAGCTAAGAATATATATATGTAGTCTTTCATTCATAGAGGTACATGCACGCTATCAAACAGTATAAGTTTAGGGGGTAACCTACGTGTATCATTAATATAATATTATTACCTTTATTGTTCTTGTCGTTTCTGATTTACCTTGTTACCCTATACTAAGGTACATATTTCGACCAACAATAATAATAATGAAAAAAAAAAAATAATAAAAATATATAGAAAAATTGAGAAACTTGCTGGTACAATGAAATTCTTAACGACAACAGAAAGTCTGAACACATATATGTAAATACAACAAGTAACAAGAAACGCGTGCGTCCAGCCATGCGCGCATTTGCAACACGCTTGTTCGCCGTTGTGTTGTTGCCGTTGTTGTTGCTGCTTGTGATAGTAATAATAATAATAATAATAAGTCCAGCAAACAGCAAATGAAAAAACAACAACTACAACTTGTTAGCCAACTTAGGGTTGCCAAGTGATCGATGAAGTTACGAATGAGATTTACGACGTGAAACTTTGAATTGTTCATTGTCGATGTCGCAAATCTTTCTTTTGCTTTTTGCTTTTGCCTGTATAAATTTATATACATCCGTACATATGTAAGCATATTCCACATGATATGATGCTGATAAATGCCACAGTCAGCCACCACGCCATACCAGTTTAAATGCAGTTCAATTCGTTTCAATTTACCCATGTACTAGCTAGCTGCATTCGTCTCTCTGCTGCCTCCTCTTCATCATAATCAGCATCATCAGCATCATCATCATCATCATCATCAGACTTTTTATACTCCCTCTTATGCTGTTGCATTGATGTTTGCATTTTAAACAATTGGTATAATTTACGTTGTTATTGTTGTGAATGGTTGTTTACTGTTTTTTTTTTTTTTCTTTCTTCTTCCTCTCGATATTGCTTCTTTCCTTTTCAGTATTGCATTTTATTCCATTTGCCTTTACTTTACATTTTGTATGGCAATCAGTCAATGTGATCGGTTAAGTCAATAAATTAAGAAAAACACCTGTATTACGCCAGTGTAACGCACTTGCAACGCCATCACTCACTCATATGGATCACCAACACCATCACAGAGCCGCAGACCAACTCGTCTGACCGACCATGCTATGACTTGCCATTAACATTGTTGTGCCACAATAGCGGATGGTGACTTTTTTCTACGCGTTTGAGCTGTGTGACAGATGTTGTTGTTGTTCCACACTATGTTGCATATATGACAATATGTATCCGAATAAATTCATCATTCCATTATGCGACACTCCTCAATAGGAATGTGAGGGGTGAGGGGTTGTTATTTAATGTGATTGATACAATTATTATACAATTGATACAATGATTATACAATTATTATGAATGATTTAAAGCAATTGATTCACTTGCGAAACTAACTAATTCCTTTTTCAGAACTTTTTAATCCATTAACCTTAAAACCATTAAAACTTTTGAAAGAGTGCAGAAAAGTGACGAAGTGTTTCATTTGGCTAATATCAAGATTTATCTTTCACATATATTTAAATTTACCTACCACGCACAACAATTTTGTAAGAGAATCTTCGTAAAGTGATAGATACTATTTTTTAAAGCATCGTCTTTATTTAATTTTTTTTTTATGCAACGTAATCATAAATTATCTGAAGAATATGAACATATTTGAACAACTTTTTTAAAGACTACAACGCAAAGTTTGGAACAGTTTATACAGCAGTTTGTTTTTAATACAAAATTCTAAAATTTCTATTAATTTCTAGTTTTAATGGTAGGACTTATAAAATATTTCTTCTGACTATAATATACGTAAAACATAAGTTCTATATCAAAATCATATTTGTTTCGCTTGACCACTGTTCAGCTAATGGCTTTAAACAAGATTGATTAAAGTAGGACAATTTATACGAGTTAATGAAATTATTATAATTTTTGTCATTTGGACATTTCTATATCAAATATCAAATATCAATCAAACTGATAAGTAATTTCTAAAAAATTGTTTGAACTTCCCACAATAATACCTAAATACAGGTATATGTAAAGGGTTATCCATTTTGCGGTTTCAAAAGTAAATGTAAATGAAACACATATAAAATATTTTTTATCATGATATTTCTTTTTTATTATAAAGTTTGAACGTTGACTACATCATTTGAAATACTACATCATTTAAATGACCACCACGCGAATTGTTGCAAGCATCGATTCTTTTGAGGTAATTTTCGACCACTTTTTGACACATATTGGGCGGTATCTCAGCCATAACGTGACGAATGTTGGTTTTTAGGTGCTCAAGAGTTAAAGGTTTATCTGCATAAACACGGTCTTTCGCGTAGCCCCACAAAAAAAAGTCAAGCGGTGTCAAATCGCATGATCTTGGTGGCCACTTGATATCGCCATGACGAGAAATTACGCGGCCAGAAAATTTCTCTTGCAATAAAGCCATATTCGCTCGAGTTGTGTGGCATGTGGCACCGTCTTGTTGAAACCACATATTCTCTAAGTCGTATTCTTCAATAGCAGGCAAAAAAAAGTCGGTTATCATATGACCATAACGCTCCGAATTGACGGTGACAGTCGTTCAAGCACCATTCGACGTATTTACGACGTTGTGAATGGTCAGCTGGCTTCAGTTGTTGTGTGAGCTGGATTTTATATGGATGTAGGTGTAGATCCAAATGCAAAATACGCCATAATGTGCCGTAAGACAATCCTAATTCCTGAGAACGACGAGGAATCGACACATTCGGGTCTTCGGCAACACTTTCTCTTACAGCAGCGATATTTTCGGTGGTACGAGCGAAACGATGATGTACAGGCCTTACAATATCTGTAACCGATCCAGTCTCTTCATATTTCTTCACAATTTTGCCAATTGCTTGCGTAGTTGGACGATTATGTAAACCATAATCTCCTCTTAAAGCACGATATGTGGCTGTGGCAGAATCACCATTTTTGTAGTAGGTTTTTACAATTTTAATGCGTTGTGCGATAGTTAAGCTATCCATTTTCGCAAATGTCAGACTTTGAACTGAAAAAGAAAGAAATTGTTTTAACAACTCAGTTTGACAGATGTCGAATTCTAGCCCTATACTTTTGAAACTGCGAAATGGATAACCCTTTATATAGTTAAATATAAAATTAATCATTAAGGTTAGGTTGAGGTGGCTGTTCGCTTACACGAACTCACTTAGACCAAGAGAGGCCTATTCTGATGCTGCAAGTGGGTTACTCCACTTATGTACTTAAGGAACTAATCCATAAAGGGCTGAATATTAACAGCTGACAGTGAACAGCTTGGTGAGGTCGTGTAAGAAGGGACTAACCAGGTGAGTAATTCTGCGGTGAGCCAGGCTCAGACACTAACACAGAGGGTTCTTCGATGCCGTAGTCATGGCATTAATCAGGTGCCGCTATACCTAACCTATTTGTATGCCTCCCTGTCAGGAAATGCCCCATAATAGTTCCTATCAACATACTAATCGCATGTCTGTTAAGCACTACTAGATCTTTTATTCGGTTTTGGTTCATTACTCCCCGGTCTCGTTTCCAGTCCCCTTGCACCCACATAAGGTGAATGTTCTGCAGCTATGAGCTAGTGATGTATTTTATACTGATTGGCTGTCAGTAAAAATAACGGTATCTTGAAGTGATATGCTTCGCAGAATACCTCTGCTCCTTCTCGTCCGTCAAGTGTGCAGCAGTCGGTGTAGAAGTGGATTGATCCATTGTACGGGATGTTCCCATACTCTTAGTCAGTTTCATCCGAAACGTGTGTGTAAAACTAGTTGTCGAACGTCAACTTTGCCGTTTCAGAGCCAATTGTTGGTGATATAAAGTCATATTAGTCCAGAATTGTTATGTGTAACCGTACTGTTATAATACCATTCTTAAATTGACATGGGTCTAATTGCCGATTGAGCTGCTAGTTGCATCTCCTAGATATCTAAAGGAATCAGATGTAATAGAGACGAAGGTGACAATAATTGAACCTTTTCCACGGAATCCACCAAACGGCGACTCCATACAGTAGTATTGGTTCCACAACCGCTGTGTAGAGCTAGTATACGACACTGAGTCTTATTCCCCAATTTTTTTCTCATTTGCATGAATATAATACAACCTAAGCTTTTCTAACCCGTTCTCCAATGATAATCTAAATTTTTTAAGAAAAAAATAAAAAAAAATTTGTTTGTGAGTTATATTTTCTTTTTCCCAATTATTAAAGCTCATCCATTTTTTATTTGTGGATTGATACACTTAGCTCTAATATCAATACAGCTCACATCGATCCTAACTTATGTCTTTTAGGGGTACTTATAGCTCAGAGATAAGTGGAGGTGGTAAGCATCTTAAATATTGTAAAAAAAATTAGTCGCACCCGTAATGTCACTTCTGCTATACA
Source organism: Megamerina dolium (assembly GCA_963854835.1). Lineage (NCBI taxonomy): Eukaryota > Metazoa > Arthropoda > Insecta > Diptera > Megamerinidae > Megamerina > Megamerina dolium. The sequence continues at coordinate 36,180,010 of OY978526.1, forward strand.
TAATCAGATTGTTTCAACTTAACTTAGCAATTTTTAGAAAAAAACGAGGTGTTCTCATCCGTATCGCTTTTTATTGGTTGATATCTTAAAATAAAGCACTCGTCCCTGACCAAATTTCCACCCAAATATAGTACTCAAGTGTTGAGCATCTAACAATCAACATTTGTATAACATCCTTTTACGTCATTTTACTTTTCTTCATATTTTCTTGAATTTTGACAAATGTCACATCAAAAATCCAGGAAATGCCCATATGAATATTTATTTTTGTATATCTAACAAGTCTAACATTTTCCGTGGTCCGTGGTTGTTGTTCTTGTTGAACTATGGCATGTGTGTGTGTGTGTGAGTGTGTGCGCAAACGATTTCATTCACAAAATAAGTAATTTGTAAAAATTATTACCTTAATAATGGTCACAAAAGAAAAAGCATATTTATCAAAAGTGATTGTTCACATAAGCACACAAACATACACAGCCAAACGAATTTCTCTATCTATTCTATCTCACGAATATATGTGTAGTATGTATGTACGTGTACATATTTGATAATAATATCTATAGATTCTGATATAAGGAACATGCATCATTTCAAATGAAAAAAAAAAATAAATAAATTAAACAAAAAAATATATATATCCAAACAGCGAGTAATGTACAAGTATCTTTAGATTTCTATAATCACATACATATATGCTCATAATATGTGTTTCCCCCGCTATTGAATATGCCACAGTGTATTCGATGGTATGAGTTCGAATGCAAAGGAGATGAGAGAAAAAAAAATGAATATGAAATTTAACAAAAGAAATACAAGATAAAAATAAAAAAAAATGACGACGTTCTAGCTCAGAAGAATAAAAAGATGCAAAGAAATCACAAAGTCATAAGTCCATGTTCACGTTGTCGCAGCAGCAGCAGCAGCAGCACCATCAGCATCAGCATCAGCATCAGCATCAGCATCTTCATTGCTTTTTGACTGGCCGACCAAATAATAAATCTTCTTTATATTGGACTTTTAGGCAATATCAATGAAATTGTATCTCTTTATCCGCATTATTATTATAATATACGGATACGGATACGCAGCGCAGCATAGCACCGCACAGTATAGCTCCCAGCTCCTTAACACTGTCCACGGTCGACGGACCGGTTGGTTGGTGAGTTTTCTGACTGCTTGCAGAGCGATAATTCAAAATACCCATACAAATTCAGATACATATGTAGTTAGAAGAATACACACATATAGCAGACACTAACACACTCACTCATTCACTCACTCCATCTACCAAATTATGAGATATTATTTATATGTATTTTTTCGATTGCTTCTTCTTATTCTTCTACTTTTGCGTGTTCGCTTTAAATACTTCTATTTGATAATGGCCAAAAATATAGAAAAACAACAACAATATAACATATATAGAAAAAAATAAGAACTCATATATCAAGGGGAAGAAAAAAATTCAACAGAAAAAAATTTGAAAAGTTTAACTTCGGTAATACCGAAGTTTAAATACCTTACATAATACCATACTTTCTAAAAAAACCTTTTTGGTTTTATCCGGTAGCGCTCATGTTCAAACACACTATAATATTGATAATACTAATCGTATGTGTGAGCGTAGAGTATAGTCGAGCTCGTAATTCTATATGAGAGACAGTAGTAGCTTTTGCCCAATTACGCCCATTTTAAAACTCGTCCATTTGTTATATAGCGTATACAGCGAAATCATACATACGAAACCATAAATTTGTATTGGAGATAGGCGTGGTTTTTATCTGATTCACGCCATTTTTGGACATATCTATAATCGTATATGCTGAGTTGCAGATTGATATTTTTATACTTTCGAGCGAAAATGCCACATACGTTTGTATAAGAGGTAGGCGTGGTTTTTATCCGATTCAGTCCATTTTCGTATATATCTCTGAATTAATAAGTATAATAGTACAACACCCATTCAACAATATAGTTTTGTATAGAAAGCTGCTGTGATTTTCTACCTATTGCGCCCATTTCTTAGTATTATCCCACCTTGATCAAAAAGTTCCCGGAATAACCACCGTGTGGGGCTCTCATGGTTCCAATTTGTGTTCTGTGTTTTTTGTTAAGTTGGTACATCTGTTGTTGATATTCCCTCTAAATCTTAGCGTCATAGCTTGATGTACCAACTTAACAAAAAAAAAAAAAAAAACAGAACTCAAATTGGAACGATGGGAGCGCCACACGGTGGGTATTCCGGGAGCTTCTTGATGAAGGTGGTATATATATTCCGTTTTAAATAGAACTTTGCATACTGAGTTTTATATTCCTATCTTTATAAGTTCGTCCGAAAAATGTGAATATATACATTCAAGAACATAGTTTTGTATGGAAGGTAGACGTAAATTTTATGCGATATCACCTATTCTTGAACTCCTCAGTTCATTGGTGAAAATAATCTTATGTACTAATTTTTAACGCGATCGTAATATTATTACGTAAGATATCGTGCGCGGAGACAGAAGAATAGACTAACAGAAAGAAATACATTTAAAATTCGACTCCGCATCGACTCGAAACAGACGAACCGACAGACATACATGGCTAAAACGATTCAGATGTTGATTCTGATGACTCTTGTATGCACTTTTCCGTATCTATCATCATTATTTATAGCTGTTACAAACGAAAGCACGCAATCAATACGGACTTGACTTATTGAGTGTAGGGTACACATAAAAATAGAGTTAGAATATTTAAGAAGAGAACAACAACAACGACAACAATAATAGATAATTTCAACGAAATACAAAATAGTGTCAAATAATGTATGTGGTGCTCTAAGGCAATGATGCCCAGCAAAAACTCAAATGGTTCTTTTGGCTCTTTATAACAAATACGAAAGTTCTGTAGCTCTAAAGAGCTAATATTCTTGAATATCGATTAGTTACAAGAAATGATACAGCCAGCCTCAATCGCTTTGGAAGGCTCTGGGAAGGGTCTGGGTTATTGATTGAATTTAAAATGCTCAAATTCTGTGATTTCAATACTTTTATGTACCTTATAACGGGTACATCATTGCATCATTTATGTATTTGTTTTTAGCGCTTTTGGATTTCGTCACGTCATTATTGAATTTCGCATACCTTCATTCAAAGTGTGATATGGTATTTGGCTCCAACTATTTTGTTCTTTAGCAGTTCTACTCCAACGAAACTTCTTCGATGGCAGAAAAAGTTATAAAGTATGGGAGCACAAGTGGTGGTAGAGAATTGGTGTGATAAAAGATAGATTGGTGCACATGGGATATTTATGTGTGAAATATCATTGATACAAGACACAAGCTCTTCGACACTATGGTATGATATGGTATGGTATGGTATCCATAATGACAGAGAAGAGGAAGAGCAACAACAACACCAACAACAACGTAAATTATAAAAAGGACAAACAAAAAAAGAACAGCAACTATAATGGCCAACACGAAAAATTCTTAGACCCAAAGCAGAAAAAGAAATAAATAAAAATTGAAAAATTCGATTTAGTAGAAATCTGTTGTATGAAGAGGGATTGAGAGAGAGGGAGATAGAGGTAAGAAAAAAGTGAGGTAATATTGAAAGACTATTTTGGAAGATGTGCAGTTCGTTTGCTTGAGTGGGTGATTTTGGTAGCACCAATATATTGGATGGGGATGAGTAAAATGCCCAAGCCCTAAAAACTGTACGCATACAAATGTGAGTAACAACAACTGTCGTAGCAAGAAAGTAAAAGCACCAACGCAAAAAAAGAAAAAAATTAAATAGACGACACCCAAAATTCACACAAATCATACAGATAAGAGTACACGCACACGCACACAAAGAAATTTATTTATTTCTTTCGATTTTTGCTGTTGATTGTTCGACGGTTGTTGTTATTATTGTTGGGGTTGATTTCTTGTTCTCCACATTCTTTATTCTTTGTTTGGTTCGTTACGTTTCATCGATATCCTTCAGTATTATTATTTGACTCCCACCACCTCATCCCACCAGTTACCACCAACAAAAGAACTGATTGCCTTTATTCTCTGCCCTAAACGCAACCCGCTTTCCCTTGAGCTTCCACAGAGTATTACCCGATCTCGTTAGTTGCACGCAATATTTAAACATATCGAGCTACTGTACGCATATATGTACATAGTACATATGTAGGTATATCGGTATGTTTGCTACTACCGGAAGCCGATATGCTATGCCATGTGTCGAATGCGTGCGTGCGTGCGTGCGTGTTTGCATGAGCTTAGGCGTGTACTTGTATATGCGTGTGTATTCAGCTCATTTGAAAATGTGTTGCCACATCATATATTACCAAAAACGCCCCCTCCCAACAACTAACCATTCTATGTTTTTTCCATACATTCATACATCCATCCATCCATCCATCCATTTATTGAACTCCATATCGAAGCAATAGAATACATTTTTGTGGGCGTTCATATGAACTATCCCATGGATATGGATGTGTATGTGAGTGTCCTGTTTTAGTCTTGTTGTTCTTTTGCTTTCTTGCATTTTTTCATACGTAATCATATTATTACACGTCAATAGAATGATAGTTTTAGTCACAGCCTGTCGTCTTCTATGTCCATGTACTATGTTGGTGTCATTGAGTGTGCGCTATGGACTATGGACATCATTGGATTATTCATTAAATGCTTTATGCATATATGTATATTTATTCGCATAAAGTGATAAACTAACGTATTTGCTGAATCGACTTAGAGCTACATGATTCTCTTCGTATGTGTGCGTGTGCGAGGATTGAATTACCCAATAGACAAAAACAGAAATGCTTGAAACTGTTACCAGAAAAGCTTATAGGACATCTTCACATAATGCTTTGTATATAGATACCATGCCATGCGAATATTTTTCTTAGATTAAATTAACTGTGTAAAAACGAATTGGCCCAAATCAGATGCCTTTAATAATCAAAGCATTGGTCTTTATTGAAGATAGACACACTATTACACTACAAATTTGTAACATGTCGAGATGCTGCTAGACACTATTTCACTTTCCGATTCGGTGTCTGTGGCTCAGTGAGTTATTATGTTCGGAAGGATCTTTCAGTCGGTTTTTGAATATGTTAGTTCGTTTAAAAGACGACCTATTCTTAAAAAATTCAATGTTGTATCTTAAAATCTGAAACTAAACGTTTCTACACCATTATGTACTATCCAAGAGTTTGCACAAAGTCTCTTCGATTAATATCTTGGAGGCCACTGTCGCAGTATGAAGAGGTTGTTTTCTTGACTGAATTGATTGCTAACAACGGATCAGGGTTTCTTTGTACTACTCACACAGCCTCACGAAAAAAAATGCTTTTCTCAGAAGGCGAGATAAGCATTTTTGTACGTAATTAACGCGATTCCGAGGTTGATTCATCTCTTTCAGGTGGCATTTCGTCCGTAATATCTAAAAAAGTATGATAGTTGACACATTCATTAAAGTACGCCTCCAGAAGGGAAATATTTATTACTGACTCCTCACTATTTTCTAACATACAGAGTTAACCCATAGATCTACGCTTTAGAGGCGCTCCCTAACAAATTTTATATTCCGCTCTTATCGCTCATATGGTGCCCCTGGGAAGGTAAAATATGTGACCAATCCCTATTTTTTCTCAATATTCTTACACCCTAGCTGTGCTTCTCGTGGAGGATTCTATACCAAACTAACTTGATAGCACCTGAAAATGAACAAATATTCAAATAACAGCACCCGAAGCAGTGAAATACATGACCGACCCCCATTAATCCTTCTTTGATATTTCATTTCATAATTTCATAATTGAAGGGCCTTCCCAAGGATAAGAGATTAGTATGTTCGAAAAAAATTTCAAGTACTCAAAGTATAGGTCGGACTATATTATATCTCCACAAAAAAACTATCTGGTATCGGTGGAATCAATAATAAAAAAATGGCCTTACAGTCGGCTGGGGCCGACCAAATTATACCCTGAATATGTAGAGGTATATATAAAAAGTGTGCTCGTATATCCATACTTTTCTTCCACTATTTTGTATAGGAGCTACATTAAGAACCAGGCTACCTCACCAATTTTTGAGGAATAATTTCTGCCTATAATACTAAACTACCTAGGTTGCAATGGGTTGACCTAGGCGTATTATTTAGTAAGTTATGGGTGTTTTAATGTTTAAGATAAATCCGAGATTTTGTACGGAAGCTATATAAAAAGTGGGCGTGGTTTACCTCTTTCTTGTATATCTAACTAATTTTTCAATATCAATCCACTCCTTAAATTTGGTTGTCTTACGCTGAATAGTTCGTAAGTTATAGCGCTATAAATTTTTTTTAATTTTCCAAATTTTATATGGAAGTGCCACATATTTATTTATTTTTATACCCTGCATAATGCAATATGCATGGTATATTCATTTCGGTCAGATGTTTGTGTCCACTTGAAGGAATCTCCGGAGATATAGACATGGATATATATTCGTGATCAGCGTCGATTAAATTTTCGATTTAACGATGTCCGTCCGTCCGTCCGTCCGTCCGTCCGTCCGTCTGTCTGTCACCTGGCTGGTTCGCACGATAACTTGAGTAAATATTGAGTTATTTCGATGAAATTTGGCATAAGTAATCTACGATCCAAGGGTACGGAGGGGATTGATACTGGGCATGATCGGTCAATAACCACGCCCACACCAAGCATTCAAAGCGACTAACCTCGAAATTTTCAAAATCTTTAACTTGCTATAACTCACATAATATACCACTTGGGACAACAATATTTTGCACATAGAGTTATATTATACTACTATATAACCTCGCCAAAAGTGGGTGAGCCACGCCTACTTTCTAGCGTAGCTCCCATACAAAGTGTCTGTACTTCTTTTAAATTGAAACTGCTGTAACTTCTACAATCTTCTGTCTAGAATAACCATAATTGACACTTAGATTAATATGGTAGTCGGAAATAATATGGCAGAAAATCAATGTGCCACGCCCACTCCTTTTTGGGTCTCCCATACAAAGTTGCGGAAATTAAAAAAAAATGTTACCGGTTATAACTTGCAAATTATTCAGCGTAGAATAACGTAGCCAGATTTTTGCCGACTACAATATTAATTTAAGTGTCAATTATGGTTATTCTAGACAGAAGATTGCCGAAGTTACAGCTGTTTCAATTTAAAATTTGTATGGGGGCTACGATAAACAGTGGGCGTGGCGCGCCCATTTCCTGTAAGCCTAATTGCTCGTACAATACTTATCCATATCTTAAATCTCGTTATTCTACGCTAAATGGTTTGTAAGTTATGGAGCTTAAAAGTTTTAGTTTAATTCCCTCGACTTTGTATGGGAGACTCATGAAGGAGTGGGTGTGGCACACTGATTTTCTGACAAATTATTACCGACTACGATATTAATTTAAGTGTCAATTATGGTTATTCTAGACAGAAGATTGCCGAAGTTACAGCTGTTTCAATTTAAAATTTGTATGGCGGCTACGATAAACAGTGGGCGTGGTGCGCCCATTTCCTGTGCGCCTAATTGCTCGTATAATACTAATCCACACGTTAAATCTCGTTATTCTACGCTGAATAGTTTGCAAGTTATAACCGGTAACATTTTTTTTAATTTCCGCAACTGTGTATGGCAGACCCAAAAATAAGTGGGCGTGGCACACTGATTTTCTGCCATATTACTTCTCACTGCCATATTGTTGTCTCAAGTGGTATATTATGTGAGTTATAGCAAATTAAAGATTTTGAAAATTCCGAGGTTAGTCGCTTTGAATGCTTGGTGTGGGCGTGGCTATTGACCGATCATGCCCAATATCAATCCCCTCCGTACCCATGGATCATGGGTTACTTGTGCCAAATTTCGTCGAAATATCTCAATATTTACTCAAGTTATCGTGCGAACCAGCCAGGTGACAGACAGACGGACGGACGGACATCGTTAAATCGAAAATTTAATCGACGCTGATCACGAATATATATCTATGTCTATATCTTCGGAGATTCCTTCAAGTGACCGAAATGAATATACCATGCATATTGCATTATGCAGGGTATAAAAACGTAAATATCGTAGGTAAGCCCCTTTAAGAGGTATAATTGGGGGGTATGTGCTTCCAGAAAAAATATTGAGGATAAATAAAATCAATTTGGCTCCATCGTATATTTGTCTCTTCTGGGGAGATGCTGGATCACTATAACAATGCTTCATATTTCACTATTGTGCAACTTTTTGGGAATGCATCGAAACGTATTTGAATGAATGAACTACATATATCCTTGTATTAGGTTTCCTGCATTAGAAAGTAAGGGTCAAGTGCATCATCGTCTTGTAAATGGGAAAAATTGATACAAATTCATTTCAGGGTGGTTATGGATTAATTTATATTGTATCACCCGGGAACTAGATAATGACACACTTATATTTAACACAAATAAGTGACCATAGAATGTATATCATATAAAACTGCAAAGTAATCCATCACATCTTAGCTACATACATCGGATATATACGAAAGGTAACATGATTATTTCTTAGTTAATCAAATGTTTTTACAAAGCACTGCAGAATCAGTTTATTATTTATATATTTGAGGAACATCTTTATTTCAAGCTTGTTTATGTTTATAGTCGTATGCATAAAATTTGCGCCCTTACTCATTATAAATTAACACAATTACTATCAAGTAGTCATACAACCGTTTTGATTGTAAGCACATCTATGCGTGTTAGTTTGTATGTGTATTCCCTTCGCAGTCTCTTTCTCTTCCTCTATCTCCGCCTATTAATATTGAGGAAGCAACAAGTGTTTCTTTTGGGGAAACGGCGGCTCGAAAGGCTTGCTTGTTTGCTGCCGCCTCTATAAATGACGAGGCAAACGAGTATTTACTCAATAAAAATGGTTTTAACTGCGCGTAATAATCGTAAAATAATCGTAAAAATTCTTTAGCAGACGGTGGTGCGTTACGTACACTCAACAAAACAGGGCAACAGGCCAATGAGTGCAAATTTATATGGATGATGATTACGTTAGAGATGACGATGATGATGATAATGTTGATAATGATTTGAATGCTGCGACGTAAATTGTTGCATTAAAGGTATGTATTTTGGTGTATCAGTCGTCCTTGTTAAGTCATCATTTCATTTTTATTAGCCATAATCAAAAAGATTTTTTCATTCTTATTGTTAGGTAAACAAAACAAGTAGTCTGGCTGATTTGACTCATTTTATGAAATGGAAAGTGATCTGCTGCTGTAGTTAGTATTGTTCGTATTCTATAATGTAGTGCATTTTTATGAGCGTCCTGTTATTGTTCCTATTGTGTTTCCTTACAACGACGACCAACAGCTGCTGCTCAATTTTTTCTTTGTTGACCTAATTACCTCGTCAAAGTGTTTATTCAAAATTAGGCAATTTTCAGACAAAACAAATAAGTAAATATATTGCACCTTTTATAGTGGCAATAATTCGGATGTAACGATTTGTTCGTATACACATACATACGTACAAGTATACAAGTGTACCTATATGGAGCAAGGTCATGTGCGTTATTTGTGATTATTTAGGAGGGCCAAGGTTAATTGAAATAAAGTTGAATGTGTTACGGTATAACGGTAAAAGGAAAGTGCAAGTGTTGTCGCTTGCAGTTGCGAGTCGAAACAAGTATGTATGAACTGTAATGTGCTACATGCGTCTGTGTATGAGTGAAACATTGTCTGCCACCGACAACATCCAAGAACAATTTAGAAAATGATTGTTTACTCTATGTGAGTGTATTTTATAGTATTATGACTGTGGGAAATAGCATATAATTTATGAGATTAATGTGCTCATAAAGTAACGCAGTACGAGTACTTATTCTGGCTACATGGATGCTAATGATGTTGATGGTAATAATGATGTTTAACTAGTCAGAGGTCAATTTAAATGTAACCAAAGATTTTCGAACTCTGCTCTACGCTATACTCAAAAATATCTCGAAGAATGATGGAGGTGGTTTAGATGTTGTCTTGAACGATGGAACGATGTATGGGTTAGTTGATTCGAATTGCTTGAAATGGTTGAACGGAATTGATGGACTCTTTTTATCGTACAATATTGTCAAGCACACAACTAACTATGTACTACATATATATATATATATATATATATATATATATATATATATATATATATATATATATATATATATATATATATATATATATATATATATATATATATCTATATATATATATATATATATATATATATATATATATATATATATATATATATATATATATATATATATATATATTGTAACGAGTATCGATAGTTGATTACTCATCACTATTGTGACTGACTCTATTGGCAGCATCGAAACGAATGTCAACAAAAAGAAATAAGCGATAACCAGAACAAGCCAACGAGAAAGGAAGAGAAGAATCTCGATAAAGGAAGATTCTGGGGTGTTGCCAACAGAGTATAAATAGAGCCAGTGTTGAGAATTGACAATCAATCTACTTCCGAACGTGATTGCGAAAACATTGATACAGAGGCAAAAGTTGCAAGTACATTTAAGTGGTATAGTAAATAGTTGATTGTAAACAGTGTTGATTGTAAATAGGGATTATTAAATAAATAGTTGCTGTATATAGTTGTATAAAATAAGTGTTGCAGTTATCATTAACAGAATCCAGTGATCGAACAAGGTAATTCAAATAGAATTAAACGCTCACAGAATAAAAACGTAACAATTGGTGTCAGAAGTGGGATTCTGTAAAGATGGTGAAAATTGACCAACTAAAAGTGGACCAGCTTAAAAAGCTGTTGGTAGAGATGAATCTATCGTCATCAGATGCAAAGGCGGAACTGCTGGTGAGGCTGAGGAAAGCCATGGAGGCTAAGGGAATTAATGTAGAAGAACATGAGTTCTTTGAGGAAGCCGATATACAAGCAGTTGTGCACGCTGAGGAAGAGAGCAAAATAGATTCGAGTAGTCAACTCATAGATTTCATGAAAACCATGATGCTGCAGCAACAACAACAGCTACAAGAAAATGCGTCTCGCCAAGAAAGCATTATGGGAGAATTCCAGAAAACAATTGACTCCAAGCTTCAAGAACATTCGGCTCGTCAAGAACATGTCATCGAAAAACTACAAAAGGGAATTGAGATTAGATTTCAGGAAATTTCCGGAGCTATTAATGACAAAGTCACAGAGCTGAAAGAACATGTAAGTCACAGAGCTGAAAGAACATGTGGATGATTTGGATGATAAGCTGAAGGAACATGTCGACGACTGGGAAGATAAGTTCGAGAAATTACAGCACGAACTCAATTAACTAAAAATAAATGGACCAGCCACATCAGTGATTAGAGATTCAAGTACAATCAAACTAAAGTCACCAACATTTGACGGAAGCACGCCATTCAATATCTTCAAGCTTCAATTCGAGACAACAGCTTCGAAGAATCAATGGGATGATAGCGACAAGACTGCTGCTTTAATAGTCGCATTAAAAGGTAATGCTTCCGAGGTGTTACAGATGATTCCAGAGAAAGATCGTGGTAGCTATCAGTCACTGATGGACACACTCCAGCGAAAATATGGAAATGAATACAAGAGTCAATTACATCGAGTGGAATTGAGATCGCGAGTGCAACGGAGTAATGAGAGCCTTCAGGAATTCGCTTCCGATATTGAGCGCTTATGTCATCTAGCGTTCTCCGGTAATTCGGAAGAGTTCGTCGAAAAAATAAAAATAGAGGCATTCATAGATGGCATACGTGATGGAGAGACAAAGCGTGCCCTAGTCATGTCACCCAGGAATACTTATGCCGAAACAGTCAGTAGTGCCTTGACGTTTGAAGCCGCCAGTTTCATGTGTCGACCAATGCCACGGGTACGCCAATTAGAAACAGAAACAACAGATCTGGTTGAAGCAGTGCGTCAGGCAGTAAAATCAGTAGTTCAGCCTGAAGGAAGAACAACAGGTCGACGCGAAAACAAGTTTACTGGTAAGTGCTTCATTTGCGACAAACCAGGACACATGGCGCGTGACTGCCGTCTACGACGAAAGCGATCAAGATCGAATTCTCCAGCAAGACAAAATAAGGAGAATAAGATGGATAGCGATCGCTCCACTAACACAAATCCATCGTTAAACTAAATCGAGTCAGTTCAGCGGGGCGTGAACTGACTCCAACAGTGGGTTGCCCCATCATTCACATTTCACAACTACAGCGTGTGCCAAGCAGCTTGACAATTCATGGAAAATTGGACAATATGGAATTCATGTTAACCCTGGATACTGGTGCATCACATTCGATAATCAAGAGCGATTTGGTAAAGAAGTTTGAGCCTTTAATGGGAATAAAATTGCGTACAGCAACGGGTGAGGATGCACAAATTCTGGGCAAGATAAAGAAAAGAGTATCTATTGGAAATTGCACATGGGAACATGAATTCATTGTGGCCGACATCATCGATGACGTAATAATTGGTGTTGATTTTATGATTGACAACGGATTTACGTTAGATTTAAATCAACGGATACTGCGCTATGCAAATGTCGAACTACCATTGAACATCGGTTACAAGTGTAGTGGGAACAACGAGTACTGGCATGTCAACGCCAAGAGGTTCCAGCAAAATCAGAAGCGGTGATATGGGCACAGATGAATGTGGATGATGGGACAGGCAATTTGTGGGTGGTGGAAGCAGATAAAGAAATACAAAATAAAAACATCGTACTTGGTAGGACGTTAGTAGAACCTAAAGAAAATGGAATAGTACCGGTGCGAATATTAAATCCAACTAATACATCTACAGTTGTGAAGAAAGGAATGGTTATTGGTCATTGCCAGGAAGTTACTGCCGTAGTAGACTGCGAAAAGGGTTCGTCGATAAAAAGTGGAAGATCAGGAACTGATAGAGCAGAATTAAAAGCGCAGATGGAAGAATGGGCAGGTGTGCTTACCAACCAGCAAAAAGAAAAGGCTCTACAACTATTGGAGAAGTATAGTTCAATCTTCTCTTCAAATGGAAAAACTGGAGGACGAACAACCATCGTGAAGCATCACATTGACACCGGTGATTCTAGACCAATTCGTCAAACACCACGACGAGTTCCATTGGCCAAAAGAGACGAAGCCATTAAGCTGATTTCCGATATGCAGAAACAAGGTGTTATTGAACCATCAGCGAGTCCATGGAGTTCACCAGTTGTGCTGGTAAAGAAGAAGGATGGAAGTACTCGATTCTGTGTGGATTACAGAAAGCTAAATGATATTACGAAAAAAGACAGCTATCCACTGCCAAGAATCGATGACACTCTGGACACACTATCTGGTGCGAAGTGGTTCTCAACTCTTGATTTGCAAAGTGGCTACTGGCAAGTGGAACTTGGTAAGGAAGACAAAGAGAAAACAGCTTTCAGTATTGGCGATGGTCTATGGCAATTTACAGTCATGCCATTTGGTTTATGCAATGCGCCAGCTACTTTCGAACGTTTGATGGAGCGTGTACTCAGAGGACTACACTGGAAAACGTGCTTGGTGTACCTCGATGACATTATTGTGATGGGAAAAGATTTTAACGACTACCTGGAAAAGTTGAAAGAAGTATTTGAGCGTATACAATCAGCAGGGCTTAAACTGAATATGAAAAAGTGTTCACTCTTCAGGCAAGAAGTTAAATATCTTGGTCATAAAGTAACAACAGAAGGGGTACATACCGACGAGGAGAAAGTAGCAGCAGTTCAAGAATGGCCTATTCCGTCGAATCTTCACGAGCTAAGAAGCTTCCTAGGCTTATGCACCTACTATAGACGATTTGTTCCTGGATTTGCAAACATCGCCAGCAGTCTGCATGAGTTGACAAGAAAGAACAAACCATTTGTGTGGGGCGAGGACCAACAGAAAGCATTCGAACAGCTGAAAGAAAAACTCTGTTCAGCACCAATATTAGCGTATCCAGTACCTGGTCAAAAGTTTGTGTTGGACACAGATGCGAGTGGCTATGGAATAGGTGGTGTGCTCTCTCAGATCATAGATGGGCAAGAAAAAGTAATAGCATACTACAGTAAAATCCTGTCGAAGCCAGAAAGAAATTACTGTGTCACACGAAGAGAGTTGCTCGCAATACTGGAATGTGTAAAGTATTTCCATAAATACTTGTACGGTCAGTCATTTCATCTACGAACTGACCACTCAGCGCTAAGGTGGTTATTGCAATTTAAAAACCCAGAAGGACAATTGGCGCGCTGGATTGAAAGGCTGCAGAGTTATGATTTTACCATCGAACATCGTAAAGGAGGATATCACGGCAACGCGGATGCTCTATCTCGTCGTCCTTGCAAAATGGAATGTAAACATTGTTCTCGAGTGGAAAGCAAGGAGCACATTGTCGACATACGACTTACGAATATATTGCCGGAGGAGTCATGGACCACCGAACGAGTGCAAGAAGATCAGCGGAACGACCCAGATCTCGTAAAGATTATGGAATACAAGGAGCAGGGCATACGTCCAGATTGGCAAGAAATGGCTAATGAGAGTCCAATAGCAAAGGCATACTGGGCGCAGTGGCAAAGCCTGCACTTACGAGACGGATGTTTATTCCGAGAATGGGAAAGTGAGGATGGAAAAATCACTAATGATCTTCTAGTGGTACCCAAGGCGAGAATAAATGAAGTGATAGCTGAGTATCACAATGCCTCCAGTGGAGGGCATTTGGGAATCACCAAAACCGTCGAGAAAATAAAGAAACGATTTTATTGGGTTGGATGTCATGACCATGTCGCTGATTGGATACGGAAGTGTAAGCAATGTGCAATGGCCAAAGGTCCCACTAAGAAAAGTCGTGGTAAGATGCACCAATACACCGTGGGTGCTCCATTTGAGCGAATTGCTATGGAAATAGCTGGACCATTTCCAATAAGCAACGCAGGAAACAAGTATGTTCTGGTGGTTATAGATTACTTCAGTAAATGGCCTGAAGTATACCCCATTCCAAATCAAGAAGCTAGTACAGTTGCGGATGTATTCGTCAACCAATGGATTACTCGTTTTGGTGTACCGATGGAATTACACTCAGACCAAGGTCGAAATATCGAATCAGTTGTATTCCAAGAGATATGCCGTATGCTGGGTATATACAAAACTCGTACAACACCTTTGCATCCACAATCTGATGGCATGGTAGAACGATTTAACCGTACCTTGGAGGAATATTTGAGAAAAGTCGTAGATAAATACCAAAGAGACTGGGATGTACATATACCAATGTTCCTCATGGCATATCGATGCGCACAACATGATACGACGGCTACTACACCGGCAATGGCAATTTTTGGAAACGAGTTAAGACTGCCAGCTGATTTAAAATTTGGAGTTGTAACACCAACGAGATCAACCGAAGGCAATTATACTAGCGAAAAGCGGGAACAGTTGGATGAAGTACATCAGTTCATCAGAGAGCGGTCGCAGATGATAAGCGATAAGATGAAGGCCAGGTATGACTTGAAAGCAAATTCAAAAGGGTTCTATGAAGGAGAGCTTGTAATTCTTCATAATCCTCAACGAAAGAAAGGCCTGTCCCCTAAACTACAGACTCATTGGGAAGGACCATATGAGATTATAGCAAAGATAAATGACGTAGTGTATCGCATTCAACGTGCCTGGAATAAAAGAGCAAAGTTTAAAGTAGTGCACTTGGAGCGACTTGCGCCATATCGAGGGGAAGTATAAAAACTTGTTCGGGACGAACAAGGTTAAGAGGAGGGCAGTGTAACGAGTATCGATAGTTGATTACTCATCACTATTGTGACTGACTCTATTGGCAGCATCGAAACGAATGTCAACAAAAAGAAATAAGCGATAACCAGAACAAGCCAACGAGAAAGGAAGAGAAGAATCTCGATAAAGGAAGATTCTGGGGTGTTGCCAACAGAGTATAAATAGAGCCAGTGTTGAGAATTGACAATCAATCTACTTCCGAACGTGATTGCGAAAACATTGATACAGAGGCAAAAGTTGCAAGTACATTTAAGTGTTATAGTAAATAGTTGATTGTAAACAGTGTTGATTGTAAATAGGGATTATTAAATAAATAGTTGCTGTATATAGTTGTATAAAATAAGTGTTGCAGTTATCATTAACAGAATCCAGTGATCGAACAAGGTAATTCAAATAGAATTAAACGCTCACAGAATAAAAACGTAACAATATATATATATATATATATATATATATATATATATATATATGTGGCACTAAAAGTCCCGAAGGGCTCATTGGCCGAGCTTCTCTTCCATTGCTGTTGTGCGTGTTAAATTTGGACAGTATTAGAAGGGATCTACTTATTTTAGCCGGATCCGAACGGCAGAACCCTTGTGACATCACTTTTTCTGGGCATTGTCACAGAGTTCTTTTAAAAGCTTTTTCATGGCAAGTTGTTACTGTCGGAAGAATTGCCGACAGTAACAACAAGAATGCTTGACGACAGGTGAGTACCGTTCGAAAGAAAAATCTTTTCGATATTAAATTTCTTATGCATGAGCTGGGGATTGAACCACAACCTACAGATCAGAAGGCCAACACACTAACCACTGCTACCGCTCCCAATTTCCTAATATAAGTAGGTCCGATCGAAAATTGTCCAAACTAACACGCTCAAAAAAAGTGCGAAGGAGAGATTCAGGAACTGGAGGAAAAGAGCAATGTATCTTCTTTTCTTCTTTATGTGGCCATAACAACCGAATATTGATTTAGGCCGAAAATAACATGCTTCGCCAGCCATCTCTGTTCTTCTCTAGCTGGCGCCAGTTAGAAATTCCAAGCGCCGGCAGGTTCTCCAGTACTTGCTCCAGGGAAATAAAAGCGACTCTTTTTCAAATTTTTAAATGTCTTTCAAAAGATAAGCAATATTAATTGCTAAATCCCAGTATGTCTGGCTCAAAATGCATCGCCTTACTTTGGCAAAGGCAGGGGAAGCACAGGAGTTACAAATTGTTCAATCGAAGATGCCTGCATGTTGTTCCCATGGACTAAACCCTGTAATTAAACTAATGATGTGTCAATAATCTTTTCTTCCTCGTACTAGGAGGGTAGCTGCTGCTTGCCTGCATGGGATTTTAAGCAAACAATTAGCTGATTTAGACCATCGTTCCTTTCCAATTTTGTTCAATTGGTCTTTGTTCTAGACCAGCATCTCCGGTAAACTCAATTCAATGGATTGCCCTTAGATTCAGAGTTTGTAAGTTCATTAGCTACTTACATTCTTGGATAGTATTTGCAATAGTAAATAAGGTTTCCATTGCTGGGGATTCCAAACTCTTTGAAGTATGGCAAAAACATCCGATAGGAGAATCGTTGTCGAGACTGGTGCCAGCAATCAACCGTAATCAACTGCACCATTTTCGGACTTGGGCTCGTCAGTGATGAAAATGTTTGTCAAGCCTCTAGAGTAGGCTCTGGATTTCATGACTACTCCCTCGCCGGGAAACTGATGTTATACATTCTTGAGGATATGCTTAACGATATGAATACAGTCGATACATTATCTTCATTGATTCTGGTTGTAACAAAATAATCCGTGTAGACAAGTCCAACAAAGCATTAATGCGTACGCATACACTTGCAAATATTACATTAGGTTTAAGACTCTAAGTTTTGATAAAGGCTAGTGGGTATTGCTAAATATATTTTTAGCTCGATTGACCTACACTTTGGTTTGCTAAAGTATGGCTTCTAAGTGGAATGTGATTTTCCTGCAGATTGGCCTATTGTAGTTTCTTAACCTGTATTATAACAAAAATAAACGAAATTCTGCTCAATTAAAGGCAAAACTTTTAATCATTAAATTAATTTATTCGATGTTATTTTTGAATTGTTTTCTTTTTTATTTTGCAAGAACACTCAAGATTAACTAAATTCATATAAAACAAACAACATAATACAACAATAAGGACACTACTATATACCAATAATACAAAAACAAACAAATTCACCCACATATCCATGGATCGGAATGCGAAGCGGAAGAAAGGAATGTAGGAAGGAAAACAAGTTCTCTGAGTTGCCAATTGATTGAAATTGCCATCATAAATATGCGCGAAAGAAAATAATCCCCAAATATACATATTCTCAACACCTCCCTTCGATCGATTACAAGCATTATACGCAGATACAAACTTACACACACACTTTACATGAGTATATTGGCAGTTTGATAAAGTGAAAAAAGATTGGCAACACTTAAATTGAATTGCCATTGATGATACTTAATAATGATGAAATAAAGATGAACGTAAGGGCAGCAGTAGTCGGTAGTACAGGAAAAAGGCAGAAAGAAAGTTTTCTTGTTGATTTGTTGATGAGTAAAGTGATTGGGGTGGTAGCAAATTCAAATCAGCACAAAAATGTACAACAGCCTACAAGAATTAATTTTTTCTATTTTCCTGCTACTTGTTTTTCTTTTTTTTTTGTGTTTTTGCTTTGTAAATTTCCATAGAAAAAATGCTCTATAAACAAACAACAATCAGTAGTAGCAGCACTAATAACAAGTATGAAAAGAAATTCAATGCAAAAAAAAAAACAAAAAAACAAAAAATACAAGCAAATACCGTAACCAACGTAAACAGTTACCGCATTTTCTTCATTTTCTAAATTGTGGGTTGTAGTATGTATGTGTGTGTATGTGTGTGACTTCTAATACAAACTCATATACTCGAAGCATATAACCAACTGTAATAAGAAATGGATGTATTAGAATAAGAAGAAAAGCAAATGGAATGGAATATGAAAACATTTCTTGTGCTGCAAATCCGCTGGGAAAATTATTTTGCTCATTCAATTTTGGAAATGTTTGTCTCAAAATTTGGGTGGGGGGATGCCTAAAGGAAGTATGCAGGGCAAACACCGTACAATAGATATTACAAGAGATAGACAAGCGAAAGACCACAATAGAAAACCAGCATTTTGACTGAGATGAACACAATGCAGAGGAACAACAAAAAGGGCAGAAAAATCTTTTTTTTTTTTTTGCAGTATGAAACAAATGTACAATCTCCCCAGGGACTAACAAACGTAATCGTTTATGGGTGTAAAGTGAAGAGCCAAAGGGGAATCGAAACTGATTGTTTGACTGATTTGTAAAGTGGCGAGTGCGATGTGGTAGTGAGTGAGAAGGGAACAGCAACAGCACAAGTCTAAAGCTTTTCATTTCATTTCTCATTGTTATTTTGATTAGTATTATTGCACCACTTCACATGACAGATGCTGTGACAATTTAATTTATAAAATCATCTTGTAAATTTTGAACGATATCATAATGTGATATAATTTAATTCTCATGTCCATGAGCTGGCTTTTATGCGTCAGAGTAAGAAAAAGCTGTAATATTAAAGTGGAAGTATAACTTTAAAAATTTCATAGATTCTGTGAAAATATTTATGAAAATTATAACGAAAATAGCGGCTTCTGGTCCATTGAAAGAAAAGATTAATATTTAAAAAATTTTTAGTAAATGAGACGCTGATTCAATTACTGTCAGAAATGAGACTAGAATAAAATGTCGGCATAGACTTCGAAGATGTTGTAGTCCTCGGACGAATTGCCAATTGCTTACCGACAATTGGGTGCCGTTCAAGAGAAAATCTTTTTGATATTAAAGTCGCTCACTTTAGCCGGGGATTAAACCCACGAACTACCGATCAGAAGGTCATAACCACTGAGCTACGCCATTCTTTTTTGGCATTACAAAAAATGTTTGCCCGTTGAGTTACTTGAATTTGTAATCGATCCATTCGCAATCTTTTGGATAGAACGCCAACAGTTTAATCCAAACTGCACTGTACTCTAAATCAATAATTGTATGCAATATCCATAAATGGAACGGTTTTATTCTACTCTTTATGTAAAGCTTTCTTAATCAAATATATTCGTGGCATTCGTCATTTTCGAATCAGAACTGCGTATAACAATGACACTATCGAACTTCTGCTAGCATAGTGTTTAAAAAGTCGACAAAGTTTCCTGTGATCTGGCGTTATTGTGACGAAAGACGATGCATCTTTTCAATCAACAAATTATGTATTGTATCTTTCGCTTTCTATTTTGAAATAGAAGAGCAATCAATGGATGCAGATCAAAATAAATGAATATTTTATTAATGTTTCTCATATCAATTCTCAAATATGCCACAACTTCACGGTATGAAAAACAAATTATGTTTACGGTTTAATTTCATGTTTTGGCTTAGATAAATTGTTCGTCACTGTAAACAACACAAATATTGTTCGTACTTCAAAATGTTCTGAGAACGTTTATGCTAAAAAATGTCAAACTTTCCAATGGACAATAAGTTCACACGTGTATCGGGATTTCTCTCCGAAAAATTTTTTTAACGGAACACCGTTAGGTGATGGTTTGAAAAAATGACAAAGTTTTGTCAATTTCTGTATTACTTGAATCACAATATCTCGGGTTCTCCTAGTCCGTTTTAGTTCGTTCTACATCCATTTTATAGATAATTTTACATATTTTAATACTTTCTGAATGCATATTTCAAACGGCTTTTTCATGCCCGTCCCCAGATATAAATGACTTTTCTGACCGCACTAATGAACGCGCAATACATTTTTACAAAACATCACATTATCAAAACAATGGATCGACTTTTTTTAGATTTTATATAATTTTTGTTTACCGCGACCTATATGTGCACCATGCATTCATTTCAAATTCAATATTTTGAGCTACTACAATACTTCACTGTATAAAACGACCGCAGAGTGGTGTCGTCCCATACATTTTTTGAAAAAAATTAGAAGGATTTTACGCAGGGTTTAAATTTTTCGTATGTAAACTTTATGGACATAATCAAGAGAAAAAAAAATAATAACCTCAAAAACGCCTTAAAATGCCATAAAGAGGGCTAAAGGATAAGAATGTTTAATTTTCCATATTTAGAACTTTCGACCGATTTAAAAATGTCCATTTTTTTTTGCCATATCCGTGCGATTTAAAAAAGAAAAACACATATTCATTGAATTGATCAGTGATTGACCAGAGTGAGTTGTATGTTTGTATTGTATTTGAATTGATCAAAATCAAAATGCTCATAGTCTCAAATTCGAATGCACTTTTACATTTACTTACTTTGCAATATCATCCATCAAATTTAGAATTATGCTAATTTAACAGATGTCTTTCAGCAGATGCCAATAATGCTTGCCTTTTATTTATCTTATCAATTTGAGTAAATACATTCCCTACAGGGTGTTGAAAGTGAATTCTTCGTTATAGATGTATTCATTAATTCATTCATTCCACAATCGTCAGAGTAAATACCATATTTTCAGTCGTTTAATTTGATACTCTACAGTCGGTGTATAGATATTGCTAAGACAAGTATTTTACAACTGGTCACTAAGTAAATAGACACTTTCTTCAGAAACACTTATTGAAATCTTTATGAAATCCTTGAAAATTATTTATATTATCAACATCTAATAAGTATGAATTTAACAATCTGCGCTTGCATCTATATTATTATAAGATATTGTAATGCCATTAAGACCGACTGCATGGTTATGCTGAATGTCATTTTATTTTCAAGATCTTTTTTTGTTTGCATTTAAATTGTGTTGCCGACTATGCTTCGTATATTTTATAATATAATCTGTCGATTATTGTAAGTAAGCGATGCTACATACAAGCATGTTGTTGCAGCACAGAACTATATAAGCTTCAAGCTTCAAGTTCTTTATGGGGAACGTTGCAAAGTGAAGCAGCAAGAGGAAAAAAAAAATAAAAGATCAAAGCATCCAACAACAATTTGACTAACAAAGAAGGAAGGTGCATGAATGAAAAAAAAAAAATGAAACCAGAAAACTAAAACAACAAATAGCCAATGGAATGACAACGAATCGATTAAGCCATCACGTAATTTGGAAATCTTAAACGTATTCGACAGACGTACGATCTTCGTATAGTTTTGCATACATTGTTATTGTTGTTGTTGTTTCTGTTGCATGAATGTCAATTTATTGACTAACTAGTAAGCATTGTATTGAATGCATTTTACAGCAACAACAACAAATGTTACTATGCAAAATTAGTTGAAACACGTGCGCACCATCGAAATGGTGATAAGTGAAACGATGCTGAAGGAAGGTAGAAAAATCTGAGGGCGATACGTTCGATCATTAAGATAGCAGCAAGAAATTTTTCACAATTATATTTGGATTATTTTGAAGTGTGTAGTACTACGTCGAGCCTAAATCGATTTTCTATTGAACTCGCCACATAATTAAGTAAGTAGTACTATGTGGAATGAGCCATTTCTTGTTTTAGCATTGTGTTGATGAAGAAAACTTAATCCCATTTTGTCCATTATGAACCCTATAAGTTCTCGAAACTTCTGATGAGAATCCTTTTCATTAGAAGTAACTCAGAGAGCTATTGGGAATGGCTCTCTATTTATATTGATTCAGGCTGTTCTAAACATACTGGCCCGTAGTTATAGTCAATGCTATAATCATTTTTAAGTTAGAATCAGCTTTTTGACAGATTTTTGAATGGAAAGCTTGTAAAGCAAATAAATTCTAATTTTAAGATGATTTTAACTTTACTATAGCTACGGGCAACTGCGTGTATTTAATATAATAAGAACCGGCTCTACGACGGTTTGTTTTCTTATTCTAGTTAATTAGGAACGAATTTAATATTGCAGATTGGATGAAGGGTAGAACATGTGTTTTATCACTTTTACATACCACAATCTTCCACTCTAAGATGGCAAATTTTTTCTCAATTATTTTTCTATGTATGTGAACCACTTATAGGCAAAATTAATAAAATCTACTTTCAGAATGTTCTAAATTTTATAGTCATTGCACTTGGCGTGCCCCTAAAATTAGGTAGTCCTAACAAATGTGTCATATTTTTGGAAGTTTTGGTTTCAAGATGAATAATAATGGATTTGCTCTATCTCCTTCTATTTAAAGTCATATAAAAATTGTGGTGAAGAAAACGCATCTGAAGGATCATTATTGCAGATAAATATTTCCTTTCTATCCATGTCTTTTCAATGTGCTTTCTTTGGCAAAAAAAAATAATTGTTTTAAGAATATTTATTGAAAAGTGAAATAATTCGAAATTTAAAAATATTTCAGCAAAAATAACAAATTTTCTAATGCGAATTCTATTCGGGATATTTTACTAACAATTTAAATAACCGAAAGAAAGAAACCGGTTAACCGAAGTGACATCCCTAATCCATATATTAATGGTTGTGTGACTGTGTGAGTTTTTCTTGTAGCGCCGAATAAAGACACCTGCATACCAGTCAGAGTTTTGTAAAATTCTCATTTTCATGCAACATTAGGCTCACTCATTTTAATTAAGTCCTCAAAGTACCTCATCACAACATCAACAGTCGTCGTCTTCTATGCTGCGATGTACTATATACATATGGTATATTACATGCACTACGTTCCATACGAGCGTATGTGTATGTACAGCCATGACCATACATAGCCCCAAATGTGCACAATGCATGCTTGCAAGCATACATATAGACTATATATGCATATTAAGGCGCGAACATATTTTTTAATAGAAAAAGAGAATATTAAATAAATTTGGCCCAGAAACCATAGGTCTAAAATTAATGTTGGTCCCCACATTTTTTCAAATCAATGTTATTGGTTTTCGTTTAATTTAAGATGTTTTTTTTTTAATTGTTTATCAGACTAATGATATTTTTGGCATGACAAAATGTTGAAGATGTTCATCGTCACTGGTTGTTGTTTTGGAGCCCTTTGCAAATTTGTCTTTGTTTTCCAGAAGTTTTAGTTGAATGCCTATGCAAAGCATTTTGAAAAAAGTGACTCTTACGGACTGGTTTTTGAAAGAATTAAATTTGAAAAAAAAATGTTGTTGAAACAATTTTTTACAGTTTAACTATTATATTCTAAGCATATGGTTTCTTCGGTAAATATACATACATTGATTCAACCATACATCCCTTTTTTGCTATATGATTTGTCAATTTTCTCACTTCAAAACAACTTGACCCACCCTATTGTACATATTGTCAGTCAAAGCTCAACGTTGGCCTCAAGAGCATTCATTGCATCTAAATACGCTCATCATTTTTGATGGAAAATTGCAATAATATTGTTGTTGCTGTTGGTGTTGGCGGCAACAATAAGTAATCATGACATAAATGTGATTTGCAGTCAGAATGGTGAATGACAAATTGAAGTTTCTTAATTTTTGTTTTTGTTTTTTTTTTTTGTTTTTCGTTTTTGTTTAGGATTTATGCCTTTTTTTCTATTCTTCTGCTATATACTCGTATATACATAGAAGTTCATGCTTTATTCCTGCTATTTGCTGTTTCGTTTCCTCCTTCGTTTTCTCCACAGACCACAGGATCCATTACCCAACAGACCATTGGGTAATGCTTGGTAGATATTGGCAGGTCAGAAGGGGAATTCTTAATACATCCAGAAGAATATTCGAAGTGGCTACCACACATGCGATATATCAGTATTGTATAATCTGCGATATTCCGAAAGTTGAGATTTATACCATGAGTCCAACTACGGACAAGGAGAATCCAGTGCAGTGGCGAATGCTTTATGGGCTTTATGGATTTCGTAAGGGCTTTTATTTTCAGTGAAATCCAAACTTTAACCCAATTGGACAGCTTTGACAGCACGTGCACACTGCACCAACATTAAATTCCCGTCGGTGCCTTTTCCAGATAGACCAGCTAGAGGTTACAATATACAAATCAAAATAAAATTAACCTTAGGTTACTTTGATAGGGCACTGTATCATAAAATTCTAAGTTCTATAAAGAAGTAGTAGGGACTCTATTGCATTTAAAAAATGTGAAGTGGACAAAAACTCTAAAAGATGTCTCTCTGAAAATTGTACGAATTGACTGAATTTTATAAACTATGAATTTTTTATAAAGATAGGGGTATTATAGACGTAAAGATTTCATAGATCTCATTTTAGTATTACATTAACACCTATTGTGAGGCAAACTGGGAAGACTTGACTAAGCATCAGATTCGACGATTGGAAAAGGATAAATTACTCCACAGCTCCTCATGAGTGGCTCCTAGTGGAGTGAAATTTATGATAAACCCTCATTTAATTTTTCTTACCAACATTTTTCTCTAATTCACAAAAATTCACCCCTTAATGGAACTGCCCTACAAAATATAATTTTTTATTAAATTTCGTCTTACCTCGCCAAGAACATACAGGGGTAAAGTATATGGTAAGAATCAGTTCATTCTTTTACCACAACATTATACTCGAACATACCTACCATCTTTCTAAATCCCTTATCAAGGTTCCCTTACAAATTGCACCTAAATACACTTGAAAATCGGGAAAGACCGCCGTAACGCCGAGGAATCTCCTTTCGAGAGGTGAAATATCAAGCAGACCGCTTTTAATTTTGCATCCTCAATATATTATCGGAGCATATTTACTTCTCATCTGCATCCTTCTGGGGCTCCATTACAAAATTGATAAATTTATGAAATTAACTCTTAGAGATCCATGGGTATCCGTACAATGATTAAATATATCACCGACCTTCATTCATTTTTATGTACTTTGCATATTTCTGCCCAGTTACTAACTCCATATATCCACTTCTGAAAGGGGCTCTCATACAAAATGAAGGAAAAAATGCATACAACTGAAATGGTTTGCAGGGTTAATTGTAGGTATTAAATTAAATATATGTAGTTGTCGCATTTTTCTTCAACTCTTCTTGAGCATATTGTGAAAAAATAATTTCGAAGAATTTTATTTTATTTGCTGATGATGTTGTTGCTGTTGTGTTGTAATTTTAAAGTAACTTTTCTTAGGGTTTCATTTCATTTGTCTGTTTGTCGTTTTGTTTATTTATTAACAATTGTTTTGTTTGTTTCTTTCAAAGTAAATTGCAAATATGCTTTGGAATTTTTATAGTTTCATTTCATTTTTTCCCCTCCACCTCCCTCCTTTATTATGATTGTTTGTGGTTGTTGTCATAGAAAAATTAGAGAAAACCTACCAAACAGCTATATTGTATATATATATATATATATATATATGTGTGTGTGTGTATTAAATATATACTGGTACCAGCAAAATCAGCATATCGCTGCGGGAACACTTTTTGCATCTCTACTTGAGCTCGAGTGGTGAGTGTGGTTTTGTAAAGTTTTCTAATTAAAATTTTCTATTTGCAGTAGTTGTTGTTGTTTTTGTTGTTGTGACAATTTTATTATGATTTCATTTTGAAACTTGTTGTTTACGCATAAACTCATTTATGTTACGCTTCTTTAGCACTGATTAAATATGTAGGTACTCTCTGGTTAAATAGTCGTGCAACATACGAGTATGTATGGAATTAAATCAAATGATATATGTATAGTATGGTACATATATGCCAAAAGCTTGTATATAATTTACCTATATATTTTATTTGCCTTGTTTTTGTTTTTTTTTTTTTTTGGATAGTACGGATGGATGGACGACCGATTTAAGCAAGTGAAAAGGCAACAAATGTGAATTTTTGAAACGTCTGTTTGTTAAAGAGCTCCATTCAATTTCTTAATGCTCTCGTTGAAGGTATGACGTTTTAAATATTATATAGTTTATACATATAAGAGTATGCATTTATTTTTCAATTTCAATTCAACTAACGTAAGTAGAAGTGGATGCTGCCAGACGTTATTACACGTTTGGGAATTTCTTCATCATATTGTTCAAAAATACTTACCAGCAAGTGAGCAAGCAAATAAGAGAAAAAGTTTGGACTTCTTCTTCTTCTTCTTCTTCTTCTTGTTCAATATGACAGTGGCAGCAGCATCCAATTATTTTTCGATTAGTTGCGCTATCTTCTTGTAGCAGTAGCAACAACAACACTCTTGCACTCAAACCCCCTCCCCCACCCCTATATTTCCCTACTTTCGTTCACATACCGACATGTGTGTGTACGTGCTGGCATGTGTGCGTGCGTGAGGGTGGGGGTTGGAGTTTCAGAGGTTTGCGGCACATAAATATATATCAACATCACCAAATAAATAAATAAAACATACAAAATGGAAATAAATCTACGTGGAAAGCCATAAAGCATTTGAACAAACGAAGGAACTCACGCATATTCACACCAACACGCACACACACACACATACAATTAAATATGTTTTTGGTATATATATTTGTTATATATATTTTTTTCTCTGTTTAGGGTAGATAGGTACGTAATATTACTGCCACCCCATAGCCGCCCGCATAGAACGAACACCGCTGGAGGGAGCATTCTGGGAAGATGCCAGGAACGGTCTCGGTCCTCATCCGTACGCTTCACTAACGTGTGAGTGTAAGTGTGATATATTTCCGAAGATTACTGCCATGTATCTCTAAAAGGATGCTTTATTGTTGTTGGCTTTGGCGGTAAATCGAATTGAAAGCACACAAACAGGCAGGAGACAAACGAAAAGAAAAGAATAGAAAATAAAAAATAAAACATTGGCAGAAACCATTTGCAAGTTGGAAAAGAATAAATAAAACACATTGAGAATAATAATAATAACGGGCTACAACAACAACAACAACAACAGCAATAGTAACAACAAATATAAAAACATATTATATATAAGATGAAACAATAACAACAATGACAGCACAATATATATAGAGGATGTCGAGAAAGAAGCAGCAGCAGCAGATACAAAGATGGAGTAGCAACAGGAGAAGAGCAAGAGAAACGCGAGGAAAATGAAGAAGACCACGAAAACGAAGATATTTTATAGATACTTGTATATGGCAAAAGAATAACAACAGCAACAACAATAAACAACCGACGAATGAATGAAAGGACTCACATCACTCATTCCACTTCCACTTCCGTATCCTTCTTTTCTCGTTGCAACAACAACAACATCGCCAACAGCGGCAATAGCACCAGCAGTGGCAGCAGCGGCAGCAGCAACGAGCAAATGAATTATTACATTGGTGTAGCGCATTTACTTCATCTAAATTCCGCAACAGAAAAGAAGCTTAATCCAAAAAAAAAGGAACAAACAGAAAAAATATTAAACAACGCAAAAGAAAAAAAAAGTTCCATTGCTTTCCAATAACAACGATATGGCAACGTAAGCGAAATGAGCTTGAAGATTTGACACATTGCAATAGAACACGACATAACACGGCCTTCCAAAGTGTGAAAGTTATATTGTATTACAACAACATGAATAACAACAAAATACAACTCAAGCAAAAAAATATATAAACGCTCTGATGGGTGATGAGTTGGTAAATATTGTAGAAAGTCGATAAAGTTGTACGGATTGCACCAGATGTGACCATCGTGGAGGATCGAATAGACGCTTCAAGTTAAAGTCAATTTCTGGAAAAGTATCGAACAATAATGGTGTGAGTTTGATAAATATTAAAGCAAATACATACAATTCCAATCCAATTTGTTCTAATTTAAATTAAACTATACCGTGTCTTCCTCGGACGAACCATCACAAAGTCTTTTCATGGACTCTTACGTAGTCGTCAAAGAGTATATAATTGTCTTTATTTCCTATTATTTTTTATCACATCATATTCTATGCGAATATTCGAATCATTGTGAGACGCAATTTTATTTTTCCCAATTCTATCTAATGAACTGGTGAACTATCGAATATGTGTGGTAGGGGAGACTGAAGAAACTCCACCAGATGTTCACATCAATTTATATTGAGTACGACAAAAGTATTATTTATTGCAATGCAAAAACATTGAAATACAAGGTGTGACAATTATGTATTAAGACTCGAACCATATTTCAGCAACCAAGTGCGCCATCATGCGTTTTGAAGCTTAAACCTTTCTCTACTAACTGTCAAAATTTCATGGTATTTGGTTGACATTTAATGTTTATTGACATTCATTTTACAAAACACGTGTTCGTTTGATGTTGAAATTTTTATATGTAGCAAAGAGCGGTCATTAAATTCCACGCAAAAATTTGTAAAAGTGCATCGGAAACATTCGGAATGATGCAGCAAGCATATGGCGATGCTTGTTTATTTAGATCAAATGTTTTTATATAGCATAAACAGTTTATGGATGGCAGAGAGTCGCTGGAAGATGAAATAAAAGAAGGAAGGCCAATTTCAGTGCAGACGCCGGAAGATATCCAGAAAGTTCGTGATTTTATTACAGAAGACCGCAATGCTTCAGTGAAAATGATGGAAGAGGCCTTAAACATCAACAGAGAAACTATCCGACTCATTCTTCACGAGGATTTGGGCAAAACGAAGGTCTGCACGAGATTTGCTCCACACACATTGACCGAGGACCAAAAATGAGCGAGAGTTAGTCATTCTAGAGAGCTGCAGCTGCAACATGGTGTTTCCAATATGCTCCAGAAACCAAGCGTCAAAGTGTGGAATGGAAATCAAAAAACTCACCACAAGCCAAAAAAACACGAAAAGTTCCATAAAAAATCAAAACAATGCTCATCACATTCTTCGATAGCAAAGAAGCTTTGAAGCGTTTGATGTCCAGAATCCGTCGTGTTCGACCAGAACACCGCGATCCAAAAACTTGGTCTCTGTTGTACGATAATGCACCGAGTCACACAGCACTCATTGTTCATAAATTTTTGGCTCGGAATCAGGTCTGTGTGTCGAATCACTCGCCGTATTCACCTGATTTGGCACCATGCGACTTCTTATTGTTCCCAAAACTGAAATGGAAGTTGAAAGGATGACATTTTTTTATGACATTCAGACCATACAACGGGCTTCGGGCCTTTGATCTACAGATCCGACCTTGATATTAATTATATCAAAGATTACAATTATTTATTGATTTTCCATGGAAACCCCTTGAAGTTAGGCAGTTAGCACCCTCAAGAAAAATGTCGGCTAGCTTAAATGTATGTTGGTTAGTAATATGTTTGATGCCAGGGAAAACCAGCGAACGGTGTGAGTCAATTTTATGACACATTAATTTTGTACGGATCCCCTTTCAATGGTGAAGATATGTAGCTGGTAATGAATAAAAATGAATTTATATAATTAATGAAAAAAAAATCGACACCATTTATTATCATCACTGTCTTATAATTTTTTGATCCCACTTATAAGCACTAATAAATTTGTTTTACAATTTTCAAAAACCAGTTCGATTTTCACCAATTCAATCAAGTCTCCCCAGTTTTCTCAGAAATTTTAATATCACACTATTGTGCCAGTTTATATTTTGTCAATAATTAAGTGACTAGTCCCATCGACGGAAAGCATCTAGTTAGATACTCGGCGGTCTATATAAGGGGGGTTTTTCCTAGGAATGTGTTGTCAAAAAATTTCGTTCTGAATTATCTACACGATATTTCCAGAAATTATTAAGATTCCAATGAATTTTAAAATGAATGGCTATAGAATGTCGTAAGAGAATTTAGAGTGATGCCATACAAAGCTGGAGAGTACAATGAAGGACACAGAGAAAGACTCGATTTAAAGAAACTGTTCAAAGGCGTTGCCTTACAATTAGAATTACTAATTAACTTAAGTATACCTATATTAAATTACTTTCAACTAAGTTTTCACTTCTTTTCTATACATTACTTACTTCCTCTATACGACGAAGTTAGTAACGCCTTCGTTAGCTTCTTTTTCAAAATCACACCATCACAATAAGTTTGTCACGAATTGTGAAACTTCTTGAAATATATAAACTTTAATATGCTCTCATTTGTAATTTCATCATTTCTTCGTTAGCAAATGTTCTCGGACTTACACAGTAACTTGGTAGCTGCTGGTTGCCGGTTGCTTTTCTTAATTTCATGCAGTGGCTTTCATTTCAACACATTCTTCTTTTTGTTGTATTTGCTTTTCTTTTTTCTCTACATCGTCTTATTTTCTTTATGTCAATTTAAGTGGGCGATATAAGTGGAATGGGTAGAAGTCCGTTTGAACCACTTCAGAATATACACACAACCACACACACACACTGGCTTTTCTTGTGCAGAAGATGAATGTGCTTCAGCTTTATAAATATGTATGTATAGGATGCCATATATTAAAACCAACTCGAAGAGTAAGAACTAATTTCGAAAAAACACCAACAAAACAAAAAAAAAGGAAATAAATAAATAAAAGGAACAAAAGGGAAAAAAGGACCACTGCTATTGTAGATGCTGTGGCAAGCGGGACAAATGGACTGAGGGAGTTGGTGGGTGGTTGTAGGGTGCTTGCTGTTTACTGTTCAATGCCTCAAGCTCTAATGCTAGTTGGCTGTGATGGCGCAAATGCCATAGATGACGATGGATGGCGATAAAATGGCAGCATGAGGGTAATTTAACACAACAAAACGCAATAAAACATTTTGTGGCAACATGAAGATGCGATGCGAACAACAGATGCCGATTAAAGGTGCACACAAATACTCACAACATTAATATACATATATTAAGAAGCACAAAAAAAAAAATTAGAAAAGTTATGCATCTAGATGGTGGTTTCGAAGAGTAGCTATTCCATCCATTTAAATACACTAGTAATTATGGAGCTAAATTATATTAAAATCTAAGGTATGCTACTGTTGCGGTAAGTAACCTAAATTCAACTCTTATCGGTTTATTGGATGTGAAAAGGAGTTGCCACAATATATTCAAACATTGAAATTGTCATATAGTAATTTTTTTCTCATTTATAATTTTTATTAAAAATAAAATTTTAAAAATAATGATAGCAAATTAAATATTATTATATATTAAAGTGTTTCATTTATGTTCATAAAGTCTTTCATTTATTCATGTTCACCAGTAGCTCAACCATCATCCCAGGAATCAAAGTTAATCATTCAGCAAAACCAAAGAGACGCAAACAAACAAAAAATATGTAATTATTATTTTAACGATACTTGCGATTAATCAACCAATACATATGGTGACAATGATGCTGTGGTGACAACAGCAATAATTACAATTGCAATTGTTCTACACATTTCATGATCCGTGTGTTTGATGCGGTCGATGGTGAGTGTGAATAATAAAATCTTCATTTTTCGAATAAATAAATTGCATTAAAAAATTCATTCACAAACGAATGCGGGAATAAATTGCTATCGGATGGTTGTCGTAGGCATTGCGCATCCTATGGGTGAGAATGGGTGAATGGATGGGTGGTAGTGCGTGGAAGTGTCGCTGATGACAACTGGAAGTACGCTCGACTGAATATTATCTGTTTAAAATTTTGAATTATTTCACAAATTCATTGTCGTCGTCGTCGTCGTCGTCGTCGTAGTCGTTTATGAATTTAAATGAGTGGCATTGTATTCATAGCCACTAACAATTGCATGGATAGGAGTGTTTGTATGAAGGATGTGTGGGCGGGCTGGTGGAGGATAAAAACACAAACGAGGAAGCCACAGAAATTTGTATATTTCGAAATTATGATTTTCAAATAATTTCCATGGCTTTTTTGCTCATTACAATTCATTTTACGGTGGGCAGCAGGTGTCCCCTTCGAGAAATGCAAACAAAAAAAAGAAGTAATATTCACACGAGTATTTTTTAATTAATCGAAAATTCCACCGCCTATATGAATGTATGGGTGTAATTGTGTGGTTTTTACACATTTCCATCACGCCAACCATATCCTTTGCCTTGCCATTGTTATTTCAACTATTAGTATGCATACGAATATACTGGCCACTGACCACTTTCAAACACATTTAATTTTTTCGGTACATTTCGCATGTCGCATTTCGTACACATTCATTAATTCAGTCCATTCATTCATTTCTCATTCAACTTTGAAAACAATGGAAACGAAATGAAAAATGCCAAGAATTTTCATGTCACGCTTAATCTGCTCGGCTTTTGGTAGTCCCATTTGGCTATTGCCATTGTTTTACATACTCATATGTACATACATCTGCTTTAACAGCGAGCTAATGCATTTAAACATGTATATTTTTACCTTATTCATGATTTTCATGTACATACAATCAGTTGAATGATAAAACTTTTAAGTCCATTGATATGAGTATCGTATTAGTCAGTTTGCCCTCTATACAATTTTCAATGCAATTCTAATGTTATGTTTTCTGTATATTGTGTCGTTGTAGTCGCTGTTGTTTTAGTGGTACATTTAGATGTTATTCAACATAATTATGTATTTTCCTCTATAATTCAATTACATTATTCACACAATTTTCGACGCATAAACATGACTAATATTCATGTATATCTGATACATGTGTAGACGAACTCCACAGTGGTAGACCATGACTAGGAAATCTCTCATCAAATCTCATAAGTTTTTAAATGATATGGTAATATTGTAGACCTGTCTATAGCAAGTGGATCTAAAAGGATTAGAAATGGACAAGAAAAATATCATATGTGAAATAGGAAGCAAAACTTATGCTCGGATTGAGGAAATATGTAGGTTTCAAATCCACTACTTATTTGAGAGCTTCCATTTCATCACAATTTTGATGTCGGTGATCATTACATTTTCTTCTCAGACCTTATTGACCTTCGAGATCAAATTCGGGAAGTTCACTCACTAACTCAGAGATTAAGCACTGAACAAGTTTTGGAACCTATGCTTTTAAAATATTTTACTAAACTTATAAACAAGGATTCTACAGGCGATCAAATTTATATTTCAAATTATATATTATATCGCAATTGCAAATTATTGCAATTGCGATATAATTTGCAATTTTGGCTGTTTTTAGTTTGAACACACAAATTCATTTTAATGGTGCGGCGTGCTCTTAAGGGAGAATAGGGTAAAACAAATTTTTAAAAATCTCAAGAATGTTGTTTAAATTTCAAGTCAAGCGGAGCAAAATTGACAAAGTTATCACTATTTTTATACCTGTCGGATCAACTGACTCCATGCGTATAGGCCGAGCAGAGCAGGAAGCTGAAAAACAAAGGAAAGAAAGTAGAATTCAGACAAAGCAAAAAGTTGCTTTAGACATCATGGATGATTGCAACATTCTTTATGTACCTGGCATCGATGATTCAGTGTGAGGTAAGGTGATAGAACTTGCTTATGAACGTTTCATCACAAATTTTTTAGTGTTCAAAACTTTAAAACGTTTTTCCCACAACTCACGTTTTCAAAGTCGGTGGCCCTCATAACTTCAAAACTACTGCACCGATCGTTTTGAAATTTTGATCACTATTTCTGTACATAATTTACGATGTAACGCAAAGTTTTCAAATTTGTTAATATTTTTCATTTTACAATAACAAATTAACCGATTTTTTCTCAAAAAAACCAAGTTCTTTTCTTCAAAGTGTTCTCAAAAAGTGAAAAATTGAAAATTCGAAAAACCCCCCAGCGTTACCTAGGCAAAGCGTTTTTCTAACGATATAATTTTGATTTTTTGATTTCAGATAATCCAGCACCGATTTATGAGGGGCACCACAATTTAGCTTTTTCCCGTGACTTCAGAATAATTGTTGCCATTGGCGTATTTTTAAATATTTCTCCATGAAAATTTTACACTAGATTTTACAAGAGATTTTAACTGTTTCATAAAAAAAAACACAAAAATGTGCCTTTTTTTACACGAATTAATCCTATTCCTCCCTTAATGCAAGCGTTTATAGTTGTACAATATATTTTAAATGATTTTCAACAGACGCCGTTAGTAATATTAATATAAATTGCATTGGATAATGTGGCAACTATCTTCATGTTGATGGTATGTGTATTCTTTCCAAGTGTGAACAACATATTTTTTTTAGCTCCGACTATGTCAACTTTTGTGCCTACAAAACCCCATTCACGGGAAGCTTTGCTTTTTTGTTTTCATCTGAAGAACAACACAGCGGAAAGTCATCCTGTGTGAGGCTTATGAAGAACATGCTGCATCAATGTCTGAAATGCTGCTTCAACGGTACAAAAGGAAGTCTTTTTTGCATAGTATCGTTACTAACGGCGAAAAAAGGATCTATTACGACAAACCTAAGAGAAAAAAATCAACCAATTCGACTTCAAGATCGAATATCCATAGATCGAAGATGATGTTGTGTATTTGATGGGACCAGAAGCGTATGGTGTGTTATGATCTGGTAAAACCGGATGAAAACAGTAATGGGGGACGCTACTGACAGCAGCTCATTAAATTGAAACGAACATTAGACCAAAATGGCAGAACTTGGCGACCAAACACGCGTCATTAATTTTCCATCATGACAATGCTAGAAAAGTAGCGTATGGGAAGTCCGCCGTATAGCTCAGACATTGCCCCCTCTGACTACCGCTTGTTGCGATCGCATTGGAGCCTTCCTTGCCTTGTGCGGAATATGCCTCATTTCAATCGAAGATAATTGGGCCATAGCCTCAAAGATGAGCGGTTCTATTGGGATGAAATTCATGCGCTCCCTTAAAGGCGGAAAAAAGTTGAAGCATCCGAAAGTAAAATATTTTAAATAAAAAATATTGTAGCAATTTTTCAAAATAAAGCCTGAAAGTCAAGAAAATAACATTTTAAATGGCTTAAATTTAACATTTCTTTCTTTAGACAGTTTGATTCCCAAACATAAGCAAAAAATTGTCCGATTTTATCGACGAATAACCTCACTTTACTTAAATGGCTCTCAGACATTTTGGAAATTTCAATTCAATATGATCTCTCGTATAAGATTTCATAAATTGTAGGTATATTTATCAATTCAACTGAACAAGTTAAAATGAAGACAAATTGGACAAATAAATTACATTTTGGAAAAGAACCCCTTTACTCACATTTTATCTACCAGTGACAAAGCTGGACACCAATTGCAACATAAAGCAAGTAAGAAAACTAAAGTCGGTCTACACTGACTTAGTTATTATTTAATCGCTATATTAACGTTTATATCTCTCAGTTGATCAGAGACAACATTTGTAGATAAAATTTGTCATGCAAACCACCCAGACGACAGACAGACTGTTAGACGGATGAACATATTTAAACCGACAAAGAAGTTGACACTCATCGTTGAGCTGGCGGTTTTAGTACATGCTGATAGAAAAAGGGCTTCAAAATTATTACGAATTGGTACTGAATTAAAAAACATATTTGGCTTTGCATTTTTGAAATTCATATCTATATAAGCTTTTTATATATCCTGGTATTACCTTGAAATCATTATAAGCATCTGACCAAAATGAATATACCCTCGCTCTTGAGTGCAGGGTAAACCAAAGCAAAACCAAAGTACAAATGATGAACAGAAAATAGTATAATGTAATAGGCAGACGGCAATATGTTGCCTCAGGCAACGTGCCATGTATCCAAAAAATTCCAACATGATGCACGTGGCAACCCCATAGTGGATGTGGCGGCTTACTCCATTCACAATCGTAATACAAAGCATGATATCTACAAATACGACTAGCATCGAATATAACAACGTCGAATGAAGAAGTTATGGCAAATTCGAAATGTCACAGCTGTGCCTGTACCAACGAATAACGCTGGAAGCATAGACAAATATAATCTCCTTGTCATAGAAACGTATCGTTGAACAACAAGCACATAATATGGTGACATTTGGTCGATACGCGCTTTAACCTTAATTTAGTGCTGATGCTGCTACTGTTGTTTGAATACTTTTATTTGTTGGACATTTACCTACAGTTCCTGAGTAAATCTATTATATATCCTCGTGACCAGTTAATATCTCTGTCTACGCCATGTCATATGACCAGTGTTAATTTGAAGTTTATGGTGGATATAGCACCAGTATCAATGTCTTAATGTATGCTTGTTCTTGTATTTATGAATCGCTTATGTATAAAAATGACTCCAATTGAAGTCTACCGACGCCGTCGCGCATATGCAAAAAAAAAAAAAAATAAAATAAAAAATATGTAGTTAAATAGATATGAGTCACTTATAAGCCCCGAAGGTCTCTTTGGTCGAGCTTCTGCTCCGGTACTGTTGTGCCTGTTAAATTCTGGACAGTATTAGTAAAGGCCTACCTATTTTCTCTTGTGACCTCACTATATCACAGAGCTTTATCACAGAGTTCTTTTAAAAGCTTGCCGACACGTGGGCACCGTCCGAAAATCTTTTCGTTATTAAATTTATGCTTCAGCCGGTCATTGAACCCACGACCAACATTTCAGAAAGCCAACGTACTAACGAGCTATGGCACCGACATATGGAGACAAAGTAAGAAAAATGCGTTGTTCCTTTCGGTCATCAATCATCAAAGGTATCTAACATATGGTGTTATTTTTTCGAGTGCAAGAACTTCTGATTGGAACAACCCTCTAGGCAGTTTTTAGCTTCAAAAATGATACATTATAATTTGTCATTTCTTCAAGGAAAGACTCACGTCCCAAACACGCTGTCAAATTGTTCAAATTGACTTTGAACATTGTTCATTTCGCATAGGACGAATGAAATGCAGTTTAATGAAAACTGTGTATCACTACTTAGATCTGTCAATAGTCCTCCGAGGTAATATGAATTTTTTCTTCTGTGGCCATGCAAAGACGCGGACGTCCTGTCGAATTTGGTGAGGATAAATTAAAAGAACTAGTGGAAACAGACCCGCGTACAACTGTTCGAGAGCTTGTGGAGGATTTTGGCGTAAACACAATGAGGACATCTGCTAGTCATCTCTAGTCATGATCATGATCTCTGTTTGGTGGTCTGCTGCTGATCTCATGAATCACACCTTCCTGAATCTAGACGAAGCCATTACGGCAAATGAGTTCATATTGATGAAATGCAACAGCAGCTTTTACGTATCTCCATGGAATTAGTCAACAGAAAGGGACTAATTCCATTTCACGTTCGATCACAAGTTTCGACGATGACGCAATAAAAGCTGTATGAATTGGGCTATGATGCTCTCGGTGCTCTTGATGCTCTCTTCTTTTTTTGGACATTTTAAATATATGAGTTGAAAACGCTTGAAAGGGTTGTGAAATTTTGAACTAGCGGCACCTTCGAGACAACCACGGTGGCCATATGCCCGTAATCAAATTTAAACTTAAAAAAATAATTTTTTTAAATAAAATTATCTTACTTACTTATTTACTTAGCTACGTGGACATTACAAAGAATAACCGATTTAGGCCGAATACAGCATGCTTCGCCAGCCAACTCTTTCCTTCGCTAGGTGATACCAGTTAGAAATACCAAGCGCTGGCAAGTTCTCCAGTACTTGGTCTTTCCACAATAGGTTAGTTCTGTCTCTTCTGCGTCGTCCACCAGCCTTATATAACACCTTCTTAGCCGGAGCGTGTTCTTCCATTTGCTCGACATGACCTAGCCAGCGCAGCCGCTGTATTTTAAGACGCTTTACTATTATCACTACTATTATTAACAATTATCACGCTCTTTAAAGATATATAGTTTATAGTTTGTTCTCACTTTTTAAATACTTCTAAATATTTTTCACTTAAAATCTCATTATGAACTTCACGTGGTGCGTAATTCTGGGAAAAGTACAAGCAAAATAGTTCGCTGTGTACCAACAATCCGTCGACGATATGTGTAAAACAAGGCTGGCAGTGATGAGGTTAATATTTTTACGAAGCTGGTACATATTTTCAAATCAAACCGAAAGGAGGTGCATTTCATTTGAAACGTAGAGCTTCCTTTGATATTTATACTTCTGTTCATCTGCACATTTGATTTTCGCTATACGTCTTAGCAATTCTTTATGTACCATCTTCAAAGTAAGGTCAATCTTCTCTTTCAGATTTGTTTTGTTTGAACAGAGCTGGAATATACAATATATAATTCCTTCTATGACACATCGTCTTCAGAGCTTTGTTAATCAACTTTTGCGAACGCTTTTTTATGACAGCTTTATTACTTTAAAAGTTTCGCCGCTAGGTGTCGCCAAATTTGCACACTAAAAATGCCTAAAAATTGGACTTCACCAATCAAAAGTTAATACTTGTAAATATAATACTCAGTGTCTACTTCAGTATACTGATGGATATATTAAAGATGACTAATTTCTTAAAGTGTGTGTACACACACATAAACGTTAATTTTGGAAATTTCTATATGAATTT
Organism: Megamerina dolium; assembly: GCA_963854835.1. Taxonomy (NCBI): domain Eukaryota; kingdom Metazoa; phylum Arthropoda; class Insecta; order Diptera; family Megamerinidae; genus Megamerina; species Megamerina dolium. The sequence goes on from OY978526.1 coordinate 36,219,093, forward strand.
CATGTTTTGATTATTTTGTTTTCTTCCATTTTTTAGACTTCTGTGAAATATATACATATATACAATATATGTATACGGTGCAAGCAAAAGGACAGTGTTGTAATTTATCGTTTGAAAATGTTTTGTCGAAAATAACACTAACAACGACGAGAATAATGAAAACAACAGCGACAACTACAAGCGAATTAAAGTTTAGTTGATTTGAATTATCGCTCACACATGAGTAGAACGTCGTCGTCGTTGTTGTTAGTATTGCTATTGCAGCATATGTGTTGCATATGTTCATTGCTACTCGTACTATACAATATTAACACACGCTCGCGCGTTCACACACACACACATACAATCCAAAAATAGTGGAAAATACATGTTTCGATTTTTTTTTCTGGCATTGCAGTGGATCACACCCATATGTAGTTGTATGTGTGAACATATAAGAACAACAGCAACAGCAGCACTCGAAACAAATGCTGCAACAAACTTGTTGCGAGGTGTTGAAAAGTGTTAACATAATAAATAATAAACGCTAAGTACATGCAAACAAACATTCCATTTGTGTGTATTGCCTTAAGAATAGTCTTGCAACGTGCAATGTGCAACATGCAATACTTAATAGCAACAAGAACAAGTGGCCAATATACGAACACATACCTGTTTAGGTACTATATAAACTATTTATGTGTGTGGTAGTTAGACGGTGAACGAAAGAATGGAATACGATGGAATGATGGTGTTGGTATTATTCTTAAATATAATAGTATTGTTGTTGTTAGTGTGGTAAAGGATTATAGCCACGGCAACAAAGAGCGAACAATAACAATAACAATAGGAATGACATTTGTGATGCTCAAGCGTATGTGCCTATATGGAATGCGGACTATTTTATATTATAATGATATTCATTTGCACATGAGTGTGTGTGTGTGTGTGTGTGTGTGAGTAGCATACAAATCTGTTTACTTAAGCCATTTGATATTTTGCCGCAATGCATTACAATTATTTTCTAGAGCTTCTCACTATCCATTGTACATTCACGTCGTGTCTCTCCTTCTCCTTTCAACGTCCACTATGAAAGGAGCCAATGAAAATTATTACAGTTGTAATGAATAAAATCGAATAAGTGTATTTCATTGCATCAATAATTTCTTCTTACAACAACAATAATACCTATCTAATGCCAAATACTTATGTATAATGAATGGTACCCGTACCCACAGTGCTATGTACTTTATACATATATGCAAGTAGTTGAAAGGTAGGCAGGCAAGGACTCACACACATACATATATAAATGAAAAAATAAAAAAAAAGATGTGAATATTTCGATGGTGTTGCCAATGTCATCAACAACAGATAAAAAATCCATTAAAATAAAAAATATGATAAGAAGTAGGATGATGATAATGACGATGATAATAATGATGACGACGATGATGATGATAATGATAAAAAGGAAATGGCGCATAGAGTAGGGGTAAGAAAGGCCGTAAGAAGGCATTTTTAAGTTCCATTTATTGTTGATGGATTATGGGGTGAGTAGAGTACGACCAAAACGATCTATAGAAAAGAGCACCAAACAAGACAAAAAAAAAAGAACGTCACAACAACAATGTTAAATATATATTTTACCATGCCATAAATAACCTCTCTGGGCTATAAGGATATCATTATAAGACGTCAAGCAAGCAACAACAACAACAATAACAACAGCAACCAATAATAACAGCGAAAAAAGGACTTTGCATGCTTTCACTTTTGCTGGTATTTGTTGTTGTTCTTATGTTGACGTTTTTCTTTTTTGTTTCTTCTTCTTCTTCTTCTTCTTGCTTCGTTGTTTGGTTGCATACGTTTTTGCCAAAACTTCTCTACAATGCTATCAACTTTACAAGTATATGATGCCGCTTTTGTTGTTGCTATTATATTATGCCTCATAGAAGAAAATATGTTCATATACATAACTACGTCCAGGGTCGAAATGAGGTATTTGAGCGCCCTGTTCGAGAGATTATTCTGCTTTCAGAAGCATAATGATCTATGAATATGGAGCGAAAGTATAACTGAAATTATGACGAATTGTATAATATTTGTCGGGCTATTATGCTCATAAGTTTCGGCAAATATCTTAAAGACGGTTGTGCATTTTGTCATATTTTCTATCAACAAAGTGTAGCTCGATTCAAAATAAAGCTACCCTGTGAACATAAAACCTCATATAAATTGTAGATTAATCAAAACAGATCCGAGAAACATCGCATCTCGCATAAGAAAAAAAAACAATATTAATAATAAAAATAAAATAAAAATAGAGTGCGAGATTAATCGCATTATGCTAAAATTTTCCACCATCACCCTCAAGTTTGTTTCTAACCTAAAACCCTTAATTTTTTCGGCTAGTTTTTTTGAGGTTTTTGAGGTTAGAAAGAAACCTTAGTATGGTGGCAGTAATTCAACCTCGGATTCAAATTCAGCGTCCGTAAAATATGACTTGGATTTGGATTCAGCAACAATGAAATATTCAGAATATATGAAGAAAGTAATGCGAAATATTCAACCATTTCCGAAATATAAAATTGAATCTGGAGAAATCGGACAAAAACCATTAAGGAGAGTTTTTGTATCACAGAATTGTTCGAATGGATGTTGGACTTTAATTTGGTCTACAAAAATGAAGAAATATCCAAACATTTTCCATATATTGAGTTTTATATGACTATAAGTGGAAAAAAAAAAGATTTGGAAATTTTTTCCCTTTCGTCTTCATTTTAAGTATATTTGAATGGGGGTTTTGAAATCACGGCCAATTGTTTCACAATGTAAAATTCAATGCAGCTTGTATTTGTATTAGAATACTTACTTACTTACTTACTTACTTATGTGGTCATAACAACCGAATATCGATTTAGGCCGAATATAATATGCTTCGCTAGCCATCTCTGTTCTTCGCTAGCTGGCGCCAGTTAGAAATTCCAAGAGCCGTCAGGTTCTCCAGTACTTGGTCTTTCCACCGAAGGTGAGGTCTTTCTCTTCTGCGTCGTCCTCCAGCGGGTTCAGAATATAACACCTTCTTAGCTGGAGCGTGTTCTTCCATTCGCTCGACATGACCTAGCCAGCGCAGCCGCTGGATTTTGATGCGCTTTACTATGTCAATATCGGCATACAGCTCGTACAGCTCATGGTTGTACCTTATTCGGTATTCGCCACCAACGCAAATAGGTCCAAAGATCTTACGTAGGACTTTTCTCTCGAAAACCCCAAGCATTCACTCATCCGAGGTGGAAATTGTCCAGGCTTCAGCGCCATATGTTAGGACAGGCATGATGGGAGACTTGTAGAGTGTAGTTTTCGTTCTTCGAGAGAGGGCTCGACTTCTCAATTGCTTACTTAGCCCAAAGTAGCACCTGTTTGCAAGAGTGATCCTTCGTAATATCTCCAGGCTGACGTCATTACTGCTGTTAATGCTGGTTCCAAGATAGACAAAGTCCCTTACTACTTCAAAAGCGTAGTTGTCAACAGTGACGTGCTGTCCAAGACGCCGGGACTCTTTGTTTGTTGACACTAGATACTTCGTCTTGCCCTCGTTCACCGTGAGACCCATCCAACGCGACTCTCTTTCCAACTCTGAGAATGCTGCACTGACTGCTCGCGTGTTCATGCCGATTATGTCAATATCGTCGGCATACGCTAACAGCATGACACTTTTGTTGAAGATAGTGCCATTATGTCGTAGATCAGCAGCTCGTATTATTTTCTCCATAATAAGATTGAAGAAGTCGCATGATAACGAATCACCTTGTCTGAAACCCCCATCATCTGTAATTGGGGTTATCGGGCAATCTCCTCCACTGGCGGAATTGTTCGTAGCATCGCCATTTAGTAACGTGGAGAAGTGTTCCCTCCATAGGCTCAGTACACTCTGGACATCTGTAACCAGATTCCCATTTCCATCACGACAAGAAGAGGCTCCGGGATTTAAACCTCCACTCAGGCGCTTGATATTTTCGAAGAATTTTCGAGTCTCATTCTTGTCGGTACACATCTCTATCTCCTCACACTCGCGTCTTTCTTGTTCTCTTTTCTTGTGCCTGAAAAGACGTCTCTCTGCACTCCTTTTCTCTCTATACCGCTCCTTAACAGCTCGCGTTGCACCTGCACGCAGGGTTCTTCTGTAGGCGGCGTCTTTCTCTGCGGTAGCGTGGCGACACTCCTGATCATACCACTCATTCCTCAGAGGCCGGTAGTAACCGATTACCTCCTCGGCAGCAGTAGTCATGGAGTGGGATATATGTGTCCACCGTGCGCATGTATCATCAAGTGGGGAAGTGTTCTGCATAAGCAGATCGGATAGTCGAGTGGAAAATGCATCTGCTATCTCTGGTGGTCGCAGCTTACTGACGTCGAGCTTTCTCTTGTATTAGAATTCCTTTGTTATTTAAAACAATTAAAACTTCAGAAAAACTTAGGAAAAACTATCTTATGAGATCTCATTTGCAAGTTGTGTAGGATTATTTTTCGTCTGGCTTAATTTTGAAAGATGCGTCGCCCTGAAGAAAAAAATCATTAACGAAAACATTCTCGATGTATCTTAGTACATTGATTTTGCTAAGTTGCCACCATTGCCAGGCGCCCTGTTTCTAGGAACACTTCGAACTCCTCCGGCCCGTATTATGTATACTTTATTTTCATGCTTCTACAAATACTTTTTAAGAATTATTTATTGCGTATATGTACTTGTAGGTAATCGGTTATCAATTTCGACAATCATTAAGAGTCTCCTTTGCATGATTTTTACTATGTGAAAGAAAACAGGCTAATGGTTACAATGAAAAACTTGCTGAGAGTACAATTTTTTTGACGAGACCTCTCCTAAAAATCTAATTATATTGTAGTCTCAAGCTCAGGAGACAAATGATGCCTTAAGTAGTAAAAATATGTGTCTCTCAGAATCGTAGTTACAGAGTGGTCATGATTTAAAAATTTTTTAAATGAAGTCACCGTACGAAAACTTATAAAGGTGTGAATTAGTGTTAGTATTTAAATGAAATCAGTCAAAATAAAAATATCAGCAAAACTGAAGGGTGACAAATGAAGTAGGGTACATAAAAAATCAGACAGCCCTGCATTTATGCATCATTTTAAGCAAATACTTTAATTTTATAATTATATATAATATAGAAATCTTCACTTCATAGTAAACTCAATAACAAAAATATATTATATGAATAGAAAAATTGTAAAAATGGTAATTTTTCGAAAAATTACCCATCAAGTTAATTCGTAGTGACTTGTATTTTTCTCCAACACTAACCAATATAAACAATTTTCCTCACACAATAAACAAAAAAGTTGGCAAATTTTTTTTTGTGTAGCAGAAAAAAAAAATGAGGGCGAATGAAAACCGAAAAAAAAGTAATACAAAGAATGAAAATCATTTATATCGAAATAAACAACCACCATCAAGCACAAGTAGAAGAAGAAGACGAAGAACCAGATGATGATGATGATGATGATGATGATGATGAAGCAGCAATACTGAACCCTCTTCTGTTCGGGGCGCACTCCAAATGTAATTTATGATGTCATCCATCATTTTTATCGTGAAAATACATTTTCCTGCCTCAGCCTCAGACTCAACCCAATTTTCTGTCATTGGCCAAGGACTTGTATATACGCGTATGTGTTTGTGTGTGTGTGTACGTGGGTGTATGTAGAATTGTTGTTGTGTGTTGTAGTCACTACTGGCATTAGTGGCGGTATTGTTGTTATTTTTCGTCGTTGCATAAATACCGAAAACGCGTATGTCTTCAAGAAGAAGCAAAAGAAATTAGAGAAGGTATTTATGTAAGTACTAAAATATTTGTTGTTTGTTAAGCAGCACAATCTAAATAAGAGTTGTAAGAGTACAGTAGTGTGAGGAAAGAAAATAAGTAAATAAAAAAAGAGGAAAAATATTCGCTGATTACAATGATTTTACAACCCTCGCTTGAGTGGCTGCTGCCATTGAAGCGCATTCTGTCATTGCTACCGCATACGGGTAGCTACCACCCACTCATATGGACGCAACCACGCCAGAGCTACTCATTGCTGGCTGTTGACGTTAATGATGTATGTATATATGTGTGAGCACATGAAATATCACCCCATCTCCCTTCTCGTCCACTTACCTAAAACGACTACAAATTGTTTCTTTGCTACAAGCATAAGAAAAAAAAAAAACAATACAAAATAGTACAACGACGGAGCGAGGGAATTCAAATAAATAAATGCACAATGGAAATAATGAAAAGCGAAAGTGATGTTCTTTTCCATGCATATGCATGTATGGTATATTTATGACACATACATGTATTTACATATTTAGATGTGTGTACTCATATGACTTCCTTACGATTCGATTTCCTTTTCGGGAGTATGTGGGTGCGTACGCTTCAGTTCAAACACCAACAGTACATTAAGAAATGCCTGAAGTGCTGACACTTGAAACACACCGACTGACTCATTGATAAGCACCAACCCAACACACACCCTACCTACCCCCACACACACACACACGCACACACACACACGCACGCACACATACACACTCTCTACGAACATATGAAGGATAAGTAATTAACAGTGTGAAGAACAATTGTTTTTATGTATATTAGTTACAAATTTTGGGGTGATGGCAAACGTATGGTACTGGTTATGGATCAACTCGGTATATATGTATGTACTGATTGCTGCTACTCTTAGCAGGTATTCTTAATGAAGCGTAATATGAGGCACGTATAAGGAAGCGAAATAATCGTAAAAAAAATAATTATTGTCAAATTTGTATATTAATACATGAAATATATCAATGCAACATAACGAAACGGATTGCACAAAAATGCTGTTTTGTGTAATATAATGTACGACAGACGCTTGCCACCTAAATTTTCGGTAGACCTTAAGCACGCTAGCCATGATGTTAACACAGCTCACGTAAGAATAACTTACTTACTGAATCGATTGTGAATTCAAAGAAATTACAAATCACCCACATAAAATTAACAGGAAGCAAAATTTTTTAAAGTTAAGTTTAAACAATACTGAAAATTACTCACTTGAATTTGCTTAAATTTGACAAATTGTGCAATTCTGCATTCTGCAAGATTCCTATAATTTGTGAGAATTCAGCTAAAATGTATATACATAAAGCTGCTTCGATTTTCTTATTATGATTGCGGATTGTTACTCAATATGAAGAAGTCATTCGATTATAATTTGGTCAAATGTTTGCTCTAAAGTGACTTACGATGGCATGGTAATAAAGAAAAATGGAATTAAAATGATGGAAATAGATGAGAGTACATCCGGTCGATAGAAATATTTCCTGCGAAATGCCCTCAAAGTATAGAAAGTGAAAGTAGCCATCGAGCCAACATACGGCCACAGATTGGTAAAATTTTTACCGAAAAATATTTTACGATGCCATAATAGAATATAAAGAAAAATAGAATTAGTGGTATTGATAAAACGTTTTAAATATATGCAAGTGAATTTGACAGACAAATTTTTCTCTTGGATTATGCTCTGGATATTTTGTAAGTGAGAACATTCTGTTCTTTCTTGAATTGGTTTTATTAGTTTTTTTGCTAGATATGATAGTATTAAAATAACATATCTATTCCAACTATTATTAAAAAAATATAACGCACATAAACAATTCCTTAATTTATTTTCAATTATAAAAAATCCAAGGATTTACAAAACAAATTAAACATACAAGGTGCTACAATTATGTATTATGACTCGAACCATATCTCAGCAACCAACGCGCCATTCATGTGTAAGCTTCAACCTTCCTCTACTAACTGTCAAAATTTTATGGTATTTGGTTGACATTTAATGTTTATTGACATTCATTTTACAAAACACGTGTTCGTTTGATGTTGAAATTTTAACATGGAGCAAAGAGCGGTCATTAAATTCCACGCAAAAATTGGTAAAAGTGCATCAGAAATATTCGGAATGATGCAGCAAGCGTATGGCGATGCTTGTTTATCAAAATCAAATGTTGTTATATCGCATAAACAGTTTGTGGATGGCAGAGAGTCGCTGGAAGATGAAATAAAAGAAGGAAGGCCAATTTCAGTGCAGACGCCGGAAGCGATCCAGAAAGTTCGTGATTTTATTACAGAAGACCGCAATGCTTCAGTGAAAATGATGGAAGAGGCCTTAAACATCAACAGAGAAACTATCCGACTCATTCTTCACGAGGATTTGGGCAAAAACAAAGGTCTGCGCGAGATTTGTTCCACACACATTGACCAAGGACCAAAAATTAATGAGAGTCAGTCATTCTAGAGACATGGTTGCAGCTGCAGAAAATAATCTAAACTTCCTGAAAACAATTGTTACGGGCTATGAAACATGGTGTTTCCAATACGATCCAGAAACCAAGCGTCAAAGTGCGGAATGGAAATCAAAAAACTCACCACAAGCAAAAAAAAAAAAAACACGAAAAGTTCCATCAAAAATCAAAACAATGCTCATCACATTCTTCGATAGCAAAGGAATTATCCAGAAAGAATTTGTTCCAACTGGTCAAACAGTTACTTCCGCATGTTACCTCGAGGTTTTGAAGCGTTTGATGTCCAGAATCCGTCATGTTCGACCAGAATACCGTGATCCAAAAACTTGGTCTCTGTTGCACGATAATGCACCGAGTCACACAGCACTTATTGTTCGTCAATTTTTGGGTCGGAATCAGGTCTGTGTGTTGAATCACCGGCCGAATTCATCTGATTTGGCACCGTGCGACTTCTTTTTGTTCCCAAAACTGAAATTGGAGTTAAAGGATGCTCTTTTGATGACATTCAGATCATACAACGGGCTTCGACGAGGGCACTTTAGGCAATTCCGAAAAATGAGCTGGAACACGCTTTTGAATCACTATTAAATCGATGTAACAAGTGTATTGAATCAGGAGGAGAATATTTTGAATAAATATACCGAAAAATTAGCAGATATCGTGTTTTAATTGCGTTTTCTAGAGGCAGTCTTAATACATGATTGTCGCTTCTTGTATGCATGTGATAAATAAAATTATAAACAACTAGTTTGTTTTTTTCCCTTATTCAAAGTATCAATATCAATATTTGCAGACTTTCTCGACTCCAAGCTGTGGCGATAGCACTATAGCAAAATAGGTATTTTGGGTATCCGTTGTTTCTGTTGATTTTCGCACAAGAGGTGAAATTTACAGCGTAAAGGGAATTTATATAAAGAGTCAGGGTGGTGGTAAGTACGACGATTTTCATTTAATTAATACTTGAAATGCTAATATTATTAATAATTAATTTGAATTAATTATTGTTTTAGTTATTGTTTTACTCAAAACTTAGCTGGAAAAAAAGAGTTTCGCTAAAGTGTCGGTGCTTGGCATTATAAATCCTGCTTATTCACACATTTCGTCATTAAAACAGACAAACTTATACCGTATGTAGAGGATTTCATTTCATTTCATTTATTGCAGTCTATGGAAAACAAAGTCTCCTTACATCTTAGAATAATACATGATTAAAAATATTTAAATAAAAATAAAAATTATACAAATAAATATAATTATACATCATTATAAAACAAAACCACTAAAGCACCTTTGGGTAAAGTCAAATCGATAGAAACATCACTATTCAACCTATTGAAATTCAGAAGAGCCAAAGTGATTGGTTCATTTAGAGGATAATTACTCCTAGATGGACAAGAGTAATATTTTTACTACATATATTCGCGACTTTACTCAAAAACGCATCATTTGAGTCTGAGGCATTAAGCTCAGTGAACAAGCATTCCCAATTTAAATTCTCAGCAATATTATTAATATGGTCAAAATCACATAAGTTATAATTAAATTGTCGAATTATATTATCAGAAGAAAAGAAAAGCATACAACTTGATTTCTAAGAATAACGGAATATAATTCAAATTCAATTCAGAGACAGGAGAAATACAATTCGTTTATAGTAAATTAACATCATTACTTCTAAAAAATAAGATCTATAATTCTTTAGCTTATTTACATAAGAATTAATCTGCATTAAATCTATACCAAACAAACTATCAATAAGATATATTTCATATGACTTATTTACATTATTAGGTGTAAGAATTAAATCTTTACAGATAGAAGACCAATTAATATTAGGCAGGTTAAAATCGCCAAGTACACATATATGATTATCGCCAAGAATTTCCTCAAAAAGATGAAACATACATATTAACCATATGAGCAAAATATAACTCATCTGAACTTAACGGTGAATGTATGACACAGTGAGGAACAATAGATATGATGCACTCTGGTCATTTCTGTTTTTTTCCAGTATTTTTTTCAAAAATGATTGACTATTGCTACGTACATATTTCTAAAACAACTTGATGATGTACTTTTTTTCGTTGTTTTTTTTTTTCACTAGATATATACATTCACAGATACATAAATCTATTTCTTCTAGTTAAATCATAATGCATTTTCGCATCAGCACAATCATACCATATGTACATATAAATGTAAGGAAAATTCGAATATTCAGCCGATCATAAATTAAAGCGCATTTCACTTGACTAAAACGTCGAAAAAAAAGAAGAGTTGAAGGGAAAAAAATGTAAATAACATGCAAATAAAAATAGAGAATATAATCATGAAAAATATATAAAAATAAAATAAAATAGAAAATGAAAAAATGTCTCGGCAATTTGGAACACATGTACGCACAGCGGCGGCGTAGTCTATTTGCCATATGTACATTCTTACATACATATGTTTGTATGTATGCGAGAAAATCCACCTCATTCCACAGACTGAACATCAAATAAATCTACAACGATTGCTTTGATTCTTGAGACTCAAGTATATAGTTGTGCATGTGCATACATACATACATATGTACTATTTCATAAGAGCCAAGAAATTGTGGACGACATGCATGTGTGTCTATGTGATGCAAACTTATTTATTTACATATGTATGTACGTAAACCAAAACTGAATATTACAAAGCTAAATTGATAGGACACAATTGACTATGAAATATAAAGACAAAGTTTGTGCTTTTAGATAGACTCTCTTGTATTAGATTAATCACTGGGATTGTTTTAAAAGACCTGATGTATATAGTAAAATCAATTTTTTTTTTTAATTGAAGGAAACTTTATTAGCATATATTTTCAAATATTATAGCAAGAATAATGTCTATAACAAGTCTCGAATGAAATTGACTCTATGCATTTAGCTTTCAACTGTGAATGTGAATCATATATTAAGTATGTATGTACTCATACAATATATTGCATTCACACATTCCCCTCATTTTATTCTTAACTATAAAGCAACTCATATGTCAACTCTTATTCTCATTGCAATATTTTCTCTGTTATTTGCCGGGTATCAGAATTATTGTCTTTTTCGTCTAATGTACGAGTATGTAGGTTTGTATGATACTTTGTATGAAGAAAATGATAAATTATTGCGCAATAAACAAGAAGAGGACTGCAAAACTTATTCATATAGTGAGTATTTCAAACAACACACCGCCATCGTACAGTGTTTCCCTGTTGGCCAAAAATAAGTGAATCATTTGAATGTCACATTCTTAAAAAGAAGTGTACGTCAGACAAAGGAGAACACGTTGACTGAGCAAAATTTAAATTTTTCTGTAAAATGCTTATTTATTGAAGTGTAATTCGTCATTAAAGTTGCACCTTCTATTTCAAATATTTCTTTAACTTTCAGTACATATTATAATATGTATTTTCAAGAACTAAATCAGTTTTCAAATGAAAGTTTTCCAGAAATAGAGGCTATATAAAATAAAAAAATCTATTTTTTCAACCTAAATATGCTGAAAACTTATACAAACTGCAAATATGTGCGAATTGAAAAATAATATCTTTAGCTCAATTGCTCAATTGCTCATTACCAATCATTTTTCCACATTAAACAACAACAACAAAACTATAAGCCGGCCTTAAGGGGCTAATTGTATTCAAAGCGCAAATTTTTGGTTTTACTTAAAGCATTTCCTTTGAAAATTTCAACTTAATCCAATAAATATTGTACTTTTTTAGATATTTTACAATTTACACAGAGCAAATGTAAAACTTTAAACGTGCAGTTTTCGAAGCCTGATCGAAAAACAAATAAGATCACCTTCGATTCAAAATTTACATATATTTTCCGAAACATGAAAATTCCAACGAAAATTGTTCTAATGCAAATTAAGTTCCGTACTTTCATAGATTGTATGTACATTTGTGGTTTTGGAAATAGAAATCTAATTTTTTTTTTGCAATAGTCATTGTGTTCCGAGTTTAGTGCTCAGGAATGATTTTTCACGCCGGAGCTTTACTTAATTACTTAATTACATATATTAAATTTGACTGAATTCGAATCAAGTTTATTATTTCTGCCACATCCCATATAGGAAGATGACATTGTGTATCGTAGCTAGTATTGTTTCGATGAAGCCATGTATTCGATACCTTATACCCAATAAAAGTATCGGTGATTAGTGAAATGTTTAGTGCGTTGGCCTTCTGATCTGGGTTCATTTCCCGGCAAAAGCACAACTTTTATGGTATATCGAAAATATTTTTCATTCGAACGGTACCCACCTGTCGACAAGCAATGGGTAATTCTTCCGGCTGTAACAATTTGCCATGAAAAAGCTTCTAAAAGAGATTTGTGAAAAAGCTCAGGGAAAGTGATGTCGCAAAGGTTATGCCGTTCGGAAGCGGCTAATATAAGTAGGCTCCTTGTAAGACTGTCCGCTAAATTTAACACCCACAACAGTACAGGAAGAGAAGCTCGGCGGCCAGAGGGTCCTTTTGGGCCTTTAAGTGCCATATATTTATTTATTTTTTTAATGCTTTCTGTCGTAGAGAAACGATACTCTTTTGCAACATATGTTGTCGACAGAGAAAAAAAACCCCGCGCTTGTTTGCATAAGATTGGAAAATGCGGTTTTATCTCCTTCCAAAATCTTAATGGATTAATACACAGGTACACTATACAAAATACTCGAAACTTGTACTCGAGTACAAAAGTACTCGGTACTTGAAAAAAGTATCAAGTTCATATATACTCGTAGTTTCAGTCACTAATTGCAGCCGAAATACACACTCTTGAAGTAACGTTATGCGGTACAACTATTAGTTGTGATTCATTAAAATTGTTTCTATATATCTTACTGCTAATTTTTCTACATAGTGGTAGGCAAGTATGTACATACAAGTATATGAAATATATTTAATTTTGTGTAAATACAAACAAGTTCAGTTTATCAATGTAATTCATTAAACTAACAGTTGAAAAGACCAATAAGTTCTATGAAAGTATGAGTTTAACTAGGAAGACACGTGAGTAGAGCTGGTCTGTTTGTTAAATTTGGTCAAGAACAGAAGTAGAAGCAAATATAATTACAAAAAATTCTCATCGATTTTCACTGTCGCCAATCGTTTACAAAAGGTATATAGCATAAAACAAGCAATAAAAAATTGGTGTGGAATTTCTTGAGTTGTGTGGAATTAATGAACTACATCTGTGAGTCTTGACGAATCCTCGTGTGAGCTGAGAGCTAATTTCAAAACAGGCACCCAGACCCTCGCAGCCATTTTAGTGATCTGCCCGATTTATAGTGAAGCATTATTTTAAGTCTCAGGCCCTAATTATGAACTGCATTCGATTTTCGATCATCGCTGGTTATCAAAGTCATTCGTTGAATCTCGAATTTTCTGTCGAGCAAAAATTTGCTTTTGTTGCTGTAGCGTAATGTGAGAAATTGCTGAAAATGTAAGTATAATGCGTTTGTTTTTTTACATTTTGGTGGCTCAATAATAATTTTAAACAATTTTTATTACTTTCGTGCAGTTCTAAGGTCGTGAGTTCCAAACAATTGGAAAGGCTGGCTTCATCATACTGAATAGTGGAATTCACAATAGCGCTATTCGTCATCGAATGACCGTCATAATACAAAATGAAAATTCATTAGATCAGTACTTTCCACCGCAATCGCAGATCGCATGCAACTCATAAGATCCTCAGCAAATATAACATCGGCAGCTGTATTTCTTATTGTATTCTTTTTTTGCATTTTTTTATAGCAGTTCAATTATAAATTCAAATCAAAATTAAATATTCAATTGATCTCAAACTATCTCTAAAGATACCAACATATGTACGCCACCAATTTGATTCATTCACACGATTCGATCATTGAATCATGATGGCGTTAATGTCTGAGATGCACAATTGGACCATATTGTGGGCATATGTTGAACTTATTTTTTCAAGGGACTATTTTTACGTAGGATATGTATGTATAATATGTATGTCTATATATAAAAAATTAAATTCAAATTGAAATTTGATTAATTCTTAACGAATACAAATGTGTAGAGTGGAGTGAAGAGTATTTTATCGGCGACACTTTTCCGCTACATAAATTTACAATTGGCCATTGGATGCCATTATATATGTCAGTGTATGCATGCTATTATGGTGTGTGTGTGTGTGTGTGTGTGTGTTTGTGCGTGTATGCAACACCCTTCTGCTGGCTTATTTTACGATTTGAAAATTGATTATTTATGCTAAAACAAATTTCATTGTAATCGAATGAGATAGTGAGATACTCAGATGCAATTTAATTCTTTCTGGTTGATTTTGTTTATCCAATACAATCAGTTAATTTATTCTGTTTAAGTTCTCTTTTCAGATTAACAATATCGTAAGTGTATAAATGTTGCTTATATACGTATGTGTTCGAAACGTTTGCAAATTCCAAAACTCAGTTTTGGAATATCAGTTCGTATAGTAACAACAGTAGGTTGTTCACTATTTCAATATACTTCTTGGGTGATTAAAAATGAATTAATATTAACATAAAACGTATTAGTTTGAAAATCATTGATATTCGATGGATGGATCTCTAAAAAATACTATAGTTTCTAAAAATATACTTTTGGTCTGGAGATAGACGTTTTTGTCATCCGGTATCGCCCATTTTCAAACATACTCCCTCGTTAATAAAAATAATCGTGCAAAAAATATACAAATATACATTCGAATGCATAATTTTGTACTGGAAGTTGGCATGGTTTTTATCCCATATCGTCCATTCTTAAACTCCTGTATTAGTTATTAAATATAATCACACCTACCAAGTTTCAGCTTGATATCTTTATGCTTTCGTGTGAAAAGTACGAAAACATACATTTTGAAACCAACTTTTGTATGGGAGGTACGAGTGATCTTTACCCGATGCCGTTCTTTCTCCAATTTGTCTCTTAATTACTAAATATAATTACATATACCGAGGTTCAGCTTGATATTTATATATTTTCGTGCGAAAAGTGCGAAAACATACATTTTGAAATACACTTTTATATTGGAGGTAGAAGTAGTATTTAATCGATTATGCTCATTTTGAAAGTTCTTTGTACATTAGTAAATATAAGCTTATATACCAATTTTTAACCGAATAGTTTTACATTTTCGCGAGCAAGGTGAGAGAATATGGATTCCGCAGTACACCTTTGTATGGGACGTACACCTGATTTTCATCCAATTTCATTCCATACACGAAAATATCTGTTCTTTCGTAAAAATAGTCTTATTTACTAATTTAAATCATATTTGGTTAATTATTGTGGCAGTTATCGTGCGAACAGAGTTAGAGACCGATTTCGAGGATTGTGATAAACAATTTATATACCTTTCCATACCTTTCACCTCTCGTTTTGGGAGTTAAAAATAAAAGTACAAACCTATTGCACACATTTTCTTTACTATTTGAGTATATAATGTAAAACAAGTGTGCTGTCGTAGGCCAAGATTACATTGGTTGTGGCGCCGAAATATCGATTGCAATGTACATTAAAAAAATATATATATTGCTACTGGATATACTCAATGTCTTCAGAAGGTATTGAACTTTATCGTGGCCATTTCACTTATTTCTTTCTATATGCCACTCCGCACTACGTCCATAATTTTTTCCCGCCTGCCCCGTCGATTCTTTAATTTAATCTAAGCAAATCTGCTATAAACACGACCGACAATTAAAGCTCCAAAAATGTGAACGCAAAACAAATAGTGTAACCGATGTGAAAAGCACTCATTGTGCTTGCTGCATTGTGGCGAGTGTGCAGCAATTAGTTATTTATGAATTTATGATTTCCAGCTCCCCTCCTCAAAAAAAAATTAAATTATTTGCCTAACCAAAATCAAATAGAGTAGCTAGCTATACAAAAAAAGCCATGAAGAATGGTGTGTGGTAAAAAATCGAACCATATGCTCTTGTATATACACCCTATACAACAAAAAGAAAACCAAATCAATTTGAAAAACCTCATAAATGGACCAACAAATAATTTAATAGTTTTACGCAATAACATAAAAAATGATCAAATAAATAAATAAAATCAATATCGATGGTTTGTTTAAACAACAGCATCAGCATAGGAGCAGTAAATGCAAATGCATTCATACATTCATAGAAACAAATAAACAAACAAACATGTCGACATATAACATATGATGGCATACGAAACAACAACGACAATAAAATCGCTTGTTTCCTGCAATTGGAGCTACTGGAAATTTATTCAGCAACACCAGCAACAGCAGCAGCAATAGCAACAACAAATAATAGTAATAATCAACAACGACAAACAAGATCGAGACACAAGCAAATACAATCTGTATTCGTATATACAAACTCACACACACACACACATGCATACATAAGCCAAGTGCAAGCAATATTATTATTATTATTATTATTATTATTATTATTATTATTATTATTATTATTATTGCTTTCTGCTGTTGTTGTTGCTGTTGACTATTTGTGGTGTCATTTCTCTTAGCCATGAATGTTTGCCATATGTAATTCAAATATTTATTTTACTAACAACAAATGACAGCAGCAGCAGCAACAGCAACAACACCAATACCACTAACCAATAACATATAAGCAACAGACAAGCTAACAATAGCAATAATATTCGCATTTATGTACACTACATAAGTGCTGTTCTCTCTGCATACGAGTCGAACTTGTCTCTGACCCCCATCTCTTACTTGGTCTCTCTCTCTCTCCCTCTCTCCATGCATCTTTTGCGTGTAATGAATTCATATTTGAAAATCCTTTTGGCAAACGGAGATTCCAAAACATACATATACGCACACACACACACACATAGAGCCCCACTTACTCTTTGGCTGATGTAAATCCATTCATTCTTCATTGCTTCGACGCCATTCCGGCAAGTTGTACTAGAATCGATTCGAGCACTCGAATAACGTATGTATGAAGTTGAAGATGTGCTAGAGACGAGCAGCAGCAACAATAAAAACAGTAAGTATAGTATATAGTTATTGCATTTTAAAAATGTTATTTTGTCAACCGATTCCATTACAATTCATTTTTCATTCACAGTTCACTAGGCACACTTCCACATTGGGTTGGACACAAGCACACTAGTAGCAGTAGCGGCAGCACGAGCAGCAGTTTGTAATAAAATTATACAAAATCAGTCAGCCACCACTAGGTATTACCCCATAATAACAAATGAGGAGCAGTACTTAAGCCATTATACCATCATATCTCATACTAACATTTGCAATTCGATTGCTGCTCAAGTCAAAATAGATAGAATAACATCTATTCTATTTATTTATGTTTGTATAGGATGTGTGTGTGTGTATGATTGAAGCGACTTTTTAAATTATTTCATTTCCATATTGAATAGAAATAAATAATGCACACGATATATTACAACAATGCGTGCGGGAAAAGGAAATACATATTACGACAAGAAGAGAGTATTTTTTTTTTTTTTTTGAAGTGGGATGATACCCAAAAGACAGATGTCTTCGATGACTAGAACGTGCTGTTCACTGTATCAACATTAATCAATCTATGATAAGCGCTACAATCCTGCATGAATCTCAGCTTAGTGTAAAATATGCTTTTATTTTATCCTCGTCTCCAGTTTTAGAAATTTCAATTATATTACAGAGATTAGATTGAAACGTGTGGGGAAACATGTACAGACCACAAAATGAACGCAGTAGGCATTGTCACATGTCCATGAACTTCAATTAAATTAGGGCACATTTCGAGTTTGCCATCATATGACGTGTATCTTGCATAATAAAATCGTATAATTGTTGAAGTGTTCCATAAGAGCTTCAGCACTACGATTATATGTACACAACTGAGGAGAGCTTTGATATTCACCTTGTAAAAGATTAGGAAATTTCGATTGCACATCTTTAAGAACCACCATATTTCGGCATTGTATTTCGAACTATCTACTATAAGATCGATTGTCACGTGACAAATCTAAAGATATTGAGTTAATATTTACTGAGAAATAAAAGTTGAAACATTAAAATCAAAATATTGCTTTTTGGGAGCAAAATACGATAAAAAACGGTTGTTTTGATTTCATAGTTTTTATATAATACATAACAGGCCATTCAATTAGTGTGTATGATGACACATAGGTGGCGTTACTAGAATGGTTTCCATAAGATTTTTATTGAGTTCCGACCTTCAGAAGACACGTATATAAAATTGACAACAACCTGGCAATTGGTTAGTGGGTTATAGCATTTTGTGTGAAGCAACTTTTGTTATTGAAAAAAAAAAATGGATATAAGTGAATATCGTGTTTTCGTACATTCGAAACCAAACAATGGCTTGATAAACATTATCCGGACTCTGCTCCATCGAGACAAATGGTAGAAAGGTAGATTGCTGAATTTAAACGTGGTCGTGCCAGCAAAAACCATGCAGAACGCAGTGGACGTCCAATTGGGCCTGTTATTCCAGAAAACATACCACAAATTGGTTATGAACGATCGCAAATTGAAGGTGCACTAGCTAGCTGACATTGTAAAGATATCAGATGACAGTGTTTTTACCATTATACATGAACATTTGGAAAGCTCTATGGGTGGGTGCCACGTGAGCTCACAGTCGACCAAAAACAACAACGTATCGATGCTTCAACGGAATGTTTGACGCTGTTAAACCGCAATTAATAAGCTATGTGACAATGGATGAAACATGGCTTCACCATTACACACCACAATCCAATAGACAGTCATCTGAGTGGACAGCAGTCGACGAATCGAAGCCAAAGCGAGCAAAGACACAAGAGTCGGCCAGTAAGGTAATGGCGTCTGTATTTTGGGATACGAACGAAATAATATTCATCGACTATATCCAAAACGGGAACCACCATCAACAGCGATTATAATTGTGAACTTTTGGACCTGTTGAAGGCTGAAATTGCAGAGAAATGGCCAAATTTGCAAAAGAAAAAAGTGTTTCACCAAGACAATGCACCATGTCACAAATCGATGGAAAAGATGGCAAAATTGAATGAATTGGGCTTCGAATTTTGTTTTATTCATACTTTTCTTACGGACTTATTGAATGGCCTTATTTATCGGTGCTAGTCAAGTACGAGTGTCGAATAAAAGAATATGTCTGTCTTTCGGCATTTATTCGGTATAACCGAAATTATGTTTTGCATATTTATTATTTTAAGTTTGAACATTGATAGAAAGTGTACCAACTGAAGGTAAGAAGTGTTGCGATTCAAATTTGTGATTTTATTTAAAGAAAGCCAAAATCTTCACTTCAAAAATTAATCTTTTATCGTGAAATTATTGTGCGGAATACGATGAATTGAAATATTTTTATTTTTAAAACTATTTGCTACTAGCCACTAACTGGCAAAAAAATTGTTACATATTTATTATGCTTTTTTCGCGAAAGTCACCAATAAGAGTGGACGTCTTTATTTTGATTTTTAGAAAAAAAAAAAAAAACAAATAAAATAATATAATTTGCAAACATTTTGTTTACAGTATGAGTGTTCAGCGCTCTCCTCTCCGGCAACGGCAATCGCCTGTTAATGTGTGTGTAAACAATAATTTGCAGTCACCCGCGCAAACCCCCCCGATAAGTGCATTATCAAATAAAACAGTTGATACACACTGCACAAGTGAAAGTAACAGTGCAAATCTTTTGCCTGCACATATTAAAAATTCATCAAATTTTGCAACAACAATAAATACAGACAAAAAAAATAATTTGTTCTATCGTGATATACTATCTCCCTCTATACCGTGGAGTGTACAATGTGCTTCTCCTGCTGTAACACCAACAGCTACAACATCAAAGCAATCAAATAACGGCACTTCTACTGAAGTGCATGACCCAGTAGTTAAAGCAACTAGTGCGATGACTAATAAAGAACCAGTTGCTGTTCAAACTGGTATTGATCGCTACATTACTGTAGTAAAGCGAAAGAGAAGTCCGCAAAATTCAAAACAAATGAATTCAACAAAAATTCAAAAACAGAACACTGTCCCTATTAGTTCGGAAAATAGATACGCTCTGCTTTCAGGTGATGAAAGTGACGAAAATATTATCTCCAAGAAAAATTTCAAACCCCCACCCATTTTCTTGAGAGAACGCAACTCAGATAAGTTGATTTCTAGAATTACAAGTCTTATAGGACCAAAGAATTTCCATGTTGTTCCTATTCGCAAAGGCCAAATTGAGGAAACAAAAGTGCAAATCTACAGCGAAACTCATTATCGCAAAGTAATAGCGGAATTTGATGCTGTAAAAAAGAATTACTACACATATCAGCTAAAAAGTAGTAAGGGCTTAATCGTTGTACTCAAAGGCGTCGAACCCAACGTTGATATTAACGAAATCAAACTTGCCCTCCAGGAAGAAGGGTTTCAAGCCAAAACAGTATTCAACATTCTCAACAAGAGCAATATACCTCAACCGTTATATCGTATTGAGCTTCAGCCTGAAACAAAACCCCTAAAAAAAGGTGAAGTACACCCCATATATAAAATTCGATATTTATTGCATCGCAAAATCACAATCGAAGAACCCCATAAGAGAACTGGACCTCCTCAGTGCAGCAACTGCCAAGAATATGGACATACTAAGACATATTGTACCCTGCCAGCTGTTTGTGTGATTTGTGGAGATCTCCATAAATCAAACATATGCCCAAAATCTAAAGGCGATGCTAGCATGAAAAAATGCAGCAATTGTGGAGGTAATCACACCGCAAATTATAGAGGTTGCCCAGTATATACAACCCTAAAGCTAAATTTCTCCGCTAGCAATCAACCTCTAAAACCAGTTGAGCAAACTCAGATAGCCAACTCAAGTAAGAGACAAAATATTGATGCAACACAATTCTTCTCTGCAATCCCAAACAAGAATCAAACCAATTCATACGCTAGCGTCTTAAAACAAAACCCACACCAACAAAGCAATGTAAATAATGAGCAGAAACACTCACTGCCCACCCAACAGCCAAGTACCCTTGAACATTTGCTTCAAACATTGATTCAGAATATGAACCAATTCATGAACTCAATGCAAACAATGATGCAAGAAATGATGAAAAATCAATCGATGTTACTCCAAACATTGCTATCCAGACCATGAGTTGTCTCAAGATATGCCACTGGAACGCCAACGGCTTAAGCCAGCACCGTTTGGAGCTAATTCAATTCCTTGAATCCAGCCAAATCGACATAATGATGATATCTGAGACCCATTTCACTGACAAAAATTGCTACCAAATACCATATTACAAACTGTACACCACAAATCATCCGCATGGTAAGGCACGCGGAGGAACTGCTATATTGATAAAAAGCAGAATAAAACATCATGTTCTTGAAGATTTTAGTAGCGTCTACTTGCAAGCAACATCTATATGTCTGGAAGAATACATCTCTAAGCTAGTAATATCTGCGATATACTGTCCCCCAAGATACAGTATTACCGAACAGCAATATAAAGAATTTTTCTCAACTCTTGGTAGCAAATTCTTGGTTGCTGGCGATTTCAACGCCAAACACACTCACTGGGGCTCCCGATTAATAACTCCAAAAGGCAAAAGACTATGTTCAATCATCACTAACCACGGCTACGATGTTATTTCAAATGGTCAACCGACATATTGGCCGACGGACAAGAGGAAAATACCCGATCTCATAGACTTTGGAGTCGCCAAAGGTTTGCAGATGGAAAATATCTCCACAGAGTGTAATTATGATCTATCATCTGACCACTCACCCACGGTAATATCTATAAAATCACCAAGCCCCCAAAGCAATTGCGTTAGAAAGAAAATAGACTGGTTAAAATTCAAGAAATATATAAATTCCCATCTTCCTCTGAGTACTGTATTAAGAAATGGACACGATGTAGACTCAGCACTCGAAAAATTCAACCAGCTGCTCTCATTAGCTCTCAGCTCAGCCACCTGCACAAAGGTATGCAAGCAATCAAACTATAGCCCATACACACCAGCCGATATTGAATTGCTAGTAAGACAAAAAAGAAGACTCCGAAGACAATGGCAAGAATTCAGATCACCGAATCTGAAAACACAGCTACAGCACTGCACTCGAAAGTTAAAGCAAGCCTTAAAAAATAAAAACAACAAAGAGTTAGAAGAGCACATAGCGAAATTAACACCTGGTGAAGCGTCAGACTACTCTTTGTGGAAATCAGCAAAATCGACCAATTCTCACTGATTCCCCCATCCGTTTGAGTGACGGTAATTGGGCTAGAAGCAACTGTGAGAAGGGTTTGGCTTTTGCAAACCACCTAAAAAGTGTGTTTACACCCAATCCACCCTCTTCACAGTCCTCATTACCAATATTAACTTCTCAACCTTGCTCAATAACGCTCAAAATTAAAAAAAAGGACATATTCAAAGCAATTTATAAAGATTTAAACCCAAAAAAATCACCTGGTCCAGATAAAATTACCGGTAAAATGATAAAAGAGCTACCTCCGGCTTCAGTAATTCATCTGATGCACATTTTCAATGCTATCCTTCGTATTAAACACTATCCCAAATGCTGGAAAACTTCAAAAATTATTATGATAGCAAAACCAGGAAAAGACCCTACAAAAGTTGCATCGTACAGACCTATCAGCCTCCTGCCTCTACTTTCTAAAGTATTCGAAAAGCTACTTGTCATGAATATAACTCCATTTATTAATCTCAACCAACTGATTCCTCAACATCAGTTTGGATTTAGAAAACAGCACGGCACAATAGAACAAGTCCACCGCATTGTAACTCTGATAAGGAACACTTTTGAAGAAAAAAAGTATTGCTCAGCTGTCTTTCTTGATATCACTCAAGCTTTCGATAAAGTATGGCACGATGGCCTTATTTACAAACTCAAACTATTACTGCCTGCAAATGTCTCCTCATTGCTTAGTAGCTACCTCACGAAAAGACAATTTCTCGTACATCACAAGGATTACACAACAAATCCATTGGATATTCACGCTGGCGTTCCTCAAGGAAGCGTTTTGGGTCCCTTACTGTATCTCTTATACACTTCAGATATGCCCAACAATAACTATACATTCATATCGACCTTTGCTGATGATACGGCAATATTGTGCTCTCGCTCTAACCCCATAGAAGCTACTAAACTCCTGCAGACTCATGTCGATTCTCTCGAAATCTGGCTAGCAAAATGGCGTATAAAAGTCAATGAATCAAAGAGCGTACATGTAACCTTCACGCTAAGGCTAGATACATGTCCCCCACTTAAAATTAATGGCCAATCAGTTCCACAATGTTCCTCAACAAAGTACTTGGGTATTCACCTCGACAGAAGGCTGACATGGAAAAATCACATAGAGGCAAAGAAAACTCAGATCAAGCTTAAAATGAATCAGTTATGGTGGCTGTTACACAAAAGATCAAAGTTGAATCTTGAATACAAAGTGCTATTATATAAAGCAATCCTGAAACCAATCTGGACTTATGGTATTCAGTTTTGGGGCACCGCATCTCCCTCTAATACCGAAAAATTGCAGCGAATACAATCCAAGTGTCTGCGAATTATTGTAAACGCGCCTTGGTATATGAGGAACGTTAACATCCATCGAGATTTAAATGTATCCACAATTTCTGAGGAAGTTGCAATGTCCTGCAGAAGCTACATTCAAAAATTACACAATCATCCGAATCCCCTTGCTAGGCAATTGTTGCTGAGCAAGGGGCATCGTCGATTAAAAAGAAAAGACACACTGAATATGCTGTAAAATTGCTACATCTCGCGACTCACCAAATTGTGATGGAACGTAGGGGATATCACATAGTTTTATTTAGTTTGTAAGATTTGAATACTTATTGTTAGTTTCTTGTATTTAAGAAAAATTCAATAAAAAAAAAAAATAAGCTAACAAAAAAAAAAAAAAAAAATTTATTATGCTTCTACAAAATATAGCTAATATGTGATAACTAACTTGACTAATTTGGATTTGCTTTGTGAGAGTTACTAGGATACAATGAGGATTTCCAAAAAGAGAACATCCAAAGGCATTTATATAGAAATTGGAACAGTCTTTTGAATAAGCTTTCATGCTACACTAAACTACATTGAATTTGACTCGCTTAAATTGAGGCACTCATTGAAACTCCTTTCAAAAATTTATGTCGAAGATAGGTAAGCGCCATGAGCCGAATTTAGACCTACACTAAAGTCGCATTGTGCCGGTTAAGTGGCACAGTGCAATTATGTTACCAGATATAGTAACCCTATGGGCGTGTAAAAAAAAAACAAATTACCTGACCAACGAATGTCTGAATGTCTTCTTAGTACCTACAAGTAATTCCCAACAGATTATTTCCAAACTCATCAGAAGACCATTTTCTTTCTAAAAATAGAATATTTCATGATTACATGCCTTATATTTCAACGTATGATTAATAAGACCAATTCAGGCGACAAGCTTGAATGTAATATACATATGCATTTGGCATAATATTCGCCGCTAGCTTATATTCAACCCACAAAAACAAAAATTCCCTCCTATGATAATGTAAATGAAGTTGTTTAGCATTTAACGAGTTATAAATTGTGTAGAGTAATGCACACAGTTGTATGTATTAACTGCAACAATAGCAACAATAGCAACAACAACAACAACGACGACAACAACAATCTTAACGTGTGAACTCTCATATAAATAATCTCTGAAATTTACAACATTGCGCAAGGAGAAAATCGTATAAAATTGCCCGTGCTATCGCAGTCACAAACAAATAGGCTGCAGTTAGCACGGTATACAGGCAGACAGACAGGCAGATCGCATTCGCCTCCAAAAGCTGTTTCTCCAACTGCATTCGTATATATACATGTGTAAGTGTCTTTTGTGCGGCAATAAAAACATTAAGCGCTATTGTAGAATGCAACATCCGATTGTGAAAGAGAAATGAAGAGCGATTAAGGTTCAAGGAATATAATATTGTATATATGCTAATACATACTATATTATATTAAGGTTAGTGCGGTTTGAAATTTGCTTTTTTGCAGAATTCAGATTCGGATTATAACGACATTGCTGCTAATAAAATACGTTTTTGCATGGGGCTGAAATTTTGCACACACTTTCCTAGCCAAAAACTCTATCTATAGTCTAGGATAGAATCTAATTTGAGAAAGAAACCTACTTTTGGACTATGCTAATATATACGTAGACATCTGAGCAACGTCGACGGAGCACATATTAAACGTTAATAGCGATGGACATGGTGCAAGCGCAATACTAAATATCGCCGCCATAAAGAAGACCGACATCTAGCATCGCCTTGAATTGGTGCAATAATCATAAAACAATAAAAACAACAACAACATGGAGTATTGGCTTTGTGTCAAATATCCAAATGTATAAATCAAACATTTATATGCCACATCAGCATCAGTATCAGTATCAGCATCTGCATCTGCATCAGCATTAGCAGCAGCAACATCATCATCGGCATCAACATGCATAAGCGGCATTGATGTGATATGGTATATAACATATATATACTTTACATAAAAACATCTCAAGTCGGAGCAGCTCCAAACTCCGCCGCCACGCACCACATGAAATCAAACGTTTGCGCGTATATGTCAGTACATCGTTAAGGAAAGGAGTAGCTCATATATTGCCTGCAGCGCTGAAAGTTCAATTTCTTGGATCCTCTTCTTCAATTGCCATTGAAAGATACTCGTTTGTGCAATTGCGTACGTCATTCAAACGAGGAAGTGAATCTACTCACACAGCGGTATACTTATGGAATACCATTAGCACCATTTCTATGACGGTGATTGATTGCTTCATTTGGAATAACGATTTTTTTGCAGAATGATGCCATTGTAAAAATAGTAACTGTCGAACTATTCAATACAGTTATGTGAAATTATGATTTTTTTATTATCATAAAATTTCCAATAAAATTTCACAGCTCAAAAAGCGACACTCTTCTTTATAAACCAGTTTATTGTATTTTAATTTATAGCTTCTAAAAGAAAACTGAAGTGATTTGTATTAGTAAAGTAGTTAATAAATCATCCTAAATAATACTCGTCCTTAATTATAAGCACGAAGCATGCAAAGGACTTTATAAAATTATTTCCGACTAAGGCTCTTAGACGGAACCAACAAAATACATTAGAATGCAATTGGATTTTCTGTGATGAGGTATTGATCTGAGCATCTGAGATTACTTGCTGAGAGGTGGTCGATCGCCTTTAATATTTCTAGAACGTGTGGTGAAACAAATGTGGTCATATTGCGTGATACTGGCAGTATTGAATCAATGGGCACCCGCAAATTCCAAACAGATACTTTGCAAGCTCCGATAGAACATCGACCTCATCTCATACAGCTAACGTCAATAGAGATTGGTTAAAAAACTCTTTCCACCCTTCATTTTTGCAATATACTAACCCGCAAATTCGATGGCGTAGCCAGGACTTTGGCAAGAAGAGGTTAAGATGGAAAAGGTGTATAAGAAAATAAAATTTTAAAAAATGATTTTTAAATATCTCTATGTTATTATTATTATATTTGAACAAGTCCATCGGCCAAGGTAGGGAATCTATAGCCTTAATCCCCCTGGCTACGTCACTGGAGTATTCCAGTGACGTAACCAGGAATACTCCATACTTATGCATAATACTCCAGGATTCCACCTGGAGTATTATGCATAAGGGACAAGGTAACCACCAAAAAGTACCAACTTGTCAAATATCTTCAGAAAGTACTTCATGGAAGATGGACCAAAATAACACAGAGCCTCAATCGGGTAGCGTACGATGGGTTTGGGTCACAGTTCACATTAAGGGCGACTAAACCACAAATTGTTGATGAATTCAAAAAACCCTATCTCTTAGTTTGGTTTTAGAAAATACAATATTCTTGGTTTGTGTCTGCTCAATAAAGTCAGCAAAACTTTCTAATATTGTCTTCAGGGGAGCAAAAGGACACGAATGGTTTAATAATTTTTGGAATGATATTAGCATATTTAAAACGCATCTGAAACTGGTGTTGCTGCGAAGTAGCTGCTTCGAAAAAAACTTAATTTCCACAAAGCTCAAAAGCGACTAATCAATGTTGAAAGGAGCACAGCCTACATATTCATTCTGCACCAATTTCATCTTACTGATTTCCAGCACAACATATTCTCCACTTGAAGCGTGCATATTAAATAACCATTAAACACAAAACAGAAATTACGCGATAGGATTGTGCGAAACATATTGAAACCTTTTCAAGATTGTGCTGCTATTACAGCTGCTACGATACTACATACTAGTGGTGATAGGTTTGTGTGCCGACAAATGGCAATGGTAGCGGAAATGGAAACGCAAATGTAATACCTTCCCTACCGAGCAGAAGTGAAAACTTCGTTGGCATCCCTTATAGCAAAGGAACGTTAAGTCATTGCTGATTCTGATGGGGATTTTCTTCTTCTTCGCAGGTAATACCATTTGAATAATGACTTTTTGCCAACTAAGCTATTTTCTTTTCATCCCACTCTTACTTTCTCCTCTTTAACTCACACTCACACCCCATCTTGTTTTCCATCCGTTTCTTGTTCTCTTTCAACATATCTTTAGCAGTAGGAAGTTCACTGTTTGTCTAGATGCCTCACATTTTCGCTGGCTGACTTAATTAATCTCCATTCAGAATGTTCAAATATTTTTAGAATGAAAATTTTCAATTTAAGAAAATTAAAATTCCAACTATCCCGTACACCAAATGCTCGCATGTATACACACACACACATGCATTATTTAATACGTCTATACATATATGTCTTAATGTCTTATCTTCTGCTGGTTGCTGGTGTGCTGACTATAAGGTGCAGATGTATTATTATACAACAGTTATCACCGTTAAATTTGGAAATTGCGCGAGTACTTCAGAATGTCGAAAACTAAAATACTTTCAAATTTATGATTTCCATTAGTGTTTTCATCCACAATGATCTTATTGTTGCTAGTTATTGTCATAATTAGTATCTACATAGCATGACGTAGGAGAAGAGGTTCCACTTCATGGTGTGTTATCTTTAAGTGTACACAGTACATAAATGGTTACGCGCACATACCCGTAGACCCTAGTTATTTCTTATTAAATCATTATATATGGCTTGTGATCGACGACCGCCGACTAATAATAATATCTAAAGTACTCAAATAATGAGTGTGAATATTTTGATGAAGAATTAATAAGCACTTTGTTGTAAAGAAAATGGAACATTTTATATGCTTATTTGATAATGATAAATAATACAATAACTAACCACAATCGGTTGAGACGTTCATACTTTTAAATTGAAGAGACAGCTCTTTCAAAGAGTTGATCTTCAAATGGGGGCTGATCATATATTTAACCTCATTAGGGGCACCTTACATACATGCAATACATAAGAAAGGAGAACCCACAATTAGCGCCAACTACCGTGGCATAAGTCTCCTGAGCGTCGGATACAAGGTTTTATCGTGCGTATTATGTGAAAGATTGAAGCCTATGCTCAGCAACCTAATTGGACCTTATCAATGTTGTTTTAGACCGAATAAATCCACCATCGATCAAATTTTCACACTACGCCAAATCCTGGAAAAGACCCAAGAAAAATAGATCGACACACATCACCTATTCGTCGATTATAAAGCCGTTTTCGACAGTCCGATGAGGGACTACCTTTACACAACTATGTTTGAATTTGGTACACCTGCAAAACTCATTCGACTTTGCAGAATGACACTGTTTAACTATTGGTGTGCAGTGAAAATTGGGAAGGACTTCTCCCCTCCGTTTAATACCGAACGAGGTTTCAGACAAGATGATTCGTTATCGTGTGACTTCTTCAACCTTATTATGAAGAAAATTATACGAGCTGCAGCTTTACGTCAACCAAAATGTCATGCTGCTGGCGTATGCCGACGATATTGACATAATCGCTATCAACTCGCGAGAAGCCAGAGCAGCATTCTCTGAATTGGAACGAGAGTCATGTCGAATGGGTCTCACGGTGAACGTGGGCAAGACGAAGTACCTATTGTCTACAAACAAAGAGTCCCGGCGTCTTCATCAATACGTCACTGTTGATAATTACACTTTCGAGGTGGTGAAGGACTTCGTCTATCTTGGAATCAGCATCAACAACTGTAATGACGTCAGCCTGGAGATCATGGGTAGGATAAATCTTGCTAACAGGTGTTACTTTGGGCTGAGTAAGCAATTGAGTAGTAGAGCCCTCTTTCGAAGATCGAAAATCACACTCTACAAGTCCCTCATTATTCCTGTCCTAACATATGGCGCAGAATCCTGGACAATTTCCACCACGGATCGAGAAAAAAGTTCTACGCAGGATCTTCCGACCTATTTGCGTTGATTTTAAAATTTATTTAAATTTATTTAAAAATATTAAAAAATTTATTTAAAAATATTAAAGTTTGTGAGGAAAGAATGGTGATAGGGATTGCAGAGGTTAAAGTAAAATATTGAGGAGTAAAAATTAATCTAGATTGGCCCACACCTCAACCGATCAAAGGTGATTCCTGGGGTGATATATGTTTCACTTTTAGATGATTTTGATGGGGAGGCCCTTTAAGGAATGAGGATAGGACAGATGTATGTTTCAAGGAAATATTATGACGAAAAAATCGGGGAACATTGCGATTGAATTCAATACAAAATGGGTATGTGTGCATAGGTTCAGGTAAAATGTTGAGGAGTAAAAATAAAACAGGTAGTTTCTGCATCTTATGCTTTTGGAATCGATTCCGAATCGAGTACTTCAAAATCGATATGTCGATATTGAAGTACTTTTAGGTTAATTTTGTAATGAAGCCCCTTAAAAGATGACGATAGATGGAAGGGTGTTTGAAGGAAAAAGTGAATGGTAACCGATCATATATTTCATCCCTTTAAGAGCACTCTAGGAGCGATGGGAGTCAATTTGATAAAAAAGTTTATTTTGTAAGGTAGCCTGTATAACGGGTTGAGCTAGGGGGTATATATGTTCTGTCAAAATGTTGATGAAAAGAAATTACGCTCCTGTGATTCCTGTGGTTTTATGTCGATTCTTAGACTCGCTTGAGCTTCATCTTAGGTTAATTTCGTAACGGAGCCCCTTGAGGGATGATGATAGAGGGTAAGTATGCTTGAGGAAATACTAAATAACACCTGAGAAAACTGTGTAACTGCTGGGGGTAAACTGGAGCAAATAATTGTGAATTTTATTGAGGAGGTCTCTTAATGGATGTAAAATAGGTAACAAAATTTGATGAGGGTTGGCTTTACCCATCACCTCTCTAGAGGCTCACACAAATATAATAAATTTTATATAATGAGTATATATTGATATCACTACATATTCTTGCCTCCTTTACTACGTTCATTATCGCTTGAATAGGCAGCTTTGAATCAGCAAAGGAATTTATGCTTTTCGATAATTCGGATTTTTCTAAAGGCTCCACTCAAGTGTTTGATTTATATACAACATACATTTCTTTGTATGCGTACTCGAGAACTCATTTCGATAAAATTGACTTTCATACCAAAGTGCTAGTACATAATAAATAGTAAATATACAAGTGGCATATTCATACAATTGCCACTTAAAATCAGCAACTAATAAACATCTATCTAAATTACAAAATATCCATCTCGACTGGCTTGAGTTCATAATGAGCCGCCATAGAATTCGGTTTTTATACAGACACTATGTATGTGTGTAGTATGTTTCAGTGTATACGTAACTCAGGAACGAACATACTTAAAATGCAATATTCATAAACTTTAGGCACTTCATAGACAAATCCAAAATAGCGAAGAGAATAAAAGATAGAAGGAGACGGAGAGAGAGAGAGAGAGGAAGAGGGTGAAAAACTGAAAATCATTAGAGGATGCTTAAAGCTCAGTTAGTAAAACGCTACATACATACCGACTACGATATATGTATTGTATCTACCCTTCTCGGTGGTGACGCCACAAATTTATTAGTTCTATTAAACTTGTACTTCTTCTTTCGTACTTTTCTTTGCAAATTTTTTGGACAAAATTTCCTTCGACAGACGACACATCAGATGTTGGGGGGGAATAGACAAAAGGAATGGCATTGGCATCAAGAAAAAGTTGAAAAGCGCGACAAATAAGCGTCTTCAATTTAAATCTGAATCTGAATTGAAAATGAAGACCGGAGACACGGGGTGTTGCATGGGAGAGGCACAGCTGAAGTAACAGAATGTAAAGCAGAGCAACAGAAACACCAACAACAAAGAGGGTAAATTGTATACAGCGAATAAAATCAAATAAAATTTGGATGTGTTCCAATAGTTTTGGTTGAATAAGTTGCTCCTGCCGTCACCACCGCCACCAAAAAGTACACTGTATGGTTACAACAACTATGAAGATTATATATGAGATAGTTGATTATGTTTGCATTCAAGTATCATGTATCTTGTATCTACTACAATGCTACACTATACTACAAATATACGTACATACATGCAGCATGTGGCATACTCGTATGTGAATTTCAAACTGTGGCAAACGGAAAGCACTTCCCTTCCTGCTGTCCTTCTAAGCAGCGCGCACGATGTTGATGAGTGCGGATGTTTTTTTTGTAAAGAAAGCACAAACAGAATTGGAACAGGGAAAAAGGGTGAAGGAGAGAGAACAAATCACACTAGTCTATGGAAAAATAATATGGAAAACTGTAAAAGTTTTTGCCATTTTTAAAAGTTTGTTGTTTTTATTTTTCGGTCGGCCTTTTGTTCGTTCATTCGATTTGTTTGTTTGTTTCGCATTATTTTGTTGATTTTATTCAACGTTTCTTTTTTTTTTTTTTTGTTTATTATTATTTTGGCTAGCTAAAATTTATCTTTTAGTTAAAACTTTCTGTTGTATTAAATGACAAATGCTATGTGGAGAGTGAAGTTTTCATAAGAAAACAACAGCAGCAGCAGCAATGGCAACAAATTGATTTGAATAAGTTTTTCTTTTCATTGGCAAGAATGTATCGACGAACAGGAATTGAATAAAAGTTGAGAGCATACAAAATCATCGACATATACATGCATATACATATATACAATATATAGACTTCCGAAATTACTTATTTATGCGAAATGAACAGAAAAAAAAATTGAAATTTTTTCTTTGTTTTCTTTTATAAAATGAATTAATCAGCAATTTAAAGTTGTTATTGGTTTTTTGTTTTCTCCTCATTTCAATAAGAACGTAGTTTACTGATTTTTGCTAATGTCATCCGACCACATTTTCATCCATTATTTATGGTCCAATAAGTATTTACATACGCATATACGTGAAATATGGATGTTTATAACAAATTCTTTGAGTAACGCATGGCTTAAATCCCCCGCAAGTTTATTCTTTATTTATTTTACATTAGGTAATGTTTTTATATTTAAAATTCACCATTGAGACTATTTTTAAATAGTAAAATATAAAATATTATAAAGTGAGAGAGAATTTGTTTTTTGGCAATTCAAAAATATTTCTGTATTAAAATTTAGTGTGACTCATGTAAAAAATGTCTAGAAATTTCGATGTCAAATATGCACGTCGCTCTGGCAGATCAAATATTGGCATGCAGACCGTCGGACATAACGAAGGCACTAATCATTAACCACATAACAGACTGGAATTATTACAAAAAAGATGGCTAATCAAAGAAGCTCGAGGTATGGGTGCCACTTGAATTAATGCAAAAAAAAAAATCCCGAAGGGCCGACCAAACTTGGTCACTTGGCCATATTTTCGTCGATAATCCACAGAAACTCTACAATGATTATAGTTTCACTTAATTCATAAATAATTAAAATAATAATTAAATTCATTGATTTTTATTCAAAAATTTACCCGAAAACTGCGAGGAATTTTTATATCACACAATACTGTGAAACTGTGAGGAGTATGCCCGCTTTTTTAACAATATATCGAGATCTGATATTAAAAGTTCGAATTATGCAGTTATATCTTCTTATACGATCACTCTCTATACGGCATTTATGTAGCTCTTTCGATTTACGGTCATAAAAATAGATCTTCGCGGTTAAGGCGGTGTTCTACATTAATATGTAGAAATATGTTTTTATATGAAAAAGTAATTTTCGACATTATTGTGTAATATTACTTGAATTTTTGTTTTAGAAAAATCTATCGAAATCAATCATTCGACATTAATGCACTTTGCCGTCCTAACAGTACATTAATTTGTTGGCATTCTTCAGTGCCAATGTAATAAAGCTCTTAGCGGTATTCTGATAAATTTAAGATATTTTTTAGATTTATCAAAGATTTTAATTTTTTTTTAATCTAAAAAGAATGAAACGTTCTATGAACTAAAAACTAGATTATTTTATGTAAAATGGGAACGTATAGAATTGAATTTGTACTGGGTGATTTTTTAGCAACTTTCTTTTTGGCAACACTGTTTTTGGCAGCTCAGCTGTTTTTGTGTAACATTATTATTATTAATGACATGTTCAAACATTACAAAAGTAAGTAAGAACTTAGTCTATGTACGTAGGACTTCCACATATCACGGTTTCTAGCAATATATTTTAATTCATTGAAAGATTTTGTCCCGACCTCTGTTTCTAGCTCCTTGAGGATTAAACTGTAAGGCTGAGTGCACTATCTCGTCAAGATTTTTGCGAATAGTATATCCGATCCATTTGTATTTTCTGCACATTATCTCTTTCTTGATCGGTTTTTGATTCGTCAATTGCCACAATCATTCGTTAGCTATAGTGCGCGACCACCAAATACCAACAATATGGCGCAGACACCTGTTGACAAAAGCTTGAAGTTTTCTAGCTGATTCTAGTTTTAGGTGCCACGTTTCGCTGCCATAAATTAAAACAGATTTCACGCAAATATCGAATATTCTGACTTTTGTTTGTCTTTTAATTGCGCTGTTCGACCATACTAGTGACAATCATGCAAACGTGCCCGTTGCCTTATTCGCTGAATATCAGCTGCTGAGCCGTCAGGATGCTGAGGTGTCAGGATGCTACTAAGATCATCTACTGCTTCTCCAGATATTCCAAACTGTGTTTTGTTGCTCACGTAAATTCGCATAGATTTGGTCTTCTTTGTATTAATTTTAAGGCCAATCTTCAAAGCATCATTTGGTATGTTTGATACCATATCCTGAATTTCGCTGTCATTATATTTGTGTATTGTCAAACATGTTTAATTTGGTCTATAACTTAATCATAAATCGACGTACAAATGAACAACTTTCGCAGATTATTGAATTTTATTATCAAAATTCATGCTCGGCTCATTCATTCAATCATTTATGGTCAATTTGGGCGACCTTCTGAAGCGGCTATTCGAAATCTTGTCACTAAATTTCGCAACAAATTTACATTATTGTACAGTAAACCATCAACACGCATACGTAGAGTGCGGACAGAGGAAAATATCGCAGCTGTATCAGCCAGTGTTGTTGATGACCTTGAATTATCGATTTATTCGTGAGATATCGGCCGATATTGGAGAGAGTATACCAAAATTGGACAACATTTACATGAAATCATCTTTAAACATTGAATGATATAGACCGTTCCCTCGACTCAAATAAAGATTTCATACATTTCTCTAAAGCACCCTGTATGAATATATTGTAGTTAGACGCCTTTTCACTTTACGGCAAATTTTTCTTCACTCAGTCTTCAGCGAATCACTGACATAAAAACTATAGTTCTCTTTGTTTAATGATCATGAGATTTTAATCACTCACACGTCAGACACTGCACTTTTCATTATCTCAATCGATATTAGCCAACTTCTTGCTTAATTGCCTCGCATACATTATTTGAATTTCCCTCAATACAATGGATCAAATTTATGGCCTACATGAAAGGTGCTTATAAGTAATAGATCGTCTGATGAGCAGAATTGTAATTTAAAAATAAAATAATTTTTAAATGTACATATTTTATTAGAAGAGTCCGGCTCTGCTTGTTGTCCACCTATTTTCAAGCATAATTTCCACCCCTAATGATTTTCAGTAAATTTATTATGAAAACTTTCTTCAAAACTCTTCGTTCTACATGCATACAACGCAATAAGTATGTACCTAAAACAAAATGAAAACTAAACAATGACAAAGAATAAAAATTAATCACTTAAGTTTTAGTATTTTTTGTTGTTTTTCTTTCTATTGTGTGTACATTTTTTTTTTTCTTTCAATATTTTATTTTCAATTGTTTAACATAATTTGGACCATCCGTATACTAGTCGACCCATCCATCCGTTCGAAGAAAATGAAAAAGATGAAGAAGTAAGCAGAATATATATATTTTAAACTTTTACAATAATGAACTCAACTTAATATTTCTCTTCTTTGATGTTGTATATACGAAAAAGGAATACTAGTTGTAATTCTTTTGTGCGTCGTTTAATAAAAACGTATAAATAAAGCGATATACTCTTAGTACGTTGAGAAGCAGTAAAAACTAGCTGCTTTTTAGTAGCGGTAGTGAAAAGTAGTTTTATTTGGTTGTAATGAAATTGAAACAAACATTTAGGAAGGAGGATTTGTCTCATAAAATTCATTGCACTAATTTGCCAAATGAATCAAAGCAAACAGCAAGAGCAGTTTCCGTTCTATGTGTGTATAGCAATCGCTAACATCGAAGATGCAGGATGCAACAGCCCCTCGACTAATAATAAGAGAATATATTTACTAGCATATTTTATTATTTATATGCTGTAAGTGTATCTCTTCTATGTACGAGTACATCTACTCACCACCGCTCCAACATATACCCAATACTCTAAGAAATGGCACAAGGATGAAAGAATATGTTTCATATTTCGTATAATGCTACAATGGCACCACACAAATGTACGTACTTGCACATGTACACGCAAACTAAACAATAACACAAAAATTAATTTGATATCCTTTATGTGTATCCTTTTCACGAAAATCTCCTTTTCGCATGTTCAAGTACCATAACGATACGAGGTAGCAAAAAGCGAGAGTGGAGAATCCGATAAGAGGATGATGGTGAAAAGACGTTTGTGAACAGAAGCAGCATTGTATAAAAAGGCCAAAAAAACGAAAAGAAGAAGCTCATGAGTGCTCCATTAGAGTAGCAATGGAATTCAACACTATACTATATCATCATAAAAAACCTCCTCGCCATATATGCGTGTGTAAGGGAAGAAAAGGTTGACTCGCATTGTTAATCATCTTACTGCATTAGATGTTGAACTGGCTAGAAGTCGTGGAGAAGTGGTAGTTGTAGCTTGACTGTATTATGCTCCGCTGTGCTGTGCTGTATTGTAGCACAATGGCGGTAGTAAATTTATAATTATGTCGGCACAAATCCGATCCTTGCAGGATTAATTAGCGCCGCGCACACATTATGAGGAGACATACTACTGACGACATGCGAGTCCCAATTAACTAACGCACACACACACATACATGCACACATCCATACAAACATATGTGAATGGGTTTAAACGTTCTCATGTTCGTCGAACGTAATGAAACGTGTTAAAATAAATACATACATATGTATTGTATATAAAATGGAGAAAGGAACATTTTCAGCTAATTAAGAATCCATGTTTGAAAAATATATACAATGCTATGTGTGTGTGTGTGGTTTTTTGAGTTGTTCTCTCAGTTCGCAAAGGAATTATATTGCACAAAAGAATAAAGACGAAATATGAAGAAGAAAAATGGATACTATGATGATGATGTCAGCACAGGAGCGGAGATTATCATATGAGCAACTTATGGTAGATACATATAGTTGGAAATTCAATATCAAGAAAAATATAATTCCTTTCTTGTGAATATATTTCCATTCATTCCAATAAAATGTACATATACCCAAAATTTTATGGGCCAGTGGTTATGCGCCCCGAATTCCCCTTTTCTAATTAAAAGAAACCATCCTGAGTTCAGAATTAAATAATTATGCACTCATGTATCTATATACGTAAATGTACTATAATATGTATCGTATATACATAGCTACACATATTAATATTTGAATTGGTGTTGTTTACACACATTCATTCATCCATTCATTCATACCCATTCGCTTTACTCCATCCGTCTCTATTTGCATGTGTGTAACTGTGTACACCTGCCAACTTAGTTGATAGGGGCTTTTGGAAATGTACTCGTATAGAGCATATACATATAAATGCTCAAAAACAAATACGAATACATAAGTTCATACAGCCATAACATTTTCCAAATTAATTTTTCGTGTTTTTTTGTTTTTCTAACAATCTTCATTAATTTTGGGTTTTCTTGGTACGTGAATGTATCATATTATGATAGTGTACATACGTATACATCTATATATGTGTACATCACATGCATATGTGGTGAAAGGTGGTTAGAATTTGAATTTTTAGAAATGAACATCTAAAAATTATTAATTATGTTATTTTGATAGCACGGTGCTACAAAAGAAAACGCAACATGATTGAACTTTTCAGGTGATCTAATGTACATAGGTTCTAGAAATGAGCGAGTATATTACAATACAAAAGCATAATTATAAATTTTAGGCATCTTCAGTCACCCTTTTAAACATGGTTAGGTAATTTCGCAACTTCAATTATGTATTCAACGCACTAACCATTGAACACCACGGAACCAAATACATATAATTGCATAATTCCACTCCATAATTCGTTTTTTTCTACAGATGATCCGATTTATAACAGTTTTGTCTTTCTTCACGTAAATATATAGAATCCTTATCCTTATGTGGCCATAACAACCGAGTATCGATTTTGGCCCAAAATAACATGCTTCGCCAGCCATCTCTGTTCTTCGCTAGCTAGCGCCAGTTAGAAATTCCAAGCGCCGTCAGGTTCTCCAGTACTTGGTCTTTCCACCGGAGAAACAACATCATTACAATAAAAAACATGTTACAAAACACAAAGAACACCTTCTTTGTTCTAATCATCAAAATCAACGACAATGAAAAGTGCTATCAATTTACCTTTTCACCCTTTTTGTTGTGTACTACATACATATGCCATCATATCAAAGCATCAGAAGCAACAGCTAATTGAACTGGACACCACGACAACAAACCATCAAAAATGCCGTTCAGCTTGATGCTATACTAGGCGTTTACATTTGTATACATTTTGTCAAATAAGTTTCAGGACTGATCAAATAAAGCATAACATTTATTGAGTCTTCTGCAAAATTTGTTCCATTTGGGGTAATTTTCCTTCAGTATATTTCGTCTTTATGTTTTGTCGTCTTTTTGAATTTTCGAGCCACTCAATTTCCAAAACATTGTTTCTTCTTTGTGAATTTACATCGAAGAATTCACCCACGTATCTTCCACCGGCTGAACTGTGAACGGGCTAATGTTTGCGATGGGTCTGTAAAAAGCCCCTAAGAGGTGGCGTTAATTTATAAGTGAGGTTGAGGGGAAAGCTTTTGACAGAAAAATATATGGGTGTCATTCATATATTTTGTAGCTTAAGGGGCGATTCCTGGGCAATTATGAGGTTGTTTGTTGATTTTATAGTGGTTTAAAGATCACTTTGTAGGAAAATCTAACTAAGAAATGAAAATACGGAAGTTAAGAAAAAATGTTGAAGATGTATCCTTAGTGAGGATAGGTCGTGAAATTTACCCCTCAAGAAGTACACTGGGTACTCAGTGAGAGCGAAATTCATAAAAACATCAATTTTTTAGGGTAACCCTTCTAAGTGGTGGAGGTAGGGGGTATATAATTCAGAAAAAAATGCTGAGAAGAAAAAATGTATGGAATGGAAAATGGACATTATATCCATTTAGGGTTGATGGCCGATATTTGAATGATGGGGTAACTCTGGGGACAATAAGTCAGTGAGGATTCGAATTCAGCAACTCTAAAGGCTTATGAAAATGTTTATATTATATTTTTTCGTGGGGATGTTTTTTTAAAGTTACAAAAGTTCAAAGTATGAAATTTTACTTACGAGTTTTGGACATGTTTTCCGACATATATGAAGAAGCTTCTTAAACAGCTCTATGACAAAGCATAGGAAAAGTGTCGTCACAAAAGTTACGCCGCTAAGAACCGGCTAATATAAATATGTCTCTTTTAATGCTGTCCAAATGTAACACTCACAACAACAGTGGAAGAGAAGCTCGGTGGTATTAAAGCGGCTTTTCTGGATTAAGGATCTCTCGAAGAGGGTCTGTCCTCTCAATAAGAGAACTTTGATAGAAAACAGAGTTAAATCCGATGAACATTTTGATTGTTCGATGATATTTTTGACGTTGTAGCTCAAAACTATTGACATAATGATGTTGCAATATCTTGAATTGTTCCTCCAAAGATTTGATATATTTTACAAATATCTTGAGATAGATCATAACATTCAAGTAATCTCATTTATTCACTGTTTCACTTTTCGGAACAAATTCCGACTGAACAATTTCTTGTATTGAAAACAACCAAAAATTGCGAGAAGAACATTAATTTTGGACTGACTTTGGATTTCGGTGCGTTAGGAAAGCGCCTTTTCTGTAATTACTTTCTAGTTTGCATGTAATATTCATAAGCTCAACTCTCGTCACCTGTAATGACACACGTTCAGTGAATATGCGGTCCAAAATCACTTGTTCTAACATGTCATCAGACAATCAATTACGATGCTCCATTTGACTACAATTAAGATATCTTGGAACTAGAGTGGCTGTGGCACGTCTCATGTTCAAAACATCAACCACTATAGTCCGAGGAGCTAATTTTCAGAAACAGAAAATACGATTTTCAATTTCTTCAGTATATCGAAGTTATTTCATATAGCCATTTTACAGACTGAGTCCTGAAACTTATTAGACAGAATTAAAGGAATATGTACTATATGTCTATTTGTT
The DNA here is from genome assembly GCA_963854835.1 of Megamerina dolium. Lineage (NCBI taxonomy): Eukaryota > Metazoa > Arthropoda > Insecta > Diptera > Megamerinidae > Megamerina > Megamerina dolium. The sequence continues at coordinate 36,259,406 of OY978526.1, forward strand.
TGCTCATCGTTCATCGCTCAATGAATTGTATGTATTGTAATTTATACGAGATCTTAGATAATGCACGAGCAGCAGACCAATGTTGCTGGCTTGCTGGCTGGCTGGCAGGCGGCTGGTGCTAGCCGTTGCTGGCTGTCCGAAATGTCTCATAAAAATTGCACTTTAATTACTCCATCGACAGTATCAACTCGGTAAAATCTTTCAGCAAGAGATGGATTGCAGCGAATATTTTGCAAACGTTTACAGCTACTAACAGCATCGTTGTTGTTGGTGTTGTTGTCGTTTGCTGCCAACTTTTTTGCTTAACTTGTGTATGTTCTGGTATGTGTGTTGATGCATAAATCGAATATGAAATGATAAAATATTTGGCAAATACATAAATTGCAAATAATAAAATACAACAAGAACAACAAATTATTTCTATTTGAATTGTTCATATGGCAATGGTTACATAAACACAGGAATTATTGCCGGACAACGATGGAATTACGTAAAATCCATTGGAGAATAAAGAATACTATATGTAGTACCTATTTATAGTATATATTCGAATAAATAAATAAATAAATTGTTGACTCATTCACAATTGTATGAATGCTTGTGTGCGTGTGTGTGTGTGTGTGTTTCAATTGAACCGTAATATTTTCGATATATAAAATAACTCAAATTATGCGTAAGATATTTATTTACGAATCGAACTGATTTTATTCATATATATACAAATGAGAGTATAGACTTCGGATCCATGATTTCAGTATGTAGATGCAATAGACTTACATGACTGTATTGAGGTTAAAGACATTTACAAGAAAATCAAAAGCAATCTCTTATCAATGGTGAATAATATAGGTATGGTATTTTTAGGTAAAATACGCTGATCATATACTACATACATATCATAGGATTTCAATAAGCTACGACAAGTGATTTCCAGAATAAGCGTAAAACAATGTCTGTCTCTTATTAATATTAAGAAAGGAAATTCATTAGGGCGATTGACACAATAAATGATGCTGATTGTGCTATTAGGCAAGAGTTAAAGAGACCGTTATTTTGAAATTTTATTTCAATGTTTGATTTCCTGCGAAAATTAGATCCTATCATATTCTAAAAGTGTACTATGGCAAAACCCAGAAAAAGTGAAATTAGATGACAATTATTCATGTTTGGAGACAGATGACGTTGCTGATTTAATATGATGCCATTGTGGACGACATCAAACTAAATTGCAGACTAACGCATAGGATAGGCTCTATTTTAGAGTCATTTGTATCACATCTATTGCACGATTCATGATACAATTTTGTAAAATATCAATATCTATCCACAACTCACTATTTATTTTTGTAAAAAAAATGTGAAAAAATAAAAGCGAAGCTGAATAATGTCTATGGGTAACCGTTATCATTTATTATATGAGATTTATTATATGAGATATTACTTATGTGGCCATAACAACCGAATATCGATTTAGTCCGAATATAACATGCTTCGCCAGCCATCTCTGTTCTTCGCTAGCTGGCGTCAGTTAAAAATTCCAAGCGCCGTCAGGTTCTCCAGAACTTGGTCTTTCCACCGGAGGTTAGGCCTTCCAGGCCAGCGCAGCTGCTGGATTTTGATGCGCTTTACTATGTCAATATCGGCATACAGCTCGTACAGCTCATGGTTGTACCTTATTCGGTACTCGCAACCAACGTAAATAGGTCCAAAGATCTTGCATAGGACTTTTTTCTCGAAAACTCCAAGCAATCGCTCATCCGAGGTGGAAATTGTCCAGGCTTCAGCGCCATATGTTAGACACATTATTATACGGTAGAGGGCAAGATATAGATCAAATAATGGCTTTTGTCGAATCAATATGCTTCGAAAAATTCAGCGTTATACCGATCGGTTTATAACCAGTATTTTTGCGATTTGATGGGAATAATCCACATCCATAACTAAAAAAAATAAAATAAATATATGGCACTTAAAGCCCCAAAGGGCTCATTGGCCGAGCTTCTCTTCCATTACTGTTGTGCGTCTTAAATTTGGACAGTATTAGAAGGGACCTACTTATTTTAACCGGTTCCGAACGGCAGAACACTTGTGACATCACTTTTTCTGAGCTTTGTCACAAAGTTTTTTTAGAAGCTTTTTCATGGCAAGTTGTTACTGTCGGAAGAATTGCCAATTGCTTGCCGACAGGTGGGTACCATTCGAAAGAAAAATCTTATCGATATTAAATTTGTTATGCATCAGCCGGGGATCCGTATCCACAAAAATCACTCTACCTGGCTTTCCGCAATATTTCTATATTCACCAATATAAAAATATGACTCTCAAAAAAAAAAAAAATTCTGCTAAAACGAGGAGGTTTATCGTTAATACCGTAGCGTGTTTTACAGAGTTTGACAAATATATTTCGGAGAGTTTAAAAAAAAGGTAGAAATTTTGTGTTGACCTAAGAGGAGAATCGGTGAAAAAAAAGGTCTCTATATTTTTGTCTGCATTCCTGAGTTATTGATCGACCTTCTTAGAGATATGGGAATATAAAAATTTTTCAATTAAGGTGATAACTACATTTAAGATTTATCTTTCTTATTGTTTTTGGGACTTTTTTTAAATATTGTTCTAGTAGACCTGTTCGTTAAGTCTTTGATTTTATTCAAATTCTTTATTAAAAAGAAAAAACTTGTACCAAGGCATATTCAACATGGTTGTTAAAATACCAAGTAAATAAATGACGAGCATTATTGTCATACATTCCCATATACAGTAGCAGCAGTAGCACATCCATTTTGTACACTCCTTGTGATACAGGAAAAATATTTTCTGACACAAATCTCCGTAGTACCTATATATTTTGAAACTTTAAAATCCAATGGTGAGTTAATAGGCACCTCAAAAGAACCACTACCCAATCTTAGGCATAAGAAATGTATTGTATATAACAATATATCGCAGCAAAAAAAAAAATAATAAAAATATTCGACAATAAACGAAAGACCTTAACTAAAATTATTAAAATAATGCTTCAAAATTTTCAAGTGGTACCCATACATACTTAGATTCCAGATGCCATCAGTCATTTCGCTGGATATTGTGCGCCAGCAGTTAGCTGCCTCGCATTCGTTCGCTCGATTTCAATTTAGTTGCGTTCCAAATACAACAATCACATACATTCCTCACATGTGAAAATGAAATTCGCGTTAAATGTGAATTGGTAGCAGCAACAGCAAGACTAGTGGTGGTACTAACAACTACCCAACTATCCACCCATGTGGAAAAATACTATTTGGTCTATGCAGCCACTGAAAGGGGCGCCCTTTTTTTGTATTAGTGTAGGAATGCATGAGCAAGTGAACATTTTATTAACACATGGGTCCTCATTTTTGAAAATCCTCTTCAATGGTGCAAATGAAAATCTCTACCTCTATTCCTAAACTGTCATTGCATACGTGCATTGCATCTGCAATATATGTAGGCATGTGGGACCATGTGTGTACGTGTGGGTGTGTATTTGTCGAGACAAAAATTCCATTCATTTTGTTCATTTTAGTTTCAGAAATAGTAAAATGTGTTTGAAGTTGCTTGATACTGAGTGTAGTAGGTGCAATCGAAATGCCCAGTCCAGAAGCTTGCCCAGCACTGCCAGCATCACAGTGTCGCTGAGCAATGGATCAATGACGATGTTGCACAAATGCAGTCACATGGTCGCATGAACAAATGCAGTTAAGTGGTTTTGCATTTTTTTGTTTGTTTGTTTTGTTTTCCTTTGTTGCTATTGCTATTGCTATTATTATTGTTGTTGTTAGTGTTATTGGTGAAGAAGCACACCAATTTTATTTGTATTTTTCATTCTCTGCCATTGTTTTGTTCATATTCTGGCAAACACATATATGAATACAAATACAACAACTGGTACATAAATACATAAGCATTTGGAAGTGCGAGTGCGTTGGTGTGTCGTTGTGTCTATCAGAGTGTTCGTGTGTTCGCGTGTGTGTGTGTGTGTGTGTTGGTTTTCGTGTACGCAAATGCAGCCATGATTTATGATCTGAAACAATATTGAGCGTACGGAAATTTATGGAGTTCGCTTCACTCTTTTGCAAATAAAAAGGAAATAAAGCTTCATTTTATGTTGCTGGAACTGAGGCTGGTATTGCCGCATTCTGCTGTTGCTGCTGCTGCTGCTGCATCAGTTCTCTTGTTATTATTGCCACATGTGTTGTTGCTGTTTTGAATTTTTCAATTTTTTACTTTTGTTTGTATTCTCTATAAATATATGGTGTCCTTGTCGTCCATTCATATACCCATTCATTCATTCGTTCATTCCACCATTCATTTTGCTCTCGATTTATTTCGTTTCCGCCATGACAACGTGGGAGTCGGTGTATTGCATGCACACATCAATACGTATTCATTCTCCTCAAAAAAAAAATTCGATATTTAAATTGTGTTGAAGAGTTGAGAGTTGCTTACATTTATTAAATTTCACTATTTCATTGTTATTGGTTATTTATTTTAATTTGTTGCATTCATATTTTATTGCATTCATTCGCGCTGAGGCAAATTTACAATATTGTAAATTTTTTAATTTTGCCTAAAATCAAGATTATATTTTAATATTTGTTGCAATTACCATTGCCATAATTTCCCATAATCTAGAACATAATAGGAAAGTGATTGTTCAGCATCACGCTTGTTGATAAGACTTCTTATTGTTGAATCATGGGTAAAGAAAGAAAGATAGTGAATCCTGATCATAATTCTTAGCTTAAGCAAATATAATCTCACTCAATATATTCTTAATAATTATCACTCACTTCGCATAAAATATAAAATTTCAGAAGTCGGCACTGGAGTGTCACTGGAGTTTCGGAAAAAAATTTCAATTGCTTTCTGACAAACTGGCACCACTTGAAAGAAACATTTTTGACTTAACGAAGAAATTCGTTTTTTTTATCAGTTGACAGTACAAAATGATCGTTTTCCCAACGAAAGGCGGCAACTCACACTGCATGTCATTCCAGTCTACTACTTTTATCCCATAGAAAGAACCATTTCTTTCGAGTAGCTGAAAATTTCAAGAAACAAAAGTCGACGATAAGTAAGACCAGACCATTAATCGGCGGACGCCAATGTAAGTGACTCCCAATTGCTTGTATTGTACATCTCCTAAGGCATGGAGATAGGAAGTAAGTATAACACATCAGCTGAGAAGTTCGTACGATGGCACATAGGTGGCGTCACTGATGAAAAAAATATGATATTTATAAAATACCAATCGTAAAACGACAAATACGTGTCAAAAAATCATGATAAATCAATCATTAGTTCACAAGTCTCAGTAATGCCATTTTTGTGATTTTGAAAACAATCGATTTAAAACAATGTCGTGTGTTAATTTTTCATGGCGTTTTGGTGTGACGTCAACACCGTTCAAATTAAATATGGGCCTGATACGCTTTGTTCCGGATCTGCTCCATCAAGATCAATGGTAGCGAAGTCGTTTGGTGGTTATAAACACGGCCAATCACCAACACTGATAATGGCGAACGCTTTGGTCGCCAAAAGATGTTTTCAGGTGCTGACACCGGAAAACATCAAAAAGTCCACAAAATCGTTTTAGCAAACCTTAAATTGAAGCTGCAGGTGATAGCTGACATCTTAAAGATATCAAACGACTTTATTTTGCATAAACAATTGTCCATCAGAAAGCTGTTTTCGAAAGGGATGCCGCGTTAGCTTACAGTGAACCAAAAGTAACAGCGTGTCGATAATTCGGAGAATTGCTCGGAGTTGTAAATTTGAAGAATTGCTTAGAGTATGTAGATATGGACGAAACTTAGATCCACCACTATAATCTAGAGTCAAATCGGCAGTCAACTTAGTGAACAGAAGCCGACGAACCTCACCCAAATTGACAAAAAACAGTCAGCTGGAAAATTTATGGCATACGTATCTTTGGATGCGCATGGAATTTTGTTCAACGACTACCTCGAAAAGGCCAAAAAAATCAGTGACAGTACGCAGACCGCAAAAAATGCTTCATGGAAAAAATTTGACTTGAATGATCGGTGATCGCCGATACAGAGGCCTGCCTATTTTGAGGCCAACGATGAATCGTTCGGCAATGTTGTGGAATGCTATCCTATGAAGTTTTTAGCAGACGTGTTATTTGAGGGAAATGTTGGCTCAGATGAGGAAATGGGGGGTGCCATACATGATTCCTGTGAAATTATGATCATAATTGATATTTTTCAAGTGTCTATTTCCTATTCTGAACTATTCTGAGGAGTAAAAATTATCACTTCGTGTGTTCATATGCTTGTTTTTAAATTCCGTGACGAATAGAGAGGAAGAATCATTAACTCAACTAACTGTTCTTTGTTCTAACAGATGAGCTTAGCTTTTTTTTAGATCTTTGTGCCATATTGTCGCTTGTTGTTATGCATATGTTACCTCCACAGGAAGCAAGGTGCTGAGTTACATAATACTCAGTAACCAAAAGAAGTCTCATAATGAGCAACAATAAACCCATGAGTTGTACATCAGTGGAAGTACAAAGATACCCTTCTAAATGATCTATATTTCATAATCTCACCACTAGAGAACAATGGTCAATTGTCTGTTAATTATTACCTTAGTGGTCTATGTCATATGAATATTTAAATCAATTACAAGGAAATACAAAGAGACAGTCATACCGAGCTAGCTGCAGGTATGTGCGATCAAAGAACACTAAGGAAAATCACCACTAGAATGCAGATCATAAAAATGAGCACATAATAGTCAGGCGGGCTATTAGGGCTAAGGCTTAAATCAGTTTCGCTGTTGTCGATAATACGCATAAATGATGATTATGTACACTAAGCAATTACAGGTGAATGGGTAAATACATGCAACCATAACAATATCATTTCATCCTTCCATCGCATAATTAGGCCAACAAATGATATGCTATAATTATAATGATTTCATGAAACGGTAACAGGCAAGTTAAGCATCCGAAATACAGTCCAATATAGTCAAAAGGGAAAGTGTGCACACAAAACGAGTATTATTACACTTTGAAGAGACAAGAAATAGTATGTCATAAAGTCATCATAATTTAGAGAGATTCTTTTGTTATAAAGGATCAAATACATAGTACCATAGAAGTGCGAGTTGATATATGTGGACGTCGGCAAGCAAAATGAAACTGTTACTTTACTAATATTATTCAAGATAAAAGGATCGACTAAGGACAGCAATGGCAATGGCGGTAATAATTAAGAACTTTTGTATGCATAGCACAATAATGAAATTGGTCTAAGAACTCAACACAGTGCGACACACTCAAATCTCCGACGGTGGCTGCCTCACTATGAATCCTTTCTCTAAGAATATACTTCAACATGCATGTAGATACAATTGTCCTCTGTATATACATGATTATATACAATATATGTAGTTGCACTACAGGAATTTTACATCTTTCATTCATGATTCGTTGCGAATATCCTTCTACTTGCTGAAAGTTATGTAAAACAATGAATTCTTCCTTTTATTTCGTCCTTTCCTTGGTGTTATATTGTGTTGGTCGAGTTAGTGCCGGTTTCTCCAGCAACTTTTATTCCACATTGGATTATATTTTCCGCTTTTTGTTTTAACTTTGTTTGCAACCTTAAAGCACTCCACTTTTGAATATGTATTGTTGCATACTTATAGTTATGTATATGTATGTATGTATGTGTATCGTGTACCGCTGGGTTGCTCTGTCATCTCTTTAGAGTTCAATTACAATTACGCCAAATTACTTTATTGCGTCCGTCGGAATTTTACTTTCGTGTGTAAGTCCTACTATCGGGTGTGTTATATGATATACAATATACACAGTATATGCTTGTAGAGCAAAACGCTACAAGTGGTTGATTATGTTGATGAGGATTCTACTTCAGCATACATTTTGGGTGCCGTAGCTCAGTGGTTAGTGTGTTCGCCTTCTGATCTGTAGGTCGGTGGTTCAATCCCCGGCTGATGCATAACAAATTTCATATCGATAAGATTTTTCTTTCGAACGGTACCCACCTGTCGGCAAGCAATTGGCAATTCTTCCGACAGTAACAACTTGCCATGAAAAAGCTTCTTAAAGAACTCTGTGACAAAGCTCAGAAAAAGTGATGTCACAAGTGTTCTGCCGTTCGGAACCGGCTAAAATAAGTAGGTCCCTTCTAATATTGTCCAAAATTTAAGACGCACAACAGTAATGGAAGAGAAGCTCGGCCAATGAGCCCTTTGGGGCTTTATGTGGCCACATATTTATTTTTTATTTATTTATACATTTTTGAATATATTGTACATTTATATATGAAGAAATTAAAAGAGATTGGTGATGGATGAATTTGAACAGTTCATTAAACTGATTTTAAGTGAAAGGCTGGCAATTTATATTAATGGGCCTACACTAGAATAACCTAACCTAGATAGACCTGAAATTTGATTATTTTTCAGAACATGAACCCTGGAGTGGATCTATGCAGAATCATCGGGCTTGAAAAAAATTATTCTCTATAACAAAATCAATAAATTATATGTACTATGTCATATATGTATGCCAGTATGTAGTGGCATACGTTCTTGTTTTGTGTATGTTTTAAAATCATCGAACATGGATTAAATATTTTTATAACGAAATCATTATCTATGACTTACAAGATGGTTTCATGAATGCCTAAAATATGCTTTATTGGGGGTTCCAAGCCAATGCATATATCTTTCAATGGCTTCTATTGTTCTCGCCATGTTGATGGTGTGGTGGTATCTCAAGTAACTAGAACATGTCACATCCGCATCGATACACAATTGATATGAAAATATTATCATACTCACCCATATGTATTGTATTATGTATGTATGTACACGCATGGGATATATTTGACAAGCGATTTACTTGCGATACTTGTCATACAAAATATAAATACTATATCACTTCAATGTTGTCAACACATCGTGATATTGCTTCATCTGCATGCGGTTGTTTGTTGTCTGTCATTGTCATTGTGTATCCTCCTTTTGCGAAGGATATAAACGTCTGCTGTATGTACAGTCATATCTTTCATCGAAAATCATTTGAAATCACTTTAGAAATTGCTCCATATACTGATATTGCTTCTTCTTGTAGTGGATGATTCTAAACATTAAGTCATACAATGGATTTTTCATTTCTTATTACGCCCATTATAGTGAATAGAGTGGTGAGGGCGGCAATGTTATATTATGAATTTACCTAGACTAATTCGAAAATGCATTCTTTCTATAATCTGTACATACTTATTTATGTATCTAATATCTAGTGAAATTTTTTGAAAATATTTCCATAATCTATATAGCTGACTTTTATCTGGTTGGCAATATAGATGATTTATGCCAGCCTAATGGTGGGGACCCCTAATACTTTGCGGCGCACGTGACAAATGCTTGATGGGAATAAATCATTGGAATGGCTTGTTGTTCACAAACATATACGTATTTACGTATGTATAAAACATATTCGAATCCTTTACTGAGAAATATATTCTTGGGATATTGGGTGATGTTCTCTCTGCAAAATGTAACGAAGCAATTGGAAACATTCATACAATTTTCGATTTGGCAGAATTTTAACAAAAGTATTCAGATATTTATACTACTACTGTACTATATATAAAGGGTTTTCCATTAGGGACATAACAATTTTATCTATTAATAAAGTACAGAAATATTTCAGATATTGAGTTCAAATTTATTGTGGATATATCGAAAGCATTACATTTTATGAATGAAATTCGATTTTGGTCATATGACCACCACGAGCCCGTTTACAGTGGTCGATTCTTTGGACCCAATTTTCCAACACTCTAGCACACATTTCGACCTGAACGTTGGCAATTTCGCGTTGGATGTTGTCTTTGAGCTCGTCTAAAGTTGCTGGCTTGTTGGCATAGACCAGTGACTTGACAAAGCCTCATAAAAAGAAATTCAATGGTGTTAGATCGCATGAACGAGGCGGCCATTAGACCGGATCATTTCTCGAGATAACACGTTCACCGAATTTGCAATAAATCGATTGTGACGTGTGCTGTGTGGCTAGTGGCACCATCTTGTTGAAACCACATATAGCTGATGTCAAGTTCATCCAATTCTGGCCACAAATAATCTTCCAACATAGCACGATAGCGCTCTCCATTGACGGTTACATGACGAAAAAATACGGCTTATTCACACCTCCGGCATGAAAACCGCACCAAACAGTAACTCTTTGCGGGTGCAACGTGTCTCAAGAAGCACTTGTGGGTTTGTTGCTGACCAATAACGCATATTTTGCTTATTGACAAAGCCATTGAGCCAGAAATGAGCTTCATCGCTGAAGATGATTTTTCGCTCTTAAAGTTGGGACCACCGACTCAAAATTTCGGTAGTAATTTTTAATCATTTCCAAACGTTGCTGCTTCGTGAACTTTACCATGATGAAAATGTTGACTTAACTAACGTTTTGACATTGACAGTTGATTAAAAAGTTTAAGGGTGCGTTCATATAAAGATACGAAATTGTTATATCCCTAATGGAAAACCCTTTATAATAAAGGTATGATTAATATTTAGTTTCAATTACGAAGATATAAGTAGTAATACTGATTCCTCTCAAAGCATTCCAATCGAGGATTGATGAAAAAACAAATTTCCAGACTAGTGTTGTTCTAGATAGTAGGCAGTAGAGCTTCTATGTTAGAACAAAGCCAACGAATATTAAAGCCGAACTAGATTCTACTCTGGATGAGTCTGCTCCTTCGTTTACGACCATAAAATATTGGGTGGCAGAGTTTAAACGAGGTCGTACGAGTTGCCAAGAAGAACACCGTATTGGTCGACCAATTGACGTGGCCACGCCGGAAACGGTTAGGAAAATCTAGAAAATGGTATTAGATGATCGCCGGCTGAAAGTGTGTGAGCTAGGTGAAATTATAGGCATTTCAAAAAGTGCTATACATGGAGTGCTATATCATGGAGAAGAAAAAGCTGTGTGCAAGATGGGTGCCGTGGTTGCTCACAATAGAAGAAAAACAACGTCGTGAAGATGTTTCTATAGAGTGTTTGGCGATGTTTCACAGTAATAAAGCCGAGGTAAAACAATCAACGGCGTTTAAGTGATGAAATTAAAGAAAAAAGGCCAACAAAAAATGTTGTTTCATTAAGACAATGCACCAGTTCACACATCCGCTGTTGCGACGGTCAAAATGAATAAATTAAAGCTCAAATTTCTTCAGCACGCACCTTATTAGCCAGATTTAGCTCCTTTGGATTATTTTCTATTTACAATTTTGAAAAAATGGCTTGGTGGTAGTAGATTTGCTAGCAATGATGAGATGGAGTCTGCGGTAGATGGCTATTTTAATGAGTTAGACAGTTCAAACTACAAACAGATTATGTTGAAAAATAAAGAAACATATTCCCGAATTTGTTGTGTTTTCTTTTTTAGGTTGGGTAGTTCTGGGACCGCCCTCGTACTTGCAGTTCATTTTTTATGGATTTTGCTTTAACGGGTGGAGATAGGGTATAAGTATGCTTGGCGAAAATAATATGATTATAAAATAAATGGAAGTCGGTCATACATTTTTCCCTTCTAAGGAAACTGTGGTAGTGTTGGGTGTTACTTACTTACTTACTTATGTGGCCATAACAACCGAATATCGATTTAGGCCGAAATTAACATGTGACCCAAATAATAATCTTATAAAAAATGCAAATTTTAGAGGGTAATCCTGCTAATGGCTGGATATAGAAGGTATTTTTTTTTATAAATGTCGAAAACATAAAAATAGTGAAGGCCCGTTATACATTTTTCTTTATAACAATTTTATAATAGCATCAATTTTGTACTGCATCACCCATAACGAATGGATATAGGAGGCAACTGTGTTGCAAAATGTTGGAGAAAGAATACGAGTAGGGGTTAGTCAAACGTTTCACCCCTCTAGAGACGCCATTTTAAAGGTATATAATAAGAGAAGTGAGGAAAACTCACTTTTCTACAATTTTAGAACTCATTAACGAGTTCTAAAATTTAATCAATTAGAACACTTAAAATTAATGGCCAATCAGTTCCACAATGTTCCTCAACAAAGTACTTGGGTATTCACCTCGACAGAAGGCTGACATGGAAAAATCACATAGAGGCAAAGAAAACTCAGATCAAGCTTAAAATGAATCAGTTATGGTGGCTGTTACACAAAAGATCAAAGTTGAATCTTGAATACAAAGTGCTATTATATAAAGCAATCCTGAAACCAATCTGGACTTATGGTATTCAGTTTTGGGGCACCGCATCTCCCTCTAATATCGAAAAATTGCAGCGAATACAATCCAAGTGTCTGCGAATTATTGTAAACGCGCCTTGGTATATGAGGAACGTTAACATCCATCGAGATTTAAATGTATCCACAATTTCTGAGGAAGTTGCAATGTACTGCAGAAGCTACATTCAAAAATTACACAATCATCCGAATCCCCTTGCTAGGCAATTGTTGCTGAGCAAGGGGCATCGTCGATTAAAAAGAAAAGACACACTGAATATGCTGTAAAATTGCTACATCTCGCGACTCACCAAATTGTGATGGAACGTAGGGGATATCACATAGTTTTATTTAGTTTGTAAGATTTGAATACTTATTGTTAGTTTCTCGTATTTAAGAAAGATTCAATAAAAAAAATAAGCTAACAAAAAAAAAAAAAAGAAAGAATTAGAACAAAATATCCTCTATAGTAGTTCTATATGAAAGGATGATAGGCTGTAAGAGCTATTAAAAGAAGATTTTTGTTAAAATAAGAGAGATGAATCGTATTAATGGGAAAAACATGCAAATATTAGGTTACAAGGATGGTGCCACTTCCAGTTGTCAGATTTCATAGACTTTTTATTTTTAGTATAGTACTTAGGTTCCAAAATATATTTTAGCTCAATAGTACATACTATAAGAAGCATATAATTTGTCGCGACCGAGTTGTTTTATATATGATATCTTAAAGTCAAATACTGAACAGTGTTTAATTTTTCATTTCATATAGTACTTCAATAAATAAAAAAATTAATATTTGTATCTATATCGTACAATGTTTATATTTTTCTTTATATTTGTTGTGTACGAATGTCGCGTCCGTTACATAGAAAATATCCATATGGTTCGTTAATTGGGCATCAAATCGAGAAGAGACCCATATGAGCATCATCATATGGAATAATCCCAAATTATATTCATAATTCAAAATACAACTACAACTACTCAACTACATGTATTGTAATACGAGTATGGACAAATATATTAACTTCATATTAACTTCGACCTCCCATATAGTGGAGAGCATTAATAAATAACTGTTGACAAATAATTGCAATAATGTCGACATTTTTATTTAATATGGAAGACATATACTTTTTACAACATTGCAATCATTTCTGCAATAACGCCAAGATTGTAATTTTTTTTCACATTTATTTATTCGTCATTACCTATGGGGTCTTCCATATCAGCATTTCAATGTCTAAATCCAAAACAGTTTACCTGCTATAAATAGTTCACGCAACATCTGTGGTTCCCTAATGTTCTCTGCAGACAAATCCTAAATCTAAGAAAATATGAATATATGAATTCTTAAAATGTGCTCTAATAAAAAAATGTATGATATTTAGATGCCTACGTGCGAATACAATGTCCTATCTTTTCAAAAGATACATTGTATTTTACTTTTGTTGTTAATTTTTTATTACATGTAGATTTCGGTCATTGCTAAATATGACATCATAAATCATAAAAATTGACCACAACAACAATAACAACATGAGTTCGAATGCATAAAAGAATGCCTAAAAACAAGACTGCCACAATGTGCGATGAAGAGATGCAAAGGCAATTAGGCAAGCTCACTATGATCACTTTGCAAATATACATGCATCCATACAATGCGTACATATTGATTTGCAACACACATTCTGGACATATTTACAATGTTGAATAATGTTTTCTTGATTGAAATTGACGACTAGAAATCTATGAGCAATTTTTGACATAAGGATTCTAATTTAAGGAGTACTGCTAGACGGTTGAGGTCAATGCTAGACTATCAATATATCTTTTCAAAGAAACCTGTTGCGTTTTGAAGAAATTTACACAGAAGTTAACAATTAACACATTTTACTTCCAATATCTTTATTAACACAAAGAAACTGTTTAATTTTAAAAGAAATTTTCGAGTGAGAGAGACAACAATAATATAGGAATTTGAACAGCAAAACATTGATAGTGTAATATTGACTTAATTTACTGATTCACTTCATGTTGATGCACACTTTAGTAACATCCAGCCCGCTTTTTACTATTGCATGCCCGAATCAAATAGAATACTCATAAATGAATTTGTCACAATGATTAAGTAAAATATGAGTGTTGAGGTGATGGCAGTAAAAATCTGTCTTACGTATGTACTAAAGAGTGTTTTATTTAACAATTTACTGCCGCAACATGTGGCAACAAACACACATACACATATACAAAGTTGGCATACTGTGGATTAATAATTAATTAAATTGTATGAACACCCACCCTACAGTGGCAGGGAGTACTAGCGCCTCAATGTTTATATACTCTTAGATAGTTGTGCATACATACATACGATATATCATCATTAAATATGTATGTACAGTACATACATACGTATGAACATGTAAACGTTTACAAACTCAGAAGCGCATTTCGCCGTCCGCCCCCCTGCCATGTTATGTGAGTTTTATATTCTATTTATGTTGTGTAAACGACGCCATAATCATAAAAATATCAAAACAAATCGTTAAATTTGATCATCGTCATCATCATCATCATCATCGAATACCGACATCGGCATTGGTATCGCTACCGCCATCACTATTGGAGTCTCTACACACAGATGTTCCAGCAACAGCAATGTTGGTACGTTTTATTTCCAGAGAGCAAGCAAGCAAGAGAACCAAAAAAAAAAAAAAAAAAAAGAGTGATAAGAAGAGCTAACAATGGTATGAGAAATATCATAGATTGTTTCCGATTCATTCATTCGTTCGTATTAATACTATTGATGATAATAATGATGATGACGATGATGATAATGACTAAATATATCGACTGGTATTTGTTGTGTATCAACATTTTTAGTTAGAGTAAAAATACATATGCATACTATAGATATTTGTCGTTGTTTTTGTTCTTATAATTTGTGTTTTTGTTTTATATGAAGTTGATTAACATGACGCGGTACCAAATACAACGAAAATACAGAACATAAATTATTGTATTGACTCAATTATAATACATAAATAAAGCCAACAAAGGCATCCACTAGAATTATATACCAATATGCATGTTTTTTTGGTATAACTATATGTGTATGTGTGTGTGTGTGTTTTTGTTTTTCAAGTTTGTATATTTATTCATTTGATTTCAATACTACTCGTAAATTTTTGTATGCATTTATTTACATATACATAATACAAATGTGTGTTTAAAAATTGATACGAGTGAAATTATTGATGATATATTTATAACTATATTTCCAATTTAAATTTGGCAAATTCTTTAGGTCAAAATTATTTTACAACGATTATTAGAGTTTCGTACGAATTTTCTCAATAAGTTGGTACTCAAAAGGGAAGTCGGATGGATATATATTAGGCTAAGACTTCGTCTATGAAATTCAAAAGAAATTACCGTTTTATATTTTAATGTAGTTAAGACTTTTTTTCAAACTCCGTTTGGTAATTTCTTATTCGGATGCGATAAAATGTGGAAGTGCTTCATAATTAGAATGGAAATGAAACTGGACAAATTCTGCGAAATTTCGGAGACTATTTTTTGCCTGAAAATGACAAAATTTGGTTAAAACAATCTCACTTTCTGACCAGATAATTTCTTTTATCCAATGTGACTAATTTTTCTTTTACAATATTTAATCAATGGTATATATTATTGCTTATATTCAATTTTCTATATACATAGCGTATTATATAGAAAATGGAATATATTTCGTCTACTTTTTGAGAGGTAATAGTCAATTTAATATTTTTTTATTAATATGATTATTTATTGTATTATGGGTCCATATAATGAACCGGGAAAGGTATCAACCATAATGTTAGAATTCGGTGCGGAAGCAGCTGTTGATTTTATGAGTAATGCAAAAAATTTTAAAGATTGGACAATTATATTTGACACCCACCGTATAACAAAAATAGACAATATCTATTTTTTGGGGTATAAATTAAGATACATTATTTTAGATTTTTTTTTCTTAGCTTTTGTTTACTTTTATGAGAAATATCGATTGCTTATAGATGAGGTTTTCAGATGTTTGGTATTTTAAAATCATAATTAAACATCAATAAATCGATTTATACTCAGTAGAATTTGTAATCTAGTACCTGATATTATAGAGAGAACGATGCTACAAAAAACAATTGCAAATTGTGAAAATATATTGAGGGAATTATTCTCTTTTCGACACTCAGATGACTGAATCTAATATAATTATCAACTGATTTATTGCCCATTAATTATTTTTCTTAGAGATGCATAACTTTATTGGTCTATGTGAACCAGCAAGGTTAAATGTTTTGGTACTGAAAAAGTAGTCCAAATTTCTATATGCCTGCTGCATCAAATTTTATATTATATTACATTTTTCCAATTTTACACTCTAAAGGCATAATTTAAATAATTGTGTCTTCACCGAAGATAAATTGGAATATACCAGGAGATTTTCAGAGGAACATTTTTTATCGTTTTTCAATTTTTTAAATACATAATTCTAGTTTTTTAAACCACCAATTTAAAAAGTTAATTGCTAATTTTTAAGTCCAAATTGGTGTATCATATGACAAGATAGAATAGAAAACAAAACAAAATATATATTTGGACCAAAAATTTAAGGTCAATGTAAGAAGGCAGTATGATAAATTTAATCCAATTTAGAATAACTTAATAACTTTTTGAATTCATTTAAAATTTGATATTTCAATATTCTGAATATAAATGGACTAAAGAAGTTACAGAACAAGAAATTATGTATCCGGATTAAGTGGTATCAAATGTCGAGCTTACAATAAAAATATCATTTTGGCTGTTTTTCAACGGAATCTTGAAAAATTATTATTGTACCGACATCTTCTCCAGATAAGTTTTCAATCCAGCAGTGCACATATCAAATTTACTTTGTTGAACGTGGAATGTACCAACCTACCATCTATTCAATATGTAGTTTACTACAAATTGAATACTATATACGACCCCCATTGGATATAAAGACGCCACAACTAGAATGCCTAAATGGCGCTGCTGTTAACACCTTTGTGCTTTTCAACACAATTGCAAGAGCGCTAATATAAAAACAACAAAAATAATAGTGGCGCCTGGAGACAATGGAGATGGCAATGGTGATCTTGCTAGATGCTGAGTGTTATCTCCTGTTGATTGTTGCTGCCGTAGCTGTTATATAGTGTGGGCAAAATAGAGTGAGCATTCCACATGAAGCATTACAGTTCTGGTATTCCCTGTACACATTTGTGTGTACAAAAGATGTGTTTATAAAATAAACAAACATAGGAATAAGTAAATAAAAGCTATATACTATACTTACCACTTGCACTTGTGTTTATTTTTGTGTGCTTACTAACACCCACATTCATGTGTACTATATGACGTGCGTGAGCTCTTGTAGTTGCCACTATGTTGATATTAAAAAAAAAAACATTATTTGCCAATTTCAAAATTGTAAATGGAATAAGATCAGATAGGGCACAAGCATTAGAGTGGTTCTTGAATTTTGTTAAATCTTAAAAAAAAATTTTATTGAATTGAATATATTTGGTCGATTTTACCTGTTTTCTATCAAATAAAAATTTTGTTTTCTTTCATTTTGATAAAATATTGATTTGAATATGGTACATATTTTTAATTAATTTGTTAAAAATTTATTCAAAACTTCTTGATTGATAATAATTTAATCAAATCAATATCAGATATTTATTTTGTGCGAAGGACCACTCTAATGTACATCAGTATGTAATAGTGTAATTAATTCTGAAATTCTAGTAGCATATTAACCCTTTGAATATCCATATGTATGCCGTCTTATTCAGCAGCACTTTATATGGAGCAGTTTTCAATTATTAATTTCAATTCATTCACTTTCAATGAAATTAATTAACATCCATCTTTTATGCCCATTATCTACCCTGCTCCATTAAAAATTGTTACCATCGTCATCGATACTGCTATCGTTATTATCATCACGGAACTCTTCTCCGTAGTTTTCATCATCAACATTTAATTTATGGCATCGTAGATTTTCATCAGCATCAGGAACGAAAATAGCAACATATAACACCGTCGGAGTCTTTGTACTTTGTCAACATTCTTGAGTGTATTTTCTTTACTTAATTCTATGTCCATCCACAAGCTGCACCACCACCACCATCATCATCGCTACAACCGTTCATGTACGTATAGTAAGCCACATTAAAGAGTATTCTTCATTCCGTCATACTTTCGCCGTTGTAATTTCATCATTTATTTGCAACAAGATGATCACGGTCATCAACTGCCTTGTCTGTTGTCAGCCATCGTACGTACATACGCACACATGTAAATTCATACGCATAATGCAAAGTGAGCTTTATGACAATCTATTGCCACCACATTCAACACCTTCTTCAGCAACACCACCGTAATACCTACCATCATTCGAATAAATTGTCACACTAATGAAAATAAATCAATGCTCGTGCGCAAAATGCGCGCCAAATATTCTACTCTCAGCAACAGAATGTATTTTTTGCTATCCTCTTCTCTCACGCACGCTCACTCACTCTCTGTACAAGAGGCAGATTGCAATTCAACCATGTTTATTTATGATGTAAACAAACCATTAAGGAGGAGAAATTATAGCCGTCGTCGTCGCTGTTGCAGTGACGTTAGCAGCACCATTACCAAACAGTCAACAGCTTACAATCGTTCCGCCGATTGCTGCTATTGCTGCTAGCTATATGTACGTTTGTAAAGCGCTGAATACGTTTTTCTTTCGGCCATTGCTGCAACCAGCCACACACAGTACAGCTGCTCATTATAAATTACATACTCACACACACACACACTCACTAATACTTCACACTTAATAACCTCCCTCTGAACACTTGCATCCGTAATTGTAATACGTTAAAATGCTTTATGGCCTATCCATATGCTATTTCATTTCGACAACAGCACCATCGTATCACACCATCACTCTCGCACGATATTTTATGGCTGCCATGAATGCTTTATTACTCGTCGTCGTCGACGTCGTCTTTGTTGTACGCGTGCCATTGATATATGTGCTAATGAATACTCTCTGCGCTTGCGCACATAATTTTTCTACTCTCAGTGCCAGTCTGTTCTCAATTAGAGTTGCCGTCGTTTGACGAATTATATTATTATTAACTAATCAAAAATCATAATTGCTTCATTGTAATTTTCATTAAAAATAAAAATTCATAAAAACTGCAACAAGCGTCGAAATCAATGTAAGAACAAAAATCGTACTGATTCTTGCTTCTTCGACAAAAATACGCTGATGTTAATAATAATAAACAAAGAAGCCAATCATGATTGTTAACAAGGAATTAAACACAAGGTTATTATCATAGGAGATGTTAAATGCACTGGTAGAATAAAAGAAATTTTTTATGTAACAACCGTTAGGGCTAAAATAATTGAAAATAAATGTACTATTTTATGTAATTAGCAACACTCAACTATGATATGCAGTGTTGTGCTAAATTTGGCACCATACATATATCAAAGAAGTTATAGCGTACTTAACGTCCATTTCTGGAGCCAGAGAAATGACAGATTTAACTGGATATATTATTTTTAAAATATTTCTTATTGTTTATTGTGAACACTTTTCCAAAATTGGTGTTAAAATAAAATTGTAACCTTTCTGTCTAAAAAAAATTAATATTTTTCTTGCTAATCATATACTTTTTCTCTATGAAATGGAAGTTATGTATATAAATAAATTCATTGCCATTTTCGTTACTTCCTATTATCATTATGCTATATTTCTAGTTCTAAATAATTAGAGTACATGGCAATACTGTTGCCATCTCGATTAGTAAAAGAGTCAAAGACACATGTTCGACGAGCAGCTGCTGTTGTTTATGAACATATGTTTGCTCATGAGAAACAACAGTCTACAAATAAACACCAAGAATATTAAACAATAAAACATTGAGTACCTGTATCGGAGAACATAAATTGATGGCAATTAAGTCTCCGCCTTTTTTCTTTCTTCTACTCTTTTGTTCATTCCTCAGCTGACTGACTATGTTTGTAAACATTTGCTTCTATTTTTTCAACTTTTTGAATTTTGTTCTACTTTTGAATCATGTGCGAATATATTAATTCAATTATTCTCAAATAAGTTATAAGAGAAACAAAGGAAAAACAAATTCAGCTTTATAATGTTTTCCAACACTGGTTTTGCAATATATATGGGATACCTGTTAGAAGAGCACTTCTTATTATATTAAACACAAAGAAAAAAACTGGTTCAGGCCAAGGGTAATTTATTGTCATTGTTCAATCGACGTACCGCCTTTACCTCAAACCATTTTATTCATTTGAGTGATTGAGTAAAAATGGAGAGCAAGAAAGAGAAAGAGAGCAAAAAATAAAGAGCGCGAAACATAAAACACGTGTTGTGAGATATTGAGAGAGCCATTCTTACTCTCAGTAATGTTAACAACAACAATGGCAACAGTAATAAATTTATTTACTCCACAGCATTTACACGCAATAACTGTTTGTTGTTTATGGGCGTTTACATTAAATGCGTTTTTATGTTGTATATATTTTTTTTATACCTTATGTTATTTATGCCCTTGTTTATTTATGATTTCTCTTTGAGCAATATTGTGTGAGTTCTCTCAATCTGATAGTTTTTATTCAGGAATTCAGTGTGTTGGCTTGCACGGATGAGTGTGTTAAGTTGAGATAATCTGTAAATTGATTACAATTGCACTGGTCTACTCGATATTCGTTTTGATTTTCTATGAAAGATGAACTTGAGAGTTGAAGATTTATTTTATCATGGCAAAAAGATACTGTCTCGAAGGGCACACTTAGGTTAGCAGAGACCAACTGTGAAACCACTTTTCATTACGAATATGCAACTAGCTTTTCAGGACAGAGTCAGAGGTTAGACTGTCCTCTAATGAAAAATCGAAACATACCTAGAAAACGGACGACCCCTTTTGTTGATGACACCCTACAAACAAAGTAAGGTCCATAATAAACTGATATGCACCTGAAATGTTCGATCCAGTTATAGGGAAGGCGCCTGTATCTAGCTGGTTGATGTCCTCGACCAATACAAGGCTGTCATCATCGTTCTTCAGAAGGGGCACAAACTAGTATGTGGATTTGTTGGCAGTAACAAATCTAGTCATCTAGTCTCACAGTTCACAACTGTGAAGGAATGGCTAGCAACGGTCCATATTAAAGCAACATTTTTTACCATCACACTAATATGCGCCCACGCTACAACGGATTTAAAAATCGCTGCGACCAAAGAGATCTTCTTTAGCGCATCGAAGAGACTTATGACCGCTGCCTTCGACACGACACATACATCCCATTCCATGCCTTCTGCCGCCGAGCACGTAATCGGTTTCTACCGGTCTCTGAGGAATGAGTGGTATGATCAGAAGTGTTGCGACCTTATTGCGGAGAAAGACGCAGCATACAAAAGGAGGATCGGTACAAAGAGACAGGCAGTAAGACGTCTTTCCAGGCACAAGAATAAGGCGATAGAGATTAGTAAAGTCAGGTATTAGAGTCGAAAATTCTTTGAGAATATTATGCTTTTGAGTATAAACCGCCAAGGAGCCTCCTACTGTCGTGACAATTTTGGTAATCTGGTTACAGATGTTCACAGTTTACTGAGTCTCTGAAGAGAAAATTTCCCTAAATCACTGAATGGTGATGAAACAATTCCGCCAGGTAGATCATGACGAGTTCAAATCAGCCATTTTAAGTCTGAAGAACAACAAGGCTGCAGGTGCAGATGGCCTGCTTACCGTATTGTTTAAGACCGAAGGCGATGAGCTGCTCACCAGCATCTACCAGCTCATAAGCAGAATATGGTCGGAGGAAGCATGTCTGCTGACTGGAGGGGCAGTGTTCTCGGTCCCGTACACCGTACGCCGTAAACATGATTAGGCTAATAAATCTACCTAATAAATGTACATCAATTAGATTTTCAGACTACGTTTATTCCTAGAGAAGACTCTAAAAAAACAGTTGGACACAAACCACCACAGTTTGGTAAAGAAATATTATTTTTTCAAAACAATGTCTGAATTCGGCATTTATACAAAGCTCATTAGACTTTAGGGAATGAACTCCCATTGTTCTCGGAGAGGACATCTCCACACCGTTTGATACCAAACGCGATTTTAGACAGGGTGATTCGTTATCGTGCGACTTTTTCAGTCTTCTTATGCACAAAATAATATGTGCTACTGAGTGTCATGGCCTTGCTGTATGCCGACGATATTGGCATAATCGGCATGAACATCGAGCATCGAGCTGTCAGTGCAACATTCTGAGAGTTTGAAAGATAGTCACGTTCAATCGGTCTCACGGTGAATTTCTGACGTTATCTGTTTTATTCTGGACCTGACGTTGGTCTCATATAAAAGTAAAAAAGTAAAAAAGTAATCTCTGAAATAAGGGAGAAAGTTTGCTATTTTTGAGTACGAGACTTAAGTCGCAACTAAAGGAGATCGATAATAATATTGGTCATGAAGCCTTCTTTATATCTAATGTTGCTAAAAATCATACTTATTTAGAGTAGTGGTTTTCGGGCTGAGTGGCTTCGACACTTATTTTTCTGAAATAAATTTTCACCATTGGGAGTTGGATATATTACTGTGTAGATACCACTACTTTGATCATCACCGAATACATAGATGACTTGTGATATTTGATCAACATACCGCCAATGTCAAAAAGTTGTTATCAAAATCAGGTCTGAGATTATCAACTGTGAATAATTAATGCGATTTGCCCAGATAACGCGATAGGTCAAATGATATCCTTTTCATAATGTATGAGTGTGTGATTCTCAAGAAAATTGCATTGAAATACATCCGACGTAGTGACATAATATTAATTGCTCATGTCAACATATACTATATGTACATATTGTATATGTATTTAAGCACGTATGAACACAGAGCGTAGAAGATCTGTTTCGAAATTTGATCTTGAATAATTAACAAAATGGTCAACAAGATAAAATGTTCCAGAAATAAAAGAAAAATACGAGTATCAAAAGATGCTAACTTGAAGCAATTTCACAACAAATTGGGCGTCTTATTCATAATTTTATTTGACCAAATCTTAAGTAAAACTATATGAGAACAATAATATGATATTGTTGGGCAAAGTTTTAATATACCATAACCATTTTAGACGTTACGCAACGCAATCCAACGCAACGTATGAAGTACGTACCTATATATGTATGTATATATAACACAAATATGAACACAAAGAACGATTGCCTCTGTAGTGACAAACCATCTTAATGGGTTTTCACAGCTTGGCAGCGACTAACCAGCCGTCTTGGGGCGGCTGTTGTTAAATGCGATATTAATTAATTGGACACTTAAGTTAACGACATTTGTGAGGTTGCTGGTGTTGCTGCTGCTGCAGTCATACATTTTTCTTCCTTCTTTTGCGACTTCTTAGTGACCACGATGTTCAATAAGCTTCCATTACACATCGTACAACTGACACACGCAGCCACACACACACACACACACACACACACATACATCTACAGACAGACATTTATTATAAAGTGGCAATTTTGATTAATTGATAAACGACGCAATAATATGTATAGTTATTTAGTATAAGTATTATATATTGTATGCTAGTATACATATGGCAGCTTAAGGGTACATGAAAAATTATTTACTTCCACAATGTACATGAAATGCGAAACGAAAAATTAAATAATGTAAAATAAAATATAATAAATTAATTTTGGATAGAAATTGTAACCACTTTTAATACAAATCATTCTAAACAGTGACAGTGTGAAACAAATGAAAACGAACTAAGCTATATGCATACACACATATATATGTAAGCAATTAGGTAAGTCTATTTGGAGTCAACTAAAGACCAACTGAGCAAAATACACAATGTATACAACATACAAATATGTAAGTCCTTATATGAGCACAATTTACAAGACACAACAACAATATGACTTTACGAACACAACCAATCCACCCACCATCTGCTCTTGAAGATGCTGTGCTCATTTGCGAAAAGTTTTACGAAAATTTTCTTCAAATTAGAAGAAAATTACTCTTTATTTTTGTAAATAAATACAACAACAAATTTCACCAACAAGAGCAATAAATCTACGTTGTGTGGTATATGCGTATGTAGTAGCGTGGCAGCTGGTTGCCCGACGGTATTGTTTCGTACACGCAACAACGGCTAGAGTATGTAACTTGCTAAGGGATTAGAGGGCTGATAAATGCATTTGCACATTTTATTGTAAGCCCATTCTTGATGAGTTATTAAGTATTGTTGCTTTGAATATGTAATTGTTGTTTGTGCATATGAGAGACTGTGGTTCTAATTGTATAACTACAGTAGTCATTTGTCGGTAATGAATGAATAAATGAAATTATAAAAATAAAGTTAAACATGAAATATTGTTTGCAAGGATTGCAAGATCTATTCTGACGTCGAGTGGCGACAATTCGAATCTTTTGTGGTGTGTAAATGGGTATACAGTTTATGATTTTTAAATAATTCGTTTAATAACTTTTAACTTTCAATGAGTAACTCGAATGATAAAACTTTTAAATATTCGTTTCAATCAATTTTAATACGTGTATATGTTGCTTTGTTCACAATATTAGTTGTAATTTTTAATATGTTGTATGTTGTTTAATGTGTACTTTTACGTATGTATTTTAATGATAATTTCAATCACTCTGGTTTACAAATTTTAATTGCTTACTGAGTTTATTTCAAATTTTATAAATTTTAATGGTTTTAATTGTTAAATAAGAAAAATAAAAATAAATAAGAAATAAGAAAAAAGGATAAAGCCGCCATGAAAACTCGATTCGTCGCCGAAGAAGAAAAATAATCAACACTGTCGCCATACAGACGAAGTGTTCAATTCACATAAGCAGCGCCATCTGCCGGCAATGAATGGCACTTGCACAGGATGGTCTAAACATCCCGGCCCTCTTGCAGCATTAAAGGCCTTGCGGAGCCCATCCAAAGTTTTCACTGGCGCCTCCAGCAAATTGCCAGCCTAAACAATTTTGATTGGAACTCAAAGTATTATAATAATACACCCGTACCTCGCTATTCGATCTAGATAATATCATAATATCTTGTAAATATCGTCCAACATAACATGATATGTAAAATGAATAATAATTGCCAACCGATTGTACCGACATTTAAGATTATTTCAACAGAATTATTTTTAGTTCGTTCTGTTGCAGTGAAATTATGAGCAAACTACATATATCGAAAGATATAATAGTCTGACGTTAGTTTGATTTCAAGGTCACGTCGGTATCTCGGTGAATGAGATACCGACTGCCATATTAGCAAAGAAGGGCTCTAAGGCTGATTTCATCGATCCTGGGAGAGCTTTGCCACTTTTCTCCGGAACCATTAAGGCTACAATCAACGAGGGGACTGCTTCAGTCCATAGGTTGTATTGACAGGCTGAGAGAGGCTGCGGTTGATCAAAAACCATGCTACCTAACATCTCTGCTAGGTGGTTACTATTATTTTTATCTTTGTGCAGAGGGTGCTGTAGATTGCTAGTTAGTTGGCCTGGTAACGGGCCACTTCCTACGGGTTCACCATATGGAAAGCCCCTGTTGGTAGGATTATTAGAATCACCTCCGAGGCCTCTGACACAGATGTGCTACGGAACAACTCTGCTGGCTCCTTGGCACCACATGATCTGCTGCGATACCTTCGCAAATCAGGCACATTTAGAGAAAATAAAAATTAATCTCAAACGCAGTACAGTGGACGTTTAATGTCGTAGTGTTGTGCTTGCTTTGACGTCGGACAAAATAGAAAGTAAGTACAATTCAAAAAACGAAAAAACTGCGTTCAAAAAACGTTTTCTTAAATTTTGACGCTCACAACAAGATAGATTAGTCAACTAACACCATCACTAAGCCAAATAAATTTCATTCAAACTAAATGCTTCTAGTTCATGTTTTCTCAACGATGAGAGAGTGTAAAAGAAAATAATGCTATTTTCATTTACTACATAATATGAAAATGCGCATTAGATCTACCCAAAAAACATTATCGTTTTTGAATATGACTGAAATGCCTTAAATATTTAAGAAAAGTAGTTTGATTGAAAAAGTCAGGACGCTGTGTGGCTTTTCTGATCATTCGTCGAGTATTGTTGTTCATGTTGACTTTGGACTCCATTGAAAGAGAATTCACTCGATTCTGAAATTTTGAACAGGCTTAGTTTACATGTTTGCATCAATAGCTTTAGCTAAGTGTCGTTGTTGGTCATAAATTTTCTCGCCTCATAGTATGGTAAATAGTTGTATACATTACCATACACATACATATACAAATACTCTGGAGTAAATTCTCAAGTAAATTTGGTGTGCAAGTGCAACTTGGTGTTATCGTTTTTTTGGAAGCACAGTATTAATTTACTGCACAATTTACTTACACATATCCATACAATATTTTTCTGGAAGAGAGAGAGAGAGTTCGTTAATATAAATTCTCCTACTAGGGATTTATGCACTTCTTCTACACACAAAGACTTTCTTTATTCCGTGTACAAATACGAACAGGAAAGCACCATCTTTTGGATGTGTCTGTAAGTATATAATAAGCGACTGAAAGAATAGAGTTGATTTGTTGATTTTTCAAACAAGAAATCTTAAAACATTATTTTAAATAGCTTTAACTTAAATTGTTCGAAGCTAGTCCATCCGATTGGTGTTCATAGCATACAATCGTTGCAATAAACAATATTAATGAGAGTGTATTTACATCACAATGTTAAATACTCTCACACACAACCTGTGTATTTTTTTTCAGTTGTCTGCCACCCACAAAATAAATGTCTCTGCCAGAGATCAAAAGGAAAAGGATGCAAAGGAAGGACAATGGTGTACGGGTGAGTTGTTATCAAATAATTGCTTCCATATGAAATTATAACAATTAAAAGAGGGGTCAAAGTGAGTTAAATGGCCTTTAGAACGGTGATAGTGACAAAGAAGAGAAACAGGAAATATTATTAGTTTCTTTTTTTTTGTCCTTTAGAACACCAGTTTACATTTGCTTCATTTTGGTCTTTCAGATTTTCCATTATCCTGATCGCTCACCATGTCCATCCAGTGGGCAACAAGCATTTAATATACATATACTACACCAAATGAGCACAGACACAATTCTATATGAATGAGCTTGTGTGCGGGTGAATATGACTGCTTGTTTGCTTGTGGAATGAGCAAGTGTGGCACATAATTTTCACCTCAAAGAAAAAAAGATGTTCGTTTAAAGCGAGCATTATCTTTATGGTCGCATTTAGTGAAGCGAAAGAACAAACAAAACAAAAATTATTTACGTACAAAAATGAATAAAAGCACAGAGGTCTTCACTGATGTGTGCACCCATTCACACATATATGTATGTACCTACCTGCATACTATTCGTGTTACTTGTATTCGCTCAGGATTAGCGAAACAACGAACTGTACGATTAATAGTCGTACATTTTCAACTCGTTCGTATTTAATTATGAAGATGAATTCCTCAGAAATGCTTAGCTGTATGTAAGTACAACTACAACATTGTGATAATGAAATGAAAAATGCGTCCGGCAAATTAGTAAGAGAAGATTAAATTGCAACAACATGCCAATGACAATGACAATGCCAACAGGTTGTATAGCTCAGCTAAAGAAGAACCTCACACAGCAATGGCAACATAAGGCCATCGATCATCGCTTGTTCGCTGGCTGGCTGGCTGGCTGGCGCAAGTGCAAATTGTATACACAGATCGGACCCGTATTCTCATGTTTGACTCAAAGAGACCAACTCCTTCATATTTCATCTGGCTTTGGGTGTGTACGAGTGTGAGTACATATTCATCGTTCGATAAGAACGAACCAGTTTATCAAAAAATATATATATACCCTCGCGCAAGGTCTTCTTTTACATACAAATACAAAACCACACACACACACACACACACACACACAAATACTCAAAATCGTAAGTACTCTGGCATTCGCCATTCAAAAGAAATGCTTATCGAGTAATAACAACAACAACAACAACAACACTAATATTCAACGTTTGACTTGAACAGTGTCGCCATGCCGTGAGCGCACCTCCTTATTATGTGTGTAGGACATTTGTCAGAAATTAATCACCTTCTTCTTGCTGTTGAACTAAAATGCAATGCAACATTTTTGATAAATTACATATGGTTCAGTTAGTACCTACCTGCTTGGAGTGCCTTGTGCTTTAAGTGTTAAGCAGTTCAAACGAATGACCACCATAGGCACAACAACAACAACAACAACAACGACATTGTCTTGAATAAAAAATGACACACAATACGAACAACACAACATTGTGTGGTGCAACACCAATCGCTCGCTATGATGCCAAAAGCAGGTCGATTCTACGTTGTCCATCTTGATGGTGAGCAGCAGCAGCAGCAGCAGCAGCAGCATATGGGCACTTTCGCATGTAAAATCATCCAATGAACAAGCAACGTCGTGTCGTCATCGGACAATGTAGATATGTACATACTTTAAATTTTGTTGTAATTGTCCATGCATTTGTCAGTTATGTATGATGGATGTTAATACTGCAGCCAGGTGTCATGGTCACAATGGTGGTTGTGGTGTTACATTATAATAACGGAAAATTCGATTTTTTAAAATTCTGAAGCATAAAAAGAAGATTTTTAAAATAAACATTTTATTTTAATTGTATATTGTCAAGGGTTGAGCCTTTGCGCATAACATAAAACGTTTGTATCGCGTCTCGACCACGATAAAAAAGAGTTGATTCTTGTTCACGATGTCAAACAGTCCGCCAGTGTTTATTCCTACAATAAAACTCTTGTCTCTTGGAAAAACTCTATAACAAAGCCCAAAATGGATTATCACAAGACCTCTGCATCTCTGTGTCTACATAATAGTAAGCTCTTGCCGAATAAGTCCTTTGTGAATCCAAGGAATCATTCAGATTGCAAGAGTGATTGTGGTTGGATTGGAGTACTGTGCAACTTCTATATTGCCCGTATATTCACTCGTAGCGATTTCCTGTTATAGTTCGAGAGAACTTATGATCCAAAACACATTTTCCATTGATATACGTAGTAGCACCAGATCATGGACGATGAAGTTACGATCACTACTTCTCCGATATTCTTGTTATGGTTGCAACAATACAGTCAAAATTTTATTAATGCCATTCGTGTAGCACTGAATGGTGGTTAGTCGGACCGGGTCGATCGGTTCGGTCATACATTTCTACACCCCAGAGTTTCTGGACAATTATGTGGACATTTTTCAGTTTCGAGGTGCGGAGTAAAGATAGGGAGTAAGTATGTTCAGCAAAAATATTTGTTAACCAAATTCAATGGATATGGATTATATATTTGAATCGTCTGTGTCTGAAGATCTTGATGAATTCGATGTTTGACTTTCAATAAATTATCATAGGGCAGCCTCTAAGTAGATGTATATTGTAATAGAAACATACAGAAGTTGGAGCATGTTCTGCCTCTTATGAAATACATCTACATTCGATGGAACTATTTCTGATGGCATCAAATATTGAATAAGGCACCACAATGGACGCTTAACCGACTTTGTCTCATCGTGTGATTGAAATAAATTGACCTAGACGAGAAGGAGAATTTCTTAATCAAAAACTGAACACCGATAAAGATTCTTCTTCCGTACAGTCTCAGGTATTGCTGGTCAAAGCCTACTTTTTCTTTTTTTAGAAATTCCTTTTTAAATTAAAACTTTTGTCGTCTATTTCTTCCAACAATAGAATTATTTCATAGCTAAAGACCCTGAAGTTTACACTCAGCTAACCAACTACAAGAAGACTCCTTATATTAAATAAATATTGATACTCTGGAGCGTTTGAATTTCAGAATTGAAAATGCGTTTTTATATTTGTACTAATAAACACGGAATATGATTGGAATGCGGTCAACGTGGGCATACATACAATAAGCGTATATACATATTCATATCTATGAAGACTCAGAGTATATACATACAAATATTTCTGAAATTACAAAAATTACAAATTTCTGTCAGTAACTTAATTTCGTACTCATTTCGCATGGCTTTCGATGGTTTATTCATTTTTCATATTTTCTTTGC
Organism: Megamerina dolium; assembly: GCA_963854835.1. Classification (NCBI taxonomy): domain Eukaryota; kingdom Metazoa; phylum Arthropoda; class Insecta; order Diptera; family Megamerinidae; genus Megamerina; species Megamerina dolium. The sequence goes on from OY978526.1 coordinate 36,289,936, forward strand.
ACGTATACCAAGCGGCGATACAAGATATTTGCAATGCTCAACACGTTCCATCAACGAATTAAAAGGCAATATCATCAATTATGGCATATTGCAAATGTCTAAAACCATCGTACATCAATGCGGCGAATAGCAGACAACGAACAGAGTAGTGTTGTCAAGTGGCAACATTTATTTAATACCTACATATGTGTATGCAAATGAATGAATGTCTTCATGTTGCACGATCACTACGTAGATGTGATGAGGTGTTTGGATACATATGCATCTTTAGTGTGTTTTGCTTATATCAAAGTAAAATACATATTTAAGTATGTACTTAAGTCTAGTCGCTAAATTCTCTTGTAAAGACGATTTAATGACGCATGCGTAACATGCGTGTGTGAGTGAGAAAAGAAAAAAGAAGTAGAAAATAAAAATCAGAAAACATTAGTATCAGTCACGTTCAAAAACACATGTGTAAAGGAGCTCACAGTCAATATTTCATTTGAGCAAAATAACAAACGAAATACTATACTACAAATGAATTAATCCCCTCAACAACATGAGTACATAAGTATGTATGCATGTACTTGAATAACCGCGTACTCACAATAAGTTATGAGTTTGTCACCTGTCTGTCGAAATGTCAAATTGAAAGTGGATTGAACATGCGCAACTGAGTTATCAACCGATCATTCGATCGCAGATAAGAATTTCAATTAGTGTCGTTGTCATTGTTGTCGTCATCGTCATCATCGAATGAGCGACTTCTTTTTTCATGAACAAAATTTTTTTATGTTGAAAATCATGACCGAGTGTGTATGGGAATGCGTCATCTAATAGTTTTAAGTATAATACTTATATTTATTATTGATGAGTAGGTTTGTGAATTTATTAGCCTATACTAAGCGCCATTGAATATTGTACAAAAATATTACTTACTTCTCCGGGATTTGTAGGACATAGGAATATTCTTTTATTGATTATTAAACAATTTAGTTTAGTAGTCTCTAGTTTTGGTGATCTACTTCCAGAAAATGTTCTGTTTAATTCTCCAGAGCCTTTTATGAGTGTTTGTTGTATAAAGTTTCTGTATTATTGTTGCAATGAGTACATTTTTAGGTGTTGTCACGCTTTCAGGAAATACAGTTGATTTCATTCAATCCTTAGGAAGTACCGTGATTTTGTTCAGAAACCAGCTTGATTTAATAATGTTAGTATTGCCAGCACCTTGAGCATGATAGGCAGATCTCGTCATTACTTAGTATTTCTCATTTATGGAAAAGGCTTTAACTAAACTTGTGAACTAATATCACAAGAACTAGTCCATAGTATAATATTTTCAATCATGAATGCCTGAAGAAAATCAAGTATTCAAATGTGTAGCTGTAAACTAACAGGTTATGTGGATTACTTTTGAAGTGCAGGTATGATAGCTGCTGATATTTCGATTAAACATCGATGATGGGGTACTCCTCTCTGCTTATGGAGTTCATGTGGGAGCAGTTCATTTGCAATACATAAATCGATGAGTTTTCAATTTTTGTTGAATATTGACATTCAGGTGATTCAGTTAAAGGGCAACAGTGGTTTGTTAGAGTCGATTAAATAAAGAAAGAAGAAGAAAGAGCAGCAAAGGTATCGAGAGAAAAACGAGATCGCAGTAGGTGAGAGCTGAAGAAGCACACAAATGGAAGCAACATAGACGGAAGAAAATGTACTGCGATTACTGATTTCAGAACCACCAAATCTACCGCTTTGATATCAGTTGTTGAGGGTTCGATTATACATAGGTATATATATGTCGCACTTGTAAGCCCATTACTGTTGTGCGTGTTCAATTTTGGACAGTATTAGAAGGAGCCTACTTATTTTGGCCGGTTCCGAACGGCAGAACTCTTGCGACATCACTTTTTCTGAGCTTTGTCACAGAGTTCTTTTAGAAGCTTTTCCATGGCAAATTGTACTGCTGGAAGTATTGAAAATTGCTTGCCGACAGGTGAGTACCGCTCGAAAGAAAAGTCTTTTCGATATTAAATTTGTTATGCTTCAGCCGGGGAATGAACCCACAACTTACAGATCAAAGGCCGACACATTAACCTTGCCTTGCCTGAAATGGCCATTATATGATTCGGAAGTGTCGGTGTGGCAAGTCACAGAGAAATAAGCAAGAATATTCCTCCTCTCTGTCGTTTAGGCTGTTTCATCAGTATTCATTTGTCGGCAGTCCCATTCAGGTTACATTTCTGTTATTGTCCAGAGATGACCGCAACTGTGTTTCTGATTTTACTATGTCATAGCGTGACTACGAATTTGGTAGCCTTTCTATTAAGGAATTAAGAAATTTTTCTGGTGGTTGCATGGCCTGCATTGAATTGATTTTGATGAGAAAATGTTGATTTTAAAGAACTTAAAAGTGCTAAGCAGAATTTTAACAAGGTAGCATAGTCTGATGTCGTGCAGCTTACTAAGCTTTACAGTTCCCTGGAATATCACTGCCCCCGGGTACCTTAACCATATGTACTTTAAAATGTTCGGCTCTTTCGCTAAAAGACAGTCGATATTGAAGGTTTTATTTCTTTTAACAACTTTTTATATTCCATATGGAGATTTTAATGTAAATGTTAATATTTCGGAATGATATTGAATTATATTTAATCTAACTTTCAGTCTCATTTATGGCCATGATCTCGGTCGAACAGGCTTTGCAGTCGCAGTGGGATTCGGAAGTTAAGTTTTAAGCGTACTTATTTTGTACTTATAAGCTGCGAAAAGTCGTTTTGACCAGCTTCTCTTCCACCAATGTCTTATACGATTCTGAATGCAGCACCCTTGTGATAAAAATTTTTCAGGGCTTTCTCACAGAGCTCTTTTACAAGCTTTTTCAAAACAGCTATTACTTTTTGAAGAAAAAGAAATGTTGATATTAAAGTTATTTGGGTCGTGAATTAGTCTCCGAAAATATCATATTTCTTATTCTTCCTACGCAAGATCTTTGGAACTATTGGCGTTGGTGGCGAGTACCGAATAAGGTACAACCGTGAGCTGTACCAGCTGTATGCCGATATAGACATGGTAAAGCGCATCAAAATCTAGAAGAACACGCTCCAGCCAAGAAGGCGTTATATTCGGAACCCGCTGGAAGACGGCGCAGAAGAGGGAGACCTAACCTCCGGTGGAAAGACCAAGTACTGGAGAGCCTGACGGCGCTTGGAATTTCTAACTGGCGACAGCTAGCGAAGAACAGAGATGGCTGACGAAACATATTATTTTCGGCCTAAATCGATATTTGGTTTTTATGGCCACATAAGTAAGTAAGTTATTCTTCCTTCCATCTAAGAGCGACTCCATTAATTTCTAGAAGTTCTCAAGCTAGGCTGGATGATGGAATATTTATATATCTTTGCTTGGCGGTTAGGTAATATGCCGTTAGTACTTCGCATTCCTAAGTTCCTAAACAATTCAACCAATTCAAAAATATTTTATCAAATCAACAAGTTCTTCGTCAATTTTCTGGGAAAACTTTCCATGAAAAAGCTTTCGGAAAAAGCCAATGGCAAAGAACGATAAAAGTGATGCCGAAAAAGCTCTACTACTGCTCTTCAAATTTAATACGTTCAACAAGACCGGAAGTTCAACCTTAGATTCGATTTGTTCAAAAGGTCATTGAAATGAGCACCACAATCGTAGAGCACAACATATGCACAACATATACGCTGGTGGTTATTAAAAGCAATTAAAAATGCTAAGGCCGTCGGTGAAAATGTGTCGTCGTACTAAATTAAATATATAAAAATGGCAAAACAAACAGCTGCATGCACATATAAATCATGTCGTACCTGATCAGAGGATGAAGGCGTGTGGGTGGGAACAATATACTCGTAGTATTGCTAGTGCCGCTTGTTCATTTAATTAATTTACATTGCAAACGTGCTGCGGATTACAAAATTTGCACAATTGTATTTCGACAACAATTAAAGATAAAAGGCAAAGGTGCTCGAGTACAACAACTTTGGCACCTTCACTCATGCTCATTACATTTTCCTTGAGCGGTGCGGGTAATTACATATATACATTGTGTATACATATAAATATAAATATAATATTTGACAATTGCAATGTAACAATAAAGTAAATCATTTTGACGCCATTATTATTTACAAAAAAATGTCACGATTTACTAAGTAGTACTATAAATGAATGAGTGAGTGCCAATATGCCGATGCGATGTGGTGAGTTCTCTTCGTAGGCATAGCTAAACAGTCAACGGCATTTTGGTAATTTTGTAATTTGTGGTATGCAGGCAGATTGGCAATAATTTGTATAATCACAACAGCAACAAGAACAACAACAACAGCAGCAACGTAAATAAACAAACAATGCGAAATTAATGGCGAAGGACATCCAACGCCAACTTCAAGTGCAAATTCATATGGATGGATGGGTCGACGTCAATTTGATGCTCATTTGCATTTCAACTAATGGATGGAATGGTTGGAAGTGGATGGAGAGAAAAGTTGTTCATGAAAGAATGTATTTGCACAGTTGCAAAGGTAGGAAGGAAGGATGAAAGACAGCACTAGAAAAACTTTTGAAAGAAAAAAAAAATTGTTTTTCTTTCTTCATATTTTATTAAGAAGTTTAGCTGTGTATATTTTTTTGTTCGTTCGAAAAAAAATAAAAATAAAATAAATATAAAGAAAATGAAATACTGAATTTGTTCATACTAAATATGCACATCAGCTCTGGCACAGGAAGGCACATCAACATGATGTACCTACGTAGCAATATCATCAACCAAGAATCGTAGTACCGAAGAATGAGGAAAATGTGTGTGTGTGTGGAAAATATAAACGCGATTTTTATACGAAATAAGTTTGGGAGGCACAACGTGCCAAGATGTTCAATGTGAAGTAAGAAGCTTCAACCTTTACACCACCACTGACTGTTCATCTCAGCATCATCTGGTTCACATTTGCTGCTACTCAGCAACAACAATGACGACGTCTTTACTGCAGAGGGTGCGTCGACCAACCGCACGCCCGCTCAGTTGATGGAGATGGTGTTAGTACGCGCGCGAAAAACATCTTAACTTGCCTTTTTAAAATGTCCAATAAAAATTGCCGACACATTCTGGCCATATTTCTTCGGAATCCCATATAAATCACTCGCTGTAATCCCTCATGCTATCGTGGTATGGCATTGTCGTTGTTGTTGTTGTTATTATTCCTCATCTGCTTCTTGCTACGGCAGGCTGCCTTTTTGCGTTTTGAGTTTGGCAGCTACAACAACAACAACAACAACACCAACAACAATTGTGGCAAAATTGGTAGTAAGAAAGTTTTCTTATTCTGGAATTTGTTCTGTAGCTCACAGAAGGGTGGTGGTTGCAACGTGCGTAATGTGCTTGTGGCACGCGAGCACCCTATACTGTGTACGTAAATATGTTGGTATTATATTTTATATTGGCACTGCGAGAGTTGTTGTGTGTGTGTGCGAGCACATTTGTGAGTTTGCACGAAATTGTCTAATTTGAAATGGCTTTTTGAAGCATTTAGCATATGAATTGACTAAAGAGGTCGGTGTGGTAAGACTTTTTATTCAAAGTATTTCTAAACTTAAAGATGGTGCATAAATTATTTGAATAGAAAATCTAACAATTTATTGACATATCTAACCACTTTACCTAATATCATTTCGATGCTAAAATCTATTTAATTTTGGAATAAAGGACGTAATTCGATGAATATATAAGAAGCTAATCAATTGAAGATGTATTCAGTGTCATAAAATGTGATTAGGAAGTCATTGACTAAATAGTAATTGCTACTTTTACTCTCACAATGTCAAGAAGACTGATTTGAAGGTCAACAAATTAAAGAATAGTCCCAAAAGGAAGAACATAGCAGGAAGGTCAATTAAGAAAAGTAATAAACAATTTAAAATAAAATTGTAATATTTTCTAGGAATATTATATGTATATTATAAGAACAATTATATGTGCTCACATTTTATAAAATTCTTCTTTCTTTGAAGGTAAGGAGGTCAACCAAATCGCCCGTCGGGAAAACACATTCACTTTCATTTGTGTTGTTAAACGAAACGAGAATGCGACAATAAAAATCACTTTGCACGATGCAACAATTCCAGGTTGCATAATAAGTATTCTGCTATTGTCGCCCAAACGTAAATGCACAAGAAGCGTGAAAGTGAAGGTTAATCACTACATGATCATTATATGCATATTACGTACTAAAATTGTATAATCACACACACACACACATATCAATATAAAATTGAAAGTAATATATACTAGCACATACCCACATTCATTATTGTATTTATTTGGTAATTGAAGCAACGTTAATGTTAGTGATTATAATGCTATTGACCTTGTGTTTGACCTTCTTGTGGAAAGGTCTACGATTAACAACAATTACATAATTCTAATTCACTTTTCTTGATGCTCTATTCTGTATTTACCTGGTGATCATTTGGTGATTGTGGTGCTAATACATGACACAAGATCTTTCACCTCATTGACAACGCCTAGAATTTCCATGTCTCCTTTAGATGCACTTCCTTCAACGATGATCTAAATTTTTTAAGCTCTCAGAATCGAATCGAATCGAATCTTTCCATGATTCTTGCTCAAAATTGGTCATAGAAATAAGTCGTAAACCATAAGTCGGCTAAACCGAAAAAAATATGTGGATGCTTCAGTAATTTATAGCGCAATTCCACGTCTATCTAAAATGACACCAGAGGTTCAGATCAGCATCTACCTTCTCGACTGCCGCATAATCGTTTGGGCTTTGCTTTCTCTACGCATATCAAGTTGTTTACAAAGCTTTTGTTTACCCCACAATAGCATTGTGGACCTGTGCCTTTCTTGGCTAGAGCATTTGTCTATTCATTGCCCTTATATCCGGATACCTATATTAGGTCACAGAGTTTCTCGTAGCAAGCGTATTGAGAAGTTCGAAGCATTCTCAGAGCAATGCGATGAGCATAGCGATCATTGGTGTTAACATCGAAGTGCTTGGAGAGTATTAGTTTCGTGTTCATTAGTTTCAGAGACAGTCTAGAATGTTAATGTGCAATAAAACAAGATTGAGTCGATTAAGTAGCCTTAGAAACCGCAATGTGATGATCGGGAAGTCATGGAATCATTTCTAAGACTGATGTGGAACACGTTTCGCTAGCTCCGGTTACACTCAATCAGACTATGTTTTGCAAATCTTATTAAGAATCATCTGAACCTTAATTTCGTTTACCTTGCTACCATGCTAATGAGGCAGGGGCGATTATTGGTATGTGTATTATAATAATTTTATGACTTATTAAGATTCTGATTAACTCCCCATTAAGAATCTTATTAAATCCCCCATATTCTATGGTGTAGCCTCTGGCAAGAGTAAATTACTCTTACCACTTTTTCTGTAATGTATATATAGTAGTTGGTGGTTCCAAGCTAGAGTTTTGTCAAGGATTCGGCCAACTAAACAGTATTTTATTCCGAAAGTCAAGAAAGTCAATGGTTCACAGAAAAATCTCGGTCTGACAAAGGTCTGAAAAATTGGCATCACAACAGTTTTGACGTTGAATATAGGCTTTTATATGATAGTACGAGGGCGGTCCCAGAACTACCCAAAACACAACACACACAACAAATTTGGAACAATTTTTCTTTATTTCTCAACATAATCTCATTTAAGCTCTATACACTTTTCCCAGCGATATTCTATAGACTCGATACCCTGTCTAGCTCATTAAAATATCCATCTACCGCAGACTTCACCTCTTCATTGTTTACAAATCTTCTACCACCAAGCCATTTTTTCAAATTTAGAAATAGAAAATAATCCGAAGGAGCTAAATCTGGCGATTGAAGTGCGTGCTGAAGCAATTCGAGCTTTAACTCATTCATTTTGGCCATCGCAATAGCGAATGTGTGAACTGGTGCATTGTCCTGATGAAAAAACACTTTCTTTTTCGTCAAATGCGGCCGTTTTTCTTTAATTTCATCACTTAAACGCCGTTAATTGTTTTTCCCCTTTGAAGATAATTAATAAAAATTATACCACATGCAGCCCAAAAAAACAGACGCCATAACCTTGCCTGCAGATGGAACTGTTTTCGCCTACATTGGACACGATTCTCCCCTTTCAGTCCACTGTTTTGACTACTCCTTTGTCTCAGGAGTGAAGTGGTGGACCCATGCCTCATCCATGGTTACGAATCGATGCAAAAAATCGACTTTATTACTGTGAAACATCGCCAAACACTCTATAGGAATATCTTCACGACGTTGTGTTTGTTGTATTGTGAGCAAACGCGGCACCCATCTTGCACACAGCTTTTTCATCTCCAAATTTTCGGTCAATATACAATGCTTGTAAGCTCACGAACCTTCAGCCGGCGATCATACAATAATATTTCGTGGATTTTCTTAATCGTTTCTTTTGTGGACACCTCAATTGGTCGACCACTACGGTGTTCGTCTTGGCAGCTCGTACGACCTCTGCCACCCAATATTTTATGGTCGTAAACGAAGGAGCGGTGGTCTGGTGGTGTTTTCGCAAGGTAACGTGTCTAACTGCCTCAACCAGGTGGGGCTAGCGCAATCCTTGTTGAACTCATCGCAAGTCAACTCACTGGCTGTCATGTAGTTTGATCTGAGCGCTATGTGATGATACCTTTATTTGTTAATGAGGGGTAGTCATATAGCTTGCTCTGCTTACTCTGTGATGGCGCTTTCATTATTATTAATGGTCTTCCTGGCACCCGCTGGGAGGCGGCTGAAGTGAGTGGCGAAAATCTCCTCGGTTAGAGGTTGTGCGTTGGGTTTGGGACCCACCACATAAAACCCCCCCCAATGAAAAAAACAAATATGCCTCGGATAAGGACTACCGCTTTTGTTGATGACCCCCGCAAACGAAAAAAGGACCACGATTTACGGATATGCACCTGGAATGTCCGATCCCTTTATAGGGAGGGTGGCTCTATCCAGCTGGTTGATGTCCTCGAAAAATACAGAGCTGACATCACCGCTCTCCAGGAAATGCGATGGACAGGACAGGGCTGCTCCAAAAGAGCGTCCTGTGACATCTACTACAGTTGCCATTCTGAAAGACACGAATTAGGATGTGGATTTTTGGTCAGCAAGAGACTACGACATCTTGTCTCACAGTTCACGCCTGTGAACGAACGGCTGGCCACAATCCGCATCAAGGCAAAATTTTTCAACATCAGCCTTATATGTGCCCACGCTCCGACGGATGAGAAGGACAATGTGACCAAGGAGAGCTTCTTTCAGCGCCTCGAAGAAGCTTATGACCGCTGCCCCCGCCACGATATCAAAATCGTGCTTGGCGACTTTAATGCCAGGGTGGGCAAGGAAGGTACCTTTGGTCCAACTGTCGGAAAATTCAGCCTCCACCAGAACACCTCCGATAACGGAATGAGGCTGATCGACTTCGCCGCAGCACGAAACATGGTAATTGGTGGTACCAGATTCCAGCATGTCGACATCCACAAAGCGACATGGCTGTCTCCAGATCAACTTACAAGAAACCAAATTGATCATGTGGTGATTGACGGAAGGCATGCTTCCAGTGTGATGGACGTGAAATCGATCCGTGGTGCCAACATCGACTCGGATCACTACCTCAAAAAAAAAAATACTAAACAACGTGGCGCCTTGAAGCTCAAACCATATGTTTTATAAGGTTGCCACTTTTCACCAAAGTAATTTTTTTCAAACTACTGCCGCCATCTATATTTCGTAGTACTTCTGGGACCGCCCTAGTAGTTCATTTCTGATAATATTAAAAATTAACTCGTAGAAACGGTGAACGAGGGCAAGACGAAGTATCTAGTGTCAACAAACAAAGAGTACCGGCGTCTTGGACAGCACGTCACTGTTGACAACTACGCTTTTGAAGTAGTAAGGGACTTTGTCTATCTTGGAACCAGCATTAACAGCAGTAATGACGTCAGCTTGGAGATTATGCGTAGGATAACTCTTGCTAACAGGTGTTACTTTGGGCTGAGTAAGCAATTGAGAAGTCGAGCCCTCTCTCGAAGAACGAAAACTACACTCTACAAGTCTTTCATCATGCCTGTCCTAACATATGGCGCTGAATCCTGGACAATTTCCACCTCGGATGAGCGAATGCTTGGAGTTTTCGAGAGAAAAGTCCTACGCAGGATCTTTGGACCTATTTGCGTTGGTGGCGAGTACCGAATAAGGTACAACCATGAGCTGTACGAGCTGTATGCCGATATTGACATAGTAAAGCGCATCAAAATCCAGCGGCTGCGCTGGCTAGGTCATGTCGAGCGAATGGAAGAACACGCTCCAGCTAAGAAGGTGTTATATTCGGAACCCGCTGGAGGACGGCGCAGAAGAGGAAGACCAAACCTCCGGTGGATAGACCAAGTACTGGAGAACCTGACGGCGCTTGGAATTTCTAACTGGCGCCAGCTAGCGAAGAACAGAGATGGCTGGCGAAACATGTTATATTCGGCCTAAATCGATATTCGGTTGTTATGGCCACATAAGTAAGTAAGTAACTCGTAGAAAATCAATAGAAAATAACAAAGCTTGGCAAAGACTCTTCGAAACCTTAGAAAATGATTATCAAATTAATCCTTGTGAAGTTTCAGCAATTAACCTCAGGGTTCTCCATCGTTTTAGGAGGGAAGCGTATAAAGCCCTCAATATAACAATCTTAAATGTATGTATGTATATGCATAATCATAATATAATAATGGAATATATTATATGTAGATATTTGTTTATGTATTTGTAATGTACATATATCTAGATATATCGTATCTCTCTGCGGCCCCCCTCCTCCAAACGCAAAAAAGGGTCCATCTATTCAACGTGACGATGAAAATTTTAAATCTTTAATATTTAAGCCCATTCAAATAATTTATGTATATGTATTAGCTGTTGCTTTTTGTTGTTTTGAAAACAGCACAATATGTGCCAGAGTACGCATTTTGTTGTTATTTTCCCTGTTCCTCTACACTATGCTCGTTTAAGGTTTCGAATATCTACATTCAATGAAAAACAGACTTAGGGGGAGCGAGCAAGACAAAGAGAGATTGGGTAAAAGTTAAGGTTTAGAGAGATTTTCCAACAATAACAACACAACAACAACAACGACAACGACAACGACAAAAAACAAAGTAAAAGGATTTCACCTTCCGAAACAAAACAAATTAGAGGATTGCAGCAGAGATTTATGACTCCAACAGATTGACTTACGAGTATGCCATGATGTATGTGTGCCACAACAGTTTCATACTGGCATAGAGAGGGGTGCAACTAATGAGACGACGATAAGGTAAACTCATTCAAAATGGATTTAAAAAAAGATTGAAAATGGAAAATAAGAAAACACATTTCAAATTTAAATTCGATTTATTCATGCATAGCACAATAAGCGAGTGCACACATGTGTACGAGTATGAATACTCGTAAATGTGTGAGTTATTATGTACGCTGCTGCTTTATCGAAAATAATCCATTTTGATAACGAATAAGGACATTTTAAGAAGGGCAACATATCGTGAAAAGCGACACATCTAGAAACATGATATAAAACTAAAAGAATAAGATAAAGAAGAAAAAATGTAAGAAATTGTTTAGTCTTGTAGAAAATCACTGCATCATATACTCGTACATACATTGTTGTATGAATACTACTTACATAGTTGCCATCTATCTTAGCCATACGTCTGTCCATCTGCTGATATTGCATACATATACTGTATCAACTAGAAATTTGCAGCAAACTGTGAAATATAAATCAGTGTAATGTCGCGTCTGAACGTTTAATGTCGTATCATATGCTTACAACAGCAAGAACAACAACAAGAGCATGCAAGTATGTACTGTACTTGATGCTGCTGCTGCTGCTGGTTGGCTGTTTGGTTGCTTGGCTGCCGGACGCCTGCCTTGTTTGTTTTGCTTTTTATTTTTTGGCATCCTTGGCGTGAGATTTATGACGTTCGAGTTGGCAGCATTTACTTTATCTTATCGCAAATATTTGACATATTTTTTTTACAATTTCTATCTTATTTCGAGCACAACAAACATAAGCAACATTTTTATTTATCTCTTCTTGTCGTTTTTTTTTGTATGTATTACATATGAGTTTCTTATAAAATGTGCATCATCAGTAGAAGTGGTATCAAATTGTGATGCTATTGCGATGGGTGAACAAGTACACACCCCAATTTACAAAGCTCCCATAGTCCTAGCGTAGAGTGAAAGAGTAAGTTATCTTCAAAAAACTATCACATCAATTGACCGATTATTACATCAACATTTATCTTTGAGTTTGATCACATTAGAATCATAACAATCGTTTGTCAAGGGTAATAACAATCTGTCAGAGCAACATAGTAATAATTAGCATTAGCAAGGTTGTGATGTTTACGAAAAACGAGCAGTGGGAATTCAATCATACAAGGTGGAATAATCTATTCAATCGATTTCGCGAGTTCCTTTTCTAATAGTGCAACTTATCCGCACTACAAGATGAGCATATCTTGGGCCAGAAGAAAGCACTAAGCGTAAGTCATATTATATCTAGGTCTCTTAGCCTCTTAGTCTTTACAGTCATACAGTTTGTGAGCAAAACGCATTCGATACTCATCACTAACTCAATGATATCAAAAGTCTTGAGTAAGATATTACTCTACAAAACTTCAAGGAACTCATCTCTCTCGAAGAAAGAAAATCACATCTTATAAGTTTTTCATAATCTCTATCCTTGCATATGGCGAAATTGCTGCGACATTTTCCACCTATGACGAGAGGATACTGGGAGTTTTCAATAGAAAAATTCTTTGTAAGACAAAGTTAAGCGGATTAAAATTCAGCGCCTGTGCTATTTTGGTCATATTGAACGAAGATACGTCACGCTAAAGTTAAGGAGGTGTGGACGTGGACGCCAATGTAGAGGTTAGCCTCACCTTCGGTGAAAGAACCAAATACTAGAAAGTCTAGAAACGTTAGAAATTTCCAATTGCCGCCAGAGATTTAAAAATAGAGCTGATTAGCGGATTGCTCTCCGGATGCAAACAGGATTTTTGCAAAGAATTTTCATTGCTTCCACAAACCTCTATTTCCGAAAGCTGGTCCATCCAGTGGTTATTTTTTGAATCACGTATTATTATGAAATCGTTATTGTCAGTCAGTATCAAACATTGGCTTACGCTTGCTCAGCATGTACTTTGTTTTCTATAAATCTATTGCACGTTAAGTTCGGTGAACGTGTTTTCAGACATCATGGTGATCTCATTTGATCTCATTTGACCTCATTACACTTTTTTTGTAGGTCGCGGACAATCCTTTATAGCTCTTTATAGCCAATCAAGGCAACCGAATATCTCAAAAATGTAAATGTTTGCTCATTTTAATGAAGCCATAATATGCTGAAAAATTTTATTTTTCTTCATTTTATGTTATTGAAAAAAGACACTAGAATACAATGTTTAATATAGCAAATCAAGTGTATTATTATTTCTGGTTGGCATAGATCTCAGATTGCATTTAGTAAAACATCAAAATTGTTTGAGTTCTAAATCAAAGCAATAGGAAGATATGAATACTAAACCACCAGTATCAGATTCTTGTAATACATGGGTCATTGAAATTGTTTGGCAAGTGCTACAATTATATGTCTGAGCTGACGGTGAAACATAGCATTAAAATATCTAAGGTTCTTGCTTATAGAAAGTGTTTCATTCAGTAAGAACTCCAATGAGCTAATGAAGAAATTGACGGTTACTCATATACATCCTTAATAATGACATCAATCTATAACACATATTATCAGTATAAAATATGAAGTATTTTGATCACTTAGACAATATACAGTAGGCTGGTACAAATACAAATGTTGCTCTATACTCCTAATTAATCGATGACGTTATTAGTGTATTAATAATAGCTTGATTAATTAAAAGCGGTGGAAACGGTCATTTTCAAAATAATAATACATTCAAATAGTAAGCATTCAAATGATGGATGGTGGAAGGATTCCTTCTTTAAAATGCGACATTAAAATGACAATTGCAGCTATGATAATATTGATTTGGGCGATCCTTTATTGAATATATTGTTGTTGCTTTATTTAATATGGATGAATTCATAGGTGTCGTAGTTGATAGCAGATAGTCGCTAAGACCCCATCCCATCTGTTTTAGTTTCCTCATACCATTCGCTTTATACGAATATACACGAACGCACTCACGCACGCACGCATACTTTTGCTATTACTTTTTTTCCCAATTGTTGTTATTGTTGTTTCGACTTTCTTTTCGCCCTTTGAACACACACACACACATATATATGTGCATGCACGCATATGTATGTATATATATTGTATATTACTGTGTGTAGGCGAGTTCATATCCACATGCATATGTGGATATTGCTGTGTGTGTGTGTGGATATAGTATATATATGTGAGCCAAATAAATTCCGTAGAAGCGCTAGAAGCAAGCAAGATTTATTATCAAATTAAATTTCTGACAGAATTTATTGCTTTATCTCTCCTCTCTTGCCCTGTCTCTTTATCACTCACACACACACACACAGACACATACATAGAATCATTCTTCCCTGTATCTGTTGCCCTTCTCATCATTACTTACTATCCATGCCGCAGCCACAGCCGCAGCCACCAAGCATAGTTTCAGTTCAGACTCAGTTCTTTTTGGAATTATTTTTTTTTTTGTACAGCAACACACCGTACACCACTACTAGTACGGGTATTCATTCATTCATGTATGCTGGTCCAGGCCCTTCGACCGATCCATGAGGGTAGAGGTGTACAAATTCAATTCGAAATAAAACTGAGCTAAACTGTAGTACTACATTACACATATTGTATATGAAATTTCATTTGGAGCTTCGTGTTTTGTTCGCTTCACTCATTTCTTTATTATTACTATTTTTTTTCTTTCCTTATTCTCACAACTGTATATGGCAAAAGTAGTAGTAGTAGTTGTTGTTGTTAATAAAATTTATAGAGAACAAATTTTTTTGGTACACACAATATGCGCGCATTATTTTCGCGCTCACATGTTGGTATGCGTGCATATATTCGAGTGTGTGCGTGTGAATGTGTGTTTGTGAATGTCAGTATATTCGAATTTTGAGCTCATAAAGTATAAATGTTGTTATGCCGCGATAAAATAATGTGCCTCGTATTAAAAACGGTAAAAAAGCGTTGTTCACAAAGCAAAAAAAAAAAAAAACGTAGTTAGTTGAAGAGCAGAGTGCATGAAATGAGTAGACATGTGAGCGAATATGTTGTGAGATTTAGTTTTTTTGTTTAAGCTCTGTAACAAATTCATTGTAGTAGAAACAATATGAAGTGGTATTATAGCCGAACAATTGTTTATCATAGCAGTCACCATATGGGTGAATATGCGATTCAGACGCGTGCACCCATTCTCTCGTCTCATTAGCTACTTGAGTCATTCTCTGCTTTCACTTCGAGTTTGGCTGAGTCATGATTACAATCGCTATACCAAATACAATAGTACTTGACACATTAGCATTAAGTCACTTATAGCGAAATCCCGAAGTTTGATCATGTTGCATCACTCCATGCAACATGTTCGATCTTTGATACTATTTGCAGTATAGCGATATGATCATTACTGAAATAGATAGAGGAAATATATTTTGCTCATCATCCATTGGTTGTATGCCATTCATTCATCAAAGTTGCTTATGGAAGATTTTTTATAATTATTTAATTACAAATATTAATAAACGGTCTCAGCGAGCTGTTCAAGGTATTGTTGGAGACTTTTTTGTTTGCATGATATACTGAAATCCATCCAATTGGAGAAATAAGCAAATTTGAAAGGTGGAATTCCATGGTATTACCAATTTGGTACTTGAAAATGTCGCGTTATTACTAAGATAACGCACAAAATACGTTTCATGTTTATTTCTGTATTAAAAAATTAGAAAAAGATGTTTTGTGGAAAAATTGGTGAGGCATTTAAGTGTGTATGAAGTTCTATAAGTTCTGTGGCCTCTGCATTTAATGTTGTGGGGAGTATGACTCATAATTGATTCACTAGTCATAAATCGTGAGTGAAGGTATCATATGAGCACTCTCATGCAATTCTCTGGTATACATATATTAATGTATTGTCAATGATTGTACGAAATGTAGCAGCAAACATATTTTTAATTATCCAAGTAATGTATTAATATTACTTGTTGAATAATAACACTATTACTCCGCATTCTTCTTAATTATTCAACTCTTGAGTTTATTTTCTTCTAAATGCATAGATTTTATTATTTTTTGTACTATAGTGTTATTATCCTTATAAATCGCATTAAATATTTGTTGAGCAGAACATTTTTATAGTTTATATATCACAAACTTCACTGTGTGCCATTGACCATATAGAGCATTATTATGTATAGCATTATATTACACAAATATTGCAATATTTGTTTTATTTATTTATCGGGAAGATGAGAAGAGGTGAAACTCCGCAAACAGCGGCAATGTGAAGATAGATGCCGAGGAGGGTCAGATTAAGGAATGCTTTAATTACTTCCAGTAACGTGCAGCAGGCAGGAGAAGTGAATGTAAGGTAGGGTGAAAATCCTTCAGGCTGGGCTTTAGTCTGACCAAGGTTAGTGATATTGTGCATTTATCATATAGTTAATATTTCCATTTGTTTCAGTTTATTCAAAATTATCTCATTTTGCATTTAGAGTGCAAGTGACACAGGATTCAGACCCTAAACTAACCGAACAAACAAATTTTCTTTTAATTTTGGCAAATATATTTAAGAATTGCAGAAGTCCAAAAGTGTAGAACTTAAATGCACAACGACCTTTGCAAGCTTTAGTAATATATTGGCATATTGACACTTAGCTTAAAGTTATAAAGGTTCTAATTATGTCTGTTTATTAATTTATTAATCAAGCAATGTGATTAATCAAGTATCTGAATAATAACAATATTAATTACTATTATTATAACATCTCGACATCCATTGGACCACTTGGGTGTACCCTGATCAGAAAAGACGCAACCAAATTGATCACGTTGCGATCGACGGAAGGCATGCTTCAAGCGTGCTAGACGTTCGTACGTTCCGAGTAACTGTTGACTCCACTACTATCTTGTTGCAGCCAAGATACGCATGCGGTTGTGCAATGCAGACAACGTACGATCTAGTACGCAACGAAAGCTGGACGTCGCAAAGCTGCAATCACAACGGACAGCTGAAGCTAGTTCCACTCGCCTCTTGGAACTGCTCATCCAACCCGACTCCCTATCTGACGACGCCGGTGGACTTTGGGTGTACATATTCCGCTCCACGCGCACTGCCGCCGAGGAAGCCATTGGCTTCCGATGCCCACTACCACGAAATCAATAGTACGACCAGGAATGTCGCGAAGCGAGGAAAGGTGCCTTTTCAGATGCAAAAAACGGGATCAGGAAAGGCGCGAGAATACGAACTTGAGGTGTTACGGGGTAGGAATGACGCACGAAAATTCTATCAGCAGGTCAAGAGTCTGACCCAAGGTTTTAAGCCCGGAGCATCTACCTGCAGAGATGAAAATAGAAATCTGGTTACGAATACGCAGTGTACGCTGAGGTTATCGAGGGAACAATTCTCCAAAATGCTTGCAGGCGATGACACCACCAATTCCGCCCTTGGAGAAAGTAACCCGATGCCACCAATCATCGACGATGGTATGGACTTACCACCGCCTAACCATGACGAGGTCCGAGTTGCGATCCAGCGACTCAAGAACAAGCGGCGGTCGATCTGGCGGTGAACGAGGGGAACACGAAGTATATGCTGTCCGCGAATAGGGGGACGCGACGTCTAGAATAGTACGTTGCTGCGGACACCTATTCTTCCGAAGTTGTTAAGAAATTTACTTACCTTGGCACCGCCCTTAACATCGAAAATGATGCCAGCCAAATGACGAATAGAGCCATATCTTGCTCGACAAAACGGACACTCTATAAGACGCTCATCATACCCGTGCTGCTCTATGGCACCGTACTGCTCTATGGCGCCGAAGCATGGGTTGTGCCGCAGACTGATGCAGACACGCTTGGGGTGTTCGTGTTCGCGTCGGTGACAACTATCTTATTCAAATGAACCACGAGCTGTACGAGCTCGTGGTTCATTATAAAGCTATTATAAACATTTTAAATATTTTATTCTAATAATTTCAATCTGATTAATCTAACACTCTGACTAATCGAATAATTTCAATTTGGATTTATAAAATTATGATTATTCAAATAATTTTGTTGTTTGACTGAACCAAATGTTGTTTAAACTAAATTTGATTAAACAGATTTTTTGAATAAACAATTGTTCGCACAGCCCTGGAAAAAATTTGGTTCTTTATTTTGGAATCGGCAACTGAGATTCATTCAAAGATGTTGTAAGTATAAAAGGAATATTTTCTTTCAACTGTTCGCCGAAGGGTTTTAAAGTTTAAAGATCATCGTACAAGCGCATGAAATAATTCACGTAGTAACTTTTTCGACAGTTGCAATAACATCCGAAATCATTAAACGAGTTCATCCTAAGTGTATTATTAATTACTGGAATGAACTACTGGTGCTAAAGTACATTTTATAAATACATGTACATTTTTCTACTGCATCATGGTTAGCTAACTTTTGAAGCTAGCGAATTATATACTTCATTTTTACTCTGCCAGATAGATCATGGGCAAGAAGCGATCAAGATAAAGCAGAAGCATTTGCAAATCACTTAGAAGACGTTTTCAAACCAAATGAATCTACAAAAGATGGAGGATTACCAATCATGACCAATAACAGCTCTACTACCTTAGTGAGATTTTCTTTAAAGGAACTTAACAAAATCATAAATGAACATGCAAAGCAGTATTGCTCAGCAGTATTTCTGGACGTCGCACAAGCTTTTGATAAGGTTTGGCATGATGGCCTACTTCACAAAATCGGTTGTCTTTTTTCTGATAACATTTGCAAAATATTAAAGAGCTATCTGTTGAATAGGAAATTTATGGTTAAACAATGATCGTATTTAACTCAAACACGTACGATAATGGCTGGGGTCCCGCAAGGAAGCGTCTTAGGTCCCTTTTTATATTTAATCTACACTTCAGATATACCAACAAATGGCAATCTTTTCACATCAACTTTTGCAGACGATACAGCAATCTTGAGCGTCGATGATAATCCCAGTAAAGCGTCAGAAAAACTGCAAAGTCACTTAAAAAGAGTACAACACTGGCTGGAGACATGGCGTATTAGAATCAACGAATCAAAATGCGTCCATATGACTTTCACGTTGAACAGGAAAACATGCACTCAACTACAAATTAATGGTAAAAAAATACCACAAAAGAACGAAGTGACCTATCTAGGTTTTTATCTCGATAGAAGGCTAACCTGGAAGAAGCACATTGAAACAAAGCAATTGCATGCTAAATTAAAAGCAGCCAAACTTCATTGGTTGATTGGAAACGACTCGAAATTGTCACTTCATAATAAAATGCTTATATTCAAGTCCACCATTAAACCAATTTGGAGCTACGGCATTCAGCTTTGGGGTACTTCTTCAAAATCTAATATTGAGAAAATTCAGCGTGTTCAATCTAAAATCCTTAGACGTCTTTGCCGAGCTCCTTGGTACATCAGTAACACAAATATACACAAGGACCTACAGATTGACACTATTAAAATAGCCATAGGGAAACATTACCAACGTTACTCTGAACGACTAAGTAATCATCCTAATACTCTAGCGAGAGAGCTCCTTAAGCTTAAATATATTAAAAAACTAAAAAGCAAAAATGTTTTAAATATATCTTTCACATAATCTCTCATTACTATTATATATGTCCTTCATGACATCACATATTATACTTGTTTGCTTTAATTTATTTGAATGATGTACACATTGGTGTAGAATCAACAAAATGTATTTTTTAGTATGTAAGATTTGTATAATTATTGTTAGTTTCGTAAGAAAGATACAATAAATAGAAGAAATTGAAAAAAAAAAAAAATTTTACTTTGCCTAGAGTCATGTTCATTAAAATTGTCTAAACTTTGTATGGAGAAAATAAATTTTTCCACTTAGCAATTCTAATATATCGACTATACCACTTTTCGATTTTCTACATCACCTAAAACAGTATGATCAATGGTTTTAAAGTATGAGATGAGATGAAATGAAATAAAATTGTTTAGACTAAATTCATATACATATCCGTATATTTATTGATTTACCACCTAAGTACTATACAGACATATGCATATCTTTGTATTGCAGATTGTGTTCAATAACAATATAAAATACCAATAAATGTTGACAATATTCCTATACTATGGACGTACGTATATAACGAAATATTGTATTTCTTGTTTATTCATATTATAAATGTTGCTGTTGTTGCTGTGCTCTGTTGTTCTATTAATTTGCTTAAATACAGTTCGTGTGCTCGTATGTATTCATGTATGAGCATAATGAGTGAATGTTCACATACATCATGTGTTTTGTTCGTACTCTCGTTGACTACATCTGTACATGCTACTCCTCTATTCGTACGTACTATAGTTGGAGCAGTATTTTATTTTTATTTCTTCTTCTTCTACTTCATCTTCTTGTTCCATTTCCACATTGCTTTCTTTCGGTTTTAATTGATTTATTGTGCAACACAAAAAAGACAACAACACCAACAACAATAACTAATACTATCTAATACTACTAGGTATATACATACATACGGGTATAGCAACAGAAATAAGAAAATTATTTGATTTCTCCAATTTAAAGCAATTGAAAGGAAAAGGAGCTACAACTGCAACAACAATAACAACAATAATAATAATAATAATAATATTAACAACAACAATACGAACAATAGTGAATAAAGCAATTTCAAATAAAACATTGTCGGTAATAATTCTTTATTCAGAAACATACATATGTATATCCGCACACACACACACACACACTGACACACAGGCAAGCTCACATGTACACGTAGCGCATGGAAATGAACAGGAATTTCCCTCAATAAAAGTTCAATGTCGTAAATTAACTACAACAACAACAACAACAACAACTACATTATACACACTTACTCTGGCCAATCTACAGTTATTGCCAATAGTAGCTTCTGCTATTGCTGCTGTTGTTGTGTTGTTGGAGAACATCATTTTTGTTTTTTTTGGAAAAGTTTTTTTTTTTTTGAATACATTTACAACGACTTTAATGCAAAAGCCCCAAAAAATAGATATAGTGCTACAGACAGGGAGAGATGCTATGTAATAGATGGGAGAAAAAGAGAAATGATGCGATCAGTAAATAGATTTCCGTTTTGGTGCTAATGCAACTTCCTTTGTTATTTTCCGTTTACACAAATTCATACAGTTACATCCTCATATGTAGATGCCTGTATGATGCGATATTTGGATGAATAATATACAAACAATAACAACAACAACTGTATTTATAAAATAGACAAATATCATGACTGTGATTATGAGGATGATCATAATGATGACGAATATACGAAGAACTAAATATGGCAAACAGGTGGATTTTCTACAGTTTGTAAGTGTTGTACCTAGTTAATTAAATTGATTATGTTGAAAATATAATTAATCACATATACATGTATGTTAAAAGAATTGCGAGCTTTGAACTTTGTATAGATAATTTGTAAGCAATTCTAACAGAACCAACGAGTAACCTTTTGTGATGCTGCGAGAACGAAATATTGTACCATATTAAAAATAAATAAATATGTGGCACTTAAAGCCCCAAAGGGCTCATTGGCCGAGCTTCTCTTCCATTACTGTTGTGCGTCTTAAATTTTATTGTACCATATTAAGATGAAACAAAGAAGTTAAACTAAACCAAATAAGTTTATACAATTTTTGGTTATATCACCCGATTTTGGGTATTTTGTACTTTCTTCGGATAACATGTCTGAAGAACAGCTCTCTTGTAGACAAAGGAGTATCATACTTGAACTTTTCGCAAATGATTTTAAACTTTACGTAATATAAGTTATGGGCACTCATATGAGAATTTTATTTTATATTCATCAAGGAGCGCGGTTTTTTGGTAATGAAATCATTAGATGATATTTTCTTATGTTTTGGGCTGCATTTTACTCGAAGTCAGCAGAGTTATATCTTTAACTATTTCTGAGATAGGATGTTAAATCTTACTCTATAGGGTTTAAATCTATCACTGGCCCTCTTTATGTACCTCATACAAATTGAACCTAAAAGCATCCAAAAATCATACAATTAGGATTTAAGTAATTCATAGAGATCGCTCATATAGTATATATGGCCCTTCTAGAGGCAATTCCTGTGCAATAACGAGTATGGGGTTATTTTTTGATTTTCGGTAAAAAATTGACAAAATTTTAAATTTCAGCACATTTACTCAAAACTTGAGTATTTATACATAGATTTTATTCATCAATACCTGGTTTGTTTTGTAAAAGCACGAGATCTGCTAAAAAATATAGTTATATGCACAATTTTTACGATTTATATTTTTACTGATTTTTAAAATAAATTTTCAATCACCATTTGAGTCTAAAAAGCTACAATTTTGTTCATATTTTGGTTCATTGTTCACAAACCAATAAACCGATTAAGCATATTGCTAGTAATATTTGCTGAGTCTTTGGGTTTTCTTCACTTTAATTTTCTATGTGGATTATGATTGCTAAAGACAGTATAGTCATTCTCGCAAGCCATGTGCGTCCCATGAATATTTGTAAGAAGAGAAATTTGTACCGCAAAAGAGCACTATAAAAAAGGGTATCGGGTTCGAATAGAAATAAATAATCTTAAGCATTTTATGTGTATAGTAAGTGCATAATTTCTTTAATATACACTATTAACCCGATATCTGACAAGTCGATTAGTGCAAGACGATTCTCTTGGAATCGCTTAAAAGGACAGAAAAGCCTTCAAGGTTTATTGACAGGGCTACGAAAAGCCCTGTCTTACATAAAAACATAAAACCACACAAGAATATGTTCTATCGTTTTATAAGAAATATGAAAATAGGAAGTAAGAGTAAATGTGTGTGTGTGTGTGTGGACGAAACATCAATATGAATTTCAACAACATCTGAGAGTAATGTTATGTAAACTATGCAATATGCAACAATATTAACGGAAGAAAAATGCACACAAAAAACAAAGTAAAAGAAAGGAGGGGTTGGGAAATGCACACAAAGCAATGATGCATAATCATTTCGATGTGCATACATAAGTGCTTTGTGTTGTTTGGCTGTTGGCAACAAATAACAAAAAAAAAACGCTTTATGAACAAAAAATGCTGAACAGTATAAGCAACAACCATAGTAACAACAACAATAGGAATAAACTACAAATCAAACCAAGTTTTAGAAAAACTGTTCACGTGTATGCTCATCTCAGTGTAGTGTATTTGAAACGGATACAGGAAGTATTGGCATTCGCAATGCATACAAACACATTGAGCAAAAACACGCTCATACTGACTTGCCACTCGTATAATCTCAGCTGAATGTTGAAGGAGTTGTGGGTGGATAAGTGGTGCATAATATAGAAGATGCTTATAGAATGCTGCATCAACACCAGCAACATCAGCAAAATGAGTTAAGGTAATGAACTAGATGCCAGTGTTTGAAGGAATAACAGCAGACAGCAAAGAAGGATGCGCTACAAGAAAGAAAAAAAAAATTCTAAAGCAAATAGAAGCGTTGAAATTACGTGCAACAAAAATGAGAAATCACTTTTTTATTCAAATAAAGACGTTTGAAAAAATAAAACCAACTAGAGGAGAGGGACAAACAAATGAAAACCTGTCGGTCTATGCGACGCCACAGATGTTTTATGTAGTATATTCATAATATAAGGAATAGATGTTATTATCGTTTTCGGTAGTATATAATTTCTAGTCTTCATAGATACATACTGTGGGAAAAATCGTCCAGCAAATATTTAAATTCATAGTCTTCATCGCAGAGCTTCACACTGGTCAAAGTAAATTGAATTAAATTGTATGGTTTGAGTATTCGCTTTTTAATTAGAAATGATATAGTGACATATTGTAATCAATTACGATACAGTCGGATTTATCAATTTGAACTGCACTAAAACGGAATTAATTTATTTCCATGTGTTTTATCGCTCATTTGATATGAGCCCCCTTAATGGGAGGAGCTAAGGAATGGGAAGGCCTAGGAAAGGTGTTAGGGAGTCAAAATAAATTGTGTTGGGTAATGTGTTTAATGTTGAGTTGATTTGGTTTAAGTTTTCGCTATATAATTCACACTTTTGGGTAGAGGTATACTCTGGAAAAATATTGAAGAGCAAAAATCAATAGGGGCCGGTTATATATTCTATTGCTCTAGGAGTGATTTCTGTGCAGCTAAGGGGATGTTTGTCAGTTCCCCTAAAAGTTAAAAAACGGGTTGAGAAAAAATATGATCGTCAAAAATCAATGATGGCCCGTTATATATTTCAGCACTCTAGGGGCGTCCTGCAAGCGGTGGCAACGAATTTTATATAATTATCACTTGTAGGAGATCCTCCCTAAGGGATGAAGTTAGGTGGTAAGTATGTTAAAAAAAAATACTGGATGGAAATATGAATGGGGGTTGGTCACACGTGCTATCCCTCCTTGGCAGCTGTGGGATTATATACAATTTTTCACCCATTTCACTTAAACTTGAACCTTGAGGCAGGCAATTATTATTTCGATAACTCCCACTTACACAATTAATCTCACTATCGAGTATTTTGGCACCATTAATTTTGCATCATTGAGTTATAGTATATAGTTTTCATAATGGAATAGGTTTTTTTTTTGCGAACTTATCATAAAACTAACTTATATTTATGTACATAAACAATATAATATCTCATAGTTAATATGCCAGGCATTTTCAGTGTATGGCGTAAAATAGTGTTAGTAACAACAACAACAACAACAGCAATAACAACTGCAACTACAATAGTTCCTAATATATTCGATGCTATCCTTTGAGAAGGGCTTCTTTAATTTTTTCTATTTTTCTACTTTTTCTTTTTTGGTTTTTTTTTTGTTTTGATGCAGAAACATCGCCAATAAAAAGCACTTTCATGCTGCATATGCAATTGCTCCTGCTGTTGCTACTTGCTGAGTTGCACCACACTTTCATATACATACATACATATGTGGCTACATACACATACATAGCTACATACACATCCATATGCATATACAATTGGTTGTAGTACATACGAGTACTCGTAAGCATTTTCCCATTCGTACTGACTTAGTACTTCCGGCGAGAGGAAGATGAATGTCGCTGGTGACGACACCATGTTGACGCCAACCAAATTTTGTTGCCGTTGTTGTTGTTGTTGTAGTTGTTGTTAGCTCCTTTTTCTTTTCATCGTAATCCATAATAGTTTTAATTTTTTTTATTTTTTTTGTATTGTACTTGTTGTTGTGTTTCTGTTGGTGTTGTTCATGCTGTTAGTATTTCTTTTGTTTATTTTTGTCGTCTCAACAAAAGTCGCCAACGTCAAAATTGTCACCATCAGTGTTAGACATCATTGCAACGTTCTTGAACAGTGTTCTTTCTGGTTGTTGTAAATTATGTTGATATTTTGAATGCAACAAAAAAAAAAATGCATGTATCAACACTTCTGTACTACTTTTGTGTGAATCAAAAATGAAATAATACAATGCTGTGTAGCTATTTAGTTGCAAATCCATGTAACAGCCTTATCTCTGTAAAATATAAATGGTCTTCTAATTAATCAATATGAAATTATACCAGTATAAATTTTATCAATGCCAGAATATTATATTTCTGCTAACATGCTTGAGTGTTGGTCATGTCGTGTTGGTAGCTGCTTGAAATTGGCTGCATCCAGAAACACTATTTATGTTATTCTAATTGAATTAAAGGTAACTTCTCAAGCTATAAATGGCATTAACAATGACGAGGGTCGTTGGCATGACGCTCAGTCAATTATGCTCAGTTAATGGAAGCTTCAAACACTTGTATGCTCGAGGAACCGAACAATACACTACTCCTTGATAACAGAAGGTATTCCCATTTACAACATTTGTTAAAACCTACTGCTTATGGGCATATTCAACCCAAAGCGATAACCACAGTGGATACCTGAGTATATGGCCTGTCGCAAATATTGTATTAGAGAGAGAGAGAGAGAGAGAGAAAGATTAATAAGGAAAATGAATACTCAACAAACAATAAAATATAGGGATGTATTGTATATAAGGTTTATAAAGTATGGTTCTATGAAGGAACCTAGGGCTTACCTTAGGCAATACCCAAGGACGTCTAGGAAGACATTTAATAAAAATAAAATAAAAATAAAATATATGGTAGCTGGTTATTTTGGAATAAAAAAAATACTCTTAGATGATTTATCAGATCATAGCTGAAACAGAAGACATAAGTCTGATCTGATAGGCTTAATTTGTCTCTTATATGACTCTCACTATGTGACAATACAATTTTATTGCCCAGACATTGCTAGTTACGTACTTACTTATGTGGCCATTACAATTGAAAATCAATTTAGGCCAAATCTAACATGCTTCGCCAGTCAATTCTTTTCATTGCTATCTGGCGCCAGTTAGACATTCCAAGCGCTGACAAGTTCTCCAGTAGTTGACCTTTCCACCGGAGGTTAGGTCTGGCCTCTTCTGTGTCGTCCACCAGCGGGTTCCGAATATAACACCTTCTTAGCCGGAGCGTGTTCTTCCATTCGCCTGACTCGACATGCTCAGACATTGAGTCACGGTTAATTAGTGATGAGTTCAATGAATATATGTATCATTGAATGAGACTTGAGATTTGACAGAGCAGAATTTTATGAGGTTGCAAAAAAAATGCATCAGTGAAAAAAATGGTAGCTGCGTGGGGTGGAAATTATTGGCATGGCACAAAGATCAAAATTGTAAAAAATTGTCGCAAAATCAAATACTGTCCTGAAGTTGATGCAAGAAACGTACCATATAGAACCGGATTCAATTAATTTTTCCGCCCCAATGTTTTCTCGATCACACTCACGCTTACCTAACTCCCATCACTGCTTCGCATACGAAATTGCCATTTTTATAAAAATGACTCATAACGCTGCCAGGATGCCATCAAATATTTGAGCAGCCCCCATAAATATTTTGTACCAAATACTTTTCTAAAACATACATATGCCCTCTTTTGATCGCTTGGATTGGATCCTCTACAAAGTGAACCTTAAAAATATATAAATATCGTTAAGTAATCTCATAGCTGCCCAAGCATCGTCTGTTGAAGGGTAAAATATAAGACCGACTCTCATTAATTTCTTTTCCCTTTTTTCCCCGGACATAATAGCTACATAAATTCAATTAAATGCAACGTTATGTAATGCATATTAAGGTGGGCTAAAATCGTAAAAAAAATTATATTTATTTTTCAAAATGCGGTGGGCCAAAATTGATTTTAAAGCCATCGTTTCTTGTGAAAATATACTTCGAAAAGATGGTTATTTAATTTTTATACCCTGCTTAATGCAATACGCATGGTATATTCATTTCGGTCAGATGTTTGTGTCCACTTGAAGGAATCTCCGGAGATATAGACATAAATATATATTCGTGATCAGCGTCGATTAAATTTTCGATTTAACAAT
The DNA here is from genome assembly GCA_963854835.1 of Megamerina dolium. Taxonomy (NCBI): domain Eukaryota; kingdom Metazoa; phylum Arthropoda; class Insecta; order Diptera; family Megamerinidae; genus Megamerina; species Megamerina dolium. The sequence goes on from OY978526.1 coordinate 36,317,666, forward strand.
GTCCGTCCGTCCCTCTGTCTGTCACCTGGCTGGTTCGCACGATAACTTGAGTAAATATTGAGTACAAGTAACCTATGATCCACGCCCACACCAAGCATTCAAAGCGACTAACCTCGGAATTTTCAAAATCTTTAACTTGCTATAACTCACATAATATACCACTTGGGACAACAATATTTTGCACATAGAGTTATATTATACTACTATATGACCTCGCCAAACGTGGGTGAGCCACGCCTACTTTCTAGCGTAGCTCCCATACAAAGTGTATGTACTTCTTTTAAATTGAAACTGCTGTAACTTCTACAATATTCTGTCTAGAATAACCATAATTGACACTTAGATTAACATGGCAGTGAGAAATAATATGGCAGAAAATCAGTGTGCCACACCCACTCCATGGGTCTCCCATACAAAGTCGAGGGATTTAAACTAAAACTTTTAAGCTCCATAACTTACAAACCATTTAGCGTAGGACACTTAAATTAATATCGTAGTCGGAAATAATCTGGCAGAAAATCAGTGTGCCACGCCCACTCCTTCATGGGTCTCCCATACAAAGTCGAGGGAATTAAACTAAAACTTTTAAGCTCCATAACTTGCAAACTATTCAGCGTAGAATAACGAGATTTAAGGTGTGGATTAGTATTGTACGAGCAACTAGGCTCACAGGAAATGGGCGCACCACGCCCACTGTTTATCGTAGCCCCCATACAAATTTTAAATTGAAACAGCTGTAACTTCGGCAATCTTCTGTCTAGAATAACCATAATTGACACTTAAATTAATAACGTAGCCGGTAATAATCTGGCAGAAAAACAGTGTGCCACGCCCACTCCTTCAAGGGTCTCCCATACAAAGTCGAGGGAATTAAACTAAAACTTTTAAGCTCCATAATTTACAAACCATTTATCGTAGGACAACGAAATTTAAGGTATGGATTAGTATTGTATGAACAACTAGGCTCACAGGAAATGGGCGCGCCATGCCCACTGTTTATTATAGCCCCCATACAAAATGACTGAAATTCTTTTAAATTGAAACAGTTGTACCTTCGGCAATATTCTGTCTAGAATAACCATAATTGACACTTAGATTAATACCGTAGCCGGTAATAATCTGGCAGAAAATCAGTGTGCCACGCCCACTCCTTTATGGGTCTCCCATACAAAGTCGAGGGAATTAAACTAAAACCTTTAAGCTCCATAATTTACAAACTATTTAGCGTAGGACAACGAGATTTAAGGTATGGATTAGTATTGTACGAACAACTAGGCTCACAGGAAATGGGCACGCCATGCCCACTGTTTATTGTAGCCCCCATACAAAATGACTGAATTTCTTTTAAATTGAAACAGCTGTAACTTCTGCAATCTTATGTCTATAATATTCATAATTGACACTTAGATTACTATGGTGGTCAGAAATGATCTGGCAAAAAATCGGTGTGCCACGCCCACTTCTTATTGGGGCTCCCATACAAAGTTGAGGAAATTAAACAAAAATTTAAACCGCTGTAACTTATGAACTATTCAACGTAGGACAACCAAATTTAAGGTGTGGATTAATATTGAAAAATTAATTGGATTTACAAGAAATCGGTAAGCCACGCCCACTTTTTATATAGCTCCCATACTAAGCCTCGGAATTATCTTAAAATCCAGTATATGCAAAAATTGTTTCTCGAAAAGTGGAAATAAAAGAAATGATAGATATTCGAGTAAACTTTTTACATAAATCTACATATGCAGGGTATAGTTTGGTCGGCCCCAGCCGACTGTAAGGAGATTTTTTTTTGCTATACAATTTCGGATGTTTTTTACGGCATATAAATTTGACACACACTAATGTGTACACTTGCAATAAGTATTATATGTACGCAAATAAATCCATATAGCTTGTATAAAAAAATCCAAAAATTTAACTCTCATAAAATTATTTATAATTTTTACTCAATGAACTTTATATCCTGTACATTGTATCCTGTGGCTGTGTGTATTTATGTGTGTGTGTGTTTGTGTACTTCTATAGATCAGCAATTATGCAACTTCATTAAATTGGTATTGGCGAAAGTATTTATCATCATCCAGCAGCAGCAGCAGCGGCAGCATTTTAAATATTTGCAAAAATTTGCATCACAAACAAAATTTACGCACAAACACACATACACATGTACATGGTCGTTGCATAAAAATTGCTGCAACAGCATGTTGTGGCGACATCCAATAAATTCAATGAAATGAGCAATGTATGTACTTACGTATGGTATATCTGTGTGTGTGTGTGTGTATAGCATATAGAGCGAGCGCATGTTGCTGAAAACCTGTGACGACAATTTTGACAACAACAACAACAACAACAACAACGAAAGTGGCAACAATAACAAACAAGCAAAAGGAAGAAAAAAAAAGTAGGAGTTCAACTTACTACTGAACTATACTTGTTGTTGCTTAATGCTGTCTGTTGCAAGTGTGTTTATGGTTTGTTGATTTACAATCGCAACAATAAATATTCACGAGCTGTGAATACACTCACTTATGCACAGAAACACATATAGTACATAGTATAGACACCTCCATGCGAGAATCTATGTTCATATGTACACATGCATTAAATTCACATTTGCGATTTATGCTGTGCTCGAAATATTTCATTGGACCCATCGTTGACGATGAACGGTGGCCCAGCCAACCACTGGCATGTAAATTTATGAAATTATTAATTTTACGCGCGACTGCTTGACCTGCCTGAACGCACTGTCACCTATAGTATATGGCTACATACATATGCAGTTGTATGGATGATCTCGTACCACATGCACTGAGCTATGTAAATGATGGTGTTTGATAGTTGTTGTTGATGATGTTATTGTTGCAATTATGCAAGGATATGTAAGAACAGAGACTTGTAAAGGTTATTACTCACCATCGTCCTTTTGGTTTGGAGATTTCAGAAGATGTGAAGATGTGAATGAATAGTAAAAAAAAAATATATATGTGAAAGGATACAACTTCCATAGCCTATAATCTTATGTATCGTTGTTGCTAGTTGTTGTTACAAGCGGCAATGGTAAGCTTTATTTTTATTCAGTTTAAAAACGTAATTGATGGAATATCAACGTGTTAGACGTATTTACCACCCATAAAATCATCATTATTGAGAAGGTAGAATTGAGGGAGAGAGATCAAGTTGCGCTTTGTCGATATATGATTTTTTGGGTGGTTTTGTTTTCCATCAATATCTCGCGTTGCATTAACTTTTTAAATTTTCTGAAAAAACAATTATGTGGCACTGAATGCTCTACAAATTAGGTTAGGGAAAGTGTTTTATATCTAATCTAATCAATAAAAACACCTCAACCCATAGAATTTGAGATTTCTTATCACTTTACGATCAGTGGTTTGTGCGTTGGACTTCTGATCCGTAGGTCGTGGGCTCAATCCTTGCCTGATACAACTTTAATATCGAAGAGATTTTTTTTTTTCGAACGGCGTCCACCTGCCCGCAAGCAATGCACACATGTCGCAGCAGTACACAACAATTTGCATGAAAAAACTTCTAACAGAACTCTGTAACAAAGCTCAGAAAAAATGATGTCACAAGTATTCTGCCGTTCGGAATCGGTTAACATGATTAGGTCCCTTCTAATCCCTTCTTTTATATTTATTTTTTTGTAATTGTTATGATTTCTTCCAATCTTAGTTTTGTCAGAGCGTTCTGATTATCCTGGTATGGCTTTTATCTTATATTAGAGTTTTCACATTAGGTACTATTAGTTAATAGATAAATTCCTTGAATTAATTTTTAGAGATTCCAAAAGATTTGAAGATTATTTTTAATGTTGTTGTTGTTGTTGTTCTAGCAGCAAAAATGTGGAAATGCTTTGTTTTGTTCCATTCTTGGGAAGCGATTATTTCTAATCGTTGTATTCAGTGTTTTGATAAAAAGAAGAAGAAGAAGAAGGCGCTGAAGGAGAAGGAAATGAGAAGAACAAGAAGAAGAAAAAGCAAAAATTAAGATCTAGTTTTTGAAAAGATAATGTGTTAATATCTAACTAATATTCTATGCATACACCATGTTCCTCTTTTACGACATCATCTCATCTCCAACTGCAAAATATAATTTATAAGAAGAAGCAAACAAATTAACAAAACAACAATCATCAACAATACAACAATTTATATGTACATAGTATAGGAGCAGTTGTATGTATGTATTTGCACTCAAAAAATAATAAATGTCCAATATGCCACGTTATTTGAGCAAAAATAAATGATAAAATACCATGAAAGAACAACAAATAATAAAAAGAGTAACAAAAAAATGGGACAATCGGGTGAAGAGGAACGAAATTACTAAAATTCATTTAACATGTGTGAAAATGAACATCTTTGAAGAGTAGTAGTTATGTATGATACATATAATATGTATATATGAGTATGTAGTACTAGGATCATCCATCGCATCACCATTAGCATGCCAGAGTTACAAACGCCAATAGATAGAGAGAGAAAGAGAGAGAGAGAGAGAGAGCGGCGGGAGCTTCCAATGTACGAGTACTCATCCATAGATGTTTGTATGTAAGAAACACACTAACATACAGACCGTTTTGTGGAGTACATGCATGTTATGCCATTAATTTGCCATAAAACAGAAGTGAACTCTGTGAAATTTGTGAAATTTGTGTAGTTGCCGAAGCACGAATAACACGGAAATAGACATGGACACGGACACGGTCACACAATGCCGCTGTATGGTATGGTGGTACGGTCAAGTACATATATGCACATAAGAGTGGACTAGAAGAAAATTGTGTACAACAAATGCTTTGGGCTTTGCAAAACACTCAGTTGCTTCGGACTCCAATGTTCAGATCGAAAGGGATGATGATGTTGCCAATGTATGGACACTGGGGGAGATAAGTTTGATTGCATAGCTACTGTTGCCTATGAAACTCTACTCCTACTGCTGTTGCAAATTCTCCCCACTTGTAAATTTATGACTTCGACACAATTTTGTGAAATTGTTGTGAAATGTGTAATAACGACAAGCACAAAAAGTAAGTAGTAGGTACGATGTAGTAGTACAAAAAAGCAAAAAAGAAGAAAAACAAACACTACAAATGATGATGTTGATGATTATGATGATGATGTTGATAATAATAATGATGATGATAATGTTGACCATGTCAATAACAACAAACATCTGACACTTGTCCAACATGCAGGTTAATTCAAAAGTGCCTTGAACGTCTCTTTAGCTGCTGTGAACAAGATATTATGCTTAGTGCATTTTAACATGATCTTTCTGTTCGGACAAATATTGCAAAAAAAGTTATCACTATGACATTTCCGTGAATTGTTTAAATTAAATTTTATTCGATTGAATTGGTGTGTTTTTGGACTAGTTCTGTTTGGAACTGAATAACGAATGTATATTTGAAATGCCCATTCAACTGATAAACTGGGCAACGCGGCGTATACAAATTCAAAACTATTCTATTGTGAACTGCCATCAAATTCAATGCGAAAATAAATGGTTTGTGCTTAGACTGGAGAATATTTTTTCATATAACGATCTTGGGTTTGTGTCTGCTATAGCAAGATAAGCGAATAAATCTAAATCCTTAAAAATATGCTACATTTTCATATAAGAAGTGAGGTTCGATGATCAAAATGTAACTGCGTTATTTATGGTCGGCGGCTTGGCTTTCTGTTAAGATGGCAAAGCTAGCTTATCTCTACTATCAATATCCTGCATGTTTCAGTAATTGCAAGAACTTACTGAATGAGGTAAGTGTACATATTCCCTGATGCTTAGCATTTCAGGGCAATCTCCTGCTCCGACCTTATAGTCCATTATGGAGCCTTTCGCTTCATCTATGGTGTTGTAGTTCTTCAGTATCACACCGTTAGTATGCAACAAAATTTTGTACATGCTCGTGAAATTCTTTTATCAACTTCTAATAAATTCTGTCGGTTAGGGGCGAGTCTACTGAGTTGATAGATTTTCACAATTTCCCATCTTTTTTCACAAAAAAAAAAACAAAATCGAGCAAATTTCTATACATAATGAAGTATAATGACATAAGTATCGTTGTGGTTGCCATTACATTAGCTCTTGCAACTATTCATTCCAATATGTCACGCAGCCACCTAGGTCATTTATATACGTTAGGACGGTGATAACATAATTTTGACAAATCAAATTTAAAATTCGTCATCTGAAACATTAGGAACTGTATTAAACAAAAAAATATTCTTATTTTAATGAAAAAATAATTTTGTTATTGTTCTCTGTAGCCTCAAAAAATATTTAACACATGGTGGACTGTGGATCGTGTGCAACACTCAAGATGTGACCACTCCCAAATTTCTCCGCAATATCGAAATTTATCTAATTTTAATGGCCGACAAGCTCCACCTATTATTTTAATTTTTTATTTCTCTTTACTAATTTGGCTACTGCCCAACAGATGGAGCTGTACCAAAAGTACAGCACGACACATCATTTATGTGTTCCAATTATATATAATCAAATGAATAATATGCTCGCAATTACTTGAGAGCACACATCTTGGAATTCATCAAATATAGTAGATGTTGTTATTGTATAGGGTTGTGATTTTATATTGAAATGGTCCATGGAATAAAATAATATGGAAGAATAGTAGATACACATATTTCATAGTTGCCCTGTACTTCTTTGATATACATTGGTTTGTGTCTTTGCTGCAATAAATTAAGTACCAAATGTTGTACTGTAGTAGATAAATTGGAAACGAGTTCCACATTACCCCTTCGATTTAGTTCTATTTTAAGGCCAAATCGTATTGTGTTTATCTCAAACTAGAATTTGCAATCAATTTTTGTAATTGCCTCTATCTGAAATTAATATTGATATTAGTAAAGTCATAAATTTAGTGGATCAAGCCAAGAAAGATAGAAATTTTGCAATTGCAATTTATTCTCCCTCCTTGTTATTAATAATTCTTGGAAGTAACCCATTCTTTTGAAATTCAAAAGAATTTTTGTGGTAAAATTAAATTTTAATTTCTTCACCTTTTTGTGGATTATATATGCCTTCATTCTCAACAGTTCTGAATACATCCATTGTATTTGTTTTTTGTATGGGAACTCCTTTAAGGGGTTATAGAATAGGTGATAGCGGAGGTAAAGGGATAGTATCTTCATGGAAAATGTTGGTGAACAAGACTGAATAGGGTTCGATGGTATATTTCATCCGCGAAGAAGATATGGGGTAAGCATGTTTCTGTAAAACATTAAAAATGAAAATTTAACGGTGAAGTCACCTTTGCAGCAGCTATCAATCGGGAGTTATTGCGGTATTTGTCGATTTTCAGGTTTTTGCCAATTCAATTTTTAGAGTAACCCTCATAATGGACAGAGATAGGGGATAAGTATATTCGGGGGAAATGTTGAAGTGAAAAAATGATTGAGTCTTGGAAAAAGCTATACCACTTTCGGGGCACCCTAGCAGTGCAGGGTGAAAATTTAGTAAAAAAAAAAGTACAATTTTACAGGGTAGCCCCATAAGCGGAACATTTGTTGATCTGCCTCCTTTTTTTAAAGTTTGACCTTGAACAGGCACCATTTCTATTCCCCGCTCCTTTTTATGGTGAACATTTATGATGTCGAAACTCTATATTTTATTAAGATAACCTTTACTGAAACTCACTCACATCGCCTTCATCTAAAGTATCATATTAAACATTTTCCACAGACAAACAAAGTCCACTGTATATTTTTTCAAAAAACTTTCAATTTTAAAATACCATTTGTTATACCGATAAGGTACATATTTCAAAAACCACGAGATTCGTTTGTAATAACTGACGTCGAAAATTGCAGTCCTTTCAATTAGAACACAAAAAACACAGGTGTCGGGACTACACCGATTTTGAAAACTCAAAATGGCAATTCGTTTGATTAATCTCAATTTTTTTAGTGCTGATTGAAGCAGAGCTGTTCCCTTTTCGTTTCAAAACTGTTTTATACCAATTAGAATTCGCTATCAACCCTAAAAAGGCGCTGCAACTTCATCCGTGAACGACTTTTGGAGAATTGGATTCATTTTAAACAGATACAGTGGACTACTGTTTACTTTCGCACCGATTGATTGGTTGACTTGTTAGCAAAAGCCGATGTTCATTCCATGAATATAATTAACACTCTAGTGTTGCTACATGGAGACCTACTCAGTCATCCGATAATCAGATTTTCTTTGAAAATTATTTAAAAAACGAAAAATATGTATTCGAAAATTTTCAGTCATTTCTAAATTTTCAGCCCTTTCGCTGCTTCCAAATTTTTAGTAAAATATATATTTCTTTTTATATTTCTTCAAAAAGTTAAAATCGTAAGTATCCTCTTCAAATCGCTAATTAACATTGATGAGAATATCAAATTTCATTCCAAGATAATAAAAAAATACTCAAAATGTGCGACCCTTGCTGCGCTCCATGCTGTTCTCCCTGCGGACCATGTGGACCATGCGGACCATGTGGACCTTGCGGACCCTGTGGACCGTGTAGTCCTTGCGATCCCTGTTGCGCACCTTTTGAGGTTAGTTGAATGTATTTATATTTTTTGTTAAACATAACGGTATTTGTATTATACATAAATGCGTCGATACATACATGTACATTTGATATGACAACTTTTGCAAATGCTATGGATTCTAACAAATATGAAAACACGCAATATGTGTTGCTGGGGTATGTAGTGCTCTCCTAAATGCTATACAGGAGCGCAATTGGATGCAACTCCGCAGTGTGCACCGCGGATTCCGCCACCATGTCCAAAATGTATTACAGTTCAACAGCCGCCGCGATTAATTTGTAAGAAACGTGTGGTATTTAATGAAAAAATCATCCCAGAACCAATGGTGGTGAACCGTTGCCGGCAGATTACTGTACCGAAAGTAGTTGATACGACTCGTGTCATCAGGGTTCCGAAACTAACATGGGTGTCTCAAATGGTGCGCGAACCAAGGGTCATATACTATCCCTCAATGGTACCAGACCCCTACGTAGTATGCTATCCGAAAAGAATTTGCGAACCACGTGAAGTATGCCAGACGATATTGTGCCAACCGAAACCGCAATCCATTGATATACCTCCGCCGCGAGAATATTGCTGCTATCCAACTGGTCCAATTAATTATAGACCTAGTGTAGCTTGTCCACCATGCCCAATAGGGCCGTGCTCACCATGCGGACCCTGTGGACCGTTACCGTGTTTCGGCTCAAGTCAATACCCTATTTGTGAACCGTGTGGGCCTTGTCGACCTTGTGGACCTTGCGGACCTTGTGGACCTTGTGGACCGTGCGGACCTTGTGGACCTTGCGGACCTTGTGGACCTTGCGGACCATGTGGACCTTGCGGACCTTGTGGACCGTGTGGACCTTGCGGCCCTTGCGGACCGTGTGTGCCCAACTGTGGACCATGTGGTATGACTATGCCTTCTGGTCCTTACGTTCCAGCACCATGCGGACCTTGCGGACCATGTGGCCCTTGTGGACCATGTGGTCCTTGTGGCCCCAGTGGCCCATGTGGCCCCTGTGGCCCTTGCAATCCTTGTTTTCCTGGCTGCCCCTATGAAGCGCCAGAATGTGGTTCTTGTTATCCATGTGCGCCGACTCCCTGGAACACCCAGTGTGGTCCTTGCGGACCATGTGGACCACAAGTTCCATGTGCTCCATGCGGACCGTGTGGGCCTTGTAATCCATGCGGACCTTCTTGTTAGAAATGTGATATTGATTTGTTATGAAAAACAAGAGCCGCGCTTCGATGGTGTATCAAGGTGAGTTTCATGAAGTATTTACCTTGATATGCTGCATAATATTAAGGTGGATGCTAAATTGAGACCCACCTTGATATACTAGCAGCGATGTCCAGCGTTTTATAACAAACAATCTAAAATAGTGAATAAAAAATTGTGTGTTTTTCTTTTCTTATAAACACTCGTTTCAGCCTAAGGCCTGTCGAAGTCGCGAATTACGTAGCGGTATTATGTACACAACTTGCGATTGTATTAAACGTAATGGTCTACAAGATAAATGCCCACGTTCGATGTGTCAAGGCCGATCGGCCTGTATGTGCTTTCCAACGCCCAATTGTTGTCCAGCGTCGTTTCCATTGAGATACGCCAACATGACTATGGGGGTAAATAATAAACGCAACCGTTGTAACGATTCTGGTCCTAAATGTGGTGGCGGCGGAGGAGGCTGTTGTCCTCCCCCCGGTTGCTGTGATTCACCTTGTTGTGGCCCATCAAATCCACCATGCGGAGCACCAGCACCAGTTCCATGCTCTCCATCACCAAACTGTTGCCCACCCATGGTAGAGTCGGGTGTACCCGATCCACGTGTTTGGAACTGTTGCAACACACCTCCAGCATATCCATGTAAGTATTGAATTTCTTGTCTATACATACATACCATTGTATATTCTATTAAATCTGCATCGAACATATTAGGAGTGTTTGATAGCAAGGTTTGAAAAGATTCCCAATTATTCCATTTCAAATTCATTTACTTCAAACGAGAATAGAATTAATTTAAAATTATTTATTATCTATTAAGTATAGCGATTAGTATTATTTTTCATTGGCTCATAAAAATCATCCTATTCTTCATCGTCGGGTCTATTCGGAATGCTGTCTTATACCGAGCAATACACCACTCCCCTATAATAGTCCGTCAACTGAAGCAAACTATTGGTTTTAATAAAATCTTTCTTCTTCTTATATTCTAATCCAATTGAAGGCCCGTGTCGTTACCTAAAGCATAAAGGTGGTTGCTGCAAGTGGCCGTGTCCATGCGAAGCTCATTGTTACGATTCACCTCCCAAGCCATGTTGCTAATGAATAACGATCACTTTACGTGTGACTTTAGACAAATAATTCGACACAACTTGTTATGCAGCGGCAAACTGTGTCAAAACTGGCCTTAATCACAGAAATCTATTACTAAAAACTTTTTAAAAGAAATTAATAAGAAACCACAAAAATAATTACTCACCTCATCGAAAATACCTTAATTCAAACATCACTTCACCATTACCTTATCACCTTTTCAGTCTATGTAAGTAATTGTTAATATATTGTATTAAAATATATTTTTATTTCTTTTCAATTTTTTCAGGTGGCTTCTAAGGCATAGCGAATTCTGAATATACCAAAACAGAAGCATATAGCAGTAAGTAGGGAGGCATAGTATAGTTTATGAAAAAAAAAAATGTAAATATTATTGCATAAAATAAAAAAAAATGTATTACAGAATGTCGTAGGGTGTTTAATAAAATTTGGCAATTGAAATGTTGTTTAAACAGAGACTAATATTATTTTCAAAATCACCAATTTTTCTGCTTTCGATAGATCTTCATAGCCCAATGGGCTATGTTAGAAAAAAACGCATGTACATGCAAAAATTTATAATGATTTTTGCTTCTGTAAAATATTAAAAACGTTATGGCTTTTCTGCAGTAGGTAGTGGATAATGTAAAACGACTCAATTCAATATAATACGACTAGATCGGGTACGTGAAATTAATAATGGAGTATATCATTTGGTAGTTTTGCATGATAATGCAGCTCTCATTAATGAAAGCAATTGTTTATGAAGATAGTTCCAGCCGTTCGAGCAATCGCGACACAGGTGCTGAAGAGATCCGAAAATTGATGCATGCATTAGTCATCCGTGCCAATACTGAGTCGGATGGATCCTATTTTTAATAAACATACTGTTTCAAGAATTGTAACGTAATTCTGTGTAGAATTTTTTAACATTCTGTGTAAATTGTCAGGAAATTATATATATATGAATTTAAAAAGAAATTTATTTTTAAGAAAAAAATCAAAATCGTAAATTAATACAGATTTTTGCGATTTTAAGTAATTTGTAAAATTTTAACGATTTTCGTAAAAAGGTACAAAAGCTTTATTTGATCGAATTCCTCGATGCAGTGCATCAGTCACTCAGAAAAGCAACAAGTGAATGTCGTATGCCAATTTATAGATTAAGTATGTCTATATTTCCTTCGTCAAACATCTCACATACTGTACCAAATTAAATGGTGTCCAAAAGCAAATTCTTTGCAAGTTATAGTCATCAACAATGAATTAAAATCTGCGAATTCAGAAAATATAGCGTATAAAATAACCAAAAAGGATACAAAAAAAGAATATCCTAAAAATGGGACATCCACAAGAATATACTCGACAAGAGATTTGATTATAACAATGCAAATCTTAATAAGTCCTCTCCTTAACTCAGCAGCTGTCTGTTTAATTAAAATATAACAAGCAAAAAGTCTCATTCATGTGCTAAGAACATAGCCAATCTCTTAACTTGACCAAAAGTGACATTTAATAAGGCCAGAAAAGATGATTTATGGATATAAAGTACTCCACGAAATGCCAAAAGGGTATCATGGAAAATCTAGGGAAGCCATACAAATATGAGTAGGCTAGAAAATTTATGGGTATGAGTGTGAGTTTATAACGTGATATCGCTATCAAAATCACAAAAAATTTAGGTAACATTTCCCTCGTTCTTACTTGCCCCTTACCCCTAGGTTGGTTCTCTACAAAATGGACCGTTCTATAAAATTGGTCCTAACAGCTCTCAGGGCAAAATATACGAATGATTCCATTAATTTTTCCTTAACACTTTTCCTAAACATATTTACCTGTTATTTCTACTGCTTAAAAGTGGGAGCCCTACAAAATGCACCAAAGATCAAAAACACATACGTCAAAATACGTTGACTGCACAACTTTTTATATTATATATTTTTTTTTTTGGAAAAAGTTGGCAACTCTTGTCATCCAATTGTTTAAGTGTAATTTCACCTTCTTTCCTCCCCCTTTGTTTAATATCTATTATTCTCAATATTAGTAACAAATGTGCGGATGTGTCTGCAGTAACTTATTCTCTTGATCTTCATAAATTAATCACTAACATCAAGAACTACAGTAAATTTCAACAACAACAACTATCTATCAGCATCAACAGCATTACATACACAAAAGCAGCAATACACTTTTGAATAACATGATCACTTGAAAAAAGTAGTCATTGTTGGAACGATTTCACCACTTCCCTCACACATTCAAAATCAACAAATATCTCCATCTCTGTCCAGAAATTCCCTCTAGAGGAGTGAAATATAAGGCTGCCTTTGATTAGTTTTTCTTCCTCAATCTTTTTGTTGAAGTAAGTAAGACTTCTTATATCAACGCCATCGAGCAGCTTCTCTGTAAAATAACTTTTTTTTAAATTTTTACCAACGTCTCTCATTCCTATCGGAATCATTTTTGCTGCAATAATCTTACCTTATACCTTATTTTCTCTACCCATTAGGGGTGCTACCATACAAAATGGACATTAAAACATCTCAAAACGAGCAGACAATGATTTTATTTTTATTTCGAAATGTGAATTAAATCATTTAATTTTTGTTTTGTGCATTGGACCTTCCTCGAAGTAAAAATTTGTTTTTTCTTCCCAATCATCACAACACATTTTATAGTGTCCATTATTTTGAAACTGTGTTATCGATAACCTATAATCTGATAATCGAGCAATGTAATATTGACGAGACAACATTGGAAACTGTTCCTTCTAAGGAGAGTTACTACATATTCTAATGATAACGTTCAGATTACCTTTGTATCATATTACCATTCGAATTAACTCTGGTATTAACTGCAGCTAATCCGCATTAACTATATGAGTTAATTCTCAAAATAAAAGAAGATTAGGGCAGATTAACGCTGCCGTCTGCCTAGACTATTAGGCATTATGTCTTCAGCAGACATGCAACTAGGTTAGGCTTATTAGCATCTGACCCCTGTTGCAGCTGAGACAAAAAGAAGAAACCGGAGTTCATTTCACACTTTTCGGATAAATTTCTGGCATTCGTTCGCTATAGAAAAACTTACCTTACTTACCAATTACATTAAAAATTACCGATCATCAATATTGCGTTCCCAAAGTTCGTAATGGTTCGCAGAATGATGGAGGGACCATACAATTTTCCACATCATAATGCGCCTAATTTGGCCTAAGTGCATTCGTTTAGCAGCATCAATCTCATGAATAATAATAACAACTCTTCAATTTTCTTATGTATTTTTCTGTATATTTCATCATTTATATTTATATTTTACAACTTATATACTATGAACAAAAAATGAAGAAAAACCAAAAAAAAAAAAAAAAATTAAATTAAAAAAACCATTAATATTATTATTTCGTTTGTTGTTGTTGTTTTTAAATTAAATTAAACTATTCATTTACTTCAATTGATTTGATATTATTTTATGTATGTACTCGTATATGTATTTTTCATCGTCATTAGCATCATAATCATCATGATTATTATCTTCTTAAGGAGATTTATTCGAAATATTTATATTGTATTAATTATTGTTATTAGTATTATTATTATTAAGTAGATATTTTTTCTTTTTTAATTTAATTTAAATTTATTTTATAGAATTATTTATGTATGTAAATATTTATAAATATAAATAAGTAAATTTAATTTTTTTGTGTATGGGTGTGTGTGTGTGTGGGTGTGTAAGTTTAAGTGTACTACATTGTACTTACATTTGTATGCAATAATAATAATAATAATAATAATCATTATTATTCTCATTATTAGATTCATTAATATTTATTTAAATTTAGTAATAAATATAAACTTTAAAAGTAAGTTTTACAGTATTTTTTTTATTTCTTTTTTTATTTTATTTTTCCTTTTTATTTTTATGATGATAAATTACGTATATCAATTAACAGCACAGTTGTTCTTGTTGTTGTTGTTTATAGATATTTTACAAATTATTGTTGTATTGTTTCCTCTCAAATGAGTATACAATACATATGAAAGAAAAGTAGTGGGCGGGGAACATTATCTCTTATATGATTACTACTCATATTATTATTAGCTGTAGTTTTCCCATTTGTAAAATGTGTTCATATATACATAATGTCCTTCAAAAGTTTCCGAGTTGGCGCACAGTAGCCTTACACAGTGGCGCCATCGATTGACATAAGAGTGAATTTTAAAGGATTCACCTTCACCTTCACCTTTATCCCGTACGCGACCGGCCCACGACTGGTTTCATCAGTTTCAAAGTATCAGAGAGTTTGTTGAAGACCTAAAATGTAGTGGTGGCCCAAAATGTAGATGGAGCGAAGAAAATATTGAAAACCTTCGTCAAGCGATCAGTAACTACTACTAAATTACTAAAACTACTTAAAAAATATTGACGAAGGAATTCGGAGCGCCTATTCGAAACTATTTTCGGTATATTAACTGAATGTGGGCTGTCCGAAAAGCTGTGCTGGATTTCCTCCATAGAAGTTGACGGACGACCAAAACGTAAACACCACAAAAAGAGAAGCTCATTGGTTCCAACCGCAGAGGTCAAATCTAGCACTTTTTACTTTCTATTTTGTTTAATTGCTGATGGAATGACCCTTATAAAGCGTGGACATGTTCGGAGAGGTGCAGATTTTAAAATGCACCCATATGTAGGCCCCCTGAGCATCTGTCTGAAAGCTTTTAAAGCACATTTGTACACACAAACCTTCAATTAATCTCATTGTTTAAAAATAATCGGCATGTGTCTATCATTCATAGAAGTGGACATGTTGTAAAATCGTTCTTGTAGTGAATATCATGAGTGTGTGATCATCGTATTTATGTATAGGTGTATGTTGTATATTTGCATGTAGTACAATATTCGTACCTATTGTATACATAGCATGTAATTATGTATCTAGTTATATATGTATGTATAGCCACAAATGTACAAATATATTATAATATTTATTTTTTTTTTTTTTGGGTTGTTGTATTTGTAAATAAATATATAGATTTGCTATATATTTATGTGAATATGTATATAAGTATATTAATATATATATATATTTATGTACTATTTACTCATTACGTATTTATATAGTTACATATCGTAGGTATTTATGTTAAATAAATAATTCTTAAAAATTAGATTTTAAAAAAAAAATTCTTTTTATTTTGGATTTTTGTTCTCTGTGTTTTTTTTTTTTTTTTGTGATTTAAAAATGTTTTATTTTTATTTATTTTATTATTTTATATGTAATTACGTATTCACTTATCATCATATGGTTCTTACATTGCCGCCTGTTGCATTTACGTATATTTGTTGCTGCTTTTTTAAGTATACGTATGTATATTTAGTAGGTATTTATATACGAGTATGTGTATGCATGTTTCTGCAATTACGTACATATATCAATTTAATCTCTTTCAAATATGTTTTTGTATTTTATCATACATAGACTATATGCATGAATTTGTTTATGTACATTAATATCTCTCTACGTACAAGAGATAACCTCTAACCTTTGTGTCTAGACGATTTTAGTTTTGATCCAGTAGATCCTGAAAATTAGATTTATGATCAGAAGAGAGTTGCAAATAAAATTTCTAAAACATACACCCTAGAAAGACTTTTAAGAAAGTTTTCACCCATGTTTCGCTATTAGAATTTATTAAGGTAGAATTAATTTTCACTGTTTAACTAATGAAAAGAGTTTAATCAATAATAGTATTTCAATCTTAGTGCTTAATTAACCTTCTTCAATTTATCTTCTTCAATGTTTTGGTTAACCAAATTCCAAATAAATTCGAACGGCTAGTTAATGCTTTGGTTAATTAAGGTTTAGCTATTGGTTTAATGCCCTTGCACTTTACCAATTTATAGTGCTGCCATATTCTTATGTTCTTTAATAATCAATATTCAATATTCTTGAATATGTAGCATTAGACAAATTATAATCAATTCTTTAGTTAAGCAATGATATACACTGAAGAAATTTGTAACAAATTTTTCTTTCTATTATACGAATTTGTTTGGGTGCAATTCTAAAATCGTATAACCACATATTAGAGTTTATCTCTTGTGCGTATTATAGAGATATATAATTCTTCCTTTTTTTTTTGCTTTTCATTTTTACTTTTATATATGTTATATTACGTCCTTCTTTACCCTTCATTTATTACTTTATTACTTACTTGCTATTTACGTATACATGTTGTTTGCTGAAGGTGTTTGTTTTGTTGTCAATAGGTAATGTTCAGTTGCTGCTGCTGCTACTTGTTACTGCTGCAATTTTCACATAAATATTCTCTTTACAAATACATACAATACATATATGTAGTTTGAGGAGAATTTGCAATTTTTTAAAATAATTTAGTTTTTAAGTTCTTCTATTTTTACAACAAAAATAAACTTTCTTCTAAAAAATTTTAATTTTTTTTTTTGTTTGTTTTCATTTAACATTATTATTTGTAATTTGTCTGTTTGTTGTTTTGTCATTTGTCACACAACAAACAAACATTTTAATATGTAAAGCTAAGAAAAGTATACCTTTAATGTATGCCAAATCGTGTTCATATACATATGCATATATCTTACAAATGGTTGAGAAATAATTTAATTTAATTTTCTAATAATTTATTTTAATTTTTTAATATATTTTTTGTTTTAATTTTACTTCTTTTACTTTCTCAAGGCGTGCATGTTAGTGTTGGTTGTTAATACTGAAAAACATTCAGAACTATCTTGTACGCCTTTGATTGAGGTAAGTATTTACATGTACATAAAATAGCAATTAAAAGTGAGGGAGAGAGAGAGAGGAGGGAGATGTACGAGTATTTTTGATCATTCCATTTTTATTGTAATTGTTTTCAGATTTTCGAAAAGCATTCATACTTAAGAGGATCGTTAATATCGTATGATATAGTTCTACATAGCGGAAGTATTATATAATAATTTTTTATTAACACCGTCAATCAGTCCTATACACATGTGTGCTTGTAATCTTTACAATCAATAATCTAGCAGTTTTTCAAAGAAAAAAATTATTCACAAATTAAGTCACTTTTATGAAATTCTCACTAAACAAAAAAAAAAAAAATCTAAAATAATTTGTTTTAAGAATAATCAACAATTAGAGTCAACAAAATACCAAAAACATATTATGATATAAAATAACAATCCAACACTAAGCAATTGCTTTTACTTTGAATGCCAGCAAATGCTTCGGAAACTCCGACTTGCTGGTATTCTATCAATGAATATACGAAGTTAATACACAATTTACACGAAAGAAAAGACGAAAAACTATAGTACAATTGAAATGCAATGGTTTTTACATCCTCTATGGAAAATATTTTCGTTTCTTCCATACTGAAATAAATAAAATTGTTAATTTTGTATTTCTATTTAAATAATATCACAAAATATACAATAGTTATGTTACCTTCTAGTCTAATTTAGTCAAATGTTGTCAGAGGTGAGAGTAATCGAATTTTGCTTTTTACATGAAATGGTAGTCTTTTCTGAGATGAGTGCCAAATTTTGAGCCTACTTTTAACTGAAAAGAGCCTTGCATATTATACCAAGAAATGAACACTGATTCTATATTTTACACAGGAACTATTGTCAAGCTATCGAATTACCGAATTTTGAGACTTCATTACATTATATACTTTAACTGTTTTATAGAAAAGCCTTAAAAATTATAAATATTAAGAAAAGAATCATGTGTTTGTTCACTTTTATAAATCTGCTCGACAAATTAAGATTGCATTTATAAGGCATATTGAGTCAAACTACTAATATCTTTCAAAGTTTGTCCAAATTGATATACAAGTACATATGTGGTTTTAGGTGGAACAAATTTCAATTAAACCAGGTACTTCTATATGTTGACTTTTTGTATATTTATTTGAAAATTTAAACAATTTAATTTTTTTATTAAAATAATCTTCAACAAATGTTTGACGTTTATTATTAATCAAAAAAGAGAATAAATTTGTATTGAGTATTTTTCTCTCGTGTATTACTGATTCACAGGGTTTAGTTTGCAGATTGTGGGAACATATCTGATATTTGTCACTTATTCCCTTACTAATGCTTCAACTGATCTCTCTGTCTGATCTTTGTATTCATCTCTCTCTCACTCTCTCTCTCTCTCTCACTCCAACATTCTTTTATACTCTCTTGCTTCGTTCTATTTAATTGGGACGTTAATGTGTTTGAACTTGAATTCTCTTTTGCTTCATACTACTTTTTCATTATGTGGATGTATAAGTGTATTTATGTGTGTGAGTGTATATCGTTTGATCATCTTAATATATTTTACAAAATATTACATTTAACCATCACTACATACATATTCATTATTAATAGATATTATTATTTAATTATAATCAATTACGTATTTATGATCATTCGCTATTAATTTGCTCTAAAATTCATTGTTCTTATTGTGGGGTGAGGGTTGTCTTTTTGTATTAGAACATACTGCTACATACATACATATGCATGTAGGTTGTTGTTGTAAAATATTGCACTTAAAATTAATAGTTGGTAACACACGCACACAAAGAAATCCAAATTTTATATAATTTTTCTTTATTTTTTGTTGCTTTCTTTTTTCCTCCTTTTTCCCCAGTAGGTATGTATGTATGTATGTATGTTTGCCATGTGTTGACAAATATCTTACAGACACATTCAAGTAAAGCATTAAAAATATTTAAGTTATTAATTATTATTGAATTATTTTATTTATTTCACATATACAAACACACACGCACATATTGTCAATATAATGCGTGCATGTGTATGCCTGTATGTATGTAAGCAACAAAAATTAAGCGAAAACAAAAACGAATAACGAAAACGAGATCATGCGCGTGTATGTGTAAGGCTGTTTTTATTTTTTATATATTTTGAAAATAATTAAGTAATTCACAAGGTATCATAAAGTCATTGGGTTACGGATGCGACATTCGCATATTAATATGAAATATGAAGAAAAAATTTTTCTTATTTTATGGCAGTCCTCCTACTCCTCATAGGGAGTTATAGTGCTGAAATTTGCTATGGAATCTAAGGATATCGAAATTCATTCTAAATCTAAAAAAATGGGTGAAATTTGACAACTGGGAATGACAGCTCTCTTACAATTCAAACAGGTAAAGGTATAGAAAAATTCTATGTTTTTGTAGATGTTTTGGTAGGTGTTTCTTGCAACGTTTCTCGTATCCTTCAGCCAGAAATATAGCATAATTATATGGAAGCCAACACAATGTCTTTTCGGCTATTGTAACATTTTATGACACCTTGTGAATTACCTAAATTTCTATTCAATAGAAAAAAGAAAAAAAAAAATGGTTTAAAAACGAGAAATACTGAGAATGCACATCATTAATTTTAGTAGATATTTAGTTAATCGCTGAAGCGAAAGGAAATAACAAATCGTTTCAACATATGTATAAAGAGGAGCGGGGAAAAAACCACATTTATGAATTTTATTATCTTATATTTAAAATTTCTAATAAATATTATTTAACAAAATTATTTTAAAAGTAAAAGGGGGATGCCGCGTAACGTCAACTGGGTTAAGTAATATTACACACGTAAAATATAAGAAAACATTAAATATAATCAAATGAATCGAAATTATAGAAAAACAAAAGAATGAACTAACAAGCGTTCAACATAAACATACACATAGAATACAATAAATCGATCAATCAAATTGTTCCATTGTCTTAATGGTATCTCATATGCCAGCGTCGACGACGACGACGACGACGACGGCAAACAACAATCAACTACTAAATAAGTATTCGCTAATTACATACAGTTTAATTCAATTAAATTTTGTTTTCTTCTTCCACTCTACGTCTACGCCGCCAATGTAGGTGATGCTCGTAGTAGTACATATTGCCATTATTCCAACACTATAGTAAAATATGTATTTAGTATGTATGTATGTATGTATGTATTATTACAGATACTTATTACAATGAATTGAAGTTTAAGTTTAAAATTATTACTAGTATTATTACAATATTCATTTACTTTCGTTTATGAATAAACGCCATCGTGTAGTGGTTGTTGTTTGTAGTTGTGTATTAATTTTAAATATTAAATATATTGTATGTATGTGTGTAACTATGTATTTGTATGTATACTTGTATGTATGTATAATTAATTAATTATCATTAAAGGTAATTAGATGTATTCAATATTATGTTAGCATTCTAAGTATTTATAATATTACAATGTGTTTGGTATAGGTGTAGGAAAGAGGAAGGATACGGGGTTTGTGGAGATGGGTATATTCTAATTATAATATTTTAATAATTTCTAATTTTGTTCTCCTATGTGTTGCGCTTGCGCTGCCGCCGCTGCTGCTGCTGCCGCCTTTTGTGCTTGCGCCTGTTTCTCTTGTTCGTTGAGCTCTTTGATCGCTTGTATTTCTTTTTTCAATTTCATTCGTCGATTTTGGAACCAAATTTTTATCTGTCTCTCGGTTAGGCAGAGTGCATGTGCCATTTCGATTCTTCGCCGGCGGGTCAAATAATGATTTGTATGGAATTCTTTTTCCAATTCGAGCGTCTGATAGCGGGTATATGTTTGACGGCCACGTCTTCGTAGACCATTTGTACCTGAAATTAATAAAAACAAAATATTTTCGATAAGTACCATACACATATATAGAGAATTATTCATATTGATAAATATTTCATGGCTTCAAATTGATGATGATGAACGAACGATGTAATTATATGGTAAGTACCTGTAAGAAATTATAGTGTCACGTAATTAAATGGAATTCTACTGGAAGGAAGATAAGATCGATGTCTTCAATGTCGATCGAGGAAGTGATTTTTATTGATACTCGCTGTATATTTATAGTTCTTAGAAGAACTAGAAACTAGAACTAGAACAGTATACATTCCCAACGACTCCAAAGGGAACATACACTGTTTCATTTGATCTTTGCTCTGGATCTGTATATAAATATGTGTAAGGCTAATATGTCAAAATCACAAAGAAAAACGCTTCAAATGATATGCGTGGCATTTACTTTCATTTAAAAGTCAATCAACTATGGTAAAAAATATGTCAATGCTATATGGCAAATGGTATTGGTAAATTCTATATGGATATTCTAATTTAATGTTCTTTGTAAACCTACGGTCAATTAGATTGCAGCAATTCTCACTATCGATAATAGACGCAGACACAAGTGGTTGGCTTCGAAAGCGCAGAAAATAACTGAATTGCGATCGAACAAAGTGAAACAAAAATTCATAGCGAAAGACTGAAGCCATTTTGTTACATCAAAATCAGAAGTTTCAGATTGTCAATGGATTCAATTTCTACCCAACCAAAAATCGGGGAAAAGCGCCAATATACCAGGAAGCATCAGTCAAATGAGTAAAATTAACGCAGAAGTTTAAGGTCCATTTTCTGAAATGCATTTTAACGTTATCGAGCCGATAAATGTTATTTGTGCATTTGCTGTTATAAATTTGAACATGCAACAAATGCGCTCGTTAATTTTATTTGTTCGATAACGCTAACAGGCAGTTGACAGCCTTAACTGTGTTGTATCGACACCAAAAGAAAAAAAAAACAATTTTCGCTTCACGTCACCAGCGCTAACTGCACAGAATTCGTGGAAAAAGCACATTGACTACATAATTCATATTTTCGAATGATAAATCATCACAAACTTACTCTTATTAGAATTAAAATGTCATTCATGTCAATGTCACTTTATATGGGGATCCTCATAAAGGTGTAGAGAGTAAGTATGTTTCGAAAAATTATTGGAGGAAAAAAAAACTGAGAATAGGCTCTAAATTTCATCCTCCTAGAGGCGATATAGGGGCAATTATGGGGCCACTGCTCGATTTCCATATGTTTTTGAGTTCGTTTTCTATTAGGCTTGGCAAAAATGTGAAGAAGAAAAAATTAATCAATTAATTAATATTTTACACCTTTGGAATCACCCCAATTCTGTGTGAAAACTTTCTTATGGATTGGATGAACGAAAAAACTATTTCGTGTTGGTTAAATATTTTACTCATATTGGGACGTAATTGACACGAAAATATTCATTTTTTCGTATTATCAGAAGACCAGCTACTTTCATTTAAATAGAAATGATTCAGATTAAAGTTGAAATTAGACAATACTTCATATAAAAATAGTATTTTGTGTAGCTTTGAGGTGAAAAGCAACCTCTTCCTCCAATCCAATATACGCCCATGAATATGACTTCATTTATAGAATATTTCATATTTATGTATTATTGCTTACCTTGCATTATAAACGCATTTTCTCTCTCTCTCTCTTTCTCACACACTCACAAAATATTCTTGCAGTCATTATGTACTGGTATTATTGCAATATTTTGTTATTGTTTTTATTTAAAAAAATACTATTTATATGTTTAAATTTCAAACAATAGCAATTGTAGTGTTCCATAGGCAAACAACAACAATAATTAATGACTTTTAAATAAATGCATTTATGCATTCATCTATATGTAACGTACATGTAGAAGCATGTACATATGTTTGTGTGCGTGCATGCGTTGGCATAAATTTGTTAATACCTTTAGGCCATATTTATAGCATACACATAATAAATGATGGTAATAATATTTAAGTTAACCATTTTACAATGGTCAATTTACGAATGCACCCAATAAAAGATAACTTTTTTCCAAAGTGCAAGAGTGCGAGAACGAGAGCGAGACAAGGTGATATAATATTGATTGCAAATATAAATGCATTCTATGTGTGTGTGCGTGTGAGTAATTTTATGAAATTGAGTTATTACACTTGAGGCAGCAAATTAAACTTCATTAATACAATTTACATATAATAAAATCAGAGATTAAATATCATTGAAGAGAGCATTGGAATTTAATGTGAAAGAATTCAAGATAATAAATGGGCTCATATGCGCAACGCAAATACATGTATTCGGTATTAAGTAGATATCTATCTAGTTATCTATACATCTCATTATATTAATTTGATTTTATTTTATTTGTGCAAATCTTTGCCATTTACAGTGTCAATTAGCAAATTCTTAGTGTTGAAATATTTTATTGCAATTGTTGCTTATACAACTACACGTCATATGTACGAATACGAAAACGTACAGATAATGTTATGTGTTAAATGGCAATTATATTGCGGCAAACGATAGAGTGCCTCTTGATCGTGTTGGTTGAGCAATAAAAAGTGCTTCATTACGTTCAAACAATAATTGCCATATGTATGTATGTATGTAGCTGCAACAGCAACAGCAGTCACACACAAAACAAAATGATCAATTTAATATAACGATCTTGCCACATAAACATATATACAATCACACAAACCAACGCATACACAATCACAGACAGGCAGGCAGCAGCGGCACAACTGTACACGTCGAGCAATAAAAATGAATTGTTTTGCTGACTGGCTGTTATTGTTGTTGCACTGTTGTTGCAATTTCATCGTGCTCGTACTTCATTGTACCTGCTCTTTTTCTTAACATACTCGTATCTATCTATGTCTATCTTGTACTCGTTTTTCTGCTATTTGCCTTATTGATGTTGATTTCTCTTCGTTTTTATTCTGGGTTTCTTATAATTTTTCGTTTTTTTTTTTCTTGTATTTTTATTTTGTAACAACTTTTGCAATTGCAATTGCATTTCTTTTCGCGATCAACTGTCACAACAAGAGGCGATGACAGCATACTGCATCATATAGTACGATTCGTGCAACAATCACACTGAACCCACTAACCAACCAGCCAAGTCAGCCTACCTACACACGTTCTATACATACGTACTACACTTAGACTTACGAGCAGTTGTAGACGTTTATTCGTTCGTGTTTCTTTTTAACACAACTCAAACGATGATCATTTCAAATGAAGTGAATTTATATTTATGGCATTCATGTTAAAACAACAACAACAACAACAACTGTAAGAAGAGAAAAATGATCATCATCAAGCACAACATAATATAATTGTTGTTGTTGTTATTGTTGTTGCTGCTGCAACCGTATGTAGGTTGCTTGAAGTACATTTTTCTTGTTGAATTGAATGCTGTTAAACGTTGTTGCAGAAAGGAGGAAAAAAAAAGCGAGAAGCAGAAGAAGAAAAAAGTAAAAACCAATAAATGGTGAAATTATAATGAAACTACAAATATTGTATTTTATATCATGCTCATGAAAATGGTCGGTGAGAAAGAGAGAGACAGAGATAGAGTTGGAGTGCAAAAGATATGATCACTTGAAATACTATTGCTGTTGGACAATACTCGTATCTTGTATGTTCCTACACATATATTCGAAAGAGAAAATTCCTCAAATTTTAAGTACAAGTAGTACCTACATAGTATAGGTAGTAGTAAAATTGATGCTAACGAAGACTTTACAGTAAATACGAAACAAGTGGCCACTTTACCTAAGAAATAAATATCAGAAAAAAAATGAAAAAATAATATATACAAGTACGTGACTTTTATCTTGAAAATTAGATAAAAATAAATAGGTAAAATAAAAAAAAACAACAATCCCCCAAATAGGGCAATTATATATCGTTCTTATGTTGTGTTGCATTTGAAAAATACTCAAAAGTTCAAATATCACCCCCAAATAAGGAGATTGTCATTATTCGTCCATCTTCAAAGTAAGTTTAATATTATATCTGGTGTTTTGATGCTATATTTGAGCTACAAATGTTAAATGTATGAATACACAAAAAGAGCAATTTTAATTAGACATTGTCTTTAAATAGACAAAAAAAGCAGAGAAAGACAGAGGGGGCAAGAAATCATCGTATCCTTTGGGATTTAATTTTTTTTATATTTTTATTGTAACAAGATTGAAGGGAGCAAACCACCATGGCATTGGAAATGTTATTTTTTGACATTTTGTTTTTTTTTTGAGTATTCACACCATTTTGTCAAATTATGAAAAATTTTAATTGCTTACAATAAATTCAATGGAATGAAGCTAAGCATATGTAAATTAACTTTGAAAATTAATATCGAACAAATGAAAAAGAATGGTAAAGAATTTACATATTATAGATATAAACTGATGCTGTGGAAAAGCTTGTAAAATTGTTGTAGACACTTTCAAAATAATTTTATAATTGAGAAATGGGAACCTGGGGATAAATATTTCAAGTTTTTCGAAGCCACTTAGCAATATATAAAAATTGTTAGCTAGTTGCCATCGTTTCTTCGCGTAACAACATCTGTAAAATTACATTTGTAAGCATTTTGTAAGCATTTTGTAAGCATGCATTGGAAATAATTTCGAACTTCTATTATACATAAGCTTACGCTAAGTAATAATGCACAATCTTATTTGTTAAATCTTATTTGATTAATTAGTATATTTGTTTGGATATATTTTATTATTTAAATTGCGTCTATGCTTATTTCGAGTAATGCAGCTATTGGTTTACTATATTGTTTGTTGGGTATATATTCTTATAAATCGTTGTGTATTCAATTCACTGAAAGTATCGAGAAGGCTATTGATCGTTTAAAGTTATATCAGAATATAAATATTGAAGACATTCAATGAAGTATAATACTTCGAAAATTACAAAAAAATATTTTAAGATATTTACAAAAAAAAATCTTTTTTACAAATTGACAATGCTCATGTTTATGCCTAAAATAAAAAACATTATTTGTCCCATATTCTCATAAGAAATGATAATCATTTGGAGACTTAGAGAGATCTGAATATAATTTATTGAATTTATTTTAGAAGCACGCAGAATGATTATACCAATTAGAGTGTAATTTATGGGTATTATACTTCCTTCAAATATGATTGCTTTGGTATTTGTTTTCGCTCATTTTACAACCCTCTTTACTGAATTATCTTAATATATTAAGAACTAGACGTTTAATTTTTTAGGTCATCATAATCCGCATATAATAAATAAAATATATATCAGTGCATAAAAACCTTCCAAAGCAGAAGAACATAATTTTACGAAGTTTATAAAAAAATATATTGTATACGACGGTTGCCTTTTATATTTAAAAAAAAAAAGTATGATCTGGTACGTTTTCATCAAATCTGACATTTCCATTGGAAAGTTTGACATTTTTGAGTATAAGCGTACTCAGAACGTATTGATGTACAAGCGCTATTTGTGTTGTTTACAGTAACTTGAAAAAATTATCTCGGTAAAAAAAATGGATTTAACTCGTAAACATTTCGAACTATGATTTTTTACGATTTTCGAAGTGAATTATCTCAACAGCAGTGCTTCGATCGACTGCATGTGACATTTGGCGATGAAACACCAACTGTCTAGATAATTTATAACTGGTATAACGAATTTAAGCGTGGTCGCCGTGTGCTCCAGGACGAATTTCGTGAAGGTCGACCAAAATCGATTATTATGCCAGAAGCCATCGATAATAATGAAAGATCGTCATGTGATATACCGTGAGATAGAGTCTTCCTTGGGCATTAGTTCCACCGCCTGCATTGCCGTGTATTGTTCTAGTTGGATCCCGCATAATTTAACAATCGCTCAAAAAAAGGCTCGTGTCGATTGGACACGAGCTGGAGCTGGAAAGAAATTATGAACAAATTCGATCGCCTTGCTTCGAAACGTTTATAAGATCGTGACAGATGATGAATCATGAATATATACGTATGAGCCCGAAATAAAACAGAAATTGACCGTATGGAACTTCCAAGGTTAGCCAAATCCAACAAAAACCATATTTTGGAGGTGTCTCAGCCGGAGTGGCAAAAGTGCTTCGTTTGAGCGCAGGCAAAAATGTGTAAACCCTCATGGAGAATACTTTGAAAAACAATAAAACCATTTTTACCAAATGCATTTTCACACTTTTTAAAAAATCTATAAAAGGCAATTTAGATATTTAGATATTTTTGGAATTTTTGCCTTTCAATTAAAAAAAAAAAATAACCGAAAATATGCCCAAAATCAAAAAATATCGTTTTTATCTGAGGAGTTAAAGGAAACAAAAATACTTCAGATAAAATCTATGAAATTTCAAACGAATAGCACTGTAATCCATATTATGGTCCCAATTTTAAACGCTATATTTAAATTTTTGATCTTGGAAGTAGTAATATGATTTATAGTGAAAAAATCGTTAATAATTTTTAGGTTTTAAGGTATTTCGTTTGAGAAAATTATTTAAAAAAATAGTTTAACTCTCGAGAATAATATTTTTCTCATTGAAAATATAATATTTGAAGTTCTGTCAATGTTTACAAATCATTGTACTTAGAGTGAACCAGGAAAAATATTCACTGACAATTTATTTTTTGTCATTTGTTCGACTACGATGACGATTGTTTGCGGAGGTTTTGTGTTTCAAAATCCCGCACGTTTCTTTTGATTGATATTTGAGGTTGTAGAAATAATAATTGATGGTATCAGAATAATATTTGATGATCTAGTGACAATACTTGATGGCCCTTCCTCTATTTCAGAGCAGGAATCCTATGCAGAAACACTTTTCCATATATTTTATGAATGTGCCATCTACAAATATCTCGTATTTTTTGTTACAAATAATAATCGATAATCCATCATGAATTTTATGATGATTTAAGAAATATATTCCATTTTTAGGAAAGCTACTCTTGATATTCATTGCTTTGAAAGTTCAGAATGGAAAACTCTTTTGAAAATTAGTATGAATCCCATAAGAAATAAACAATTGCATGCAATTTAAATAAGTATTAGCTAACGTTTCTATATATACTAATTTCTTTAGAATTGTCTACGAAATGTGTTTCTCCAATAAATATAAGCCCGAACGCCAATATATTTCAGTTTAATCTAAGGCGTTTCCCTTAAATTATTGTAAAAAAAATAAGCAGCACAGAATAACTCTAAATCGAGCGATAAAATAAAAGAAGACAAAATAAAAAAGTGCTAAAGTCATACAGTTAATTCATTTATTTTTGCCATACGTTCATGTGCTAATTTGTAGCACCTTTATAATTACCTACTCTACATACTATCAGGTGTGAAAGTAGAAATTTGTGTATATGTATAGTAACTGCGAGTAAATAAATTTATGCGCCTAAGCTTATGCTTTAACTTAAATGATTAGATTTCTTTCTTTTTTGTTCTTTTTTTTAGTGCGAATTTTATATATTTTTCCCCTTTATTTTCATTTTTCGTCTGCATGCAAATATACTAGACAAATATATTTGCTAGTAAATGTTCGAATACGTGGTAAAAGCAATAGACAAGCACACAAAAATACATCACGCTGAGGTTTGCAAAAGTTTCTTATTTAGTTTTTTATACTTTGTTGAATTTCTTTTCGCGTCTCAACCAAACACACACAGTCTACACACCACCATACATTGGGAGAATGCATGAGAAATGTACTATGTTCTTATAAGTAGTAGTATGCTTGTGTACGTACTTGAATTTCCTACTGTAAGTAGAATTTTACGTATAGAATTTTTCATTGCGATCGTCGAAAAAAATAATATTCCACCGCTTCTATCGCCGCCCAGCAGGAAATAGTATTTGTAGGAGCGCATCGAACAATGAGAGCATAAAAGAATATTCATTTTTCTTTCATGTTCGTTGGTATGTAAAATCAAAAAAGAAATAAAATTAAATCGAAAAAAAAATAAAAATAAAAATTTACCATCAATGGAACCTCCGTTTTTTCGGTTTTCATTTTATGCTTTTCTTTATTTTGCTATGATTTTTTCTGCTTTATTATAAGTTTTTTATTTTATAGGTGCTTTGTTGTTGTATATTTTCTATTTCTCATGGAATTTATTATGCGAAAAAGTGCGAAATTCATTTTGGCGCGCATAAGCTGCACGTATTTTATACTCACACAAGCATACATACATATATATTAGATACACGATACGATGGGTGTAAGTAAGTGAGTATACCCATCATACTATTGTACTTGTAGTAAGTAGCAGTTGTTGTTGTTCTTGTTGTATTTTTGAGTATATAATTTAAATTGTTAAAAACAAACGAAGAAGTACCAGTCGATGAGTAAAAAGTAGCTACACACACATATATATATATATATATACAATACATATGCATGGGATGGTCTGAGTGAGAGGAATGCTCTCATACGCATACCTTTATCGGTTAAAAGCAGAAAGTAATAAAAATCTCGCAGAACAGGCAAAATTTAGATAATTTACACGCATACCACCATACACCTCTCTACTTGTACCTCTCTACAAATAGAAAAGATGCCAACAACAATGACAAGATGAAGCAGCAAAATTTCAACGAAAAAAAAAGCATGAATCAAAAAAAAAGAAATTTGTTGAGAAAAATCCTTGGAATGAGTTGTTTAAACGAAGCGTAAAGGGAAAAAGCATATTGGTATGGGTTATTTGGGTAGTTGGAGAGTTGGTGTGATATCTACAACCAGTAGTAATAGCAGCAGAAACAGCAGCAGCAGCAGCAGCAATAGTAGCTCAAAAGCGTGCACGTTTTCTTTAACACAATAAATTCTTACGCATACACATGCATACATATATATAAAGACACATACGCACAATAAGTCGTACATTTTACTCAACCCCCTCAGCCTATGCTCTTACTCCGCCACATTCACATCATAGAAATAAAAGAAAAATATATTTTGCTAACAACTTTTCTGTTGCTACTGCTGCTGCTGCTGCTGCTGCTGGTTTTTTTTTTTTTTTGCTTTGTTAAAACAGCTGTGTCCTCATGAGAGTGAAATATCTTTTGAGGATTTAAAGTTTTGACAGTTTTCTTCCTTATTTTTTATTTTTTATTTAATTTTAACTTTTTTTTTTTTCGTTTTTGCATTTCCTTTCAGAGGCTTGCTTCGTTTTGTCTTGTCTTGTCTCCATTCTTCGTTTGCTTTTGTTGATAATTTTTTTTGTATTCTCTCTTTTTTTTCGTTTTTTTGCTTTGGCAGTTCGTTAGCGTCTGTTAAAAGCAAATAAGAGAAATTCTAATATACAATCTATTAGTATGTGTGTGTGTGTATGTAATCACAAGTCCATATATGACTACCCAATGGGAAATTGGTTAACCCATTACAAAATCCACTTAAGAATTCTTTCAAGCTAAAGCAAAGAGCAAATAATTTGAAGAACCTTTTGCATCATTCTATATTTCAATTGTAATGTAACCGATAAGCATTTTTCATAGCAAAATATGTCAACCTCTTCACTGACTATTGCTTATACTTTTCCCACTGGGTACCATATCAGTTGTGTTGCATGCCGCTTGACGTCTCATCCCATTTTGTTACTCTTCATCTTTTGTCTTTTGTCTATTTCCTTAAAATGGTCTCAATTTATTTTATTTCTGTTTATATATTTTTTGTTGTTGTTGTTGCTTCTTTATACCCTAATTCGTCTTGCAATACTTATACATGTACATACATGCATGCATATTTGTATGTACGCCATCATATCTTTGCTTGGCACCCTACATTTTTGGTTGTCTCTTTCTTAACAACAGCAACAAGAAGAGTAGTGAAGAGAAAGGGGGAGAGTAAAAGAAAAAGAAGAATAAAAAAAGGGAATTCTATACAGTTGTTGTTGTTGTTGTTGTTGTTGTTGTTGTTCATTCTCGAAATAAGTCCACATGCGACATGGTTAATAAATCACATGGTTTACTCTCTGTCTCATGTATAGTATGTTGTCCGTATGCTTGCTGGCTGGCTTGCCTGAATGCTTGTCGCAACACAGCACATTGGAGATGGTGGTGATGGCAATGGTGATTGTGATGGCGATGGTGGTGTTAGTGATGTATGAGACTTCTATTACAACTATTTATATCCAAAAGACACACACAAACACACACACATACAAACACATAAATAAATACATATATGTAAGTATGCACTGATATACAGTTAACCATATGCATAGTGGTAGTTCGTTGAGGCGAATGTTGGCTGTTGTTGTTGTTGTTGTTGCAAATATAGACAATATGTGTATATCGATCATGCATACATACATCCTATCCCATATAGCACATTGTTTTCTTTTCTCACTCTTGCTCTTACTTATCCACATATTGTTGCAGCTGCTTCTTCTAGTACTCCAATAACAACAACAACAACTATTGTTGTAATTGTTCAAGCAACAATTTTCCATATACCTACCTACAGACAAACATACTATGTATGATTGTACCAAGTATCATACATACGAATAGTTTGTGAGCTCATCACTTAATACATATTGTCCAGCCCTCTCTCAGCTCAACTAATTTATATGTTTCGTTTGTCATCGGATGGTGTTCGAATGAGCCATAAAATAGTCACGCGCGTTGCATATGTACATCGGTACACATGTGTAAGTATGTTTATCTATGTATGTATATGCACGTTAGGTATTCCATCAAAGCAAAATATCGATCGATACAACATACATAGTCCTTGCTTCTATACTATGTATGTATCAGAGATATATTCAACCATATATCAGGCAGTCAGTTAGTCAGTTAATATATGCATTCGTATTTATGTATGCATCTACATGAACATGTATTCTTTTGCTCTTCCTTTAGTCATGCATACATCATCATGAACATAGCTATTGCCACCAAGAAAACCCATATGTCACCCAATATATTTAAGTATATATTATAGATGCGCTCGATTCATTCCATCACTATTCAAATTTATATTCATTCAATTCGTCTTACTTTCAATTTGTAATACTTTTTGTCTGTTTCATCGCCTGGAAAAAAATATGTATTTCTGTTTGATTCTAATCATAGTAGAAATGTTCTATGGATGCGTGGGTGTATTTCCCATATGAGAATTGCTATATTTAAGCGCATATTTTATACTGACACGAAGGTGAATTTTTGCCGCATTGGAAGGGTGTATGTGTGTGCGTGTGTGTCTGATAAACAAAAAGCAAGAATAAGAAGTTAATCGAAGCAGCACACTATATCCTTGTCCAGTGTTTTTCAATGTTTCTTATTATAAAATTGATATATTAGAAGATATATAGAAGTATCGCATGAAAATCACGTATCCCTCCCATACAAAAGTATGTCTTTGAATGTACAATTTCACTCTTTATATGCGAAAATGTTAAGCTATCGACTTGAAATTGGGTATAAAAAGTGAATTTGATCACGGAATCTACGTAAAAGAAATTGAGCGTAATCGAATGAAAACAACGACTAGTTCCCATACAAAAGTATGTTTTTGAATGAATATTTTTACACTTTGTGCACTGAAATGTAGAGATAAGAAGTTGAAACATGGTGCCTATTATTATATTTAGGTATTAATTGTTCGATAATGGGCAGAATTGGATAAAAATCACGCCTATGTCCCATATAAACTTAAGCTTCCGTATGTATATTTTCAAATTTTTCGCTCAAAAATATAAAGTTATCGAGCTGAGAATCTGTTAATATAATTATATTTATTATTTAATTAACATATTTCAAAATGGGCTGAATTGGATAAAAACCACGCCTACCCCCCATATAAACTTAAGCTATATTTTCACATTTTTCGCACGAAAATATAAAGTTTTCAAGCTGAAACTCAGTACATACGATTAAGTTTATTAATGGATGGATAAGTACAAAAATAAATGGAATCGGATAAAATCCACACCTACCTCTCATACAAAAATATGCTTTCGACAACCTCTTGCGCATGAATGTATAAATTTGTAGCACTGAATCTTGCTGCATAGGATCAGTGTGATCACTGCTTGAGCGAGTATGCTTGAAAATATGCACTATCAGATGGAAACTACGCGTACATACAGTATAACAGCCTCTGTGTCATGGTGTAGGGTACAATATTTATTTGTCTCAAAATCCTACGTTCTAATAAATGCTGAACTATTTAATTCATTAATCTCTCTTGGTTGCTTAAAATCCCACATAAGCTTTGTTCTCATTTTCTTCACGTAGAGATTTCGTAGAAATTATGAGTTAATATTCTTAACTAGATAGGTATGTGCTTTTCTTCTTTAGAGTTCTTTACATACATATACGGTACACCTATAAATAAATAAATATTTACATCTTTCACATTTTTTAGTGCATTCAGTATTAACCGGAAATTGGCAGTTAAGCGAATGAGAGACACAAATATGTGAGTTAAAATAATCCTTTATTTAGAACAATTGACTTCCAAAGTAGCATACATACTTAGGTATGAACGTTTGTTTGTATATAGCTAATCACACGCACTTATTACGAAATAAGATGAAAGCAAAATTGAAGAAACATTTTGCAACAGCAAAAAGGTGTATTACGTCGTATAAATGTGTAGGTGGGAGATTGGAGGTTATACTGACCGTGGTGTTGTGTGTAGCAAAATGAAATTTAATCGAAGAGGATTTAAGAAATAGACAAACTGGCAACAACAACAACAAAAACAACAGCAACATCGAATTAAAACAATTAAGTAAGAAACACAATAAAGGGACAAAGAAAGGTATTGGTAATGGCGACAATGGTGGTAATGGTTGTGAATTCGAAGAGAAAAAGGAAAAACGCATAGCAATATCAACAGCAAAAGCAAATGAAAATGGGGGTAAATTGAAGAAATTGATTTGATTGCGATTTGTACACACACACACACAGTACAAGAAACCACAAACCACTGAAGTATGGAGTAAAAAGGATAGACAATGCTGCCGGTGGATGTTCACTGTTGGAAAACTAATTTTACGCAACAATTCGATTGAAGCCATTAAATCTGTCAATTAAATTGCCCGCAGGGGTGTGCGTGTACGCATCATACAATCACTTATACAAATACACTACTAGATACAAGTTCTCTACATACTGGAAGATTCACCTGATGAAGTATATATGGACGTGTGTACTGTGTGTATATAAAATCACAGTGGTTATGATGGCAACGATGACGATGGCAATGATGATGTTGTTGATGATGATGATGATGATGATGATGATAATGTGGTGGCAAATGTGAAATTGAATTGCAATTACAATCAAGGCATACACATACAACACATGCACACACTTACGCATATACAATGCATGCACACGTTTTGGGTGTAACACCGTTGGAGGCACAGTATGGCGTATATTTTCATGCATATCATTGAGTTTTGTACAAAAATCAGAATTCATATTCTATACTATGTATGTACATTGCTGATGCAATATTATCTAGTTAAATTGACAATGTCAAAGATATGTGTGTGTGTGTGTGTGTGTGTGTCTATCAGTATAGGCAGATATGTGGGTACAGTTGAAACTGATGTGCTCTGATAATTTTCTGTTGATTCTTCTTTGGTCACCCACCCGATCACCTATTGATAGAATTCTTGAAGGCAAGAAGCTCAAAATTTAATTACGTTTTCTGCGGTTAAATCGGTTAAAATGAGTCCATCTATACAGAAGATATATAATCATCGTGACTGAATATGGGAATGGCATAATTCTAATATTGTTATTGTGTAACGAGAGAATGGTGTAGAAGGTGACTAAGAGTATTATTAACAAATTTCTTATTAATGTTATTGAACATTTTCAAGGAAATTTTAAAGAGGGAGAGGTAGTGATATAAAGAGAAACAGGGCACAGATACATAAACAGAAGAGAAAAGAAAAAATTTCAGTTTGAATTATAGTGTCCGAAAAATAATTAAAATAATAATAAAATAGAATTTTTTTAATAAAGAGTTGTATTAAGTATCAACTTATAAATAATGTGCTTTGAAAGTTCCCGGATCGATACTTAGTTGGTCTTCACAGTGGTTCTATCTACTGACATGTGATTTAATTTTAAAGTCTACACTTTTGCGAAGATTTTGACATTTTGGAAGTGTCGTTCCATTAATAAACGGCCATCAAAATAGAATCAACGAGCCAATATCAGATTCTTTGTAAACTTGGTAAAAGAACCACCGACAAAATGATTTCAACAGTTTATGCCAATGAAGACGGTAGAGAAAACTATAGAAGCGAAAAATATTTTGAAAACAACCTATATTCACCCGATCTCCAGCCATGTAACATTCTCTTTAGTAAGGTGAAACTTTCCATGAAGGACTATAAGTGCGACAATTCATCAACGCCATACTGAAAACTCTGTAAAAGATCCGTCGATATTTACAAACTGAACAAAACCGTAGTGGTCTAGAAGGAGTCCAAAAAAATAGTCCCAAATCCCCCCAAAAATCTGATAGGAATACTGTAGAAGGATTTGGGCACCCTCAAAATATATGTGCTCGATTTGTCGTACAAAAATTTACGGATCTCCGAAAAATTAGACGGCTTGAAGTCGTCAATTTTAGCCGTTTTAGGCAAAACAGGCCACAACCATCGCCACCACTGCCTGTTTACACCCGATCTGAATCCGTGCAACTACTTACTCTTAACGAAGCTTGAAAATTGCCATGAGATACCACAACTGCGACGATATATATAACATCGTCACCGTCATTCCAAAAATCGATATAGACATCGAAATACCCTTACATGGACTGACTGACCCATTCAAGAGGTTGTAGAGTCTCAGGAGGACCTGGTAAATATTAACGTGGAAAAAATTAAGATAATATTCTGCAAATTTGGTTCTTCTTCTTTATTGCGAGCTCAATACACCGTGCGGATATATATCCTCTTGGCATCTAAGAGAAATTTAGATAAACAAATTGTTGAGTTGGCTCAGAAGGAATAAAATTTGAAAACAATGATATTATATTGGGGAAATTTGGAAAATTTTTTCTGTTATGAGAGTATCACATCGTGCGTATAAGCTATAACCAATTTGTATATATTTTTCGGATAATTTAATAAACTGCTTCGCCATTTACTAAGCCGATATTTGGATCAGCAACTTTCACGTTTAATCCGCTTTATTATAATTATTCATGGCTTGTTTTAATATTTATTATACGTTATTTATTACTTATATTATTATTCCCATCATTGTCTCATTCATTTTTACACTTTAATTTAATGCAATATTAACGTTTACAAACAATTTTTTTTCGTTTATTTAGCTTAATCTAATTTTGAATCCCTTCTTCCCTCATTACATTATGTACATACTGTTAATTATAAATATTAAATACACGCATACTCGTACCCATGAGTATAGGCATGCATGCATATAAACATGAGCAATTACTCACTACCTGTTTTGGTAAGACTTCTTGTGCGTAGCAATACTTATGCAAGTACGCATGAGAACGAGTTGGTACAAAAACCAACCAGCCATCCATCCATCTTATGCCATGAGTATTATTAATTTTAAATGAAAATGTTGTTACCCTTATTACACCACCCCACCACCACCACATGCACACCACATGCTTCCGAAAAATATATGAGCGACCAACCGACCTGATTACTAATTTAAAATAATTTTTAATGCACATTTTACTGGTGGCAAAAGTAGATACATACAGAACACAGAGGTACATATACGGGTGTAAGCACTGAGAGAGAGGAGGGAAAAAAAAACAAGAAGTGTAAACGAAATGGCTCATAATAATTGAGTTTATGAAGGAAGACGACGACGCCTGACGCCTTGGGGCTGCATACTTGTGATGATAGGTTTTACCCTGACGCACTAAAGTTAGTACATACACTCGTTTGTGTGCGTATATTTTGCAACATAAAGTATGTACATTTTTTCATCATTGATGATGAAAATGATGATCGACAAGTACAAGTTGATATAAAGTAGATACCACTACATGTACGTATGAATGCATGCATTGCAAGGTAATGAAGCGAGTTATTTTGCTCCTCTCTCTCCCTCTCTCGCCTTTATTATTATTATTCATTTAATGGCGTTGAACCAATGAAGGCAGTAAGGCAATTTTTATCGCATTATATTTATAGTCAACTGTGAGTGCGTGTGAGTGCACATGAAAATTATGTGGCAGGTAATGATCGATTACTTCAAGGTATTTGAATGGATGGATGGATGGATGGTTGGATGGATGAGATATAAAAGAAAGAAACGCTTTGATTGTTAAAAAAAAAAAAAAAGTAAAATATACCAGTGCGTACAATGAAGATGCTAAATTTAACGTATACAAATTATCAGCAATTAGTCGAGAAGTAAAGCTGGTGAAGTAAAACTGGTCATAAAAAGCAGAATTTCAACATAATATCACACTTTGGACAGCACACTTTTGTGCAAAAATATTCAAAATATACTTATAAGATAAGTATGTGACAGAGAAAATGACCAATCTTTTGCAAAAGCTTCATTTATCGAAAATGCAAGTACACAAGCAATCAGAATCAATAAATACTAAGACAAAATTATCAAACTTGATCAAATTATCAACTAGCAGAAGTTGCAAGTGTCTTCCAATAAAGTTATTGTTATAATTAAAAAAATGTTGCTGCCCTTCATTCCACCATCTTGCATGAATTAATGCTGTTTACGTTGATCTTGATGTGGCAACCGGTTTGTCCATAATTTCTACTTTAATTTTTACTCTTTAAAATAGTGTTAGTGTATGTGATGTTGTGGCATTTAAAGAGTACTCGATTTTTTTTGCTTTGTTATTATGTACATCTTTTATGCATGCCACATCATAAGTGCAGTCAGCTCAAGTGTCCATTCACCAATAATCGTGATCGTTGTCCGTTAGAATAACGACGATAAGACTGAGTTTATAAATTGCACTTGTAAAAGTGTGTGGATGATTTTCAGTATTTATATATATGTATGTGTATGTGTGTAATTGTATTACCAAAAAGGGTAATCGACAACGACAACGCATTATTAAAATAATTCATTGTTTTTGTTACGGTGCCTCGTTGCATTGTTATGCAACATAACTACCATACGATAAATATATATATGCTAATATGATGGTAGAGTTTTTCTTTGATGAATAATTTCTTCGAAATAATTGTTTTTGTTGGTGTTCCATATTTTTTCAGCAAATTCTCTTTTTCGGGTGCTAGCATAACTTTGATATCGAATGATTTTTCATTTGTGATGGTGGTGATTTGGATACAAGCGATAAAGAGCTTGGAGGAAGGGCTACAACATTTGAGGACGCTGAATTGTAGGCTTTATTGGACCAAGGCCCGTGTCAAGCTCAAAAAGAGCTTACTAAATCTTTTAGAGTGACTCGCCATGCCACTTCATTGCGTCTAAGGAATATGAACTATGAACTGAAACCAACAGACATTGAATACACGATTTTGCATGTCATAAATGCTAATTCAGTGGTACAAAAGGAAGTATTTTTTACATTGTACCGCTTTTGGTGACGAAAAATAGATCCATTACGACAATTCGTAACTCAAAAAGTCGTATGTGAGACCTGGCCAATCAGCCAAATCAACTCTAAAGCCAATATCCATAGTTCAAAAGTGATGCTGTTTCGTGGTGATGTTTTTTGGTGGGCTCAGAAGGGTATGGTGAAACCATAACGCTACCGACAACAACTCATTTGAGGACCGGAATGGGGAACCCGTTGGAAAATAGCGAATAGGAAGCCTTCCTCCACACACCGTATAGCGCACACATAACCTTTTCTAGCTACCACTTGTTTTGCTCATTGCAGATTGTTTTTTTTTTTCCAGAAAACGCTGCACTTCCTGCGCAGATAAGGGCCCAGTTTTACATTTTCATGTATTTTTGTTATTTTGTGGAGGGAGCCCCGTAAGGGTTGAATATACAAAAGGGTGAGTATGTTTGAAGGAAATATTTGGGTGGAGAAATTAATACTGATCGATAAAAACTTTCACCGTTTCAGGTGGCAACCCTAGAAAGATTAGAAAGTTTTAATAATTTTTAATTTAGGACAATAATATTTATATATAAAGATTAAAGTAATAATCTCGCAATAAATTAACCAGCCTCTCTCACTATCTCGTGTAGCGCCCGTACAGAGTCACTAACAGCTCATATACATTAGCTAGGCCATTTTTTACTGGAGTAAAAAAAAAGTTTTTAGTTTATATATCTCATCTTTCTAATATCATATCAATATATAAAATCGAGTTTTAAAGATATTGTAAAAAATATAGCAAAACCTATGACGGTTTTTTGAACCTAAGCCCAGATATTGCGGGTGTATTTGAAATTTTTGGTATGATGTGTTTTATTATTTGAATGTGATTATTGCTAATTTTATCGTAAAAAAAATTAAAAATTTTTTCATTTGGCATTGCTTAGGCATTATTCATCTTTTTCAAAATCTTTTTGTGGCAGAAAATACTTTCAAAATAAAACGTTGCAGATATCGTTTGTTTATTTGTTTCATCTTTGCTAATTTAGTAGATATCTCAGATATCGTTTGTGTCACATTATGCTGCTCATACATGTTGAGGGTATTTTCGCGCCATTTTTAGTATAAATTCAACTCTTGTTGTTGTTGCTATTATTATGACTTCATCAACAAAATATAAACAATAAAGATTATCTCATCATTGGCACTATTTACTATAACTATGATGATGATTACATGTTATGTACATAGTATTCACGGTCCAATGATGACAATGATGACGACCAGCATAGAAATGTGTCATTCATTTGTTCCGTTTCCGCCTTCTATTTGTTTTTGCCATTAAACTATATAAGCAAACACTATTGACACTCTATTCTCTTTGTAATCTTTCCCATCACATCAGTATCATACCAAATTACAAACTCTTCAAAAGCGAAAAATATCTCAATTAATACGAATCATTATTGACCTCCGACGTATGCATACACACACACACATAGACACACAGTCACAGATACTCGCATGCTGGCATATAAATTCAAATAAGAAATTTGTATAAAGCACGCGATTTAAATACGAACGAATGACAGTCGGTAGTGGAAAACGCCTTTGCCTACTCCTCCTCAAATAGCTTATTAAGAAATTATCTTTGAAATGTCTTTATTCTTTTTGGCGGCGCATACGAGCAATATACATTTGTATGTCTCTGTATTCAACAAATACAGCAGTATAATTACTAGAGGAAGGAAAAAGAATAAGAAATAGTAAATAAGATATGAAGAACTTTATTTTGTTTCTTTTCATTCTCATCGCCACTATTTGATCGTCTATGATGATAGCTACATATGAAACAATAACAACAACGATGGTAGTGTATAGTAAAACAGACTTGTGTATACTAAGTATATGTAAATATATCTCAATTTTGATCATATTCAGTTGAGCGTTATTCTGTTGTTGGTGTTGTTTTATTTTTATTTTGGTTTTTATTTCAATCCAACCGAAAAACATGAATAAAGCTGATGTCAAGTTGGCTTTGGGGTAAGCTATCGAAATCATCGAATCGAATACATCCGAATATAAAGCAACAATATTAAAAGTAGCATATAAGAACATCGATTCTCAAAGATGCTCAAAGAGGCGACCCCATCAGCAGCACACAATCATATAGTAAATTATTGTAATGAGAATGTTGTTGTTGTTTATTCACATATTAGTATATTCATATATATAATATTTGTTGTCTCTTTTATTTATATTAACTATTGCCGATGTCTGCATCAATTCATTGCCCAAAACAGGAAGTCAAACATAACGAAGAAGAAGTGGAATCACATCAATTCAATAGTGGCAATCTTCTTGCAATGTGTATGTGTATATATGCTAGTTATAGAGTTTTAGGCAAAAACTTGTGACAACTACTTTGGTAAACTTTATCTACTATATGAATAATGTGACCAAATGTGAAGATAAAGTCGACATTTGCGCATATTCATATAGATATCTATTTTTACGATATCAATTTTATTTCAGAGTGCTTAATTAAAATTACTGGTCATGAAAATATTCACAATTTGACAACCAATATATCATTTATACAGTCTAAGAAAATTTCACATATTTCCTTTATCTGAACTAAGAAGTTTAAACAGCTCTATGTAGACTATAAATTATTCTTTTCGAAAATTAAACCTCAGGATATTCAAGATGAAGTTAATAATATCAAATACCTGTAAGAGTCCAAAGCTCAAATGCTCTTATCAGTTAATCAGAAACCAGAAAGGCAGCCAAAGCCTTCGAATTTTCATCACAATATATAAATCTGACGCCAATTCATAATTTAGTAACTAATAATACAATTTTGTTTACCTCTTAAGTGTAAATTAAGTTTATTAAGGTACTGAAATTAATTTTTTTTAAACTTACTTGCTAATTAATTTATGACGATTTTTCAAAATTGCTTTAAAGCAATCTGGTCACCTAGTGCATGTTAAGCGATTGAATTTGTAAAAGAATTACACCAAAGTTTCGACTCAATATTACAAATTTTATTGTTAATTATTTGCAACAACCAAATGTCAATTGTTTATATACATTATATTATACATATTGTTCATATGCATTGTAGCAAATGAAAGGGATATCGATCTCGATGGTATCTCCTCATCGATTCAATTGTGACATATGGGAAGAATATAAATGTTATTTATAGATAAGGATAGCG
This sequence comes from Megamerina dolium, assembly GCA_963854835.1. Taxonomy (NCBI): domain Eukaryota; kingdom Metazoa; phylum Arthropoda; class Insecta; order Diptera; family Megamerinidae; genus Megamerina; species Megamerina dolium. The sequence continues at coordinate 36,360,016 of OY978526.1, forward strand.
ACGAAATAAGTTAGAGCACCAAAACTTTAATTTATATTGCTATAAGAAAATTTCTAATATTATGGACATTTTTTTGTAGTTATACCACCTAATATCGTACTTAAACCATACAGATAAGATATTATTTGATGAAACTTGTAATTTTGATCGAAAAAGTTGAATTCATACTAGATGAAAAGTATTAAAACTATCAATTTTTAGAATTTTCTTTTCTATTTCGCTCTCTTTAGAACTATTTCTATACGAAAACTAGTACTAATAGTTTGGGAATTAATCCAAATGCATTTTTGCAATAAATTTAAATTTAAATTTTGCAAAATCCAACATGGAGCTGAACGCATTCTTCTTCTAAATTGGTGAATCCAAAGTTGGAGTCATAGTAGAACATTTGTTGCAGAGCATTTGTTTCTAGAACATTTCTTGCAGTTAAATAAAAACGCATTTCTTCAAAAGCTTCCCACCACTCTGATTTTATGAGTTATGAAACTGATCAAAATCATTTTCTCGTTTCGTAGACAGAATTAAGAATGTTTGGCTTTTGCTTCTTTGCAATATCTGAAAATCTCTATCAAAAAAGCAAATCTTCTAATTGCATATATACGATTAAGAACGCTGTTATTGGAATTATATCTGGTACTACTCATACATATGGAAACGCTTATTACAATTGCTACGGCAACAAACACATAAATTAAATGCTCATGCATGTAACTACGATTACATGACTGCGAGGCTGGGTAAAACAATAAGAAGTTGAGAACAAGTATTCGAACAACAACAACAACAATTAGAAGAACTTTAGGAAATCCCTGCAATTGAGGCAAACTACGCATACGCATTCATATACGAGTAGGTACAATCATGCGTTTAATTACTTGCGCCGCTGTGATTCGACACGCCTACTCATTTAACGCATTGCGATAATTCAAAATGTGATGCGAATGAATGAATTGGTAGGAAGGTCCTCCTCCTCTGCTCTAAGTTTTGCTTCTCCTGTTTTTGTTGTTGTTGTTGCTGTTTTTATTGCCAGTTAGTTCATCGTTTATTTCGTTTTTAATTCAATAGTGATGCTGCCTACTACTGTATACGCGCTTTGGAAAAGAAAGAATGAACAAACGCGCGCAACCAATGCGTTTTTAATTGCTTTCATTTTTAGTACCAACATTATTGTTGTTCTTTTTATATTCGTGAAATTCAATACTGCTGGTTGCCATCTTGTTGTTGAATACTAGCCAGCATATGGTGGATGCTGTGTTTTGCTTCAACATGGCAATTTAGCTTATCTCAACACTTTTGTCATTGTAAGCATGCAGACTACGGAGTTCAGAGGGACACTCGAGAACAGATTGGTAGCTGTTTCTTTTTTTCCAGCCTGCTTGTGGGCAAAATTCATAATTTATGAGACATTGGAGTATTCTGCATCGATATTGCCGCCACTGCGTAGTGACTTAAACATGCTTAAATTGAGCAGGCTGCTGCTGGTACTGCTGATATATATATATATATATACGCTTTTTGTATTTCTTTTGCGATACAATTTTATATTGTTTTGGCTATTTTTACTTTTCCACGGACTCGTTTGAATGTTTGTGTTGCTTTCTTTACGAGCTAAGCCACTTGAATTTCTTCTTCAATTGCAATGCATCGCCACATGAAATTCATCTTCGGAGGACACCTCATGTTGCGGCGGTTTGCGTGTGGTTTTTATCGCTTTCCTTTGCATATTATCTTTCTCTTTCGTCTTCTTTGATTTTTCAGCCTTGCATGTAATTTTCTTCCCACTTCTGCTACTGGCACAGCCACCCGGTTTTAAGTAATTCATTAATTTAAAGTCGGAGCTCAACGTAATTTAGTTAGTAGCTTGGCGATATTATTTTACGTATTTGTCTATGTGGATGACTATGTGCGTGTGTGTGTGTGTGTGTTTGTGTTGGTTGAGGCATTTTTATACCCTGCATAATGCAATATGCATGGTATATTCATTTCGGTCAGATGTTTGTGTCCACTTGAAGGAATCTTCGGAGACATGGATATATATTCGTGATCAGCGTCGATTAAATTTTCGATTTAACGATGTCCGTCCGTCCGTCCGTCCGTCTGTCTGTCTGTCACCTGGCTGGTTCGCACGATAACTTGAGTAAATATTGAGCTATTTCGATGAAATTTGGCATAAGTAATCTATGATCCAAGGGTACGGAGGGGATTGATATTGGGCATGATCGGTCAATAACCACGCCCACACCAAGCATTCAAAGCGACTAACCTCGGAATTTTCAAAATCTTTAACTTGCTATAACTCACATAATATACCACTTGGGACAACAATATTTGGCATGTAGAGCTATATTATACTACTCTATAACCTCGCCAAAAGTGGACGAGCCACGCCTACTTTCTAGCGTAGCTCCCATACAAAGTGTCTGTACTTCTTTTAAATTGAAACTGCTGTAACTTCTACAATCTTCTGTCTAGAATAACCATAATTGATACTTAGATTAACACGGTAGTCGGAAATAATATGGCAGAAAATCAATGTGCCACCTCCACTCCTTTTTGGGTCTCCCATACAAAGTTGCGGAAATTAAAAAAAATGTTACCGGTTATAACTTGCAAACTATTTAGCGTAGAATAACGAGATTTAAGGTATGGATTAGTATTGTACGAGCAACTAGGCTCACAGAAAATGGGCGCACCACGCCCAGTGTTTATCGTAGCCCCCATACAAATTTTAAATTGAAACAGCTGTAACTTAGGCAATCTTATGTCTACAATAACCATAATTGACACTTAAATTAATATCGTAGTCGGAAATAATCTGGCGAAAAATCAGCGTACCACGCCCACTTCTTATTGGGGCTCCCATACAAAGTTGAGGAAATTAAACAAAAATGTTAACCACCATAACTTAGAAACTATTCAACTTAGGACACCAAATTTAAGGTGTGGATTAACATTGAAAAATTAATTGGATTTACTAGAAAGTGGTAAGCCACTCCCACTTTTTATATAGCTCCCATACTAAGCCTCGGAATTATCTTAAAATCTTTTTACTTCGTCAAAGTCAACCATATTTCGGGTGTAAATTAGTAGTATATGCAAAAATTGTTTCTCGAAAAGTGGAAATAAAAGAAAAGTTGGATATTCGAGTAAACTTTTTATATATAAATCTATATAAGCAGGGTATAGTTTGGTCGGCCCCAGCCGACTGTAAGGAGATTTTTAAATATGCAAACAGTCGCAGTAGCAACAATCAGCAGCAGCAGCAGCCTTAGCAGGAGCCTTAACAACAGACTGTCCGGCAAAAGTATGTTTGCCCTCTCACGCTCTGTAACAGATTGCATTGCATTGCCTATGTAAAAATGTAAAAATAGCAAAAATATGTTGAAAATAAAGCAAACCAACAACAAACAAAATGAAGATCGAAAAAGAAATTAAAGACACATTCCCCATGGGGGAGTTAACAATGGCTACATCAGCGAGCACGATACACTTGAAAGTACATAAGGTACCTCATTTCTTCCCCATTATCCTCATTTGACTTGTTTGGCGGTTGGGGTTACCAATGCTATTTTGTGAGTGTGCTTAAAAAACACGAAAAAAGTTAAAAAATTGCCTTTTTTTCCCAAACGTTTTTATTTGCGAGCAACTTAAAGTTGCAGAATTGGAAGTGGAAATACAAAAAATAGCAGTTGAACGCGTAGCAACAGTTCTTACCACAAAACAGTAATATGGAGTGAAGTAAAAAGAATATAACAACAACAAAAACAACAAGAACGACCTGAAAGACATGTTTAGTGTAAAGGTTGTCGCTTATTGTATTGGTCATATTCTCCAAATCTGGTTACAATGTCGGTCCGCCGTCGCCGCCACTGTCGCTGGCATTGCCGCCACAGGCGGAAACACCCAATACAAGTCACAGCTGGATTTATGTCGTGGCATTAATTGGCTTCCAATGTGCCTCACACTGCCTAACATAGTCGATACATGTAGCTCCATGCAGTGTCATGTGACCTCACCTCATCCCATCACCATCACCAGCAGCAGCAGCACCACTGCCACCATCCCTATCAGCCTTACTTGATTTCTACATTCATTGAATTATCAAAGGAAAATCAAGTTTAGACCGCTTCGTTGGTGTTGCTATTGCCACGGCGTTTGCGTTATCAATATCCAATGATTACATATCTACCTACTACATATACACTCGCATATACTCGCGAATACTTTTAGACACACATGTCGGCATTATTATTATGGAGCTTGTTGAATATGAAATGTTTAAAATATGTAATAACAAGTATTAAATCTAAAAATATCGCCATTCACCTACCAATTATAAAACTTTACTAATATTAGTATTTGTGTATATAATAATTATACAGGGTGTATCATTTCACGGAGACAAAGAACCTTATGAATCGATTGGAAATGGTCGCGAGGTAGAAAAACCAACTGAACTAAATTTGAAGAAATGTTCCCTGCAGCAGATTTAGGTTTTTGGCCTTAGATTCTGATGGAATCATATAATTTTCATCGATTGATCGCTGTTAAAGCATCCGTTGTAAAGCTAAAGTCTCCGGACATATATTGACATCTTGATATTATATTGTATATTGAGAAATAGCTGTTTTGGCAAAACTAAAATCGTAATCGAAATCGTATAAAAAACTAAAATAAAACCGGTCAAATTTTGTAACCAAGCTGGTAAGAATAATTCCTAATCTAATTTGATGCGCAACAATCGAATCTTCCATTCGGTTTTTTCGATATTGCTCCTAGTTTTACAATAAAATGGAATAAATCAGAAATAAATGCAATTGCACTGAGTCGTTTGTATTATTTGGAATTCATATCGCGCCCTTAGAGTCCAACAGTAGTTGCTCTTCATGTTCTCGTACCAAAATGCTTGGTATCGTTTTTCAATTTTCGCCAAATCATGGGCTAATCGTTCTTCTTACTCCTTGCTTCCTACCTTTTGTTTAAGTTTTCAGAGGAAAAATAGAGCTAAGAATGCAGGAAAAGTATTTTGAGAGAAGTCCGAGCTCGAATTTTATAACAAATTGTCGATTATTTGCTTGAATTATTTTGAAGATCTTTATTAAGGGAAATTTGTACTGTTGGGAAAAATTCAGTTGTACTGATCAAACCGGGATTTAAATATCATGTGCTGAAAGTCAGCATACTGAGCCATACGCAGTCGGTATGCTCAGAGACAAATTATGTTATTTGACGGGAAAAGCTTCACCGTAGGCAATAAACAGAACGATCGTGTGTATGCTCATACAGAAAAGCATCTCAATTCATGCTGAGCATCCAAAGAGGACTCTGCTCCAGCTCACAAGGTAAAAACGGATAAAAAACAACATTCCGGACTTCATATCAACGGATGATTGCTGGCCAAGTCCAGACCTTAACCCGTTGGATTACAAGTTATGGTCCATATTAGAGGACATGGCTTGTTCTACTCGACTTGAGTCGTTGAAGCGTGCCCTTTTCCGTGCTGTGGACAATTCCCCATGCATGAAGTGCGTCTCGCGATCGATGAGTGCCAGATCGTCTCAAGTCGTGCTGGAAGGCAAATGGAAGTCATTTCGAATAAGTTGTTCTAAGATTTGTAGCCTTTGAATAAAAATTTTTGAAAAAAATTAATTCGTTTTCATTTGGCGTCGATTTTTCTGTGTACCAATATTTATGACTTGACTAGATAGTAAAAAAATCTAAATATAAATTTAACAAAATTTTGATTAATTCATAAATTGACTAAATATTATTGACGAGCTTTAAATGATTAAGCAATTAGTTGCAAAACTGAATTTCAACAAATTTTATAAAGGGTATTATGCGTGTTCTGAATATCTTCCAGCAAAATTTTGTCACAAGTCTTTGGAAAATTATACTGAACGCTTGTTTTTGAGTTCGAGTAACGTACTAAAAATGTATAATTTACGTTGACTTTACTTGAACTTATTTAATTTAAAGATTTCTTTAGAAAATACTGGCAATATTAGTTTACTAATTTTCTTTTCTCTTTATATTGTTTTCAATTTTTCGCAATTTCTTCTTTTCCTTCAATCTCACTCTGTCTCTCTGACTACAGTTTCCAATTGTAATTAAATTCAAATCAAAGAAGAAAAGGCTCAAATTTGGATAGAGCGAAAAAAATAACAAGAGGCTTAAATACAATATCTATCTTCATTAGGCCACAGTAATGTTATAAAAGGAAAAGGGATAGACGTATAGTGTCCGTGGGATCCATGGATGCTTGTGATATATATTTTCTAGTATTTTAATAGAGAAAAAGAGAGAGTGAGAGAGTAATAGGGAAATAGATAGAGAATGAAATACTGATACTCTATTTGGTTATTGTCCGCTTTTTTTTTCAAGTGTACATCGGATGCGTCGTCAAATTGCGGGCAGATTAAGTAATGAATAACATTTGCAACATTATAAAGTGTAGCAATAAAGGAGAACAGCAATATTAGCGTATAAATTACCAAATAAGAAAATGCAAAAAAAAAGGAAAGTATTAACAATATTGTTCTTGTTATTGTTGCATGTGATGATGATGATTAAGATGGTGATGGTGATGATGGTAGACAATACTGGCAGTAGTAACAGCTTGTTTTTGAAAATATTATTATAAATTCCTTATGATTCATAAATACAATAAAGGGTATTTGCTAAAGCGGGAATCAGAGCGAAAAGAGACAATGGAGAGAAAAAAATTGCATGAATTCTGAATCCTTAAATAACAAATATGCGATATAAATTACAATTTCAACAAATTAATGTACCATACATGCTACAAAGTAGTACAAGTACGTGCACATAAAAATTATTCATGTATGAAGTAGGTAGCGCACAGCTTATGTATATGATTTATTGCATGATGTGTGAATTTATTTATAATGTTGACAGTTGTGCAAACTACCTTATTACATACGAATTATATTTATATGAAGAATAATATATATTTTCTTGCAAGTATAAAGCTTAGATATTTATTGTAAGTAGTGAGTCTAAGTGTTCACTCCATACGAATAATGAGTGTTCACTCAGTACACAATAGCATGGACTATATTGTATTTCTAGAATCATATTTCGCCTTGCACCTTCATATACAAACATAACACAAAAATGAGCTTCATTAACCATTCATGCAATCATTTTTCAAATACTACTTGCCACACAAAGATAGTTTGGTGATTCTTCTCTTCAACCATCATCAACAATATTACCCAACCACAATATTTTGCATGTCGTACGTTAAGTGAATAAGCATCCATTTACATGTTCTTATTTACCCATATAAAGAAAGTGTCATATGAAACCAGGATTTACCAAAAGGTGTGCGAGAATGAGTAAATTTTGCATTAGAGGGTGGCAAGGCTTCGTTCGATCTGCATATGGGTATGAGGAAGCGCATCGCATCGCATGGCAAAAAAGGTAAACCCAATTAGAAACTAGATATATGACACTTTAGTGAAGTCATAGTCATTCAATGTACACGTATGTGCTGCGATAATATTGTATTATGTGCTAACGTACACAACAAATAGCGAGAATAATATTGTAGATATCACTTGCTGTAGGTATGTGTGTCGTGTGTCTGTGTGTGTGAGAGAAAATTGAAAAGCAGCAAGGAACAACAATAGCAATAGCAACAACAATAGTGTCACATTTATAACAAAACATTTCATGAACGCTAACAATAAAGCGTGTAATTACAATCTTTTGCTTGTTGTTTATGTGCTTCCTTGCTATATTTTCTTTTTTGTGTGTTGTACAGTTAGCTACATACTATTTTATGAGCGTCTATATATGTGTATGCGCTTCTGTATATAATACCAAAGAAGAAAGGCACGCACACCGAAAAAATCAAAAAGTACCGTTTGCTCATTCATGTGAAATACGCTGGAGAGGAGGCTGAATGTGTGTGTGTGTGTGAGTGAGTGAATGAATGAATTTCCAAAGAAAGATCTACATTGCTTCATTGCCACATAGCTAAAGGGTATGTCATGGCATGCATTGGCCAAAAATACACTAAAACCATATGATGGAGTATGTTAGAGAAAGCAGAAAGTGAGAGAGAGTGTGTGAGAGAGAGAGAGATAGTGAGAGAAATTTATAAGCAAATGGCAGACAATACGGCAGGTTGTTTGTTGGGTGTGCAGCAGTTAATGGGTGGTGGGTGTTTGCACATAAGGATTGCTCATGTGCGTGTGTGTGAATATGTGTGTGTGTGTAATACGCGTTGTAGCGCATAATTACTTTACAAGTTCATTATAAACAATCATAAATCTATGAAATACAACACTATAAGTACAACAACAACAATAAGAAATACATGAAACAAACAATAGACACTCAGTTGAGTTGAGTTGAGTTGAGTTCAGCTGAGTTGAGATGAGTGTTGTGTTGGAAGCAGCGACATTATTATTACGATGTTGCACTATAACAATAGCAACAACAACAATATAGTGCTTGCATTGCACACCTATGTATGTGGATATTAATTTTGTTTTACAACTTTGAAGTACATTTCTTTGTCTCTTGTGATTGTCTGAGTGTAGGTACTTGATTCATAATGCACTCGAAAAACAATAGAAAATGCTTTATTATGATTTTTTTTTTTGAGATTCGCCAAAAATGAGAAAATTCAATATATATGCGAAACTAATAAAGAATATAGTTCAATATAGTCCAATTTAGCCTTTCGAATCAAAGGTTTCTCTTTTTCTAAGATAATGACGTAGTTTATTCGCGGCTGAACTGAATTGTTTGACACTAAGAAGATCAAAAATTGCACCCTAGTGGGTCCATCTTTATTTTTCAAAAATGTATTTTCATTATATTATATGAAATGTAGTTGTTTGCAGAAATCGATCGATATTTACTGCTTCACAACGAAAAAAATACATTTTTTCTTTATTTTTCTTTGATTTGTAACCATCAATATATATGGAGCATCACAGCCTCCTTAGAAAATGTGTTTTGCATTTTATGATATAAATTAGGGTAAACTCTATGATATTCTCCACTTTCAATATAATATCCTGCACGAGTTCTTTTCTTTTGAATGGTGAAATTCTTTAAAATACAAATTTTTTCACTTGCTTCTACCTTATTTTCATATACAATACCCCTTTATACGTTGGCAAATGTATTGCTTTACTGTATGTAATTCGACTCAATTTATTATAGAGATGGTTGTAGGCGTAATATTTTTTTTTTTTTGAGTATGCTTTATGTATTTGAAGTATCAAGTTGTGATAGCCAATTAGCACGTAAGATCATATTAAAAACGTTCTAATTATAAGGACATTATTAAACCATCACTATTTAATATTTTTTCCTTACAGACCAAGACCACACAAAATTTATGTAAATAAATGGATAAATATATGGTAGCTATGGTAGCTCAATGTTTAATGCCTTATGGGATGATGGTTGGTTCGAATCCGGTGGTCCGATTAATGTTTCCCAGAAAGACAAAATTTGATATTTGTCACCAATCAATCAGAAAGTAATCCGATGGCAAGAATTTACAATGAAAAACTTCTGTGAGAAAATTGAGAAAACAATTTACTTACTTACTTACTTATGTGGCCACAACAACCGAATATCGATTTAGGCCGAATATAATATGCTTCGCCAGCCATCTCTGTTCTTCGTTAGCTGGCGCCAGTTAGAAATTCCAAGCGCCGTCAGGTTCTCCAGTACTTGGTCTTTCCACCGGAGGTTTGGTCTTCCTCTTCTGCGCCGTCCTCCAGCGGGTTCCGAATATAACACCTTTTTAGCTGGAGCGTGTTCTTCCATTCGCTCGACATGACCTAGCCAGCGCAGCCGCTGGATTTTGATGCACTTTACTATGTCAATATCGGCATACAGCTCTTACAGCTCATGGTTGTACCTTATTCGGTACTCGCCACCAACGCAAATAGGTCCAAAGATCTTGCGTAGGACTTTTCTCTCGAAAACTCCAAGCATTCGCTCATCCGAGGTGGAAATTGTCCAGGCTTCAGCGCCATATGTTAGGACAGGCATGATGAGAGACTTGTAGAGTGTAGTTTTCGTTCTTCGAGAGAGGGCTCGACTTCTCAATTGCTTACTCAGCCAAAAGTAACACCTGTTGCAAGAGTGATCCTTGCAATATCTCCAAGCTGACGTCATTACTGCTGTTAATGCTGGTTCCAAGATAGACAAAGTCCCTTACTACTTTAAAAGCGTAGTTGTCAACAGTGACGTGCTGGCCAAGACGCCGGGACTCTTTGTTTGTTGACACTAGATACTTCGTCTTGCCCTCGTTCACCGTAAGACCCATCCGACGCGACTCTCTTTCTAACCCTGAGAATGCTGCACTGACTGCTCGCGTTTTCATGCCGATTATGTCAATATCGTCGGCATACGCTAACAGCATGACACTTTTGTTGAAGATAGTGCCATTATGTCGTAGATCAGCAGCTCGTATTATTTTCTCCATAATAAGATTGAAGAAGTCGCACGATAACGAATCACCTTGTCTGAAGCCCCGTTCGGTATTAACGGTGCGGAGAGATCCTTCCCAATTTTCACTGCACAAGAGGAGTTATGAAGTGTCATTCTACAAAGTCGAATGAGCCTTGCAGGAATACCGAACTCAGACATTGTTGCGTAGAGGTAATCCCTTACCGGACTGTCGAAAGCGGCTTTATAATCAACAAATAGGTGGTGTGTGTCGATCTGTTTTTCTTGGGTCTTCTCCAGGATTTGGCGCAGTGTGAAAATTTGGTCGATGGTAGAATTACCAGGTCTGAAGCCAATAAGAAAATAATTTTGCCTTTTGAAATGAGATAATGTAAATGTTTACTATGCAGCACAGTCTAAATTTAGAAACATTTTCTAGAAAACATTATGTTGCAAGAGTTCTACTATTCGAAATTAGTTAATATCAGTGTGTTTCTTTCAGTGGTGTCAAAATTTATAATGCTTTGTATTACTGAAAGAATTTGTTTAAAAGTAATCAAAAGATCAAATTTTTAAAATTCGTGTTTTAAAAATAATGGGTTCACAATATCCACAATCATTTTAAAATAAATTTTTTGGCAAAAATTTTATTCTGATTTCAGAAAAATAATACTACTGGTCACTTCTATGTGAATCACTCATGGAGAAAGGTGATAAGGTGCACCTACCCGTTGATGAGATACTTCGAAGCCAACGAAGCCACAATGCCATCCGATCGACTCAATATCTATTCAAATGATTTGATTTTTTATTACGCCTGCTAACCAATCACTTTGTACTGTACTTATGTATAGTTCACATGACCATCATTTGTATCACATCAGCATGGACATATATGCGAAACATCACCTTCCCTCTAATGATGAGGATGATGATGGTGGTAATGATGTTGATTTACTGCATGACTGCAATGTTTTCTTAATTTTCATTTATAACCAAATACCAGCCTCTTGATAAATGATGCTAGCATACAATTCAAAGCATTTATTTTGCCTTCAATCTCAATATTGAGCTTATACAAAGCCGAGTAAAATTCAAATGAAATATAGTGGGTATGCACAATAATAAAATACGCACCAACAAGCACACACACATCCATCCATCCCCATCAAGAATGAATTTGTTTGCTGTTTGCTTTACGATTTTCATATAACTAATTTTTCTTATGCTTCAGTTGCCTCCAGTATTGATATTGTGTTGCCATTAGACTTGAACGGACAACTCCCTCTAACGGCTGTTCTGGTTGTTGTTGTTGTTCGTACATATTAGAAAACTGACAAAAATGCAAAAATGAGGGGTTTGAAACAACACAAATGTGGGCAGAGGCTAACGGGTGTTACTTAGACGCATAAATGTGGGCGTTATAGGAATAGACGACAAATGTTTCTTCAGAAGATGTCGAAGGTGTAGACGGTATTCATTGCAAAAGATATTTCAAAGAATTTTCTTCAGCCGCAAGGAGAAAGTTTTCTTAAATAGAAAAGAAACAAAACAAAGAAAAGCAACAAAAAAAAAATAAATAAATAAAAGAAAATAAACCGAAAACAAGAAAAATGAAAGAAAGAATGAATGAACTGAACAAGAAGAAGAAGAAGAGGAACGGCTTATGTAAACAACAAATGGCAGCAGCAGCAGCGTGCAATGCGCTTTTTCTGTAGACACATTTTAAGAAATATTTCATCGAAATGTGTCCCTCGTGTAACATTTAACATTAAAGATGGGTGGGCGATTGAGGGATGGTCGGTCGGTGTATGATGTTCTTGCTATTGCTATTCGTGGCAATGGAATGTCGCATACACACACACACACACATACGCAACACCTATAAATTGGCTTTATTTCGTAAGACAATGTTTCACTGTTTTCAAATGTACAAATATATAAAATTTACCAACAACAACAACAATGAAGTATTGTACAAATAAGAACACACCGAAAGAAGAAAGCATCACAAATTGCACGCGTCTTTTGTTGGAGCGTGCTTCGCTGTAAATGTACGCGTGAAGTAATTTCAATGAAAATTTTTGAAAAAGAAACTTGAAACAATAAATCACAAGTTAATTATAAATATGGCAGAGTTGGGTGGTTGGTTGACTACATACTGTTTCATTTCTGTTTTTTTTTTTTTTATTATATTGTCATCTTTCTGTTCTGGCACCCACTCTCATAGTAGAGAATCACTCGACTTTCCGCTTTCGTGTATACACTAAAGCTGAATCATTGATGCCAAAGAAATTTACCATAATTACATATATTTTTTGAAGATTTCTCCTTGTTGGCTCATGGAAAATTAGTTTATTTTTGTGTCTCTTTCTCTTTCTCTGTCGTACTCTTATTTTGATAGGCCCATTGTAGCACACTTGCCTAATTGCTAAGAGGACATATGCGTTCTCATAATTATTACTATTATTATTATTATTATTATTATTATTATTTTTGGTTGGCGGCATCACTCTCCATTGAATTTATGTGTTTGTCCGAATATAATTGCTTTGGCTTTGAGAAATAACTACATATACACACACACACACAAACTCTCATATAAATATAAACACAACGGCATTCGAACGATAAGAAGAATCGCATTAATTATTATTATTACTGTTATTATTACTCGTCGTACTCATGTTTATTTATGTTTGCTTCTGTGCGGATGTGTGTCTATATATCGATAACTAGGCGTTTGTGTGTGTATTTCTATAATTGCCAAATGGCCAAAATCAAACAGAATCATTGTCTAGTTTAAGGCGTTGTGAGCATTCGTATTGTGTGTGCAAGTGTGACTGCTTGTAAGTACCATTTGTCACTGTAACTTGGCAAATGTTTCAGTATGGAAAACATGTGATAAACATTTGATATTTTATGATAGAACAATGTAAATAAATCGATGAAACTAAATATGAAGTTGGAATGAAATTATAAATGCCAATATATTAAGGACAATTGTAGACATATACGAATCAGGGAAATAACGCAAATGAATGGTATTATAAGCAATATTTGTAAAATGTAATTCTCACTAAAATGAACCCCAAACAAAGAATATCTTTTGTGCCATCTTCTCAGGTCTTTTAATAAAATTTAGCACTGTGTAGCGTTTGTTATTTCATAGTGTATATGGAGCCATAACCGTTCGTCATGGGCAGGGCAGCATATTCTCAAGAATTGTGCTCTGAACTTTAAATTCAACTCTATTTGCGTGGCTTATGCTTGTCCAGGAACCCACCCTAATACTAGAGTCTTAAAATGTTTTAACATATTAAGAAGGTTTAGACAATCAATAACAATTTCTGAGATTATTATAATTGAGGCACTTGCAGAGCCGCTTGACTTAAAAAAAAAATGTAAATGTGTGTCCCTTTCAGTTGACCTGAATGTTCTTCAAGAGAACTACTTTTAAGAATAAAGTATTATGTCTTTATTGAATGGGACTATTTAGAAAGTTTTCTAAGGCCCATACATGTCCCTTAACACTTTCCCATGCTTTTCCCATAATTTTGATATGGTCAACAATGTGGAAAAGATCTTTCCAAAACTCTCAGTTTGAGATTGATCCCTTCAGTCACTTCAAGGCAACGCTCGAAAAGTTCTTTAGTGTAGAGCTTCGTGAAATTGGAAGTAACTTGTTGGTTTATAGACAGAAGTAATGGAGTGGTGTTAGGAGGCTAATAGTGAATTTTGATGAATTTGAATGGGAAGGAGCGTTGTGCATAACAAGCATCTCAATCAAATATTTCATCACAGATGGACGAAAATTTAATTGACCCAATTATTAAAAACATCACTTTATGCTCTCATCGACAATATGATTTTTAAAGGCGCGTGGATTCTCTTAATGATTTTATTTATTTTCAAATCGCCTCTTCCATTGGCAAAAAAAAAAAGATCAGAAAAAAGCTGTATTTTATTGGATTATGACATGGCATTTGATTTCTCATTTGCTTTTATATAGGTTTCGTTTGATCAGTTTTCCCACAAAAAAATGCCCATTTAGTCACAATTATGGTGATTACTACGTTTTTTAAAATTTCCGAACCACCCCTTGCTTATTTTAAACATTTCTCTCGTTCTTTTTCGTTGGTCGTTTTACGAAACTTTCATGTTCGTTTCATAGTTATGAGTTTTGGATACATTGATGGAATGATCTTTTTCCGTGCAAATACGTTCAATTTTTTGGGTGTTTTCTTTATCTCTTTTATCTTTTATCCATTTAGTTCAGTCTTTCAACTATCAATAAGATATTTACGGAAGTGATCTGTGACTGAGGATTTTGTGAAAATAATTTAATCAAATTTCTATTGCTGCTCAAAGCCAGCAATAGAAAATTGATCCTTTAGGACTTCAGATATATGTTGTCATATAAGAATAAGCAGATCAATTCTTTTCTAAATAAATTTGAATTGTAGGCTACGCCGATACTATATATGTATGTTAGAATTTACATTAGTAATGGGAAATTGCTATCCCTAACTACAAACGATTAAAGTTCAGTGCAAATAAGCCTAGAATAGGGAGTCTTCTTGAAAGGATCACTGAGTACGGGTATATAATAATATATATTGTCCTTCCTTATTCTTCTCATTCTCGTCGTCCTCCAATTAGTGCTTGAAAAGGTCTTTTAACTTTCGATAACCCATCATTTTCGGGCCTTTATTAAGAATCAATGTGTGAACTTATAGCAGATATCATATAGACTAACTCCTAGTCTATCTGACATATATTTGTATGTAAGTAGAAAGAGCAATCAGAAGATTCAAATTGCGACTATGACAATCTAATCGCACCTCTACGAATGCTTCCTTTGACTTACAAGAGAATTATCATATTTTATGTATGCTAAAAGCTTTCAAAATTTCGGATACATTTATATCATAAACTTGCCAAGGAAGCTTCCGCCTTGGTTTCTTTACTACAATACATTTGTCTAATAACGAACTGATTATCAAATGCGATCACATTTGCTTTTTTTTTTTAAACCAACATGTATTTATGTGAATATAAATATTATACCTTTACCGAAGCCATAGAAAAGTTACTACACAAAATGTTAACCTCTCCTAATACTCTATCGTCGTTCGTAGTAGGTATGTACGAGTATAGGCATACACCACATAGGATATACGCTATATTTATTGTATATTCTCCAATGTTAGTTAATATTGTACATTTTACAATGTGTTGCCTATTAAATTATACTACAGTGATATGAAAAAAGCAACAACAAAGGTACACACACACACATACATGTGCAATGTTGTCTGTCTGTCTGCCTGTATGTGTGCGTACGTTTATATGAACTCTGGCGATTTATGTGCAATTGTTATTTGTTATTTGTTGTTGCTGTTGTTGTTGTTTGTTTATTTACGAAGTTGGTCGGTCGTTTTTGTGAATTTAGCCATCGGTGCTTTAACAGTTTCGGTTCACTTTGGAACTGTTAGTTTGCTGGTTAATACTTTTGGCTTGTGTTGCTTCTGCTGCTGCTGCTCCAGTTACGATTGTTATTGCTTTTATATGATGATGACAATGATGATGATGATGTTGATGTTGATGGTGATGAGGATGATACCAGTGGGTTATGGTATTTCGATTGCAAACGCACGGGCCCGAATGGTTTTTGTTGTTTTGGGAAATTTGTGTGCGCCAAGATAAAAGTGTCAGAGCAACTTGTCATAATAAATTTTCCAAACAAATAACAATGTTTTTTGTTATTGCTTTCATATCATGCATACTATATATTTACCTATATATGCATACACTCGAGTAGTATAATATATCAAACAAATCGAATTTAATCTTTTTGCATGCATGCTGCAAAAGTTTAATGAAGTGTTATTAAATAATAAAAAAAAAAATGATATTTTTTTGAAATGATGTAAAAATATGAGCAAATAAATGAAATATGATTTTCAAATATTTGTTGGCATATATTTTTTTTTTGTTTTAGCAAAAATCACTTGGTACATAAATTATTCTCAGGTGCTTATAGCAAACGACTTTTTCATTCAAATTTCAATAGAATTGCAGTTTTTAATATTTGACAACGTTAATACCAGCAGTAATACAAAATAAAAAGTAGCAACAAACAGCCAAACAGCCGACTGCTGTTGCAACTTACTTCAAACAAGTGCCTCTGCATATGTTGAGTTGGTTATGTTTATAGCAATGACAGCGAATAAGTCTCCGTAAATACATATGCAGACACACACACACACAGAAAAACACATGAATAACCAATCGAGAAACAAGAACATTGTATGTTAGTCATACTCATATTCTTGCAACAATGGAAAATGATTACAATATATACCCTGCACTACATAGTACTGCAACTAGCAACTTCATAGTAGCATGCATATGATGTTATGAATATGAAAGGGTTGTTGTTGTTGTTGCTGCTGTTGTTAATCTTCGACAAAATCCATGAGTTGCATGTGGGTATTATGCGAAAATTTATCTGATTTAACACCTAATATACAATAACTTAATATGCAATGGAGGCAACAACATCATTCAGTTTCTGAGTGTGTGTGTGTGTGTACAAGAGAGTGTGTGATAAATGTGAGTCAACGAAAATGCTAAATAAAATGCACTACAAACTCGTCCATTTACACAGCATCAACACACAAACAGTGGTCCATACATGTATGTATACTTTATATGTATATTCAACATTCATAGCAAGATGTTGCTGGTGAGAGAACAAATGTTTATGATACTATATATACTGCAATGCGAGTAGTCGATAGACGATAGACAAAATTTTAGGTTTGTTCCTATATATATATTTTTTTTTATATCTACTACTGCTGTGTTTTGAATGTTTTGAATGTGAACTTCATAAATTCACGCGCGACAGAGGCTCGAATTTCATATATAGGTTGGAATGGACCATAAGAGTACTACGTATGTTTGAAGTATGCGAGTAAGTGGAACAACAAATGATATTATTGGTAACATAATATTGGGTCATACAGCAATCAGTATGATTCTAGAAAATTTTTTGTTATATCAATGAAGTTGCTAGTATTCGAAGGAATTCTTTATAAAATATTCTTTATTAAATATTTATGATTGTGCGTTGAAAATAAAATAATAATTTGTATATAATAAGTGAAGTGGTATTCTACAAATTTTTTGGAAACTATAGTAAGTATTTCGAGCAAGAGACTCAGTATCGTCAAAACAAATGGTAGTGATTAGTAAGTGAAGTGATAGTTTTCAAAATATTAATCCAAAATATGATACATAGCTGTATGCTGTACTGATGTCGAAATTCTTTCTAAAAAACTCTCTTCATATAGCCGATTCTGATTGAACATTTTTTTTAATTAAAACTAATACTACATTGGGGATTTGTTGCTGTTATTTTTAATTTCATATTATTTTGGTTTGCAACATCAAATTAAAAATCAAATAAGTACCTACTAAAATAATTATTTGAATGTTTTGAGTACTTTTTTTGCGATTTCGATTATGAAATTAAATTTTTTCCAGTGTGTTGTTGGTAACAACCCATTTTTCGTTTTCTGATGTTGTAAACAACGCACTTGTATTACATATTCGATCTTCTTCTGTTAAGCCCAAGTACAGGTCCGGTTCAGGTAATTGATTTAAACATGTTGATTTTTTTCTTCATATAAACATCTGATCTAAACGACACTTCCACGGCTTCGTTTTTTTTTTAAATTAAAATGAACATGAAAATGTCCACAAAACAAAAACGTTTAATTTCAGTTTTATAGTTGCACATCATTATGTTAGTGTACTGATATCTTTGAGCAGGGTCTTATCAAATTTTAAGGTATATGCCTAAATTGTGATTGAAAATTATAATTTACAATTTGTAGCTCAGTTGCCTAAACTGAATTACTATAGTCTTTCTGATAGAATTTTGAGAAGCTCATTATGTTATATATCACATTTGAGGAAAGGGACTTACTGATTTTATGAAGCTGAAATAGCCTCTATCGAGATTCATAAAAAAAGTACCTCGAACGATTTTTAAAATGTATTTTCCTAGTTATTTTTTTATTTATTTTTTTTAATGTACTACTCACATCATAAAAAAATAAATAAATAAATAAATATGTGGCACTTAAAGCCCCAAAGGACTCATTGGCCGAGCTTCTCTTCCATTACTGTTGTGCGTCTTACTACTCACATCATATACTTAATAATTCACCAAGAACAAGAAGAAAAGGGCGCACATAGAGAAATAGAGGTTTTGCATATGGACGCCTAACAACCTAGAACCGTCACTGTTCACAGAAAAACTTTGGATAGTCATTCAAATCGCATTGTTAACAATTCACTTAGAAATACGAAAAAGAAAGGCCGCACATAGAGGTTTTGCAAGTGCTCGCGTAACACCTTAGAACCGTCACTGTTCACAAAAATACCACGGATACGCTCACTCATCTATACATACATATATAGTGCAATATAGCGACGTGAACATCAATAACAACAACAACAACAACAACCAACCAACAAGTACAAGCGTTTCAATTTAAAATGTTCCTATAATTTTTATTTTTCGTTCATTTTATTCTGTTCGCTAACATTGCATTGGCCAAATATTGGTTGGTTGATGTTCTTGTGCTCTTGTTGTTCTCGCTGTTGCTATTGCTATTGCAATTGCCGCTTGTTGTAAATTTATTTACAAAAAATAAAAAACAGCAAATGCAAACAACCACAGAAACTCATATAAATTGTGTTTGTTGCTCTAATATGTATTCGTGTTGAAGTGTATATGTGTGTGTGTGTTTGGGGGGCAATAGATGGGTGATGCGGGCTTAATAAAGGGATATTTGTGGATATTTTTGTGATTATGATATTGTTGATGTTGTTGTTGTTGTTGTGATTCAACAAAATTTTTACAATGAATGTATTGAATTGCTTTGCTACATATGTAGAAATGAATTAAGTACGTAGAATTTTGCAGTCATAGATGTCGACAGTGTTGCTGCCGACACTGTGCCTCTATATACAATATATTGTATATTGTTGTATAGTAATGGCTGGCTTCATTTACAATTGTTGCATTTAAATTGTGATCGTAGTAGTCACAATAGTTGTAGTACCTACATATTTCTATTGCAATAGTATTATGTAGGTAGTTGTATGTAGTATTGCAGATTTCATTTGATCATAAGCTCATAGAAAATATGTACATACTCTATACTATATAGTTTAGTCATTTAAAGAGGCACCTCAATGAAATATATAATTTAGGTAGGCACACATATACACATCATTTTTGGTGGATACGAGTAAATTCCATTCGAAATATTTGCACTTAGCGACTGCCCATAATAAATGTTATGCGCTTTCATTCATTTAGAATAATTTGAACACTCACACATACACAGTCACAAATAAATATAGGTGTTTAGAGTAATAATGAATTAAATAAGAATCATAATATTGATTTTGAATTTATTTTTGATCGAATTTAATGCTAGCGAAGCTTGTAAAAATAGAGATAACCTCACAAAGGATTAAAATTAACAAAATATTTAGTCGAATTTTTAATTTCACTTGGATTTTTTGCTACATTATAATGACTATTAGGGATGGTCAATATTTTTGAATAAATACACACTTTTTGACAATTGACAATTACTTTTTGACAAATTAAATTAATCCTTTACTAGTCATTTTTTTTTGTCAAATATCTATGTAAATTGAACATTTTTTCATAATAGCACTTCAAAATGTAAATACATAAACAGTTGAACAACTGAAAGAAAAAAAAAAAAAAGAAACTCATTGCTTGGTCCAATTTATATTTTTGTGCCATCCTTCAATCAATGAAATAAGATGAAATCTTTTTCGAGTGTATGATACATTCTACTTATGTATTTCTTACATTCACTTGAATTCTTTATCATAGTGGTTACTGCCCAGTACACGGCAATATAGTACATTATAATGCAGTGCATGCACATATACATAAATATATAAGAGTACATGAATATGCATGTGTATGTGTATGTGTATAAGCTATAGCAAGCTCATTCATTTGCCTGCAGCAACACGTTGCACACGCTGTACACGTTATATGTTACCACAGTTTTGTATGTGGTTCGATATTCGTTAGTTTAGGATGTTCGGCGAATAATCCATGTTATAGTGAATGTGTGTATGTGTGTGTGTGTAGGTAAGCATCATATACATACACGAAGATGTGTGAACATTAAAGTCGTTATTTAAAGCAGTTTTTGTTGTTGTTGTTGATATCGTTGGTACTATTGGTGTTGTTCTCTTGATGAAGCTTAAATAAAAGAAACATGATGTGAACATACACGTATGCAGTGTGATGGTCGCTGCCACAAAAGCAACAACACCAACAACAGCAACAATAACAACATGCTTAGCAATATATCGAATATATTTTCATGTTCATATTATGAAATATGATGTGTACTTGAATGGGCAAAATGCAGCACATAAATTGCATATGCATCGTTTTGGTTGTTCTTGTTGTTGTACATTATGATGCTCTGATTTTGTAAATTTTTCTTTTTTTGGGTATCAACAAAATTTTAAGCAACTTAAAATTAAGTTGTTACCAATATTATATATACATATGAATATGTGAATATAACTAAAGACATTAAGATACTATAAGAGGAAGACAGAAAGAATGGTGAAGTGACAGAAACTCAAATCACGACAAGTGACAAATTATAGCAATATATATATTAGTGGCGTTTTGTATCTGTTTTCGAAAAATAGTAAACGTTATAAAACCGAGAGAATTTTTGTTTCATCATTTAATGGTGTTTATGTTATAATAGTATGAATAGTCTGATAGATGAACAAATGCCTTCATAACTAATAGTCGTAATCAATGTTTGCCACAACATATTTGACAATATTCATCATCATCATTTGGCGCTACAGGTCTTTGTGAGCTCTTCCATGTTATTAAGTCCTTCCAGTTCATCAGTTTGAGTTACTCTAAGTCTTCGTTCAGTTTATCAATTCATCTCGATCTTAGCAATTCAAACGTGTTTGTAGTATTTTGTATTTATTTTACTAATTTTCAGTTGCAATTGATCCATCAATTGACCTTCGCTTTTACGTAAATGTAGATGGTATGAAAAAACAAGAAAACAACAATTTTCCCCGTTTATTTATATATAAATTCTTAGGTCTAATTGTATTAGTATTCAATGGAAAATATAAACTTGATTACTATGAAATTATGCGCCACATGAAAACATGCAACTAGCCATCAAGCAATTTACAAGAACATGCACTCCCAAATGCAAACACACGTGCATACATGGTGGTGCACATACCAAAGAACGCACATTCGTCAGTAGGATATTCGGGCTAAACAGCGGCAAATCGTGGTACGTAGGTAGGTTAGGTGTTAGCAATTGTTCTTAGCTGCGGCTGCTGTTATTGTAGTTGCTGTTGCGTGTTTGTATTTGTCTTTTGGTTGCATTGCAAAAATTGATCGTGTTAAAATGTTCGCAGTCGCAAAAAATCATCTTTGAGTTGCTACGAATTGTTGTTTGTATAATACGTACAATACGAGTACACACACACGCACACACTTATTCAAAAAGACTGTGTGTTAGGATGGTGCGAAAAATAAATTTTTTCGAGAATCGTATTCCCAATTTGCGGTAAAATTGGATACGTAAGGCGTTGACTGAAGTTCAGCCCGATTGATAAATCGCATCAAGAATTTGGGGTGGAATGGCAGAAAAATACTCAGTGTTTATGATTATTTTACGAATAAAGGCAAAATTTAGAAACTATGCAATTTGGAGGAAAATACAGCCTACCTTTCATAAAAAGGTTTGTATTTGAATTAATGTTTTCAGACTTTGCTCCCACAAATATACAGATATCATGCAGAAACTCAACATTCGGGATTATTTTTGCAAAAGATCACAACATTTTGGAAATGGACATTATAGAACGAAAATCGCACCTACTCCCATACAAAAGTGTGTTTTATACGAATGTTTTCAGACTATGAGCACAGAAATATAAATATTTCGAGCAAAAAATGGTTATCGCGATTATTTTTGCCAGCGAAAGAATCATTTTAAACGATAGGCCTGATTGAATAAAAATAACTGCTACGTCCCATACAAAAGAAGGTTCTCGAGCTAATTTTTTGTAATATTTTCTGTAATAATAACATAAATGATGAATCGACCGTAGCTAATTTCTTAGCTATTTTATTATGTTGGGTTTATGCTAACATTTAATGTTCTCAGTTTGTTATTAAGCTTTGTGCCATACAACAGATTTTTATTATTATTATTGTTGTTGTTGTTGCTATTATTATTATTCTTGTTTATTATTTGCTTGTTACTATCATACATATGCGGGCATGCAATCAACACGCACACACACACACACACACACGCTCTCATATGTGTGGTGAATGTGCTCTCTTTGCTCGTTCGTCGTCATTTTAGAAATACTTTTGTGATATGAAATGAAAATGTTTTCCAATTAATGTTGTTGTTGTTACTGAAATGCAATGCCTAGCATTGCAGCGTATTTGAAATCTGTGTGCGTGTGCAACAGTTGTTGTTGTTGCTGTTGTTGTTATTTCATCAACAATAAACGACGGGCGGCAATTTATAAAGTAAACCAGAATGCATGTGTTGCATATGAGGTGCACTTAAATTGTCTGTTATTAAGTAAATTGATTTTAAGTATTACTTAAGCAGGGGTCGCCAACTAAACTAAATGTTATGCTGTTGTTGGCTACGCCCATGGTCGTCTGACGTGAACACCACAACTACAAGAATTGTTTGTGCCAGTTGAACAATATAATCATAAAAATTAACTTAAATAATTGAGAATTGAATAGGAAAACGTTTAAGCAGTTCATTCGGGTTATAAGAAAACTTCAATTGTATGTACATGCACATAGTCGTAGATAATTGTTGATGATGACTTGCCTTGAACCCAAAGAAAACAATCATTTTCAGCACTTCAATTCGCATGTTTCTAATATCCCAGTACTAACCATAGTCTGAAGGTATGTTTGTAGATTATTTACATAGTATAATCCGATTTTATTTAATTATTATGTTTAGCGAGTCGAATAAAAGCGATTTTGTCTAATAAACATTATATATACTCGTGTTATGTACTCGTATAATTAACCGTTTGGATAATGTTTGCATTATCCATCAACTAATTGGTGCTTTCAACACATTGAAAGTAGCAAAATATACGATTAGGCAAGCATTATTTCACTAAAAGTCCATGAAAGTCTATGAGAGCAAGAGACGTAAAATTATAATTATGGACGTTGCCGCTATAATCGCCTTCATATTAATTAAATTAAGTTGTGCTCAACGAAATTGCAAGTACAGGTTATCATTCATAGCAATTTTTGTAAAACCAAAAAAATCGTCTTCTCACTCCTCTGTCGTAATCATCTCATTAACAATGTCTGCCTCCTAAGACGAAGAAGAAGAAGCAGTAATACCACTTTTCACATAAATAAACATGCGCAGCAGCGGCGAACGAATCGGAACAGTAGCTATTGTCGTTCGCCACATTGAAGATGAAATGAAAATTATTGTACAGTACACTGTGCAAAAGGAGAAGAAAAGCGAAACATTCATAAAGATGTTCATAAACAACACCATTAACATTAAATGATTATGCGCATGCACAACCGTTCAAAAATGAAAAGCTACCAAGCACGGTACCATGTAGGTACTACCATTCTCAATGAGACCACACGCAAAGTCTTGTTACTAGACATCGTATTCCACCAACAATGCCAGTAACAACAGCAACAGCATCGACAAACAAATGAAGAATGAGTTCATAATTTTTCATAATTCATCCAATTCAACATGATCATAGCTATCTATGTACGTACAAACATACACACGATTACATGAATGCATACACCAAACACTTTGCATATCATTAAAGAGCGCCGCCACAATTGCTCCTGCAAACTCACAGACACAGCTGCTGTATATAAGTACGAGTATTCACGATTATGCAGTATCTTATGGAGGATACCCTTAGCTATACTTGTAGCTACTTACTATTGGAGTTATTAACTGTTGCATTGTTATTGCTGGTTGCTAATCGCTGATCGAGCTATCACATGGATTACAAGTACAAGTACATATAAGCAGTAGTAAAAGACGAGATAAGAGGTAGGCATTCATAAAATTATTATTGTACAAGTAATTGTTGCTTCAATATAATCAGCAATATCATCCCTTAAGAGCAATAAAAAGGGGGAAAGACCTTACAACGAAAAGTAAATTGTAGATTATAGTTTAGGGAAGCAACGATAAGAAGAATTCAGACAAACCTTTACCACATGCATGTTTATAAATAAATAATAAAAATAAAAAATAAATATGTGGCACTTAAAGCACCAAAGGGCTCATTGGCCGAGCTTCTCTTCCATTACTGTTGTGCGTCTTAAATTTTTGGACAGTATTAGAATGGACCTACTTATTTTAGCCGGTTCCGAACGGCAGAACACTTGTGACATCACTTTTTCTGAGCTTTGTCACAGAGTTCTTTTTAGAAGCTTTTTCATGGCAAGTTGTTACTGTCGGAAGAATTGCCAATTGCTTGCCGACAGGTGGGTACCGTTCGAAAGAAAAATTCTTTCGATATTAAATTTGTTATGCATCAGCCGGGTATTGAACCACGACCTACAGATCAGAAGGCGAACACACTAACCACTGAGCTACGGCACTCATGCATGCATGTTTATGGAACTAGAAATTATGCGACTCAAATCTTCTGAAGAATACAGAATTAAAAATGTTTTTAAATGCTGTATAAAAAGAAGCGAAGCAGATTCTGTTGTGACGGGCTAGTGCACAACGGAGTAAATATCATTGAATTCCAAAGCATGGATATTGTGTTTGTTTATCCATTAAAAAATGTAATAAAATAAACTGAATTTCAGCTTAGCTTTATATTTTTGTACGAAATGAGTGAAATCATACATACGGAAGCATAAGTTTCTATGAGAGGTATGGGTAATTTTTATCCGGTGGTGCTCATTTTTGAATATGTGTATTATTTAGAAAATATAATAGCATCCACTGATGTTCAGTTTAATAGCTTTATATTTTCGTTTGTAAAGAGTGAAATCATACATACGAAAGCATAATTTTGTATGAGAAGTTGGCGTGATTTTTATCCGAATGAGCTTATTTTTAAATATGACTATTATTTAGTAAATATAATAGTGCACAACCATTTTCAGCTTAATGGCTTTATATTTTTTACCGTAAAGGGAACATACATACGGAACCATAAATTTGTATGGAAAGTAGTTGCGATTTTTATCCGATAACATCAATTTTTTACTCTATCAAAACTGATATAAGACGAACTTTTTACACAAAATTTTAGGCAGATACATTAACTTGTTCGTTCACAAAGTGTAAAAATACACATTCAACAACATACTTGTGTATGGGAGGCAGGCGTGGTTATTATCCGATTGCGCCCATTTTCGAATTCGTCCATTCGTTGATGATAATATTATTGCATACCAATTTTCAGCTTGATAGCTTTATAAATACGGGAGATATGACATATTACTAAATCGACTCAAATCATGATTCTCAACAATAATATAGAGTGTGCCCGGAATTAAGTGACATTTCCAGCAATCAGAGATTCTAGAGACATTGTCAAGTTCAGATGTTATAGTAGAAGTCGAATTATAGTGAAAAATATTTGAGTCAGCTAAACGGCGAGGTTCGAAATCTGCAAAAATTCACAAAAAAAAAACACTAAAAAAGTTTATAGAACAGTGCAGACAAAAATAGCATTATCCCGAGACTGTATTGATAGGCTTCTCAAGCTGGTTAACAATCTTCGAATTAATACATAGACAAGAGATCATACAGTGCTTCCTTCAGTCGTACTATATATATTAGTAATATTGAAATTTTATGTTTTTCTTTGCATTTTAAATTTCATCAAGATTTCGTTTTATATTAAAGGTATTTTCGATAATTAGCATTTAATGAATACATCATTGGCAATACAATACTCTGTTGAATGCTGTCTTCGCCCTTTGTTGTACACTAATAAAAGAATATGCATATTAAGTACTTTAGTGATGAATTATTTGTGCGGTTATGTAGCAGCCTCAGTACGATCGATCGATCGAACGATATGAACGGAGAATAAAACAAACAACAACAGGAATACAGATGTATCTATAGTCATAGTATGCTATCAGCAGTAGCAGCACCAATAGTTGATGAAATCGTATGTACGAGTTCTCCTACATATGTTGTTGCCATAGCGACAGCAGCTGCGCACGCATGCGCAAATGCGTTACGAGTATTCCATCACAACCAATTCAACCGGTTCCATTGTTGTTTTTGTCTTTGCATTAGACTACATTGTATCTGCGTGTATTAAGGCGATCAGCCAGCCATAAGCAAACAACAGTGAAGCAGGTATTTGAGCAACAACAAAAAACAGAAGCTACAGCACATACCATATATACATACATACATACGTACGTACATACAAACTAACAATGGCGATGATGTTAATGGTAATGGTGATGGTGGTGGTGACTTTAATGGCTTCCGAAACGATGATGACGACAATGAAAACGACAACGACAACTACGACGACGACGACGACACAGACTACGACTACGACAATCTGTGTGTTTGGGTGCTTGATAATGAATGGTAGACGGAACCAATAAACGTCGCGCATTGAATTTGTTCGCATATTGTTGTTGTTACTGTTCCATGTTATTTACTAGAGCAGCGCAACGCAGGTAGATGCGAATGCATACAGGATAAATGTGTGTGTGTAGGCAGGTAGGTAGGTAGTAGGTATGTATGGCTAATAAACGATGATTGCGAAAATGAATTAAGAACTTTACACAATGTTTTGTGTGAAATTTATTTTATGAAGGTCTAAATAGCGCATATGGATATATGTAGTATTCATAAGGCTCATTTGGATTAATTTATTTTGCATATAGGTACGGCATTATCGATCAATATTAATTTGTCGTTTAAACGATCATTTGCTAATAAATTCTTCGATGAACCATATTGATATTTAGTGGACAATTAGAAAGTGGTTTAATAATTGGCATAATATGTGAATAAGTGATGGAGCTATTTGCATAAATTTAGAAAAGTCTGAAATTCTTGCATAATAAAAGATTTCAACATTTAATTTAATTCATTCTTTCTACGATATGCATACATAAATACATGGCACAGTTTAACTATATCAGAATGATTTCAATGTTGGTGGTCCGTACATTAAGACGGGTAAAACACTAAAAAGAAAAAAAGAAACGACCGTTAATTCTTATCAAATTTATTTATCCAATAAATAATGGGTGCAAAATTAATTTGACGAAAAATTTGTTGTGGATAGTATTATTTATTAAAATTGACACTAGGCTTCTTGAGTAAATAATTTCATTTTTAGATATAACATTTCTAATACATGTTGCCGCTATACAAATTGAACCTGTCCTAATGTACATGATTATAAAAAAGTTATTCGCTTGTCGATAGCTGAATTCAATCAGTATGTTTAAGCTTGCTTGTATAAAAACATTAATTTTGTAGGGAAGCCCATCCAAGAAGAGGTGATAGGGGGTAAGCAAGTTAGAGGGAATTATTGGGACAAAATAATTAATAGGATTCCTTAATAGGTATTATTTATTTATCGATTTTCGATAACAAATTGAGAACAATTTTTAAAAGTATTTTTACATGCACAGATTTGCTTCCTCGATAGCTCATTATTAAAGTCGCGAAAGCTACACAAAAAATGTTTAAAAATATATATTTTTCTGATTTTTTAGTAGATTTTCTATGATAATTTTGTACCAAAAATACAATTTTTCTCATATTTTCATCCATTGTGTTCAAATACTAGAACAACTTTTGAAAAAAATTAACAAATAATTTTTCTAAAAGTAGAACAAATCATTAAAAACAGATTAAAGATTCGGATTCAGCGCATCAAGATGACTTGAAAACAAATTTGATTGCTTAAAGCCATTTAATATCATTGAGTTATTCGTGATTCCATTCAATAACACTCGGTTATCCATTTTGTGGTCTCGAAAGTAAAGGTAAAAAGAATCACAATTCTGTTTAGAAGTTCGATTTCAAATTTCAATATAATGTTTGGATATTGCCATTGTGTGTGAAATACAACATCATTCAAATATCATTTAAGGGATCTTTTACAGAACTTTATCCTTTTGAGGTAATTTTCTATTAGTCTCCGGTCATAACTTGACGGCTATTTGTTTTTAGAGCTTCAAGAGTTTGCGGACGTCGATAAATTTCACGATCTTGGTGGACAATTCACATGGCTGAAACGAGAAATGAGCTTGATTGCTGAAGAAAATTCGATGCGAAAAATCATCGTCCAAATGCTGTTGTTGAAAATAATTCAAAATAAACATTCAAGAGAAATAAATAAATAATAAATATGCAAATAAATCATATACAATACTAAGCTACATCTTTGCTTCACAAACAACATATCACGATCACATGAGCTAACCATCAGTCATGGCTATTATTTTAGCGGTGAGAAAAAAATGGTTGTCCAAACCGTTAATATTAAATAAAATAACATTGATTTCATTTGATTTTTTGTTCTTGTTTCCATTCGAAGACAACAATTCATAACAATAACAATAATAATAATAGTAATAAAAGTAATATTGCAACAGAATATGAAGGGAAGAGAGGACACAAATAAAGCTTCTCCATCATCAATAACTCAAGCCCATGTATTTAGTATACCCTCAATCAAAAACTCAATACTCAGTGCACCATAATCACTATTCTAATTCATTCCTTTAGCTTGCTCTTCTAGACGATTTTATTTTTCATAAAAAACAAAATAAATACATTGTGCTTAATCACAATAATCATAAAATATGAAAATACAGATATATAGTACCTACACACAGAGCATGTGGGGAGATGATGAATAGTTGATTTTGATATCGAGTTAATAGCTATTATATGCAATACTATAGTACCGGATAAATTGTATTTCAATCATAAACCAAACCATCAATCAACAGACAAAGTTTAAAAGACAAATTGACCCGTCGCACTTGCCTTTTTTATTTTTTCTACCAACAAATCCATCGTCGTCCTGACAAAGTGCAGCCAACCAGTGCCCATGAGGAGGAATAAAATTAATATAAAAGTAATTGCGACTGCCCTTTAGGTTCATATCATTTACTCAAGAGAGCAAAACTAAACGTGTGTGTGTGTGGTAAACATTGTCTGTTACAATAATCAACGTGTGCTCTGGCAATGAAATTCTAACTTGTAATGGAACGAGTGAAAAATTGCGCTCTGTAATTTGCTGTTACGATTTGAGCGATTTCAATCTGATTCCAGCGATGAATTGATGATGGTTTGATCAATCGATAGTGGTGATGGTGGTAGAGTAATTTACATTATGATTATTATTAGTCGATCGATATATTGGTTTTGCAACGTTCATGTGGCATTATTCTCGTCCATTGGTTGCGGTTGAAGGTTGAAAATTAAATCAAGAAAATTTAAAGCGGTTTTCATGTCGCCCAGCAGCAGGTTGACGTCTATTGAATAGTACGCTCAACATGAGGTTGAAGGTTGGTATTCTTTCATTAAATGATTTCCTTCATTCTTTTGATTCATTTTTTTTTTCTATATAGAAATTATTGCCTTTCACTTGGTTAGCTTGTTGGTTCAACTGCGTGTGTGTGTGATTTTATGTAAATTGCTCAATAAAATGTGTTGTCAGCACCAAGCTCATATGTTGTATCCGCAACCGCTATTTGGCCATTTCAAAAGGTCGGTCAACACCATGCATACTCTGGTGTGCATGTATGATCATATGAAGTACCACAGGGAAGGGTATATCATATTCTACAATGTTTATGACTTTTTAAACATACCCTTAATCTAGCGCATAGAGTGGTGGGGGTTGTTATTGTATGTACTATTCTATATATGAGTGGGCTAATCAAAGTGTATAACAGTAGTGGTAGTAGTGAGAGTAGTGTTTGTGGTGTGGTTAATGGTGGCTGTTATTACAATGGCTTGTTCGACATATTTTTTATGAGGCTCTAAATTGTTATGAATGATGTACATAAATGCCATTAAACAGTTGAAGAATATCTAGTGGGAGGAGGAGTTCTATTTAGTAGTGTAAGTAGAGAAAAACAACAAAGACTTCTTAGCTAATAGCTTTATTTTGATATTTCGTTTTAGCAAAAAAAAAAGAAAATCCACCTCGAGTTTTCTTTTGAAGCGTTTTCCTTATATAAATCACACACATACGCATGAAATTACATGCGCTGAATGAATGAATACTACGCGTATGTATGTATGTATGAACAGAAGGACGAATGGGACTTCAATTACAAAAAAAAGAAGAAAGACAACAACAATGCAAAAAACGTCCCAAAGAATGAAATGCCATTTTTCATGCAACAATGAAAATTATGGCAAATGTGCACAAAATTTGTATCCCCTTCTCTGGGTGCCATTTCCTTCCTTCGACACCAAACAGTAAAACATACTTTACGTCACCCAACCCATGAACGCACTAAGTAAGTATATATAATTTAGCTTCTGATGCTACCAAGACGCTATATATGAATATACTATATATGTGGCATGTACGCATGTCATACTTCATTTTATAGATAAATAATATAAATATATGTACGTGGTGTGTCTGTGTGTGTGTGTGTGTGTGTGCATTAATATATCTTCGAAATGTATTTTCGTCTTCATATTGACTTTATATGTAGAATGTGGGTGCATACGTATTAGTGTGTGTATGTGTCATTGGCTTCTTTGCTTTTTCGCAATAAAATCATGTAATAAAACACATTGGTCACGTAATTTCGTTTGTCTGTGGGATTTTATTGCCATTCTTCGCTATGTGCTCTCACTCTCTAAATGCTTCGCATGTACTATTTTAAATTGGTTATGAATGTTTGGTGTGCTGTTGTATGGAATCTGTTTGATTGTGCGGTTGGTAAAAGACACACACACACATATATGCATGCATATATTTATGATGTGGAAAATATGTTGATACCACAGTGGCGGCGGAAATTGCTTGAATGCAGTTGATGATGTCTTCTGCTACCACCACCAACCAACACATTTTACATATTTGTCAATCTCTCTTTTAAATGCAGCAAACTGAATAATTTGATTATTACTACATACATATGTATAGTGCTTCTTATCAGCTCATGTATGAAATACAATTAATTTAGATACATAAATAAATTTAAACAACTTTTTCAATGATAAATTGCCGAAATAATTAATTTCTGGAAAATTTTATTACTCAAATAGTCTCAAACTGCCATATTGTTGTATTCGTTTTTGTGGCAAAATACCCTCCAAAAAAAAAAAAACTTGGCCATGATAAATGACTTCGGTTGATGCTCTTTTCCTACTACTTTTAAATAGTTTCACTAATTAAGGGTCACATTGTTTTCCGGTGGAAAAATGCTTACTTGTTATCTAATTGTATGTAACTGTGTATAGCAACATGAATCTATACTCACATGTTAGATATTTGTATATAAATGTGTACATGAGAGATGCATTTATTTGTGTGTGTCACAAATATTTGTTCAAAACAATTTCTATAGATTTTGGGTTTTTGTTTGTTTCGAAAATAGTTTTTGCATAGTTGTTATTGTTATTGGGGGCAATAACAACAAAAGTGTCAAGCCATTAAACAACTCACATGTGCCACATAGATTAGTCCGAAAAATGTATTCTGATTCTCAAACTATGATTTTCTATGCAATGGAAATTTGTACGAAAATTCTTTGTAAAAATAAATAAAATTTAAATTTAGAGAAAATAAAAATATTAAAACAGATAATGTCTAAAGGTCTAAAAATGTATACGAAAATTGCTAAACAGTTTCCAAGTAGTCCCTAAGTAGCATCTTAACATTCCTTATTTTTATACTAAAAAAAAATAATGATAATAGAGAAACGCACCTTCAAAGAAGTATG
This sequence comes from Megamerina dolium, assembly GCA_963854835.1. Classification (NCBI taxonomy): domain Eukaryota; kingdom Metazoa; phylum Arthropoda; class Insecta; order Diptera; family Megamerinidae; genus Megamerina; species Megamerina dolium. The sequence goes on from OY978526.1 coordinate 36,392,576, forward strand.
CTTTTGTTGTAGAGGTGGTCGTGGTCTTCATTGTACATGCATATGGAAGTACACCTTTGTATGGTATGGGAGGCAATCTAAATTTTTTACACATTTTACCCCAAAAAAGATATAAGATAATTCTCTAAAAATAATACAAGGATTTTTCTTTTCGTGTTCTAATATTGGGCAAAGAAATTATACAAAAAATACTCAGAATATTATAAATATTTTAACAGATCTAATGGCCGTGCATACAACCACATAGATGTGATTAAAATTTATATGTACACAATTAATTCTATTTAAATTTGTGGCAAATTTAAGTTATCAAATTAATTCTCTTCATTTTGCCTACCCATCAAACCATCGATCGAGCAAATAAGATTTCTAAGAATTATAATTACGTGACGACATTTGAATGAAAATTTGAATATTTTATAATTTACAAGGATCAATTACAGGAATATTCATAGGAAATTTCTATTTATTTTTTCTATATGTAAATGTGAGCTCTCACCCCATTAGCTGAAACATATGTTGTCAGATGGACTTAATGTTCAGTTGGGGTTGAGTAAGAAGGGCGAAGAATTTAAATGTATGTATATGCTTTATATATTAGTGTTATGTGAATGTATTACTAAATATATGTTCTATGTGCATATATACATATATAAATAGTTTTATTTGGTGCAACAACCATTGGTTTGACATTGTTTTATTATTTGATGCAATTGCTTTATGCCCATATGTACCAATATGCATGCTTTTATATACCATGTATGTATGTATAGATAAAAACGTGTTAGAATATAAACCCAATAGTGTTTATTGTCTGGTATTTAATGAACAAATACTTTCAATGCACACTCACACACACACATACCACCCATATATTTACCATGAAGTATTTACTATAGTTAATTTTCATATCAATTTACCGGACTGTAAGCGAGTGTATAATTTGTGATTGTTATTAGATTTTATTATTTGTGAACATGTCTATGAGTTTTAATTAAATTTTAATTGTTCATCACTTTTGTATGGAATTACTACCTTGATATAAATTTATTTATATATGATAATATAGGCTACATATATTTGTAAATGGGAATTTAATATACGTTTTTAATTTAATTACATTTCAAATGTGAAAAAAGAAATACCGAATTCTTTTCCTAGAAGAATTTATACTCATATAGTATTGATAAAAAAATAGTCAGGATAAAGTTAGGTGAAATCTAATATTCTTTAATAAAAAACAGTTTTATGAGTAATCGATTTAGTTGTAAGTTATGATAGGGTCTAAAAGATGGATAAAAATGCAAGGCAGGTGACTGAATTTGTAAATGGTTTTTATGGTCTCGATTCTGTCACAGCTAAATATAAGATATTTTGTATTCGTCGATACCTTCCATATTGCCTCGATATTGCTTTTACATTGTTAAACATTAACTACGAGCCCCTATTTGTCAACAGTGTGATCGTTTGAAACTAGAAACCAGAATTGATCAAGAGGAGAGTTTTAAAGTTTCATCAGGACAATCGCCACATCACACAAGACTATAGTGATTCATTCGAAACTCCTTCAGCTTGATTGGGAAGTTTTTATGCATCCACTTTGCAGTCTTGAACTAATACCAAGAAATGACCATCCTTGTCATCTTAGTGTGTAAGAGTAATAGAGACTAGGGCTTCAATAAGACAACCATTATGAAGATAGCATTAGATTGGCAACAAATGTTAAAGGAAAACGTTGCATAAATAACCCACGAAAAACACTCCAAACCATGCTGAATAAAGTATTCATCCTTAACGGACATAAAGTTCATAACACTTTATGTATTTGCCGATAGCTTCTTCCTATTCAAAAATCTACAATTACTTAATTATATTACACTGAACAGCAAACTAATCATATTAACCGAAAGTTCAATTTATTCGAATGATTAAAATGTTTTCTTCCGTTTAACTTATTGTATTAATTTATCTTATTAAACATTATTTACTACTTTATTTGTTGTTGTAATTTTTTAATTATTCTTAAATTATTTATTATTCTACTAAGCGAATGTGTGTATTTGCCTCTTTTACGTCGCTGCCTTATTCATATTACTTTTGGTCTTCTCCACCTATCATACCTCCATCTTTGTCTCTTTGTCTTTCTGCGTTGCTCTCACATATATGAACCTGTGTGTTCATATTTCACTTGCCAACACAACACAAACAGCCAACAACAAATGTTACAATTTTTGTGTTATCTTTGTTGCCGCAGGCAGCTGCAAAATGCCACGCAAATTAAACTTGCTCGCTCCCTTTTTTCCGGTGATTTCTTTCGCTTTGTTTTTTTTTCTATATATATAAATTTTTTTTTTTGGGGTTTTTATTTTTGTTTGGCCCTTGGTCGCAACATGTATCGTCGGTCGTCGTGCATGTTTCATTTACTTGCTGGTTTTTACTGACTTTTTTTTCCTACGTTTATCATATGATTTCTAGAGGTGAGGCAAAGGCGAGATGTCCTTTTTCATTGCCATTTGGCGTTTGGTGTTAACTAACATAGGCGACATAGGTTATTAAACACCCACTTATTACCACATTTTTTTTTTTTGGTCTAATATTTCTTTTTTTATTTTTTATTATCTAGCAATGGCAACCTTAGGCGATTGTGTGCATGTACGACATGACACGAAAATTATGACGACGACAGCAACAACAGTGTGTGTTGGATAAAGGATATTATTGACTCAGTTACAATTTACATAGCTACGAAAATATGTAAATACCTAGCTAAAAGGACAACAAAGGGAGCTAGTTGTCAATGTACGAGTAGCTTTTTTACCTTTTTAAGTTGCTGTTAATTGCTTCAGCATTAATTTGTTTCAACAATATATTTCACTTATTATTAAAAATTTTCAAGTAAATCAGAGCAGTAGCAAAATAATTATTTTCATGATATACTTGTAGTACAATAGCACCATAATCACCACTCCACTAACACCATTTTATTGATCCATAAATAATATAGCTATTTGCGCAGGGATGGGGGAAAGTATATATGATACATACATATGGATGTGTGCTCACGCATACGTCTCTCTGTATGAATGCAGAGGAACATGCTATTTTGACACCCTCTGGCAGCAGAGGGCGTGTCACATGTAGTACATATACATATTTTATGCGGCAATGCAACAAAAACAATGTCAGCGTCCAAGTGGATTTTGCGATGTCAGCCTTTAATTCGATGTTTTCGTTTTAGTGGCAAGTGGAATTTGTGCCACACGCTGCTACAGAAAATTTTGCTTCTAGGCACTTTTTCACCTCTCTCTCTCTCTCTCTCTATCTCTTAGAGTCATTTCTGTTTTCTTCTTGCTGTTATTGCAGAAAAATAAAGAAATAATACCAAATGATTGACGATGCGAATTTAAATGAGCGCCAGCGTAAGGGAAGAGAAAAGCAAATGAAAAAGAAAAAAAAATTTGGAATTTAAAAAAAAATACATATAAAATAAACTTTCTTCATACGTACTGCGTACATGTGTACATATGTTAATGTTACGTGCGTGCGTGCGTGCTTGTATGTACACGCATACAAAAAAGGGTTTAAAAACATGCTTTAAATAGGAAAAATGAGATCAGCAGAGAAGCAGTGTACAGAAAAATAATAAAAATCATAAATTAAAGGCGGTCCAAAAAACATTCAAAATTATATGTGTGCGTTTTAGTATCTTCGGTTGTATAGCGTCGTTTAGATTATTGTTGTATGAAAATCAAGTAGAAAGTGTAATAACGCATTCATGTTTTCATTGTGGTTGGAGCATTAAGTCCATAATTGCTTAATTAGTCACATACTCAATACGCGTTGTAAAGGGTTATCCATTTCGCGGTTTCAAAAGTATAGGGCTAGAATTCGACATCTGTCAAACTGAGTTGTTAAAACAATTTCTTTCTTTTTCAGTTCAAAGTCTGACATTTATGAAAATGGATCGCTTAACTATCGCACAACGCATTAAAATTGTAAAAACCTACTACAAAAATGATGATTCTGCCACAGCCACATATCGTGCTTTAAGAGGAGATTATGGTTTACATAATCGTCCAACTACGCAAGCAATTGGCAAAATTGTGAAGAAATATGAAGAGACTGGATCGGTTACAGATATTATAAGGCCTGTGCATCATCGTTTCGCTCGTACCACCGAAAATATCGCTGCTGTAAGTGAAAGTGTTGCCGAAGACCCGAATGTGTCGATTCCTCGTCGTTCTCAGGAATTAGGACTGTCTTACGGCACATTATGGCGTATTTTGCATTTGGATCTACACCTACATCCATATAAAATCCAGCTCACACAACAACTGAAGCCAGCTGACCATTCACAACGTCGTAGATACGTCGAATGGGTGCTTGAACAACAGGCGGTGGACGGCGATTTTTCGAACAAAATTTTCTTCAGCGACGAAGCACATTTCTCACTCGCTGGGTATGTTAACAAACAAAATTGTCGTATTTGGGTTTCTGAGAATCCTCAAGTAATTGAAGGGAGGCCACTACATCCACAAAGAGTCACTGCTTGGTGCGCTCTTTGGTCCGGAGGTGTGATTGGACCTTACTTCTTCGAAAACGACGATGGAACGACTGTCACCGTCAATTCGGTGCGTTATGGTCATATTTTTTTTTTTTTTTAACAAGCTTTTTTATTGGATCTTTCTAAAAATTACTTAGAAACTAACAATATGTAATCAAATCTTACAAACTAAATAAAATTATGTGATATTCCCAACGTTCCATCACAATTTGTTGAGTCACGAGGTATAGCAATTTAACAGCATATTCAGTGTGTCTTTTCTTTTTAATCGACGATGCCCCGTGCTCAGCAACAATTGCCTAGCAAGGGGATTCGGATGACTGTGTAATTTTTGAATGTAGCTTCTGCAAGACATTGCAACTTCCTCCGAAATTGTGGGTACATTTAAATCTCGATGGATGTTAACGTTCCTCATATACCAAGGCGCGTTTACAATAATTCGCAGACACTTGGATTGTATTCGCTGCAATTTTTCGATATTTAAGGGAGATGCGGTGCCCCAAAACTGAATACCATAAGTCCAGATTGGTTTCAGGATTGCTTTATATAATAGCACTTCGTATTCGAGATTAAACTTTGATCTTTTGTGTATCAGCCACCATAACTGATTAATTTTAAGCTTGATCTGAGTTTTCTTTGCCTCTATGTGATTTTTCCAGGTCAGCCTTCTGTCGAGGTGAATACCCAAGTACTTTGTTGAGGAACATTGTGGAACTGATTGGCCATTAATTTTAAGTGGGGGACATGTATCTGGCCTTAGCGTGAAGGTTACATGTACGCTCTTTGATTCATTGACTTTTATACGCCATTTTGCTAGCCAGATTTCGAGAGAATCGACATGAGTCTGCAGGAGTTTAGTAGCTTCTATGGGGTTAGAGCGAGAGCACAATATTGCCGTATCATCTGCAAAGGTCGATATAAATGTATAGTTATTGCTGGGCATATCTGTAGTGTATAAGAGATACAGTAAGGGGCCCAAAACGCTTCCCTGAGGAACTCCAGCGTGAATATCCAATGGATTTGTTGTGTAATCCTTGTGATGTAAGAGAAATTGTCTTTTCGTGAGGTAGCTACTAAGCAATGAGGAGACATTTGCAGGCAGTAATAGTTTGAGTTTGTAAATAAGGCCATCGTGCCATACTTTATCGAAAGCTTGAGTGATATCAAGAAAGACAGCTGAGCAATACTTTTTTTCTTCAAAAGTGTTCCTAATCAGAGTTACAATGCGGTGGACTTGTTCTATTGTGCCGTGCTGTTTTCTAAATCCAAACTGATGTTGAGGAATCAGTTGGTTGAGATTAATAAATGGAGTTATATTCATGAAAAGTAGCTTTTCGAATACTTTAGAAAGTAGAGGCAGGAGGCTGATAGGTCTGTACGATGCAACTTTTGTAGGGTCTTTTCCTGGTTTTGCTATCATAATAATTTTTGAAGTTTTCCAGCATTTGGGATAGTGTTTAATACGAAGGATAGCATTGAAAATGTGCATCAGATGAATTACTGAAGCCGGAGGTAGCTCTTTTTATCATTTTACCGGTAATTTTATCTGGACCAGGTGATTTTTTTGGGTTTAAATCTTTATAAATTGCTTTGAATATGTCCTTTTTTTTAATTTTGAGCGTTATTGAGCAAGGTTGAGAAGTTAATTTTGGTAATGAGGACTGTGAAGAGGGTGGATTGGGTGTAAACACACTTTTTATGTGGTTTGCAAAAGCCAAACCCTTCTCACAGTTGCTTCTAGCCCAATTACCGTCACTCAAACGGATGGGGGAATCAGTGAGAATTGCCCGATTTGAGTTTTTTGCTGATTTCCACAAAGAGTAGTCTGACGCTTCACCAGGTGTTAATTTCGCTATGTGCTCTTCTAACTCTTTGTTGTTTTTTGGTTGTTGTTTGTTGTTTATGGTCATATGATAACCGACTTTTTTTTTGCCTGCTGTTGAAGAATACGACTTAGAGAATATGTGGTTTCAACAAGACGGTGCCACATGCCACACAACTCGAGCGAATATGGCTTTATTGCAAGAGAAATTTTCTGGCCGCGTAATTTCTCGTCGTGGCGATATCAAGTGGCCACCAAGATCATGCGATTTGACACCGCTTGACTTTTTTTTGTGGGGCTACGCGAAAGACCGTGTTTATGCAGATAAACCTTTAACTCTTGAGCACCTAAAAACCAACTCGTCACGTTATGGCTGAGATACCGCCCAATATGTGTCAAAAAGTGGTCAAAAATTACCTCAAAAGAATCGATGCTTGCCACAATTCGCGTGGTGGTCATTTAAATGATTTAGTATTTCACAAATAATGTCAACGTTCTAACTTTATAATAAAAAAGAAATATCATGATAAAAAATATTTTATATGTGTTTTATTTACATTTACTTTTGAAACCGCAAAATGGATAACCCTTTACATTTTCTTGGTATAAGAATATGTGGTGATCATTTAATACCCTACACTCAAGTAGTCAAGGTAGTATATTGAGTTTGTAACATTAAATTGAAGTATGTAGATGTGGAAAAGTATATATCTTTTATCATTTAGAATCGCAAGCTGAGTCATAACTATTTTTTGAATAGAGCTAGCGACAAGAAAGTTGGTTCATAATAAAAAACAAATTCTAAGTTTTCTACAGAGAATTGGATTGATTTTTATTTTTATTTTATATAGATTTTAAATGGAACAAATTCTTATTACACTGTTATACAATTTCAGGGTTATTGCCTGGGCGCGGAATGATTCCAACTCAGACTGAAATTTTTTCCCTGAGTGTTTTTATAATAAGTCGAAAATTATATTAAAATCCATATCGGAGCGAAATATGTATTTTAGGTATATATCGTAAAATTTCACGAGGAATGTATTTTCTAAACATTTGTACATTTTTACCCGTTAGCACTTCCCTTTTTTTGAAGAGTCTGAATTAAATGGCATATCGGTGGTCGCTATCGTTAAAATGTTCCAGAAAATTATTCACCGGAAAATTTCACTAAGAATATTCTCGTACAAAATCTTTATACAAAGGATGTAAAAATCCATAAAAATCCATATATGCCCTAAACTCTTGGAGTTGAGGGCATGTATCGTCATTAGTTGACTCCTAATTCCTCATTCGAAAATTATTCACAGCATAATAAGCAACCTTTGATATACTAAAGCTTTTGAGACTTAGAAGAGTGTGTAGCCAGAATATCAAAATTTGAAAAGATCAACCATCTACTGCCAAATTACATCAATCTTCATGGCAACCGTACAATATTTGTCCTATATTGCCTCATTCAGCTTCATTTCTACGAAGATATTATATATAAGATATTATATATAAGTGTTTCTTCGAATTACCATTTACGGACTGTTATATGCTTAATCCAAGAAATAATTCTTTCACTTATGTGAATGACGTTTATTATTGCAAAAACCATCATACATGTATATAATAGTGAGCCAACACCAGACTACAATTGTATGTACATTGATATATGCATTACTGACTATTTCTAAACATGTCTACTTAGTATATATGGTGGATATGTTCCGATATTAAGAAGCTGCAATGCAAAAATGAAAAGAAAAAAAATTGAAACAAAATGACAAAATGTCCAAGAAGTATAAAAAGCTATAATCTAGTCTATATAGATAATGTATGGATATACTATACACATATGAATATATACAAAATATTATATAAGTAATACGATATGGTATAGTTGCAACAAAATGTAGCCGCCATTATGTTTTTTTGACAAATTTTTGGCAATGAAAGAAACATTAAGTAGTTGATTTTTTTTTCCTCTTCTTGTATCAAATTGTCTGAGAGCTCATTGCTCTGTACATACACTGTACATATGTAAATGTAGTGGGCAGAGAGTGTGATGATGATGATGATTTTGTCAATGTTGCACAATAACAACACAAATTGCGCTTGCAATAATTCAATTTTATAGTTTCCTGCAGAACTTTATCATTTTAATATGCATTTTATAGTGTAATCTCTTTTTTGCGGCGCTTTTCTCTCTCTCTCTCTCTCACTCGTCTTTTATAGTCTTGGCAACGATCAAAGATAGACATCGCAAAGTTTGATGAATGAGAAATTGGGAGAATGGGGTAACATTTTTATATTATTATGATTCTTTGGATTAACGCTTTTAATCAGTTTAATGTGATGAATTATTGAATTTGCGTACGATTTTCTTTCTCTTGCGATGCGCATAAAGAAAAGTACTTTCGCATGCAAATTAGTGAGATCATATATGTATGTATGTATATTATTGCTTTTAGCACATACCTATACTTTTTCTATTTTACAATTTTCACTACTACTTTTCTTCACCCTTCACCCTTCCCTCTTAACACATACATGGCTCATGGCGAAACAAGAAAATGGTAAAATCCAGCAGCCGCTTGATTGTTGCGAGAATTTATCTAAATGATATGCAGATAAAAAGTAACAAGTACATGTAACACACACGCACACACACATATACGAGTACATTCCAAAGTGGTATGAAGAGCGATGGCGTTGTCAGAGACGGCAAATCGACAAAGTACATTAGCAAATAAATTTATTTAACATTACTATACAATATGCAATGACTAGGCAATATTAATATAGTCAGTCGAGTGAAGAGGAGCAGGGTAGTGGTGCTGGTTGGGTTGAGAAAACCGGAGAAAAAACGATGTTGGTGGGTGCTATGAATTTATTTAATAGAAGATGTTTATTGATTGGATTTGATTTTTATGCGGGCGCACACACAAACATGCATCTGTGTATAGCTGCATATGGTTTTGAAAAAAAAAAAATAACCAGAGATGTGAAAAGGGCGGGTGGAAAAAGCATATATATATTTTTTTGCAAGAAATAAATTTAGATTGAGGGCGTATGCAGAAGTAAAAAAAAAGAAAAGTTTTTATTTTTGCTTCGGAAGGATAAGAAGGCGATGGAGTGGTGGAATAGAGGCAACGTGTGCCACATACATACACACACATATGATACTGAGGTATCTTCAGAAGTTGTTTTTTTTTTCTCTTCTATATTTTATTAATTTGGAAAATTGTTTTTTTTTCTGCCACTTGGTGTCTCATAGAGGGTAGAATGTCGGGTAATAGTTATTTATAATGCGTGTGGTAATGTTATTAGCTTGATTTGTTCTACTGGTATTGTGTATATCAACAACAGCAACAACAATAAGAATGCATAAAAAACATTAAATTAACTGGCATCGATATCACTCAGCTAAATGTTTATGAATACAAGTTCGAATGCGTATAGATATATTACAATTGATATTAATGTGGTGCTTGCAACATTTTGAATAAATTTTCCAAAAATAAGAACATTAAATTTGATTAATTTCGTTTACAGTACTCTTGCGTTGTCGTTTTTTATTTTTCTTTCATTGCCCTGTGCAAATGCATTTATTCTAATTGTACTTACAACCTTCTCTTATTCGTTCGTTCATCATCATCAACATTATAGCCATTAGAAATATTTCAATGATATGCATTATGTGTACACTTACCTAATGGAAAGAGAAGAGAAAAAGTAATAAATATCATTATTAATCATATTAATATATTTATACACAATACAATACATGTACATAGTAATAGTAGGAAAAAAAGTAGTAGAATAGAATAGAATAGGTTAAGTTAAAAAATGGAAAACATTTAAACAATATATAGAATATACATTTATATATAAAATAGAACACAAATATATAATTTTATTTAGTACTTAGTACTATACTATATAATACATACGTTTATACATTTATGTAGGCAGGTATATATTAAAAGCAAGCGCACACGCCATATTTATGTGTGTGTATGTGTCTTCTTGTCTATGTGTTTATTGTGATGTGATAAAATATTTGTAAGATCATATGTAGAGAGGAAGGGCATATGTTTTATTGAGAATACTGTTGGCATTGCTTTGAGAGGTTTTTTTTTTACTATATTTCTTGATCATAAAATGGGTGAGAGCATAATTAGCAATAGTAAAAAAAAAATTTCAGAATTTTTCAACAATAATGTGATTTGAAGTAACATTGAATGAAAACTGATCGTAATATAATTTAAGTAACAAATGTTGCATATTTGACATATATACAAAATTAAAGAAATTGTATTAAAATCAGTTTGTATATTTATTAATTTGATTACCATATACAAATATTAAACAACAAATGCGCATATTTCGACAATGGATGTACACGAATCCCTTCCAAATTGAAATATTAGGGTGCCCTAGCATTAAACTCTTCAGCTTTACAGCATATTTTTCAAAATTGGTCCAAATATTCAACTTTCAAATTTAAGGACTTGCAAATTAAGTTGACCTAAACCAATTATCAATACATCGACTTCATGTACGTACGAATCGTAACATTAAAGTCCAAGCAACAATATAAAACACATTTATAATTTTTATTTCTAATGTTAAAGTAAAAATTTGTATTCATTTCTCGAACCTCAATCTCGAACTTTTCTTTGCAATAATATTGAAAATAAATTTTCAATATTTTTGTGAAAACGCTTGCATAATGCCGAAATTGCAAATTTTAAAAAATTTCATTTTGACATTTTTTCAAAAACTATCGATATTATTGCAAAATTTGTTGGAACAATGTCGAAAATTGATTTCTGCATTACTGTAAAATTTGGTTCACGTGAAAGCATGTAACGAAAAAAGGAAGTAGATCACGTATGGTATGCCTTTTGAGAACTAAATGCACATTTCCAAGTATAAGTAAACGTAAATGAAAACTCGATAGAGAAAAAGAAAACACTTTTACGGTGAGCAAACCCGATTATTGAAAAATATGTATATATAATTTATAATAAAACCCAACGAGGAGGCGACACAGGATCGCACGACCTGGAAATATCGTACAAGGAGAGCCGATCCCAAATAGGAAAAGGCTAGGACAAAGAAGAAGAATAAAACCCAAATAAATATGTCTCTTTATTTTATGTTGGCACCAAAACTGTCACTCAACAGGCAATCACCGGACACTCAACCGAATATTTTACACCCATACAGTCCCATCTCCAAAATATTTGACTTACAGTCACATTTAAGCGGAATTAATCAGATTTAAACGTATTTAAAACAGTGAGTACGGTACGTCTATTTTTCATAAAATTATATTAACTAAGAAGTGAGAGCGTCACTAAACATGGACGCTACTCTGCGGCGTCATTCTGTGGCTTCAAAGAGTTCCTTCAAAACAAATACTTACAAATGCAATTGTAATTTTATATGGAAGCTATCTGAAATAGCTATTCTATTTTTACTGGTTACTTTAATGTTAAAATATGCACTCATGTACCTAATTTTGCTGTGACACATTCATTTTTAAGAATATGACTCTTCTATATCAGTCAATTTTAAACTAATAAAACATCCATTAAAATAATTATAAATATGTGGCACTTATAGGCCCCGAAGGATCCTTTGGCCCAGCTTCCCTTCCATTACTGTTGTGCGTGTTAAATTTTTGGTCAGTATTAGAAGGGACCTGCCTTCCGAACGGCAGAACCCTTGTGACATCACTTTTTCCGACCTTTATCACCGAGCTTGTTTAGAAGCTTTTACTAAAATATCGATAGACATGTCAAATATGGCTGAAACGGGGTGACTATAGGTTCAAATTTCCAAAATTTATATATTTGCTTGCTCCTGCTGGGCATGGATGTCGTCCGATCGTAACCATTTTTAGCAACATTTTGTAAAAAGGTCTCAATATTTCTTCAAGTTATCGTACGAATCACCAAAAGACAGACCAACACACCGACGGACGTGTAGTTTTAAATCGACTATAGAGACTATATAAATCTAAAATATTTTTTATTCCTAATAAGAAAAAATTAAACAAATAGAATATATTCAAAGAATAAAATTAAAAAATAATTCCTAATTCTGGGAAAATATTTTAGAACAACAAAATCAGAAATAATTTTATATTTATTGTCAAAATAACAAAAAAAAAATCATAAAATTTCAAATTTTTTTATTTTGCTTATAATAATTATAGTCCTTGATATGACCAACCATATAAATGGAAATTTTATCATCAGAAATATTATGTGTAGGTGTACATAATTTTTGTGATTACATGTATTATGTTGATACCGTAAGAAATGTGTGTTGTTCCTGTTCAGAATTCTACTTTACATATATAATGGATGCGAAATTTGAAATTAAAAATTGTAAACCAATTATCCATAAAATAAAAAAGAAGCAACTTTTAAACCTTCAATAATATCATATGCACATTTTCTTTCTCTTTTAACCATTCTTTTGCTCTCACTGTCTATCTCGCGAACTACATATGTGTATCGAATATATAAGAATATGACCGACAAAGGTGTCATCAATGTGAGTGCACATAGTTGATAGCATAAATGCTTCGAACAATTTTTCGTAAATTAACTGCCTTATTGACTGACTGACTGACTGACTGACTGACTATCACCTGTATATGGGTTGGCTGACTACTGGCTGGATGGCTGCGTAATATCACTTGGCGCTATTTGCTGATTGGTAGTATTATTATTATTGGTTGCTCTAGTTGTTGTTGTTGTTGTTTTTTTAGTGTGATAATTGAATTTTCATTTTATACAAAATACGAATCACGCCGCGTTTTATTTGCGAATTATTTACATATGAAAATATGACATTAATTATGATGATGTCGATGATGATGACAATGCTGATAATACGTATTCTCCCTCGTGCTCTGTGTCTTATCATCAATGCAACAGCAGCGGCAATAGCAGCAATGGTGTAGGATTATTTTTAATTGAAAATGAAATCATAAATTTTAATTAAGAACGATTGAATTTTTGCAATATGAATTTCGTTTGAATTTAAAATTATTCCTATATACATTTTGTTCTATTCATTTTTTTTTTTTTTTTGCGATCAACACTTGCACACGTCTATAAGCAGCTACGATATGAGACTACATATTGAATTGCAAATTTGCCCATATTTTTGCTCTCATTGCACAACGAACGCACCGAACAAAGGGATCATAAATCATAATTTTTCATTCGAAATCGAAAAATCGACTCAACAGCATGAAGCAAATGTCCTTTTTGCTGTCTTCTTGCGAATCTTATTGTCTGCATTTGCTAATGTCAACTAGCAGCTGCTACTGCCGTATTTGTTGTTTTCTTTCTATGTTTGAGAAACGAAACAGGTCATTGCATCGACATGCATAAATGGTAGTTGAAGAAACCGCAAAAATAAAAAATAATATTTTTTTTGCGATAACAAAACATAAATGCTCTCAATAGAATTATGTAATAGAAAAATTGTTGCAATCATAAATTATAGAAAAAAAAAATTAGAAAATTTGCAATTTTCAAGTGAAACAACACAGGATGCAAATGCACCCACTATGCTGATATGTTGCATGACGAATTGCAAAAAAACTGCATATACATAACAAACAAGTGCACACAAGGAGCAAAGGTAAAAGTTGGCAAAATATTCATATTTGGCATGCATCCGTTTGTGTCTTGTTACGCGTGCATATGTGCTCATGGTGTGATGCACTAGGCCGACAGACAGGTATATGATTGGTATGAATTTCTTTTCTGCTGGTGCGTGTGTGTATTTCTGCTACATTTTTAAATTGTAAACAATAAATTATGAACCCAAAGAATACAAAAAAAAAACAGGAACCTGTCGCATATTTTGGCATATTTGCAATTTGCAATGCTGCTGGTCGAATGAGACAATACAAAACAATTGTCGGCGGCTCATATTGAAAACGAGCATGATGTGAATAAATAAAAAACAAACATTAAACAATGTCACAATGATGCTAAACCTAAATCATAAACTTCAACATCATTCCTTCATTTATTCTCACTGCAGTTGTGCTTCCACCATTTAAATCAAGTCCAAAAATGGTCACTATCTTATTTTGGCCTTTTGTGGCGGAAATCTTTATCTTGAATTTCCAATTTCGCCAATTGCCAACATGTTTGTATATCAACATGATGTCATTCTTTCCAAATGCCAATCATTATTGGTAGCCAAAGACGTCACCGCTGCAATACACCGCCATCACGATTAATTTTGCCGAAAACATAGCGAAAAAAATCTCTCTCACACAATTCATGTTGTATCCAACATGAGAAAAACAACAAAAACATCACGTAGAACAGCAAAAAGTAATTTAAAATGCGCAACATTGATGCTGCAAGAAAGGAGGCAAGGGGAACATGTTTCATCTACCTTCAATTTTATCAGGCCAGCCATACTCGCTAATACACATATACATACACGCATGCAACAAACACATCATTAAGTTGAAAAATTCTTAAAATGGAATTTTAAATCATTAAATACCGTCGCAGCAGCAGCAGCAGGAACAACAACAACAATAATAGCATGCAACGATCAAGCAAACGACAACATTGAAGTAGCAAGGGACCAGGTCGCGATAAAACTAAAGATGAAGATGCCGAATAAAGAACAACAACAAGCAGCAGCAGAAGACGAAGAAGACGAAGAATTTTTGCTTTATATGGTGGCATTTGGTATTGCCGCTCAAATTGTTGTTGTGTTGTTATTCTTTACTGATTGCAGCGCAAAAAGAGCCAATAGCAAAAGCATCATCAATGGGAATCCTTTTAGAGAGGCTGTTACATGTTGTATGCTGTTATGGTAAGAGGAAACAACAACAACAACAACAACAACAATAATAATATCGGCGCATCATCAATGCAGCAAACGATGCTGAACTGTTGGAAAAAAAAATTGCATTTTAGTTATTCTTGCCGTTGTAGTTACTTGCAGTAGTTGTATTAGTTGTAGTAGTAGTAGTAGTTGTTGTTGTTGTTTGATGCATGCAGCATGCTGCAATGTTGTTTCCACGAAATGCATGTTGCCCATAACTTGCAAACGTTTTTTAGTCGACGTCATCATTATTTTCATCATCATCATCATCATTATCATCGGCAGCTTCATCTATATTGCACTGTGGGATAAGGACAATATAGAATTCCGTTAGATGAAGTAATGAAATAGAAGAGATTCTCCATGATTTCCTAAATTAAATGAATCACTAGTGAAGTATATTCTTTTGCTCGGCAGCTTCAAGATGTTGCTGTCAATGTTACGGTCACCAAACTTGCAAATTTTATTGCGATCTGATTATTGGAGAATAAAATTAGTCTCAATACATTCATTATTTAAATATCTATTACTCTTCTGAATCCCTTTATTTCTTAATGTAACCCAAAATCTAATGAAAGTGGATACCGTCTCCTGGTTGTTAGTACGTTGGCCCACTGATCTGTAGTTCGTGGCTTCAATCTACGACTGAAGTACAACTTTAATACCGACAAGATTTTTCTTTCGAACGGTAGACACCTGTCGGCAAGATATACGCAATTCTTCCGGCAGTAACAATTTCCATGGAAACGCTTCTAACAGAGCTCTGTGAGAAAGCTCAGAAAAAGCGATGTCACAAGAGTTCTGTTTGTCGTTCGGAACAGGCTAATATAAATAGGTCCCTTCTACAACTGTCCAAAAATTTTACACGCGCAACAACCCTGGAAGAGAAGTACGGCTAAAGGGCTCATTGTAGCCCATTAGAGTCATATATTTATTTTTTTCATCGAATGGTTGATTTCTATTTTCGTTGTACCACATTTAATATGACTTTTTCAATCTGCAAATGTCCTGCTACTGCTACAGTGGTAAGGTAGTACTGCATTAATGAAGAATGAATTAACGTCGAAATTTGTTTTTATATGTTATGTTTCATTTCAACATTATTTAAAATAGCTTTCGATATTAATTCTTGCATTTTTGTTATATACCTTAACTAAATAGACACCTATAATAAATAAAATAAATAAATTAGAAGGCCGAAAATTGGGTGGGCTGCTCCACAGTGCGTTGTCTTATTGTTGCTATGGTTGTATTTCTTATTTAACGTTGTATTTTGCAAGTGATTTTCGCTCGTTAAGTATATTGAGCGAATCTTTTATTATTATTTGTTATATCTTTTATGTTTTTTTGTATTGGTTTTTACTTGAACTATTTTTGTTGTAGTCGTATAAGAAGCCCCATGCATGTATGATTTTTTTTTTATTATGTTTTTGTTTTGTGTATATCTGATACATACTTGCTGTTCTATACATCGACGTCTAAACAAGAAAAGGGATACAGTATTTGAGTTGAGAATTTCTTATATGGCAATATGTGCACTCATACAAATATGTAACCATCTCCACACACACAAACCTACACCAGCAAAGTGATTCCGCTTCGTTTATCGCGCTTATCGTACAAAACAAAAGGGGGGAATGGCAATGGAGGAAAGAAAAGTAAATGCAAGAAAAAAAAAAGTATGATGTAGCAGATGAACAAGAGAAGAAAAGGAGGAAGAAGAAAGTTTTCTCTTCATTCCATTTATGGTTTATGTGTGTGTTGTGTGTATGAGTGTATAAAATGTGCTCCTTTGTATTGAAGAATGTTTACTTATTCGCAATAAAATGCCATGTTCGACAAAAACGAAAAGAAGTAAATAAATAAATAAAATAAAATGCGCAAAAAAAGGACAAAAATAAAATAAAAGAAATTAATTATTCATGATATGTTAGCATGGATGTGTGTGTGTGTGTGTGTGTGGATAAAGATGGAATATGATGAAGATGACGACAACGATGATGTGCTGTGGCAAATGAAGAATGTGCAAATGTTGCAAGTATTCGGTGCTGTAGTGCAAATGTTTGTTGTGACAATAACAGCAAACAGGCAATAAGAACTGCTGAAACGATAAAAGCAAAGTTATGCGACAAGTTTTTACCACATTCATCATCATCATCATCAACAACATTTTCAGCATCATCATCATCATCATCATCATCATCATCATTGTCTGGCACATTAACATCATCGCTCTTTATACCCATTTCGCTACGTACAGCTAGCTACACGTACATATTGGAAGCACGCAGTAAGTTGCATTTAAGAATTTATTTATTTAATTCGATGCGCAATGTTTTATAACATGCAATAGCTGAAGCGAACCAAAATCAAACGACAACAACAACAACAGCAACAACGCGAAAAATGTGCATAATGTTGTTGCAAAGTGGTCAAACTAGTTCGTTAAAAAAACAAAAACAAACAAAAAAGATAGAAACTAAGAAATGAAATTCAAGAATAAGCACACCGCCATTGCCATCACAACAGCAGCAGCAGCGGCGGCTATATCATTATCTTGGATTGCCAACATTTACTTCAACAACAACAACAACAACAACCGCCAAGAAGATGGCAACATTTTTGATGCCGCATACGCATACAAACATATTTATATTCTGTAATCTATTCGGCCGTTCAGCGCTTCGTTCGTTGAACGCCAAATGAATTGAACTCTTGTTGGGGCTGTTGTTGCTTGGCTGGTTGAATTGTTGTTGTTGTTGTTGTTGTTGTTGTTACTAAATCAACGATGAGAAGATGTATTCCTTCTTGTGGCATGTTTTTTCATTTTATTTATTTATTTCTTCTTCTTCTTTTTTTGTGCATTTTACTACTAATGTTGGTGCTGCCCTTGTTGTTGTTGTTGTTGTGTTAGATTTGCAATTCATTTTGCTGCCGTTCCTGTATAACAGGCAAATACTATATACAATACAAAGCTCTTTGTTGCTCCTACCCTTTCTGGATTTTCTGCTTTTTCTAATGGACTTTGAAGATAGCAGCAACAACAACAACAACAATAATAACAAAATGAAATTAAACCCTTTCAGCTATTTGTGTTGTTTAATAAAGTAAAAACATCATTGGCAGCAGCCATGAGCGTAACCAGTTAATGTTCTATGGTGGAGAGGGAGAAAAAGTGAGGATTTAAACATATGGTGGACCACTTATAACATCAAAATATATATATATGCATAAAATATAATCAATGCTTATAATTAATGATGTAGTGATTAGTGCTTTTGAATTGTGAATAACACTTTTAGCAGAAAAACATTTGGATAGTTGACGATGGGTAATAACGAAGCCTAGATACCCTGCACCAAGCTAGATGGAGAAAAATGATTTCGGAAATAAAATATTTGTATGACAGATCTTCATCCGAATTTCAGCTGAGTTTTAGCTTGATAATTTTATATATTCGTGCGCAAAGTATAAAAACAGTCTTACGAATGCCTAAGTTTGTATGGGAGCTAGGTGTAGTTTTTATCCAAGTTGATCCATTTTCAGGAATTGGTATTTATTAATAAGTTGAATTGTATATATCGGGCTTAAACATGAAACCTTCTTATTTTCGCACGTAAATTGTGAAAATATCCATTCAGCAACATACTTTTATATGGGAGGTAGGTGTAATTTTCATCCAATTTTGGTCATTATTGACGATGTTCATTCCTTTAGGAATATTATTGTATTAATTTAGTTTCAGCTTGATAACTTTAAATTTTCGTGCTCAAAGTGTAAAAACAGCCCTACGAAAGCATATATTTGTATGGAAGGTAGGTGTATTTTTCATCCGATTATACTCATTTTTGAATATGAATATTAACTAGTAAATATAATCATACACGCGGAATTTCGGCTTGATAACTTTATGGCTTCGAACGTAGATTTTGAAGATATCATCATAAATTTGCATAGGAGGTGGGAGTAGTTTTTACCCAATTCAGCTGATTATCCAATATGTATCTCAATTTGTCAATGTAGTCGTATATACTAAGTTGTAACTTGATTGCTTTCTATTTTCAAACATAAAGTGTGAAAACATGCATTCGAAAACATACTTTTGTATGAGAGGTAGGTGTGGTTTTTATTCGATTGAACGTATATGAGGTCGTCAAATGTTCGTTGTTGGAAATAATTGCAACTCTGAATTTTCAACTCGATTACTATAGAATTTTGGAAGATATCATGCAAAAAAAAAACAGATTCAGATGATCGTAATTCAATTTTTGTATGTGGTAAATATGTATAACTCTAACTGGACTTCACTCCATCGCATGATGAAACCTAGATTTTGTTTGCATTAAACGTTGTTCGACACTACCAATACATCCATGTATAGTATCTTCAATCAAAATACATACGGGTACTATATTGCTGTGACTTAGAAGTAGCAGTATACTGTATTTATATGTGTGTACCTACATATGAGTTCACATGCCCGTACCGCCCTTTAATCCTAATATCACTATCTAAATCGCTATCATCGTCATAAGCCACAGAAGTAGCAACCGTTTGCCATTGAACCTTAAACTTTTTCAAACTAACGAATTCGCATGTAG